>JAJHZJ010000772.1:0-642431 GCA_023548195.1 Bettongia penicillata ogilbyi
GGTTTTTAAACCAGGTCTTCTGACTTCAAGTCCCATAGTCTTATATTATACCAGACTGTCTCCAAAATGGACCCTAATTCTCTGAGTAGAAATTTTTTCCAGATTTATTTAGAGAAAGAAGACTTCATAACTTCCTATCATCAATTCATTATCAATACTTACTGTGTACCTACTATTGTTGTACAAGGTACTGTTATAGGTACTCTGGTGATTGACCCTCAAAGACCTTGTGTTCTAGTTGGAGAGGCAAGATATAGAGATAGGTACTGGACCTGTGGTTCTACTGAAATAGAAAATTCCAAGATGCAGAAATTCTGCGCCTTCTCTGCAGTTGTAGTCTTAAAGAGTTACTTAGAACATTGAAAGGATGAATGACTTCTCCAGGTCACATAGTCAGGAGACTTTAGAGGTTCAACAGTGTAAGGTAGAGAATTGGCCTAGAAGCGAGGGAGGGAGTTAATGTACTGCCTTAGATAACATATTGATATTGATATCTACATCTATATCTGATTTCTATCTATGTGTGCTCATGTATGTAAAGCTGAATAGCAATATAAGGCAATAAATGTCATTCACTCAATCAATAAACATTTATTAAGCACCTACTATGTGCTAGGCACTGTGCTAAGTACAATAAGAGGGAAAATATAGTCCTTACCATCAAATAGTTTACAATGTAACAGGAGAGACAACATGCAAATGAGTGTATCCAAATTGAATTATTTATAGGGTATTAGGAAATGATTAAAAGGGGAAGACACTAGTAATAAGAGGGTTTGGTAGAGGTTTCCCATAGAAAGTGGAATTTTAAATGAGGAAGCCAGGGAGGTCAGTAGGTGAAGTTGAGGAGGGAGAGCACTCCAGGCATGGGGGCCAGCCAGAGAAAATGCCCAGAGCCAAGGGTGTCTTATTCACGAAACAACCAGGAGGCCAGTGTCACTGATTTACAGTAAAATGTAAGAAGACTGGAAAGGTTCAATTATGAAGAGCTTTGAATGTCAAATTAAAGTATTTTATATTTGCTCCTAGAAGCAATAGAGAATTGCTGAAGTTTATTGAGTAAGAAAGTGACATGAGCAGGACCTGCATTTTAGGAAAATTACTTTAGTGGCTGAACAGAGTTGAACAAATACCCAATGAGTTGAAGAAACATTACAAAGGAAAGTTTTGGGCTGGAGTAACTAAGTGGACGTGGGGGACAAATGAGAAAGAGGACTCAAAAAAGGCTTCAAGAAGCAACTAGCGTGCCTCCATTTCTGAGTGTAATAGAGTGGAAGACCATGCTGCTATAAGACATCTTCCTTTATGCAGAGTTGTGCTTCCTGGCTAGGAATTGACTATGTCTTTTTTGAGGCTCCTACTCCCTACAAGTTGTGCACAGCTGTTGGAGATGCTTGGTGGCTGAAGGCAATGGGATGCAGTGCAGTGTTTCTCTGCCTTAATACCTCCTTGCAATGTGGGAAGGTCCCTTCAGTCTTCTAAGGAAAGATGTTCTGATGCCCCAGGCCCTACACTCCCTAAAAACACAGAGGATTGACTTCTTTGTCTCTTATGACTTATTGAAAAATATTTTGATTGGATTTTTTCAAGTTCTTGGCCTCAGGCCAATATGATGTTGTTTTTTACATATTTTCTAATTTTCAAAAAATCTTGATTTTATCCCCCAGTTGTATTTATAAGCCTTAGGCTAAGATAAATAGATATTCATGCATATTTTTACACACACATGCATATATATATTTATACACATATCCATCTACATCTTTCTATCTGTCTATCTATCTATCTATATCTGTCTATTTGTCTGTCTGTATATGTATATCTATGTATCTTGAGCCATGAGTCAGGAAGACTTATCTTCCTGAGTTCAAATCCAGCTTCAGATCCATACTAGCTGTGTGACCATGGACAGATCACTTAACCCTGTTTGCCTCAGTTTCCTCCTCTGTAAAATTAGCTGGAGAAGGAAATGGCAAGCCACTCCAAAATCTTTGCCCAGAAAACCCCAAATTGGGTCATGATGAGTCAGACACGACTGAAAACGTCTGAGCAACAGCAACAGAGGCATTCTTTAGGGCAGTTGTGTCAAACTCAAATAGAAACAGGAGCTATTAACCCATATCTAAGGATCCAGCAGCAGGTCACATATTGACTTAGTTTTAAAATGTAATGTTATCTTTGTTTTATTGTATTTTTATTTATTTTGTTAACTATTTTCCAATTACATTTTGATCTCATTTGGGCTGTGTGTTTGACACTTCTGGGATAGAGAACTTTTGATGAGGGAGATTTTCTCTTTTTTTAATTAATTTTATTTATTTTCAGTGTTCTACAATCACTACCATATAACTTAGATTTTTTTTCCCCACTTCCTTCCCACTACCTTCCCCCTCCCTCCCCGAGAAGGCATACAATTCCATATAGGTTCTACACATACATTCCTATCAAACACATTTTCACTATAGTCATGCTATGTAGAAGAATTAAAATGAATGGGAGAAATCATATAACAAACCAAAACGTAATACAAAAGAAAATGATCTGCTACATTCAGTCATTGAATTCCATAGTTCTTTCTCTGGATGTGGAAGGCATTTTGCCTTAAAAGACCACTGGGAATTTTCTTCAGTCCTTGCATTGCAATGAAGTTCCAAGTCTACCAGAAAAAAATCTCACACACTGTGGTCATTGCAGTGCAGAAAGTTCTCCTGGTTTTGCTCTTTTCCCTCAGCATCAGTTCATATAAGTCTTTCCAGGCCTCTCTGAAGTCTTCCTGTTCATCATTTCTTATAGTGCAATAGTATTCCATTACATTCATATACCATAATTCATTCAGCCATTCCCTAAACCTTGATTTCCAGTTTTTGGGCCACCACAAAGAGAGCTGCTATAAATGTTTTTGTACGTGTGAGACCCTTTCCCATTTTTATGATCTCTTGGAGATGGGGCGATTTTCTACTAGTGCAAATCAATAATTATTCAAGGCATTTGTGAGCACAGAGCAGCTAAGAGATTGGCATAAAATCACACAGCAAGTTTGTATAAGAAATAGTACTTGAACCCAGGGTTTCTTGACTCTGAGGACAGCTTTTTTTTTCCTATGCTATGCTGCTTTTCAAATGTGTATATGTGTGTGTGTGTGTGTACGTGTATGTATATACATATGTATGTCTACGTACATATGTATATTAAGTTTGGGGACAATCATTTGCCTCATCAAAAGAGCAAAGAGGAATAATTCAAGAAAATCCCTCTAAGATAAGTACAAAACAATAATGAAAGTGATGATGATGATGATAGTATACAAGTGCATTGTTCTTTCTGGTTTGAATATATTCTTACTCTAATGTCTAATTTGAGCAAAAACGATGCTACAAGATTCTATGAAGCTGGGGAAATAGAATCGAAACTCTGTCAGGTTACATCAAGCTGGAATGGCTCTTTGACTATGTTGGGTGAAGAGAAGGGTGCCTGTAATCTGAGGCCCAGGTTAGCTAAATTCAGAAAGGCTCCTCTTCAGAACTCACTAGATGATTAATCTTTTTCAGATGCAGCAATTTAAGGAAGAACGTCTACTAACACATGAAACGGTTGCCATCTGGATCAATGGAGGGAGGACCTATCCCCATCAAGTCACTGAACCTTGAAGCATTGTGGTTTGTAAAGCACTTTCAAGGGGTAATAAAGCTATTAGGCAACTAATGGAAACTTATCACCCATTTACTGATGAGGAAACTGAGGCTGAAAGAGTGCCATCTAGGGTACCAGGGTGAGTGATTTCTCAGAAACTCATCTACAGTCAGGAGAGCCAACGAAGAATCAGAGCAAGAAAATTAAAATACACATTTAAGAAATGACAAATTGGAATATCACATAAATGATCTTTAATTTTTATAAATTTTTAATTGACTCCTTTTATAAGTGATAAAGATTCCTGATCTAAACTAGGGATATAAAGGAATATACCAAGTAAGGTTGAGAAGGTCCTTCCTAGTAGCAACTGTCTTGTTTCAAAGTCCCAATTTCTATTTACTTTGGACAAATATAGATAGTTGTATTTATCTACTTCATCAGCATAGCATTATATTTGGGAAAATAATAAAATATTTTCTAATATATTCTCTAATAAACTCATTTGTGCAGTAAGAGACTTTTCAGAATCTTTCTACTACAGTTGTCTTTCTAGATATTGTGACTTGTGACAGTGATTCTGATCAGCTAATCTTTTCTGTATTAATTGGGCTAGATATTTGGACCTTACTTAAAGTATATAATGTTATGCTTGAAATCTGCCTTTTCTGAATTTGCATTCCAACTTAGCCATTTCAACTCAGCTAAACCTCTTATTTTTTGGTGGGGGGGGGCATCTTAACTTACGAGTATTATTTTTATTCAAAGAAGAATACCTCTTTTTAGAGTGTGTGTGTTTAGGGGGGAGGGGGGCGGGTTTCTATTCCTGTAACTACATCCATCTCTGTAGCATTTCTCTTGGTAGGCAGACCAGCTAATGATTCACTGGTTAGAGAACTGAATTAAAAATGATGAAAGGTGAAAAAATTCATAGTAATCATTCATTCAACAAGTATTTATGGAACCTACTGGAAGTAAAATACTCTACAAAGCAGAATCATTTGGACATTTGGAAAATAAAAACTCAATTTCACATGACTTGTCTCTTTTTCTAAAACAAGAAGAGAAAAAAAATGTCAATTATAAAATGTAGAAACATTTGTTGTTTAGCCAGAACATGTAGCAAAGTTTTCCATGAATGTACAATAGGAATTTGATGTGACTTTGTATATTAATTTATTTTCTTTACCAGACTATGGATTTTTGAAAAGTAAAAGGGAAGTAGGGGCTTTTGTTCATGGAAATAAAATAATTGTACTAAAAGAAAAGAAGTTATTTGAAGTAGTCAGCATCTAGTGAAAACATTCCAAGCTCAAGAAGCAAATTTTATTACTGTGTTTATCCCTGGGACTAAGTTACTACACCACAGAGACACAAGGTCTTCTATGAGCATATGTGCAGAGATTTAATTAACCATGAAGGTGCTTGATGGTGAGGAATCCTGCTTATTCATGGTGTTTTAACATCTATGAAAAGGAAATACCATGGCTTTTAGGTCTGGTCACGCAGTCATACATTTCCATTGAGAAACATAAACCAGGGTGGTGTGTTCCTTAAAAAAATAAACTGATTGAAAATACATGCTCCTGAATTTGTGATAGCAGAATGATTGACAGTTCTGCTCTTGGACTGATCAAACTTACTCTAATTAGAAATGTACTCATTTTATTTTTGGTGGAGAGGGGTAAGGAAAACCAATGCTGGTTGATCCAGGATGCCTAATGACCTCTACTTAGGCAAATATTTTAATAATTTAAATCAAGAACTGCTTAGATAAAATACAAAAAGTTTGTATGAAAATATTTTACAACTATTGTTTTAAGTTAGAATGCTCAGTCATAACATTGAGGTATGCTGTGGAGATTCTGCCCCCAAGCGAAACATTATTTCTAGAGGTCTAGAATTGCCAGTATGGGGCTAGATGCTGTTTGGGGTGATTGGAACACTAGAAGAGACTGACCAAAAAGCCATATGTGCCTCAAGAAAACTGTAAAATATGAAACAAAAAACGATAAATGTAAGGAATAGATTTCCAAAGTGTCTCCCTGCCCCCAACTCTGACTTCTAAAAGCTGTTTGAAGAGGGGAAAATGACATTTTTCATATGGTGCCAGGTGTTACCTGGTGGTAATTTTTCATTGCATTGTATCCATTTTCAGTGGCATGAGCCACTAACTTGTATTTGTAGCCGTCAGCTGGTCTAGACAGACAATTCTTTTGAGATTCATTCTCTTTTGATGGGTTTATCAGATTTCCATCCCTATTTTGCCTTCATAATTTTTTGTCCTTCCTTGTGCGCATGCTCGCACATGATAAGTAAGGACACTTGTTAGTACAGGCAGTCTGACGGAGCCAAAACCCTGCCAGCAGTTTCTGGGGGCTGGGGCTGGGGTGGGGATGGGTAACTAGGGGCATGCATCCTTTTCCTGTTTCCTTGCCTTCATGCTGGAAGTTAAGGCAGTAAAAGCATCGTTCTTGAAAACTGTGCCTTCCCTTGATGTCTGCACAAACACAGTGTGCAAGTTAGTCATCTCCTGTTGTAAGCTCTATAAAGTCTGAACCATAGTGGCCTGCTGATCAAGTGCTACTTTAAAAGAGGTTTTAATAAAGTTGTATTTCAGTATGAGAATCTTTCATTGAGCTTGGTGAGGTTAGAGTTCAGGAGCACTGTGCTTTGATAGTTTGGCCTTCCAGGATGTGAAAGAAATTAGAAAACCAATTATAGAATCCAAAGCAGTTCTATCCCAGATATATCAAAGACCATTCCAGTTGCATATTTAATGTGAATAATGTGAAGTTGTAATTTACATTTTATAGTAAATAGAGTAAAACTGAGTCAAGACAAGCAAAAAACGTAATTGACTAGTAGAAAATAACTGGTACACGGTAACAAATACATTCCTGTAGACATACCACTTAAACTTTAAATATATATGTATATATACACACATCCATCTGTGAGGGCTACAAATGAGCTCGTGATTTTCATCCAAAAGTATTTGAGCAGGAAGTAAAACATTTTCCCAGTGGATGAAATAACATTCATTTTTGCCAACCCAAGCAAGGCTGATTTAAATTTTATATGTGTCCAACTGCTTGTTCCCTCTCAGCTAATAACCTGCATGCTGGAAACATTTCAAATGAAAGGGAGTTCACAGTCCCAGAGCCCAGCTCTGAATATATCTGCCATGCATGTAAACAAGTAGACCATTATGTTTCTTATGGAGATAAAGAATACAATGATAAGTGGGGACTTTCACCCAACAAAGGGCTTCCTATTGCTAGTGTGGATAATCTTCCAAAAAACCCTGTGTTTTGGCAAATCGCACCAGATTAATCTATTAGGCATCTCCTTTCATTATCAAATTTCCGCTGCCTATCACAGTGGCTGCCTTATCCAGCGCCCCTTTTCAATGGCAGCCCCATTCCTAAGATTTCAGGTGCTAGCCTCCTCTTCTCTGAAAACAGGTGTCCCTACTGTTTTCAGGCAGCAAAGGTCCCTGCACAGAACCATGGGAAAGGGCAGGGGTATCAGACACTGTTCTACCTGAAGAAACAGGTAACAGAAAACTGTTGATTCAATGAATTGAACTTAATTGGCAAGCATGAGACAAAAGTAAGTGTTTTTTTTTTTTTTTGAGAATTAAAATTCCTTTAAAAAATTCCCACTGACTAAAAAAAAAGGCTTAAAAGAAACTTACAGTGCTAGAAAACACAAACAGTCCACTTTGAACAATGATGCTTTTCTTTAACGGAGTCTTTGGTAAACAGTATATTCTCTCAAACCTACTTTTCAAAACAGGGGCAGGATCTGGGAAAGTCTCTCCACATGGTTACGTACAGTGCACACTGCCTATACTTAGGAGGAAATGGATTTCAAATCTCTACAAAAGGCTAATATTCCCAGACAATTAGTATGATGTATCATTTTCCAGTTCTCAGTGTCTCCACTTGCCAGTCTGTCTTTTTTTTCTTACTTAATGAAAATGGGTACGAAAGTTTCTGACCAGACCTTTTGTATGCTGAGCTGGGGTCATACCACAACATGGAGCCTTTAAACTTACTAGAAACTGAAAACGAGAGTAGTGACAAGAGAGTAAGCCTTTAGAGGTCATTTTCAGGACTACATATATGTATAGCAATTGAGATAACGTAAAGAACTTTGCAAAGATTTAAGTGCTGTATAAAGCCTAGTTATAATAGCTATATAATAGGTTTTATATGTGTGTTTTTATCTACATTTATATATACATATATGGATATACACATTTTTTGGGGAAGGGATTTCTGTCAGGGTTATTAAAAATTACATCTTTCATTTAGTTTTAAAGATTATCTCTTTCTATCGAGCTAGTACTAGGGGAAGGTCTTGTTTCTGTCAGTGAGTTTTCATTTACCCGCTGAAAGACTTTTGTCTCTTGTGAACCTGGTGGCTGAAAAATTGGCCGCTGTGTGCTTTACTGTAATAAAATAAAGGCATTCAGGAAGGCCACCGTAGTGACTACAGGAAGAGGCAGTCTGCATTTGGCTCCCCAGTCTGACAGCAGGGCTGCTCAAAAACCTAGAGATGGGTGCCTGGTTATGCATGTTGGAGGAGGAAGCATTTGATAAGCGCATGCCTTTGCTTCCGGTACTCCACAGCACAAGCTTTGTTTCATCTACAGATGATTAAATGGTCTACAGGGCAATTATGAATTGGAGGAAGGAACAGCCAACTCTCTCCAGGTTTCCTCAATCAGCATGATTGAATTTCTCAAAGGACGGCAGCGGTAGCAGAAGCAGTCTCAATGACTTTTCCTGGAAAATGTTCTGTAGCTTAGAATTGAGCTTTCATTTAACTGCTTGCTGTTTCATTTTATTATGTGCAAATTGTGGTTTAATAGATTTACAGTTGCTATAAACTCTCTGAATTGTTAGGGTTGTCAAAGTGGCCATTTAGTCTTAAAATGACCATTGGGTATCCAGAAAAAAAGCAAACTCTGAACATTCTAAATCTGCACAGTCATATTATAATCTATAAATTAATGATTGTTATGCTGAAGCTGACTCCATTTCATGGTGCCTTTGCAATGATTCTTCCTGAAAACATTTTAAAGGAGCAAAACTTTCATATGAACTATGAAATAATGTAAGTTTTACAGAGATTTATATGGAGAAAAGGAAAAAACACAAGTAGAAAGGAGTGCAAGAAACATTCAGTAATTGTTATTTAAATTTATATGTGGGTGCACACAATAATTTCAGAGCAAAATGCAATATTTTCAAAAATATGCTAAAGCTAGATTTCCTATAGTTTCTCACAATGTTTACTAGACTTTACTTCAGAGGATCTTTGAAAGAATATTCTTCAATGGTATGGATTACCACCTATCCATCCATTCCTGCTCATCCTTTACGATTCTGGTCCTTACCTTTCCCTAAAATTACTTCAGGGAGTCCACTGATTGCTACTCTTAAGGATTAAAAAGCAAAACAAAACAAGCAGAAGTGAGATATTGCCTGCTTAGTCTATCTTTACCTGTAGTGGTGAAAATCTATCCACTTTTGCAGACAATTGCCCTGAGTGACTTCTCTGTGAAAGCACTACTGTTTAAAAGGCTGTTGCAATATTCCCTGCAGTGAAAATGTCATGATCAAATTAACCCTTACTCAATTTGAACAAAGTTATTCTCTTGCTAGTAGTGCCATATATATTGGTTGCAGTCACATAACCTGCTCTTCAAGTGGTGTTTTTGGACGTTGGGTCACTGAAGCTGTCTAGCTTTTAAAAGATTAAAAAAAGATTTTAAGGCTATTGGATCGACTATATTGAAAAGAACAGGAATAGGTCTATGTCATGGCTAACTTAAACATATTATGTTAAATAGTACCTCCCTGTACCTCAGGTCCTTTATCTGTCAAATGGGTATATTTTCTTCCCTAACTACCCCACAGTGTTAAAATTCTATGTGAGAATGTAAATCCTCCTGACTTCCTTCAAGTTGCAGCTAAAATCTCATTTCTATAAGAAGCTTTTCACAATCTCTCAATTCTGGTGCCTTCTGTTAATTATCTCCTATTCATCCTCCCATATAGATTGTTTGTATGTGTTTCTTCGCATTAGATTTGCATTAGATTGTGAGCTCCTTAAGAGCAGGGAGTATCTTTGTCTTTCTTTACATCCCCAGTGCTTAGCCCAGTGCCTCGTAGTACTTGCTTAATCAATACTTTTTGACTGACTGTGAAAATGATCTGCGAAGTATAAAGTGCTATTTCATGTGATGTCATTTTTGTTATCATCATTAGAAAAATAGAAGATGGATTTAGTAAGTAATCAAATTAGTGAGATGAAAATGTGGTCATTTGCCCAATACCACTGGCTGGATGTTAATTCCAATTGTCTAGTCAGGAAAACTTATGTGAAATGATGTAGAGTGAAGAAAAAGGAATCAGAGCAGCAACATGCACATTACCCATAATGGTCAAAACCAACCATTTATGTTTCTGGTTTAGTTATTTTTCGGTTGAATTCCTCTCTTTGTAACCCCATCGGTATTTTTGGCAAAGATACTGGAATAGTTTGTCATTTCCTTCTCCAGTTCATTTTACAGATGAGTGACTTGCCCAGGGTCACACAGCTAGAAAGTGTCTGAGACCCTATTTTGAACTCAGACTTTCCTGATTCCAGGTCCAGTGCTCTATCACGTAGCTGCTAACAGCAGCAGCAGCAACAGCAATAATAATAACACCAAGAAATAATAATAGCTTTTATTTATATAAAGTTATGAGGATTGCAAAGTACTTTATATACATGTGTGTATATGTGTGTATGTGTTATATATGTGTGTGTCTATATATGTGTATTATATATGTATGTGTATATATGTGTGCGTGTGTTATGTATGTATATGTGTGTATATTACATATGCATGTGCATATGTGTTATAAATGTATGTGTACATAGTGCATGTGTTATGTGTACATGTTATATGTGTGTGTCCATGTGTGTATTATATGTGTATATAGGTTATACATATATGATGAATATGTATATATTGGGATCCTCACAAGATGCCTGGGAGAAATGTGTTATCCTCACTTCACTATTGAGGAAATTGAGGCTAAAAGGGTTTAAATGACTGGCTGAGGGTCAAACAGTTAAAAAGTGCCTAGAGAAGAATTTGAACATAGGTCTTCTTGAGTTCATAAGAATAATATCATAGGAATTCATAGAACATGAGTCACGTATGCCTGGCTATCTCAATGCACTGCCTTTCCCTCAGAGAAAGGGCCAATGAAGTCCCTCACATAGTGTTCTACTCCTGTCCCTCCCCCTAGTCCCCAAAACACACATCCACACCCCCCACACACACACTTTGCCTAAATATGACAAGAACAACATCTAGAAAACCGTCAAGGAAAAAAGCATTCATTCAGAGGAGTGGGGCAGTACATGAAGATCAGCAAGATATTTGAATTTCTATTTGTAAAAGTCAATATGCACATTAAAACATAATAAAGAACAGAGTTTAAGGTTTGTCTTATGAATGTTTAAAATTCATGTTTGTGTTTGTGAATGTTTTATTGATGGTTATTGGATTTAAAATAAAATTTTTGAAAACGAATTAACAGCATTTCCAAAGTGCCTACTGTGTGCCAGGAACTTTGCTAGATGCTGGGGATTCAAGGACAAAAATGAAAAAAGTCCCTGGCCTCAAGGTGCTTATGTTTCAAAAGAGGAGGGGTATTGAGAGAAAAAAACCCCAGCAGCAACAAAAAAACAACCTTGTTATCAGAATGTGCTCTTTGACTGAATTAGCCTCCCTCCTCCGTTCTGAGGCAGCGTAAATAACAAACAAAACCCTGCACCCCCCAGCTTCACAAAACTCAATAGGCAACTAAGAACTTCCCAGACCATTGCTCCTCTAGGGATATACTATAATCCATTGTTCCATTCAAATATCCTAGAATGTAGCTGGTTGGCTATGTACCAAAAGCTATCTATATAAGTCAAACC
Source organism: Bettongia penicillata ogilbyi (assembly GCA_023548195.1). Lineage (NCBI taxonomy): Eukaryota > Metazoa > Chordata > Mammalia > Diprotodontia > Potoroidae > Bettongia > Bettongia penicillata. The sequence goes on from JAJHZJ010000772.1 coordinate 11,626, forward strand.
TGTAGCCTAGAAGTTTGAAGGTTGTGAGGTCTTCCTTAGGATGTTAATAGCTTTCTTTTCCTTTCAGTTTTCTTTATCTGATCTCATCTTGTAGACCTGCTAGGTAGAGCTTCTTCTTGGGCCCTCAAGCAGTACAGTTTGTGAAATTACCCAGTAGGGATAATATAACATATATGGGTACATGCAAGAGACATACAGAAAAGAAGTGAGGTAACTTTTGTGGTGAAAACCACTAGTACTTGGTGGTGGTGGTGGTTGGGGGAAGGGGTTGGCAGGAAGCAGGGTAAGGGCTTCCAAGAGTCAAAAGTGAGGCTGGAGAACTTTCCTGGTTTGGCCTACAGCCAGTGCAAAGTCATAGAGACAGGAAATAGAGAGAGAAACAGTAGGACAAGTTTGGATGGATTATAAAGTACGTAGAGATGAATAAAATAGGATGAGGTAAGGTTGTGAAGAGCTGCAAATGATAAATAGAAGCATTCCTAGTTGATCCTGAAAGTTATAGGGAGCCACTAGAGTTTACTAAGTGAGAGGGTGAGGCATGACCTACTTGAACTTTGGGAAATTTAATGTTGTTAATGTTAGACTCAGTTGTCTCCTAGAGATATGGAAAGGCAATGAAGGGGATGGAATATATAGTCATAGGCAGTACCAGCTACAAGAATCCAAATCCTGAGACTGATCATGGACACATGAAAATAGATAGAAAGCAATTTCATGAAAAGAATCAAATATTTGAAATTTTTTACATTTCCACCTAAAAACCTGTCGTAAATAGATGTATTCATGTCTACCACAGTTCCATGTGCTCACTTCAAGGGTGAGTAAGCACTCCCTATGGGCCACTAGTTCCAGGCTTTGATGCAAAGAAGATAAGTATTTCAATACTTTTTATGCATGGTAGAACATACTGATTCCTAATTTCACATACCTCACCTGAATTACTTAACATTACAGCCAGGTCCCAATTAGTGTGCATAAAGAATCCTCTGAGGTTAGGTCATGTGTATTAGCATTCACACTATTCAAAGTTATAATTATGTAATTTATGGTAATTTTTTCCAGTTCAACAGAAATGCGCAGTGCAAATATGAGTAATGAACACTTCAGGGGATTCATTATTTGCACTAAGTGGGACCTACCTGTAAGTCATAAGTGTTCTATGGAGTCTCCATTAGGTTAACTTTGTTCCTGCTATAAGGAAGTCTGTATCAAGTGGAAAAATAGGGTCAATGATTTATCCTTGTAATTTCTGCTCAGGGCCCTGGTTTTAGAGGCTTCCTCCCATTAGTGAAATAATCTTGAAAATGTAATAGTCTATTTCAACTAAAAGTAATGTCATTCGATGTATTTTCCCTTTCTAAAAGTTTTTTTTTTCAAACCCCAGCCTGCTCTGAACGACTCAGCAGAAGGTAGATTAAACATTTTGTGAATTATCCTTTGCTACTTCTACTTCCCCTTCACCCTCTGACTGCCAAACGATCATTTCTTTGCTTATTAAAACCTATACTCAAGGGGAAATATAAGGGAAAGGAGGTGAAACCTTAATTGGTCAATTTCCTACTTGTTTGAAGTTAGTAAAAAGTTTAATGTGAAATGAGGAGGTTTTATAGATCATGGAGTCATAGAGCTGGACCTTTGAGATCACTGAGTGCAAGCAACCCTCTCATTTTAGATATGAGGAAACTGAGACACCCCTCCTGCCCCCCCCAAAAGTTAAATGACTTTCAATTTTGAGCATAAAAGGAAATTAATGATAGGATTTGAATTAAAAATAGCAGAATCCTGGTCTCTTAGACTCCTAGGTGAGTAAGAACCCCTTCCACTGAGGTTGAATTTAGTGTGGAAATAAATGTTATAAAATTCTAAAACTGTTAGATTTCAATCAACCCTCTGTTACTGTGAACACTTGAGAGGAGACATAATTTTAAAATAATGCAGAGGTAGGAGAGAAATGATATACATTCAAATATATCAGAAAAACTCTGTAAGTATTTTTCCTAAAATATGTTAGAATAATCAAAATATATATTAAACAAAAATTTAAAACTCTGGAACTCTCAGTTTCCTGTCTTAATAAATTGACATCTACCCTCACATTTATGCAAAATTCCCTAGGTTAAAAAACACTGTATGTAACGACTATTTATTGCGCACATTAAATTTAATACCATGTCATATATACTTACCCTTTCTTCTTTATGACACCTCCTTATTTAGTTCCTAAACCTCTTGAAAATGAGTAATGTATAGTTTTTCACCAAGGGGCATCATTTGAAAAAACTCTCTTTGTGAATTACCCTTGAAAATAACATCTGTTTTATATAACATAGATAAGAGAACAGTCTTTAATTCATCAATCTACACAGCCACTTTAAGTGTAAGAATATATAAAGTACAATGTGATTGGCTTCATATTTTGTTGTGAAATACAATATTTAAATGATTCAGATGCCAAAAAGTGTAATTAAAAATTTCATGGACTTCTACACTTCATTAAAAAAAAACAACTTTAGATGTATAGATAATAGGACTCTTAGTGGAGAACAATCTGGCTAACATACAGCTGCTGACACAGTGTAGTGAGTGAGGCCATTTGCAAATCTCATTAATAGTTCTACCATTTTCTACTACTTGTATGAAAAGTGATAATGTATAGATCTCTCAGTCATTAAGAACTTTTCCTTACTCCTTTAGGATTAATTTGCGCTGACCCAGAATTCTGTATTTGCTTAACACAAGCCATGGGTTACTTTGATGTTATCGGCTTCTATAAACAGTCATATACAGTTCTCTCCTGGGCTAAAACAGCTCTTATTCTACTGAGAATTAACTGTATTAATCATTCTGAAGTCCAAGAGTGCCCAATCATAAATTGTACAGAGGGACCTCACTTAGGAACTCCCAGGACTCCCATTTATCAGCAATTTCTCTTTTCCTGCTGGATATTTCATATATAAAGAGTAATTTACTTCATAGCTTGTACCCTATGATGTTCTTGAGGTTTAGGTGAAATTAGGATCCTTTAGGTCACAAATAAATATTTGTCCTCAGGCCTTTTTGGAATAAAGAACCAAATCTTTGCCATTTCTAAAGTCTGATTCCCTCAAGTGGCCAGGATGGAAAATGCAATTCAAGAATCTTGTCATCTTATGGTTTATTTGTTTGAAGTAAGTAGAGAAAACAAAAACTGAACAACTGAATGAAGTCACTTTCAGCATATGTAGAAAGCAAAGTATCACTCATAAGCACCATCCAGGACAATCAGGCCACAGCTTACTATACCCTATTTGAAAGCAAACTTGCTAGCCTGATTGCAGTGTGATTATATCAGAAGTGCCTTTTGAGTATATTATTCTTTCAAATGCAAGTTTTCAGTGTGTGTATGGGGTAACTATCTTAAGCATATCTGGACCTTGTACTTTGAATTGCTAGCACTAAAACCTAAATCAATGCAAATCTACAAAATTATACCAAAATGAAATCTACGTCATACTATTATGAGGAGAGATTCTCCTCCTACCACTTCCAAAAGCTATCAAATCTGGGAGAAGTTCAAGTTCAGTACTCATTTGGGAAAAAAGGCATCCTCGTAAAGGAAGTGAAAGGACAGGAAATGGGGACAAGGACAGGAAGGCCACTCGGAGAGAGTGGATGGAAACCCTCAATCTCAGGATGATTTCTTTTCTCCATATGATCTCATTTTTGTAACTTTGGGGATTTTCCATCACATAAGTGAAACAAGGCAAACAATATGCACAAATCCAAACTCTCAAACCATGGATATGTTTCTAAACCTTTTTAGTTTCATCCTGAGCTTAGCTTGGATTTGAGTATTTCAAAGCTCTCCCTGTTTCATTGTAAACATGTGGTTTTAAAACACTGCTGTGCTCCAGACTTATCAGTGTGTGAGTTTATTTTATATTAAGTGCCTTAAAAAAATCCAAATCTTGAAAGGCCAACAGCAACAACAAAAATATAAATAAATCATTATGTTCAGCTGAAGTTTCAGCCAGGGAAGGTAAATTTTTGAAAGGTTGTGCCAAAGTGTAAACTGAAAAGATTAGAAAGTTTGTGAGAACAATCTTCTTTCATTCATTACAGGCACAATATTCACAAAGGTTGTCTTTGGGGGATAATTAAACAAAAAATAGAGTGGAAAAATGTGAATCTTCAAGACATTCAACTGTCTGCCATTTGGCAGCATTTGGAGTCAAAATTTGACTTTGGCGAGGGCCAAAACATGCCGTCAGAATTGAGCTTTTCATCAGTAGGAATCCTGCTATGGATTACAATGACCTGTCCTCATTTTGCTGTTACTGTTGAGTCATTTCAGTCATGCCTGATTCTTTTTGATACCTATTTGGGGGTTTGCTTGGCAAAGATACTGGAGAGATTTGCCATTTTCTTCTTCAGCTCATTTTTCAGAGGACAAACTGAGGCATACAGGGTTAAGTGACTTGTCCATAGTCACCAGAGAGTAAGTGTCTGAGGCTGGATTTGAAATCACAAAGATAAGTCTTCCTGGTTTCAAGGCTAGTGCTCTATCCACTGCTCCACCTTAGCATTGGCAAATTTGACACAATCTCTTTTCCTATTCTTGCATAGCAAGAATAAGACATGATGGAGACCTGTGGAATAGAGGATAATATAAATGATGAGGGAGCAATTTGTTTGAAAAACATCTGAGGTTTTTGGAGCACTCAATATGAGTAAATAATGTGACATAGCCATAAAAAAGGAAGGAAGGAAAAAAGACAGGAGGAAAGAGAAAGAAAGAAGGAGAAAAGAGAAAAGGGAGGAGGGAGGGAAGGAAAGGAGAAATAAAAACTGAAGAAAGGAAGATAGAAAGAGAAAGGAAGGAAAGAAGGAAGAAAGAGAAAGAAAAAAGGAAGAAAAGACAGAAAGCAGGAAGAGAGGGAGGGAGGAAGGAAGAAAGGAAGGAAAAAGGAAGGAAGGAAGAAATAAGCCTTCATTAAGGGAAGAACAGTGAACAGGACTAGAAACTAGCCTTAGTGACCCCTTGTATTCTGCTCAGGTTAGACCACAGTAGGACCATTGTATTCGAATTGTGGTGTCCTACTTTAGGAAGGACACTAAAACATTGGAGAGAGAGTCAGGATTCTGAAGGGTCCCAAGATCATGTTATATTAGGATAGTTTGAAGGAACTGGATATATTTAATCAAGAAAAGAGAAGATTTAGGGGTTCATAGTGAATATCTTTAAATATGTGAAGGACTCTCATGTGGGAGAGAGCTTGGATTTATTCTATTTGACCTGAGAGGGCAGAAATAGTACAGATAATTAAGAGTTACTAAGAGTTAATTTAGGCTTAATATAAGGTCATTCTTCCTAACACTTGTCTATAATGTGCTTACAAGCAGGGGCTGTATCATAACTTGTTGATATATTGGAGAGGGGATTCTTTTTCACCTGAAACAACTTAAATGACTTCTTAGGTCCTTTCCAATACTGAGGTTCTGGGACTTTGAGGTTGATTCTATTGAATGCTATACCTGATCCTTTTAAAATATTTAAATAATACTAGGAATTAACTTAATTCACACTTAGGTGCCCCAAAGTGGTGAGTTATGAAATAGAATAGAATATATTCTATAGAATTTCAATCCCTTGAGAGCATTCTCTCTGTCTCTCTCTCTCTCTCTCTCTCTCTGTCTCTGTCTCACTGTAAGTGTGTGTGTGCGTGTGTGTGTGTTGTATTTCTAGTATCTAGCACAATGCCTGGCAAATAAGAGGTGTTCACTCTATGCTTGTTGAATGAACTGGTGTAGATCTAGAACAGTATACAAAACAAACTCCCAACACTTTATAATTTTGCACATAATAGCCTCTCTCCCTCAAGACCATAGACATTCTGCATTGCCAGAGGTCACCAAAGAGATATATATTCTTACCTCAACTTAGTAGAGTTCCCTCTTCCTTGTTAAGAAGTTAAAATGAAAGCAAAACTAAATCTATCTGTTATTATGCCATTAATTCTTCAAAAGAGCACACTTAAAGTTAGGACTATCCAAGGTCAAGTTCTCCATAGCATTGTTAAAAGTAGTACAATTGCCTCTCCTGCATCCAAGACAAGAGAATCTTGTTGGGAATTCAAAATTCCAGTGTGTACACTGCAACTGTATTAACATTGACATTGAAATCTTTGTGTATTTATGTTTTTGCTCAAAGTACTAATACTGTAATACCCTACTTCACAAAAATGTAGAAGGACGTGGGCAGATAAAACACATACAAATGAATTGTGTTTCTGCTACATTGATATGTAATCAATATTACATATGAATGCAAAGATGAGATAGAACTTCTAATAATGGGTACAATGAAGCAGACCCCTCTGTTGGATAATAAGTTTATACTGGAAAAATAATAAAAAAAACCAATTTCCAGTCTATGTCATTGCCTTAATAGTCCACTTTACTATATGTATCTCTATATCTGCAACTATTGTACTTTTTAATATATGGAATTTGCAATCAAAAAGACAAATTTTGGTACTGATAATACTTCAGTGGCACTAAATGATCCTCATTCACAAAGGAAAGATCTGGTTGTAGAATAATTGTCTAAAGGATTTAAAAATTTTCAATTAATCAGAAAATTTCATATCCCAATCATTACATTTATTCAGTGCTTTGTTATAAAAGATTTATGTAGAAATAAAGAAAAAATGCTAAGATAAATGGATATTATCACTTTAGGCCATGAGTTATTTTTATGAATCTTTTAACCCTGTAGGCAGTTGTCTCTTTATGAATGGGATGTGTTCCAAAAATTAGTTGTTTGGAACTTAGATTTTCCGTTGTATTAATGCTATCAATGGTAGTTAAAGTACTAGGCCAGCCCAGAAAAACTGGGCTTTAACCCATAATGCATTTGAAGCATATTGTAAAACTAATAATGCCATAGCACTTGATCAAAATGTGTGGCAATTATTTCACAGGATGATGCCTTGAGAGCTCCAGACTGAAATATCAGGGGTACCTTTCCACCTTGTCACAGTGCAATGACTATGCATCCTCTTTCCACCTTCCCCAGTAGCTGGATGGTCAAAGTCTGAATTCTCCCAGCTCCAAGTTATTAAGCTTTGTTTTATAGGAAAGAGGTTCATTCCCAGGAAGTGGCTTGGAGGGAGAAAAGGAATTGGAAGTTGGTGATGATGGTTGGGAACAGAAATAGAGTTTCCAGAAAATCAGGAGTATGGAGTGGGTTATGTTCTTGTGTGGGTACTCAGATGGTGCTAGGGGTGGTGGGGGTAGGGGGTGGGGATTGGGATTCATGCCTGTGTAAACTCCTTGTCAGAATCTCTGGGACTCCATCTTTTCTTTTATCCCTGAGGCCCTAGGGATTAGCCCATCTGCTTCTCTTTCTGTTAACACCTGTTACATCTAGTCAGGATTTCTTCTTTTTCCTGGCTCTCTGTTCGAAGGAACAGGACAATCCTGACTTTGGCTCTCCAGGAGTCCTTTCAGGATTATAAAAGATTATTTTGTGCTTGTGACAAAGGATCCCCTCCCTTCACTTTTTCCTCTCAGCTAAGAGAAGAATGAGGCACTTGGAGGTGCTAAATAATGTATTAATATATAGGAGATTGGCCTGCAAATTTATTTATATTTCGGTGAAAAATCCTATCAGGCTAGCTATGTCATCTATTCTTAGGAGTGGAGGTAAATTCTGATGTGAAGGACAGGATGGACTTTCTGATTGGTATAGATTGATAAGAGAAAAGATGGGAGTATGTGAAATTAGTTCTGGGACAGTCTCAATAGTGGAGGTGGAAGAGGGAGGAATGGGTAAGTTTTGCCCACTCTCTCCCATTTGGCCATAATTTTTCTTGCCATCACAGACCTTTTCTAAACTAGATTGATCCTGGGTAAAGGTGAAAAGCACAAGGTTTGGGGTGGGGAATAGTTTCACACAGTAGCTGGCAGAGAGAAGGGGAAGGAAGAGGAGAGATTTTAAATAGGACAGAAGGAAGGAAAGGCAAGTTCCTGTGGTAACCAATTGTTCTTGGCTATCCATTTTGAATTCAAGTTGGAAACTATCAGTAAATTTGGTCTGTACACAAACTGAAGACTAGTGCTGTAGTTTAATAGAGGGGAGAAGCTACTTCTAGAGTCTTTGACTATAAAATATAGCAGTACAACAATCACTGTTTTTTCACATGTAAGTGAATTGCCCTCAAGCAAGGCAACTAATATTCTATTAGGCATGTTTTCAAATAATTTCACCAAATTTTAGATAGAATTTTCACTTATATCCATTTGAATTTTTCCCTATGAAGACATTACATGAACTCTCTGAAGTGTGAGGGTCTTACTCTCTTGTATTTTAAGAGGAAGCCTTATTTTCATCTTCCAGTAACTAAAAAAAAGCAAATTCCCCTTATTTCAACCCCTTTTACTCCCAAACAACTTTGGAGACCATCAAGGATAACACTTTTAGTCCAATAGAAACTATCCAAGAGTCATGATGATTGTATGGGGATCCAAACTCAAGAGCATGTGTCCTTTTCATATTTTCTCTGGGAAAAGTTGGATATTTAGAGAAATGTAATATATTGTTTCATCAGACTTCTTGTAGGTTTTTTTTTTAAAAGAAATTAGCAAGCTAAAGAAGAAGAGTTAGTATTTTGAAGAATTTGATTTTAATATGAAAATCTATAATTTTATGGGAAAGACTGGCAACATGAAGAAGTCCAATGCGTCAGGATCACCCTGCTCAGAAATCCACTAGTGATTGTAAAGAATTTAAAGGAGCAAAATCAGTGTGTTACCAAAGAGAAGAAGGTATGCTAGGTCAACCCATAAAATCAAGATGTCCCCAACACTCACTGGCAATGAATTATCTTCAGCTAAGCCAGGAAACTCCCCTGCAAGGGGATTGGACTGTTACTGCAATAACATTGAGGACCCTCTATTGGATGCTTAATGAGTGATTGGTCCTCTCAAGAAATGCTGGTGTTGTCATTTGAGTCAGGATGCTGCTTGTATGCTTACAGCATCACTGCAGGGCTGGGATGTGAGTGGTCTTCTGAATGCCAAACATTGCAGCTTTTAGGCAGGTCAAAGACAAGACTATGCAATGAAAGGTAATGTGTACTGGAGAAAATGAAAGATTCAGCAACTTGTGGGCAGGAATGGATTTTGAATGACTTAACACATTCCAGGAGAAATGATCAAGGCATGCATGATGAAATCACTTTACCTTAACACTTCAGAGAGAGTGCTCAGGGTAGGATGCTGGTGCTCGACAAAATGAGTTTGTGGGGCTGTGTTGAGGTAGAGCAGGAGTGCACATGATTTACTTGGGCAAGGATGCTTGACTTTTAGGTCACTACTGCATGTAAAATATGTAACAACAGTATGAAGGATCTTGGTGAGTATAGTAAAGAAACTGGATAGAGATGAACCCCAAAGTATATTATTGGTATCTAATCTAACTAGTGCTTTATATGCATCATCTCATTTTATCTTTAGATAGGTAATGATAAGATGATAACAATGACAATATATATAATAACTGATGTAAAAGAACTTTAAGATTTACAAAGTAATTTACATATTCTGTCCCATTTGAGTTACCAACACCTCTCAGAGCTGGGATTACAGGCATGTGATTATTCTCCTTTTGCAATGGGGAAATTGTCTCACCTCTAGTGAGTACTAAAGCTAAGGAAGCATGTCTCTCTTGATTCTCCATTTAGTACTCTCTTGGTCCAACATATTGCCTTTTCTATTCATCTGGGTGGCAAGGTTTAGTTTGGCTAACTTTGCCACAAGAAAGAACTCCAGAGAAATAAAATCAAAGATCAGTAAAAATGACAAAAATAAATTCTTTTAGTTCCAAAATTTGATGTGGAGGATTGTGTACCAGTAGTGTTTGAGGTTCCATATCCTAAAACACATGGATAATAATAACATTTTTTCCTTTGTTTCCCTATCTCTACCCAACTATTTTCATTGCATGCCACTCCTTTTCACCTTCTGATTTCTGCTCTTCATGGGCATGCATGCTAGTACTTCCTGAGAAAACATTGGCATATGCAAAGCACCCATGAGAAGCTTGTGATCTCCTTGGGCTAGAAGACATAGGAACACTAAAAGAATGTCAGTTGTTATTCCTGACTAAACCCAAAACATTGGAACCACTCCTCCAGATCATCTCCAGAGCTGATCCCCCCCCCCAATAAAATGATATCCCAGAAGGGGAGCAGGATGAGGAGAGTGGAAGATGTAATCCACCTTCTTCAAGCAGTCAAGAAGAAACAGCCAAGGGAGTTGGGGATAGGAGAGAACTAGGATAGGAGGTGTGGGAAGAGTGAAAAAATTAGCAAAGGAGAAAGAAGCAATAAGTATGACATTCAGGGACAACAAATAAAAAGTTATGAGAAGAATCACCATGTGAATGAAGGGGCAATAATTATATGAAATCTCATTTGATTCTAATAACGTTTTTGATACTGATTTTGATGTAATTGTTGATGTTGATTTTGTTGATTTATTCATGAGGCTCAGAGAGGTTAAATAATTTGCCCATGGTCACACAACTAGTAAGTATCAAAGGCAGGATTCAAATCCATGTTTTTCTAACTGCAAGACCAACAACCTGCCAAGATACCAGGTAATGCTAATTAATAACAATAATAAAAATATTAGCATCAAGAGGGCAGACTAGGTTTTATAAGTTTAATACTGAGAAAGTGGACATGAATAGAAGCAGCCTAGAGACATGTCATCATGACAAGCTAAAGGAAGCAAGAATAAACCAGAATTAAATGGGACTAGAGTGAATGCTAATTTGATGTCATCAAGGAAGCATACATCATTTTAAAATGGGATAATGTGATGGCCATACTCTCTCTGTTGCTTAAATGGGAAATGTTATTTGTTTCAAATGCCTGAAAGCATTCTATTTGCCCAACATTTGTCTTTCAATAATGGGAACAATGTTGACTTACAGCAATGGATAACAGAATCACAGAATTTAAAATTTGGAATAGGCCATCTGTCTAACCCATACTTGGAAAGAAACTGTACTAGTGGTTTTCCAGTCTTGGCTCAAATATCTCCAGTAAAGAGAGTATATCACTTGTCCAGGCAGCTTCTTCTACTCTGGAAAGATTTTCATTGCTAAGAAAGTGTTCCTGAGATGGGCTACATTTGCTAGTAAGTGTCTGAGGCTGGATTTAAATTCAGATCTTCCTAAGCCCAAGGCTAGCATTTTATCTATCTACCATGTCATCTAGCTTTAACTTACCAAGACTTTTTTTATTTTTTGTTTTGTTTTTCTTTGGGGGGGGGAATTTCTTTTTTTAAATTAATTAATTAATTTTTGGTTTTCAACAGTCATTTCCACAAGATTTTGAGTTCTAAATTTCCTCCTCATCTCTTCTCTCCCCTATACCCTGACATGGCATGTATTCTGATTACCTCTTCCCCAGTCTGCCCTCCCTTCTATCACCACCCCTTATCTACTTCCCCCTTACTTTATTGTAGAGCAAGATAGATTTCTATACCTCATTGCCTGTATATCTTATTTCCCAGTTACATGTAAAAATAACTTTTTAATATTTGTTTTTAAAAATTTGAGTTCCAAATTCTCTCCCTTCTTCCCTTGCCACACTCCCTCATTGAGAAGACAAGTGATTCAACATAGGTTATACATGTGTAGTTACGCAAAACACTTCCATAATATCCATGTTGTGAAAGACTAACTATATTTCCCTCCATCTCATCCTGCCCCCCCCACTTATTCTATTTTCTCCTTCGACCCCACCCTTTTTCAAAAGTGTTTGCTTCTGATTATCCCTTTTCCTGAACTGTCCTCCCTTCTATCCTCCCTTTCCCCCCCCTTACCCCCTTGCCCATTACTTTCCTGTAGGGTAAGATACCCAATTGAGTTTGTATGTAATTCCCTCCTTAACCAAATCTGATAAGAGTAAGGTTCACTCATTCCCTCTCACCTAACCTCTCTTCCCCTTCATTCATCATTTTCTTAACTCTTTCATGTGAGATAATTTCTTTCCCTTTCTCCTTCCAATATATTCCTCTTTCATTCCTTAATTTTAATTTTTAGATATTATCCCTTCATATTCAGCTCACCCTGTTCTATCCATCCATCCATCCATCCATCTATCTATCTATCTACTTTCCTCCAACTACCTTAATACTGAGAAAGGTCTCATGAATAATAAATATCATCTTTCCATGTAGGAATGTAAACAGTTCAACTTTTATAATTCCCTTATGGTTTCTCCTTCCTGTTTACCTTTTTATACTTTTCTTGATTCTTATATTTGGAAGTCAGATTTTCTATTCAGCTCTGATCTTTTCATCAAGAATGCTTGAAAGTCCTCTATTTCATTGAATGTCCATTTTTTCTCTGAAGTATTATACTCAATTTTGCTGGGTAGGTGAATCTTGATTTCAAACTATAGCTCCTCTGACCTCTGGAATATGATATTGCAAAACCTTAGATCCCTTCATATAGAAGCTACTGGATCTTGTGTTATTCTGATTGTATTTCCACAATACTTGAATTGTTTCCTTCTGGCTGCTTGCAATATTTTCTCCTTGACCTGGGAACTCTGGAATTTGGCCACAATGTTCCTAGGAGTTTTCCTTGTGAGATCTCTTTCAGGAGGTGACCAGTGGATTCTTTCCAGTTCTGTTTCATGCTTTAGTTCTAGAATATCTGGGTAGTTTTCCTTGATAATTCCTTTAATGATGATGTCTAGGTTATTTTTTGGTTCATAGTATTCAGGAAGTCCAATAATTTTTATATTACCTCTCCTGATCTATTTTCCAGGTCAATTGTTTTTCCAATGAGATACTTCAAATTTATCTTCTGTTTTTTTAATTTTTTCAGTTCTATTTTATAATTTCTTGATTTCTCATAAAGTCAGCTTCCATTTGCTCTATTCCAATTTTGAAGGAATTATTTTCTTCAGTGAGCTTTTGGACCCCTTTTTCCATTTGGCCAATTCTGCTTTTTAAAGCATTCTTCTCCTCATTGTATTTTTGGACCACTTTTGTCATTTGGGTTAGTCTGGTTTTTAAGGTGTTATTTCTTCAGTATTTTTTTGAGGGGGTCTCCTTTAGCAAGCTATTGACTTGCTTTTCATGATTTTCTTGCACCACTCTCATTTCTCTTCCCTATTTTTCCTCTACTTTTCTTGCTTGATTTTCATAATCCTTTCTGAACTCTTCCATGACCTGTGCCCCATTCATATTTTTCTTGGAGGCTTTGGATGTAGGGGATTTCACTCTGTTGTCTTCTTCTGGTTGTATGTTTTGATCTTCTCTGTCACCTAAGTAAGATTCCATAGTCTTGAGGTGTTTTATGCTGTTTGCTCATCTTCCCAGCCAAATATTTAACTTTTTAACTCTGCCATGGTAGAACTCTGCTCCCAGTAAGGGTGGCTGTACTGTCCCAGGCTTCAGGGATTTTGTATCAGCTTCTTGGTCCCCACCATCAGTAGCCCCAGAGCTCTTGTGCAAACAGCAGCAGCTGCTGCCACCATCCTCCCTCCCCCACCCAAGGGCTGGGACTGAACCTCAGCTGGACCACATTCCTCTTTCACCCAGGTCCCATAGAGTTTGCCCACTGACCTTCTATGCTGTCTTTGACATTTGTGGGTTGAGAAGTCTGGAAACTGCCTTGGTTCCCAGTGATTTAGTCCCCTATGGCCTGCTCTGGCCCTTTTGGTGCTGGTGTGACCCACGTTGAACTGTACTCCCCTCCCAGGCTGGTGTGATACACCCTTTCTGTGGACCTTTCAGGTTGTATTGGGTTGGATATTTGTTTCACTCTGTCATTTTGTGAGTTCCATAACTTTAGAATTTGTCTAGAGTCATTTTTTACAGGTATTTCGAGGGGTTTAGGGAAAAGCTCAAGTAAGTCCCTACTTTTATTCCTCCATCTTGACTCCACCACCAAGGCTTTTTGGATACTGTCGGCTCAAGGAATTGGTTATAATGTATGTGTGTGTGTGTGTGTGTGTGTGTGTATGTACTTATAATTTTTCTCATGAGCATACTCTTGGTACCTTTTTTGGGGGGGGGGGGTGATCCATTTATTCAGGTCAAGCCTAATAACCATAATGTCTCTCGGGTGTTATGGGTTAATTAACTTGCCCAGGGTGATACCAAGCTTCTACAAAGCTCTTTACAGATAATTAAGTACCTATTCCATTCCTTTCTCATCATTAGAGCTATAACTAGGGTGGGACAACTGGGCCATTCCCCCAGGGTGAAGTATAGAGGGTAATGTAGCATTTATATTTCTGTTGTTTTTGTGAGGAAAGTGCTTAGCATTATAATAGCTAGCATTTGTGTAGTGCTTTAAAGTTTACAAAGTACTTTACATATATTATCTTATTTGATTTGTACAATAACTTTGTTAGGTGCATTGTTCCCATTTTATCGATGAGGAAACAAAGTCTCCTAGAGGTTAAGCAACTTGCCTAAGACAGTGCACTAATAAATGTCTGTAAGCATTCCACGTCAGGCTTTCCTGATTCTAAACTGACCACTAGGCCATGGATTTTCTATCACAGGGTCAGTGGTTATGGAGGAGTTAATGTATTATCCTCTCTCTCAGGAACATATGTAGATGTGCATTTATTTTGGCTCTTCAGGGAGATTCAGTACACAACTCCATAGAGTTTTGTGGTATAGGGTGGGAGTTTCAGAAAACTAGAAGGCTGATGAAGGAGATACTTTTTGAGTAGGTAGGATTTTGGTGATTCTCAATTTACATCTAATTTCCACCTATATTGCCTAGAAGATAGTGCTGGACTTCAGTTCAACAAATACTTTTTGAGGGTACACCATGTGCAAAATCCAGTCCTAGCTCCTTCACATTTCCACATGTCATTGTGTCCCATGGTTGTTTTTCAGAGTTGGAACACTTATGGATGTATTAGGTTGGTGAGAGAGAAAGGGGGAGCCATTAGAAGGGAGGGAGGGAGGGAGAGAGAGAAAGACAGAGAGAAACAGAAAGAGACAGACTGAGATGGAGACAGACAGAGAGAGAGGGAGAGAAGAGAGGGAGAGGGACAGAAGAGAGGACAAGAGAAGAGGAGGGGAGGGGAGGGGAGGCAAGGAAAGGAAAGGAGAGAGAATAGATGAAGGGAATGAAAATCATGATGGTAACCTTGACCTCTGTTTTTTTTGTCAGGCTAATAAATCTATACATATGACAGCAAATAGATGGATGTTTCACACCATTGTATCTCCATTCCTTTTTAGGAGCAATGCAACCATAAGGAAGGTTGAGGCAGGACATTGTGTCTCCCCAGGGAACAAAAAAAGTCTGATCTGGCTTGGATAGCAGGATATGAAGAGCCATCTGGAGCAGCAGCAACTGGCACCCCCACTCCCTACAACTGGAGTTCCAGTTTTGTCCATGGAGGTGGGGTTTGCATCATATCCAAACACAACAAGGCTGTGGTGCTCCACTGAGAAGGGATAGGCACTTAGTGCCAGAAATGTCCATGATAAAGAGAGAGGGGGAGATTTTCCCAAGTAATCAACTTTAAACACATTTTATTTTATTTTTCCTTTTTGTCAATTTGGAGAAAAAAGCCAGGCCTTCTTTTGGATGAGTAAAAGCACTAGGACATTAGAATCAAAATCATTCCAATAAACTACCCAAGGTTTGCTTGCAGTTCAGCTACCCTTCTCTAATGGATTAATGAGCTCCAGCTGAGTGGTGCCAGGCTTCTCCCTGGCCTGATCAGCTCGTGCTTCCTGAAAACCCCCTCTGGAGCTTTCTTGCTCCAAGATGGAGATTAGCTCTCCCCTTTTAAAACTGGGCAGCACCTATTCTTCCATCGTCAGGAGAGAAGAAAGGTCTTTTGTGTGTTCAGTCCTTGGACATTCATTTCACATATCTAGACCTTGCATGTGACCAAGACGGATGATGTGGTAATGATTCTCACCCTTAAGTTATGAGGATGTTGGTGCTTTTGCTTCTAAGGCTTAAGGATATAATCTTGCCAGGTTCTCTGAGGTGAAAAAAGATAAACTTCTTTTAACTGGAGAAGAAAAAAGAATGTGGATAACAGGAAACTTAGAAATATAAGGGGAAATAATATTCCCGATAATTTGACAATATACATTTTTCTCCTTGGTATCTTATTAGTTACCCTATCCATCATTAAGCCATGAGATTATTCTGTCTATGGTGGCTGCCTGGTTTATTCTGAGAGTTTATAGAATTTAATCTCTCTCTTAGTCTTACCTGGAAGAACTTTTCCTGAAAACTATTAGTCTTTCTAATTGCTAATTTGGGAATTTGTTTTGCATGACTATCCATATTTGTTACAAGAGTTTTGTTTTTCATTTCTCCCCCTTTGGGGTGTGTGTGTGTGTGTGTGTGTATGTGTGTGTGTGTGTGTGTGTGTGTGTGTGTGTGTGTGTGTGTGTAGGGGAGGGGAGATTGAAAGAAGAGAAAACAAATGGTTGTTAACTAAAAAAATTTAAAAGACCCTACTCCCCTAAAAACAGAATGAATGCCTTTTCTATATATCAACAGAAAAATCCACTGGTAACAGAGAGCACCAGAACTATGGAACTTAATCCAATTACTTACTTAAGTTTTTTTCAATTAAAAGCATTTTTTTCTTCTACCTTACCACTGTCCCATGCCCAAAAGAAAAAGAAAAAGAAAAAAAGAAAATCCGTATCAAAATAGGTAATGTCAAGCAAGACAAATTCCCATGCTGGCTACGCACAAAACTGTATATCTCATTTTGCATCGTGAATTCATCGCCTCTCTCTCAAGAGGTGGGTAGATAGCATTGTTCAGCATTATCCCTCTGGTTAATTGTTAAGATTAATTATTAATTACGATGTTGTTGTTAGAGTATAACTCTGAAATACTTTTAGGGAATCTAAAAAAGGAAGCCCCATTCTGAATGAGTTGAATCAAGTCTCATCCAGGGAAAGTGCTTTTTGGTTGACAAGAACTTTTCCTCTGAGTTGTGCAATATGTATCTTATTATACTTATAATATAGAAGGGGAAACTAAAGCTCAGGGAGATTATAGACCAGAAAACTGAGCTAGCAAGTGGCAGAGCTGAGATTTAAATGCAGGACTCTTGACTCTATAACTATAGTTGTTTCCTCTATAGGGTGTTTCACCCAACTCACCATGCCTTTCATTTTGTTCAAAAAGCAAATCCTTGAAGAAACCTATTGTTGGAAGATGGAAGCCAAAGAAAAGGGAGGTGACTAGGAAGAGCACAAGAAAAACAAATTATGCCTCTTACAGCCGTATCCTGCCCAAATTGTCTTCTGAAAAAGTATTTTATTTTTTAAATAATACTGATGTTACTGTATACAATATTCTTTTAGTTCTGCTCCCTTCACTCTTCATTATTTCATGTAAGTCTTTCTATGTTTTTCTAATATCTTTGAACTCATCATTTCTTATACCACAATGATGTTCCATCACAATCATATATCACAACTTGCTCAGCTATTGCCCAATTGATGGCCATTCCCTGTAATTTCCAGTTCTTTGCCACCACAAAGAGAGCTATTTTAAACATTTTAGAATATGTTCGTTCTTTTCCTTTGGCCCCAATCATCTTTGGAAACAGACCTAGTAGTGGTATTGCTGGGTCAAAGGGTATATGTTATTTAATAACTCTTTGTGCATAATTTCAGATTGTTCTTCCAAATGGTTGGAGCAGTTCACAATTCTACCAACAATGAATTAGTGTTTCAATTTTTTCACATCCTCTCCAACATTTGTGGCTTTCCCCTTCAATCATTTTAGCCAGTCTGGGGGGGTGTAAAATGATATCTCAATGGTTGTTTTAATTTGCATTTCACTAGTCTATGATGATTTTGAACATTTAAAAAATATATATGACCCTAAATTGTTTTTGATTTCTTCATTGGAAAACTGCCTTTTCATAATCTTTGACCATTTATCAAATGGGGAATGACTCACATTCTTATAAATTTGACAAAGTCCTTTTTATATTTTTGATATGAGAGCTTTACCTGATAAACTGTCTGTAAAACCTCCCCTCTTCCATTTTCTGCTTCCTTTCTGATTTTGGCTACATTTGTTTTATTTGTATAAAACTTTTTTAATTCAATGTAATTGAAATTATCTATTTTACACCTAATTTTGCTTTCTATCTCTCATTTATTTAAAAATTGTGTGCCTATCCATAGGTCTGATGCTCCAAGCTATCCTTGATTGAATAGGAAGAATCATTGTAATAAAGGAATAAGAAGTGATCACGTGGAAGCTTGTGAGTTCATTTTCTAGGGGAGTAGAAAGCAGAAACAGAGAAAAGTTCATACTGTCTATATTTATAGCAAATATGAGCAGTTCATTAAAAAAATTCTAGGTACCTTATTACTTAATTGAAAAAGGAAGGTTGTAATCTAGTTTCAATGTAAGTTAAGACATTTGCCAATATATACAAGAAGGGTAGATATAGACAGGAAGAAAAGAGATATAAAAGACTTCTGGAAAGGAGAAACTATTTTAATGTTTTTTTCCTTTCAGAGAAAATATTTAGAAAACAAAATACTCCTGTCTTAAAACTCAAATGCTTAATTTTTGAGGAAAATATTCTAATTGATGTTTCTTCATGTATTATGAACTGTAATATAAATTAAAAAGTTGTGTTTTTAGTAATAAAACATTTGTATTTGTAGACTCCCTCCATTAATGTCCTACTTAGACAATGTCTACATAATTTATGTCCACATAACTTAATGTTACATGGTTCTTGAAGGTCCTGCTGATGGTGCTTAGATTCAAGCACATTCTAGTAAGGAAAAATGTCCTTGATTGTGATGTCTGAAGAGCCATTTGGAGAACCTTCTTATCCAGGTTAGTTTCAAGGTGATGATTTTTTCCCACAAAAATTCTTGAAGAATACTAAGACAATATAATCTCTACTAGTTAAGAGAGAACCCACATTTATGAAGTCATGCCTCTTTGAAGCATATTGAATTAAGTATTCATTGAAAATATGATAAGTAACTTTCAAGTAACTGACCTAACTAGAGAGGTTTAGACCATAGATCTGAGAGATCAAAAAGACAGATGATCTACCTCAGTGACTATTTGCTCAAAGTTCAGAGACAGAATCCTTGCAGCCCAAGAAATATTCAATTAGGATATGTCTTGCTGATATAACCCCTAGACCATGCCAGATAACATCACAACCAGAAAGCAGCCTAAACAGATAAGTAAATACCAGGCTGAGGAGTGTGGACTTGATCCTATAGACTGATAAGACAAATATAATATACTCCCTGGACTGGCTTCAGGCCATACTGTGAGATAGATGAAGTTTATCTTTGGTTCCCCACCTCCCCATCTCCCTTACCTTTGTTATCCATGCCAAATTACAACATATCATAGCAATGACTTAATGATGCACATCATTAAACACATGCCAAACAAACTTTGTCGCATGTTTCATTTGATTACGGTATTAAATCCTATTCATGTGTCCCCAGTCTTCCTAGTTTAATATAATTCCTGATATTTATGTATGGTTTTAAGGATAACAAATTACTGACATCTCAATTAATTCTCATGAGAGTTATGTAATGAGAGTTTTATACATAAGATGAACAGGTCTCTGACTTTAAACCTCTTGTTACTACATCAGTATCTACTGCTTTGTGGACATATCAGACAATCGGTCAACAAGAATTTATTAAGCACTTTCCCATGTGCCAGGTACTGCATCTTCTATCTTTTTTGGGGGGTGGGTGGGTGCTATCTCCCATTGGGATTGGTCCTGGATGAAATTATATAGTAGGTTCCTACTCGGACATCCAGTTAGCACATCCAGTTAAAGACAAATATAACAGAACTCATCCCCTTTACTTCCTGAAACAATCAATTCCAAACTTCTTTCTTTTTTTTCACGCTATTGTAATCTTTCCACTCACCTAGGTTTTTACTTCAGAATCCTCTTTGGCTCTTCTTTGTCCCTTGCCCCCAATTCAAATTATTTGACAAGGCCTGTCGAAATTACCTCCATTCCACCCTCACTTCTGTTCCCTTCTGTCTACTCACATTAAGTTTTTAAAGTATTTTGCATATATTATCTCATTTTATCTATACACACACACACACACACACACACACACACACACACACGCACACGCCTTTGGTCAAGTTCTTTCCTTGTTCATAATCTTTCAGAGGTTGCTGGTTACCTCAAAGATAAAATAGAAACTCCTTAACCTGGTATTTAAGACACTCCTCAATCTGGCTGCCATCTTGTCTTTCCTTTATACCTACATTCCAGTTAAACTGAACCAATATGCTATCTCCCACCTCTGCATTTGCAAAAGCTTGGGATGCTATTTCTGCTCATTTCCAACTTTCAGAAACCTTATCTTCTTTTAAGTCTCTGCTTAAGCACCACCTCCTCCTCGAAGGCCTACTGATTCTCCTAGCAACTACTGTTCTCAAACTCCTCAAATATTGCTACAATACGATCTCTTTTTTGAGGATTTTGTACCCTACTTTGCATTCAGTTATTCCTATTGCATCCTCTTAGTATGAAGTTCTCAACTTTTTTTTTGTGTCATGGACCCCTTTTATATGCCCCTTCCCAGAATTATTCTTTAAATGCATAAAATGAAATACATTGAATTACAAATGAAGCCAGTGAATATATATGTTATATAATATATACAGTGTATGATGTATTACATATACACATACACACAATTTTCCCTTTCTGGGTTCATGGTCCCCAGGTTATGCATCCCTTATTTCCTGCAAAGTAAGTTCTTTGAAGGTTTTCCCAGTTTCAAAATATCTTCATGGGAATATTCTACACAGCCATAGAGAAGAACATAGAAGAACAGACCAGGTGGGCTTTTGTAGGTCATAGTCAGTAGTTGCCCATATTTTGAAATGTGAAAACTTTAGACAATATTAGATCCCTTTCTATATTCATTATTAGTTGGCAATAAAAATGTATTTGTTTCGATAGAATAGAATATAGCTTCACCAAGAGAGGCCATGTTTAGTTTAAAGTTATAGATTTCTTGAAAGTTGAAACAGAGATGGCCATGTTCAGTAAACCTCTGATTATAAACATCCAGTGAGATATCTAAAAGGGAGTAAATGTGCACCAAAGGTGATTGTCACTGTCTTGGAATCTGTCCAGTGGAGATTATGTAGGCAAGAGGGATTCCCTATAAATGGGGAAGTTTTTCTGATGGATGGTCTTGTTTGTGAATGATATTGTTCCAATGGTGTCACTTCCCAGAACACTGCACTAAATGAAATCCATATACAGTCAAAAATTTGGCCTGATATCTACACAAAAAAATAAAACAACAAATAGATGTAGTTTTCCTCTTGTATAGACTGGTATGCAGATGGATGGATAGTCCCTACAACTGTTATAAACACTGCAGATAAACAATAAACCTGGCTCAGAATTGACTATAATAACCAACACCCACATAGCATTTAAAAAATTGCAAACTACTTTACAGACATCTCAGATTCATAACTTTGTTGGCAGAATTTGGACCCATGTCTTCATAACTCCAGTCCAATGGCTAATTCACTGCATCATTGTGAGTCTTTGTTTCTTTTGATATTGCAGGAATACTAGTGGAAGACATGGGCTGTCCATTGATTATTCATTAGTACTCCCCACTATGACCAGCCCATTTTCCTTTTCAATCATACATTTCTGTGATAGCCTTTATAGCATTTCTCCTTTCTAATTTCTAGTTTGTTATATATTGTACCCTGCTCATACCCGCCCCTCTATGACTTTTGGATAATCTCAACTTCACTTCTTTGAAGTTTATTGCATTCAGTGATTTGAAGTCAAATAATTTTGCCAGAAGAAAGCTAGTTTTTTAATAGATGAATCTGCTTCAAGAAGGAGTTTGGGATTGTTTAAAGGCCCTTGCATTTGAAAGGTAATCTAAATGGCTTCTCTCCTCTACAAGTCTAAGTCAAATTTATAGTCTCTGTATATACACATGTATATTTGTTATTCAGCCATGTCCAACTCTTCGTGATCCCATGGATTATAGCGTGCCAATACTGTCCAAGAGGTTTTCTTGGCAAGGATATTGGAGTGGTTTTACATTTCATTTCTCAGTGGATTAGGGCAAACAGAGGTTAAGTGACTTGCCCAGGGTTACATGACTAGTAAGTGTTTGAGGTTGGATTTGAACTCAGGTCTTCCAGGCCCAGTGCTCTATCCACTGAGCCACTTAGGTGTCCCAACACATGTATGCATGTACATATAAATACACAAATACATATATACAGATTCTATAGGCTATTTTTCCACATGCACATATACATACATGCACATATATGTGGGTAGGTAAATATACACTTGTCCATGCATCTCTATATGTATAAATCTCTATATGTACATGCAATGATATATGATATGTAATATGTACATATATAGATTAGATAATATATGACATATCTCTTATGTGTGTAGAGATCTAAGTATATAAGAGGAAATTGGATGGATGAGTTATAGTTAATACTTGACTTTTCCTGGGTAGACAGGAGTGCTTTTGGGTGCTTTTTTAATGACATTGAGGAGGCTTTGCAGGTTTGGGGAGCTTAATATAATTAACACAATGCTATTGCAAATAGAAAGAGCAGGAGAACTTCACCACCTACCAGGAAACTCTCTTCGATTTTGACTCTGCATTGAATCTCCTCTATGACAGTTGCAAACACCTTTGGTGAGCATATTATCGATTAAGTATATTATCACTCACTCACTCAATCAATACTTATTAAGCACCTGCCACATGCTAGGATATGGGAATACAAAGACAAAAAGTGCCACAATCCCTTTTCTCAAGGAGCTTATATTCTATTGGCAATAAATAGCATGTATATACACACACACAGATACACACAAAGTATATGCAGAAAAATGCAAAATCAATATAGGGTAGTTAAAGAGGGAAGACATCAGCAGGTAGAGCATCAAGAAAAACTTCTTGCAGAAAGTAGTCTTGAGATATATCTTTATTGAAAACAGGGATTCTTTAAGGCAGTCTGATAAGGGAATAGATCACAAGCACGGCAGATGGCTAGTGCAAGGTTATGGAAATGGGAGCTAGAGTTCCATGTGTGAAAAACAAAGAGAGGGACAAGAAGAAGGGAGAGGGAAAGTGCTATAAAATCAATTATAAAGAGAGGTTGTAAAGGGTTTTAAAAGCTAAATTACATTTTATCCTAGAAAAAATAGGGAGCCAATGAAATTTACTGAATTTACTCACTGTTTGCTCTCATTACTCACACTTGCACCTGTGCTGAAGAATAACAACTTTGGCAACTGTATGAGAAGATAGCCTGAAATGAGGAGAGGGTTGAGGTAGGAAGCGGACTTAGGAGACTCTTTCAAATAGTCCAAGAGAAAGTGATGAGGGCTAGACCTGAAGTGGAGGCAATGTGAGTAAAGAGAAAGGAAGTGATGGAAAAGATAATGAGGTACAAATGGCAAGGTTTGGGAAATGATTGAATATGTGAAGGAGAACGAGGAGTTGAGGAGAAATTCAAGGTCAAGAACCTGAGAGACCAAAAGAATGGTAATGATCTTGACAGAAACACAGATGTTTGAAAGAGGGGTGAGTTTAGAGAGAAAGATGAGTTTTGTTGTGGGCATATTGAGTATGACATGTCCCCAGTGTTCAATAAACGGGTTAC
Source organism: Bettongia penicillata ogilbyi (assembly GCA_023548195.1). Lineage (NCBI taxonomy): Eukaryota > Metazoa > Chordata > Mammalia > Diprotodontia > Potoroidae > Bettongia > Bettongia penicillata. The sequence goes on from JAJHZJ010000772.1 coordinate 35,363, forward strand.
CAACTGCTCAGGAAAACTTCTGGGGCTAGATCCATAAATCAGGGAGTCACTTGCATAAACATGATAATTGAATCTATGGGAGCTGACGAGGTTTCAGAAAGAAAGTACAGAAAGAAAAGAAGAGAGTCCAGGACAGTACTGGAGGGCACAGCATAAAGAATTGTGCTGTGTATGAAATAAAAATCTATTATCAAAGAAATACAGGACAGGAAAAGGAAGTGGGTCACATAGAGAGCAAGTAATAAATGGAAAGCCTGTGTCCTCCACTGGTATAATCAATGCCAAGGGCATCAGTATCTGAATACTGATCTTAGCCCAGGCTCTGGAAACCTGTTTAATTTTTTTTATAAGTATATTTCAATATAATTAGTTTCCTTTGTAATATGATGCATTTTGTTTTATACATTTAAAGCATTTTTCTGAGAAGGGGTTGATAAACTTCATAGAGTGCTAAGGGATCTACTTGTAGTCCCTGCTGCTGGGGAGGCTGAAACAGATGGATACACTGAGTTGTGGAGATTTGAGTTGCTTTAAAAATAAAGTCCATCAGCATCCACATTAATTCTGGCATCAATAAAAAATGGTTAAGTCCCCCGGGAATTTAGGTCTATCAGGCTGCCTTTAAGAGGGACAAACTGGGAGCAGGATATTAGTCATCTGAGATCAGTAGGAACTGGGCAAAAATCTCATTCAAGTGACAATGTGTGGCTTGGTCACTATCTGCAGCCCTCTGGATAAACAGATCCTTTGATATATACCAGAACCTAACCCAGCGCTTCACAAACTGCAGGTTCATAATAAGCATTTTTCTTATATTTATCCCACTATACATATTTTTTCCCTGAGAGAACTCTATTTTCCAGGTCTTTTGCTAAGTACTTCCCGTATCCAAATTTAATTGGTCTACATCTCATTACCTCAGGGTTTTTCTTTGCTTCAAAGGGACAAATATTTATCTGATTGTCAAACCATGCTGAGGTGTTAATAGCAGATAATGATTTAATCTACTACCTCTCCTGGGGATATTTGGATTTTAATAGGGGACTGCTGTACACTTAATGCCGAAACACAAAATAATACATCTTTAACTGCGAAATTGCCTTCCCCTTAAGAAGTCAGTAGGGGAGACAGTTGGAATCAGGATCCCTTATTCAGCACCTCTCATATTATTTCATATATAATTTCATATTTGGAGGTTCACATTGTATCCAACAATACCTAGCACCCTGCCGGACACAGAACATCTACTTAACAAAGTCTCTCTTTCTCTTTCTTCTTGAAACAATTCTAAATTAATAATAGAAGCAATACACTGCTTTATAAATGTAATTCCAAGGTGTGTTGTAGTCAGCTCAGGGCTTTCAAGAACCAGCTGCTAAATTTTCATTGGGAGTATTCACACCTAAGAAATCAGTAAATGCTCCAAATCTGATTAATTTATAGTCTCAACCCTAGACCTAAGAAAGTGACGAAGAAAATGTTAATAATGAAGATTATGCTTAAAAACTGCACTATACATTTTATCAGTCAGTCACAACATTTATCAGCACACTCTTGTATGTGGTGCAGTCTACCTGAACTGGATTAGGGAAGGGTACAAAGAATGTTGAAAGTACTTAAGAAAACATTTTTTTCCAAGAATCTTCATGCATTTCTGATAAATCATTTATAAACGAATATCAATGATTAGTCAGTCAAGTATTTATTAGGAACATACTGAGTGCTGAAAATACAAAGATTTACAAAGCATTCCTCAACTGCATATCCTTGGGCGAGTCATTTTATATTGTGAGTCTTACTTTCCTCATATACAAAAATGGAGTTGGAATAGATGCCTCTGAGATGCCTTCTACTCTAACATTCTGTGATTCTACTTGTGCATGCAGGTCCCCTGAAGATTACAATGGTGTACATCAAAAAGGGCAAATATTACATATTTAGAGAAACTATGGAAGAATTATATAAACTGAGGTATGATGAAGTAAGCAGAGCCACCAGAACAGATTTTAAATAATGACTGTAACAATGCAAAAGAAAGCAATTTTTACAGGCTTCAGAGCTCTGATAAATTTCATGATCATTCATGCCTCCAGAAGAGTAGAGACGAATTATGCCTCCTTCCTCTTGGCTAGGAGGGACAGACTAAAGGTGCACAATGGAGACATTTATTTTCAGACATAACAAATGCATTTTCCTTATATACACCTTCCTTCCTTCCTCTCTTCCTCCCATATTTCCCCTTCTTCCTTTTCCTTCTTTCCTTCCTTCCTTCCTTCCTTCCTTCCTTCCTTCCTTCCTTCCTTCCTTCCTTCCTTCCTTCCTTCCTTCCTTCCTTCCTTTTTTCCTTCCTTCCTGATAAACAAAGAAGTTTTGACCTGGTTTATTTCCAACTTGGGCCAATTGACCACACTTTAAGCAATCTATTCTCCACCTTCTCCCTGCTCAATTTTTCTGTGTCTCCTTCTGAATTTCCCTACATTCTAATCTCTTTAGGCTTTGATATTTCATTGATATTATTTTCTATTCTTTTTACCTCTATCCCTATCTATCAACTTCCCTCACTTCCACCTTTACCACTTATAATTCTTAATACAAGGGAGACTAAAGCTGGTCTATTTTTTAATCTCAGGAGTTCTCTGCAAAAGAGAGTCAATATTCAAACCAGTGATCTTCTGTCTTTGCTATTTTATTTTGAATTTGAGAAGATTTGTCATGCCTCTCTAGTGTCTCTTATACAACAAGTTCTTTTATCAGTTCCGTATTTTTTTGTACACTGCTGGAATCTTTCTGTTAACAAACAATAACAGTATTATCAATAATAAGTAGAAGTTGGAGAAAGAAAACCCTTTCAAGGTAGAATGTTTAATGCTTTTGTATTTATATCCTCAACATCTAACATGTATAAACTTTTAGACAAGCATTGGTTGATTGGCAGTAGTATCATAGCTCATATATCCATAGTGCTTTAAAATTTTCATAAACTGGTGACCAGATTCTCATCCCAGAATTAAAAGAGGCATTTCTACTCAAGAAGGGCATTCCTGAGCAATGGCCAACATGAACGTCATTTGAGGCAAAGTCATTGTGGTTAAGGATCCTTTTTCAAATCTTTTTTTAAAAAAAAATTCTCCCTAGAAACTAGTAAAGTTTGTCCCCAGGGAGCAAGAGAAGCCAGTAGAAGCTTGTTAATCTTGCTGCCCCAAACCATGGTGAAGTGACATTTGCAACAATCTAATGAAACCTTTACACTGTGTTCTTCCCCCTCTGATTTGATTCATGATGCAGCATTAACCTGCTTTCCTGTTTTTGTAGTCATTCTTTCCTTCCCCTAATAAAGACTATGGAATAGTGTTGCATCCACGTGTGCTTCAAAGGAAATAACATTTACATGATAGATGAATGGTCCTTGTATCTGAAGTTTGTTGATAAGCATAAGATCTTGCTATAGAGAAAGCCTAGCATACCTTTAAGTGAGTGTTATTATAACCTCTCCCTACCCCTATACTACTATGTCATCCCCTATCCTCTTGTCACAAATCCAGTCAGACCAGTGGGCTAAGGTTGGAAGAACCCTTTAAAATCAACTTCCTTTGGCTTTGAGTCTGTTTCTCTTGTTGGGTTGTTTGCTATAAATAGCAAGATCTGAAATGATTGGTTAATTCTCTTCTATTACAGCATACAGATATGGATTTGGATGCCAACTTAAAACTCTTCTGTGAGTTTTTCTTTTAGGATCTTTGCTGAATTCCTGGAATCTTCACTACTTGGCCATTTAACATTTACCCAGAGTATTAGAAATATATAGCACAGGGCCTACCTTTAAGCCTAAGGGCTTTATGTTGGCATTTCTCTTTTCAAGAGATCTTGTCTTAAATAAGACCCATTACACAATGTAGATTTTTTTCTACCCCATTTTTCCTCTCTCTCTGTCTCTCGGTCTGTCTCTGTCTCTGTCTCTCTCTCTCTCTCCCTCCCTACCCCAAGGGATCTTTGAAGATTGTGGGGGATAAAAGTGATACATTTGAAAAGGGTTTATAACTCAGTCTTCTTCATTTCTTTTTCAGTCAGAGAAGGAAGAAAACAAGCATTGATTAAATGTCTAATATGTGCCAGGAATGCTTTGTAAGTTTTTTCTCATTAGATTCCCCACAACACCCCTAGGAGATAGATGCTATTGTTATCCCCATTTTACAGTTGAGGAAACTGAAACTGAAGTTAAGTGACTTGCCTAGGGTCACATAGCTAGTAAGTGCCTGAGATAACATTTGAATTAGAATTTTCTTGATTCTAGTCCCTGTTTTGATTCTATCCACTTTTCCCCCAAGTCACCCGTGGAGCAAATCTAACCTGAATTTCTAGTAATGATCTAACTGAACAATGCAGCACTTGTACTGCAATCAAGTCAGTCATACTGCTTTACTATCGGGTCACTTCAATTACTCCCCCAAATCCTAGGCATCTAATGGAAGGCAGATTTTATTTTTTGGTAACTGTTCTCATTGGCTATTTTCTCTACCATAAAGTTAATCATCACAATATGGTTCCATTTCTCAGTCTCCACTCCAGTCAAAATGGTCAGTCAGCTGTTGTCCATATTGACATTTCGTCTCCAGCCACTGTCTTTGTGTGAGGGGTCTGTGATGCACACCTCTCAGTATGCCTAATGGAACCCCTAGCTTCTTCCAAAATACGTCTTAATGCCACCTCCTGCATGAAGCCTTCCTGATTCCTCAAGTTACTAGCACTCTTTCTCCCTCTTTAAAGGATTTTGTGTACCCTTCGTATGTATTTACTCATTTACATGTTGTATCCCTATAGAGAATGGAAACATGAGGGCTAGGGCTCTTGTGTCTAGATGCCTTGCACATCATACATGCTGAATAAATATTTATCTGTTGAGTTGAAAATCAGCTTTGAGTAGTCTGAAATTTAGAAGACAAAAATCAATATTCTACAGGTTATCAACACAGACTAGAATTATTTAGACATGGGCCTCATTGATCAAAGTCACCAGGTGATTGGTCAACCATCTTTTGAGTTCAGATTTCTGTCAAAGGAGCCTATGGGAGTAACAAAGAGTACAAAGGAGAAGAGTGAATACTTCACAGCCGCACATGTGCATGCTGGTATGAAAAAGAAGGGGCACTGCATGGATGTGAATTCCATGCAATAGATAAAATGGGCTCCAAAGATTAAATCCCCAAATCAAATAATGCCATTAAAAACTCTAGAACTAGAAAAGGGAGAAAAAATTGCCTGCATATCGATCACCTATCAATATAGTTTTAAAATTTGAATTTCCTTGCCTTTGTAATAATACAGTGATTTCCCATGAAGAAGTAGAGAAGGAAACTTTCTCCAGAACATTTTATTTGATCTGTAGTGCAATGCCAGTTGTATGTAAACACCTGAAATGTCTAACAGCTCAGAACTGCATACTAGAATTTTGTAGTCATTAAGATAATCGTAAATTTCCCATCTCTGTTCTTCTTCAGCTTCAAGATGTGTTTTTTTCACTTGGGCTATTGTTTATTGAATGCAGTCATAGAGTGGAAAGCAAACAAAGCTAGAAGGTGCAGGTGTGTGATGTGTTGAAATCTGATCTAGCCCGTACTCTCTTAAGTAAAATAAACAGGAGTCGCTGATTTAAATGAACTTAAATGTTGTCTGTAACCTTAAGGTCATCGCCACTCTTCTTTTATCTTCTAAACACACACACACACACACACACACACACACGTGTGTGTGTGTGTGTGTGTGTGTATGTATGTATAGTGACTTTTTAAAACCTGGACTCTAGCAATTTTAGGGGTCTGCTTTGGTGACTCACTGCTGTTTTATCACTAATCATAAAAACAAAAAAACAGAATAAAAAACCAAGGACAATGAATCATTTTTTAAAAAAATCAAACCTTTTTTGAGTCCTGGCAGGTTTAATAGAATGCTGACCCTTAAGTCTGTCTTTAAAAAAAGACATCTTAGACAAAAAAAATTACAAAAATGGATAGGAAAGAAAACCCAACATATTCCACACTAGATTGCTCTGATCATTGCCCTCAAGGAGATTATATTCTATCTAGGGATAAGTGTGTTCATTTAAATAAATACTAAAAATATGTGAAGTAAAAAAAAAATAGTCATTTGGATTATTATGGCATTAATTAGATAAGGAAGAGTATTGAGTAGAAGGTTGCATTTGAGCAGATGTTTAAAAGAAGTTGGGGATTCTAAAAGGAGAGAATGAGAATGCTGTGAATTCAAGACTTGAGAGACAGCCTGTACAAAGGCTGAGAGATGGCAGATGGAATGTCTTTTGTGAGGAACAACAGGCAGAGGAGATTGAATGGAATATACAGGGTGAGTGTTTTCAAATCAGTATGGAAAGGTAGACTGGAAGCAGACTGTGAATGCTAAATGCCACATGGGAGAGTGTATTTTATCCTATAAGTAATAAGCAACCACTGGAACATTTTTGAGCAAAAGAGAGAAAAGGGGCTTAAGGAATTAGATAGTAGAAGAGAGATATTGATGATGGGAAGTTTAGTTAGAAGACTAATGTAGCAGTCTAGCTGAGAGGTGCTGAGGAATTGCACTAGGTTTCCTGTTAGGTGAGTGGGGAGAAGGAGATAGATGTAAGAAATGTTATGGAAGTAGTCGCAATGAGATGACAATTGTTTGACTATGGAGGATGAGGAGGGGAATGAGGAAATGGAGATAAATACAACATTGGGAACCTTGGTGACTGGGAACATGGTAACGCACTCAACAGAAATAGGAAAGTTAAAAAGAGAAGTGAATTTGAAAGAAGAGATAATGGGTTTTGGTTTGGATATATTGAGTTTGAAATTCAGTTTGAAATGTCCAAAAGGCAGCAGGCCTGGAAAAAGGAGAGAGACTAGAGCAAGATGTATAGATATGGATGTCATCACATAAAGATGATAACTAAACCCATGTGATATTCCATCCAATGATGCAGATCACAACTCATTCATACCTGTCCAATTTGTGTATCCTCACCACAGAAGGTTTATTCAAAATACCAAGGCCCTTGAACAAGTTATCTTAATCTTATTGAGATAAGAGTGGAGCATATGGGCACTCCATTAGTTATCTCTTATGAGACTAGCCTATTTAAAAAAAACATATATATGTCATTGTGGCATTTCTCCCATGAAAAAAGGAAAAAATGCCTGTGTACTTACTGCCTATTAAATAAAATACGAACTGACTCCTTAGCCTGGAATTTCAAGTCCTATTATCAAGTGACTCCATTTTATTAGTTTTCAATACAGTTTCTGATAGGTTATAAAAATGCTTTATAACCATAAAGGATCTTAATTTCAGGGATATATTTGGCAGTTTCAGGATAATTTTATGTATAAGGTGGAGAATGTGAACTGAAGCATAAATTCAGAGCAATTAACAATGGATCAGTGTCACCATCATGAAGGAAGAAAGCCTCCAGTGGCATTTTATAGGATTTTAGCTCTGAATTGTATATATTTTGAATAAAATCAAAAGACAGATCTAATATGTTGGATGACACTTTTGAGTTGATTAGTTGTGTGCAACTCTTTGTGACCCCATCTGGGGTTTTCTTTGCAAGGATGGTGGAGTGGTTTGCAATTTCCCTCTCTAGCTCATTTTATATGAGGAAACTGAGGCAAAGAGAGTTATGTGGCTTGAGGGTCGTACAGCTTACATAAGTGACTGTATGACATGATCAAATAAAAAAAAAAGCATTTGATAGGCTAAAAAAGTGGGACCACATGAGCAAGATAACATTTAATAGGAATGAATATGAATTCAAGTACTTAAATTATTAAAAATCAACTGAAATAGTATAGATTGGGAGAGGCCTAGTATAACAGAAGTCTATATAAAAGAACCAAAATTTTAGTTGACTGCAAAATCAGTATGAGTTGTCCTAGTAAAAGTAATTTAGCATGCAGAACAAGGGAAATAATAGTCTCATTCTATTTAATTCAGGTCAGAACTGGCGAATTGTGCTTAGTTCATGGGATCTTGAGAGGCAGCATTGTATAATGGATAGAGATCTGGCCTCAAAACTAGGATCACTTGGATTCAAGTACTATCCTAACATATACAGACTATGTGAATCAACAAGTCACTCCATGTTCTCATGTAGGCAGCTAATATTAGAAGTCTGCTGATCTGCATTGAAAGTAAGAGCTTTCTCCCCTGGTATTCTCCTATATGAGGGGTGGACAACCTGTGGCCTCGAGGACATATGTAGTCCTCTAGGTCCTCAAGCATGTACCTCTGACTGAATCCAAACTTCTCAGAACAAATCCCCTTAATAAAAGAATTTCTTCTATAAAACTTAAACTCATTCAAAAGGTCAGACCCAAAGATCCAGAAGGCCAGATGGAACCTAGAGGCCACAGGTTCCCACCCCTGTCCTATACCATTGAGATTAAAGGTTCATTCTTTATTCCTATCAGTCAATTATAAAATTTATTAATTTTACAGATAAGGAAACTGAGGTCTAGAGAAATTAACTTGCATAAGGTCACAAAGATAATTCTAGGCACCAAAATTTAAAATAAAAAACCATAAGTTGAAGTACATCCAGAGACTGGTACATAGTGACAGATATAAAGACAATGTTATTAGAAATATTTGAAATAACTCAAGATAACTGACTTTGAAAAAAATAAGATTTAGGGGAATAAATAATAATCATCTTGAAATATTTGGAGAACTGGTGACAGAATTAGAATTAACCTCTAGACCTCCAGAGAACAATACAAGAATCAATTGATCGAAGTTATTGGGATGTGTATTTTGGGAGGAATTTTCTATTAAAGCTGTGAAAAATAGAATAACCTGCTTTTTGAGTCCGTGAGTTCCCTGTTGTATATCTTCAAGTAAAGATTGAATAATACTGAATAACCACTCAGCCTCTTGTTAGACAGAACTCCGGACAAGTAAATTAGATTCTTTATGTCTCAATTTCATCATACGTAAAATGAGGATAATACAAGATTGCTGTTATAATCAAACAAAATAAAATATGTAAACTTTAAAGCTCTATGGAAATATCACTATCAAATTAGGTTAAATGGTAAACTTCTTGAGACAAGTAACTGTTTACCTTTCTTTGTATCCCATTTCTCAACATTATTCCTGGTACACAGTAGGTGCTTAGTAAATGTTTGATGATTTGATTTTTGGAAGAAATTCCTATAAGGGGTAAGATTTTTGGACTCTATCAGGTCTGAAGTCCCTAGATTCTATGAAGATTTTTTTCCAACATTGCCTATATGTTCAACAGTTAGGCCATCTTCCTTATTCCTCATATGCTATGTTTATTTGCCTTCTGTCCTTTGGCCTTATAGCTAATACCACTCCCTGTAATGCTTCTGCCTCTCCTTTCCATCAACCCAAGTTCTCCACTTCCATCACTTACTGTCTTACTTCTGCCATGATGATGTCCAATGACTCCAACTCCAAGTTATTCTTCTTTCTTAAAGTCCCACATATTCTAGTATCCATCTATATCTAGTATTTTACTTTTTACCTGTTAAAATATTTGCACTTAAATTGTTGCCATCAGAAATCAAAGATTGGGCCCATTCCTTTATAATCTGCATAGTACCCAGCAAAGTACTATTCAGATAACTGATAACAAATAACTTAACTGCACAAGGAATGTAATTATGAATGGCTTAGGTTGGAAAAGTAATGAAACTTGCTCACATGGCATTGTGTGAAACTATTAGCCAACATCTAGATGAGACTTGTCAGCAAGACACGTCAAAATCATCCCATCTATTTGTTATTCTATTTCCAATGCACCTGGAAAACCATCAGTAAAAAAAATTAAATAAAATAACATCATTCACTCAATAAATATTAAGCACTGATTCTATGCCAGTTCCTGTACCTACAAAAGCAAAAAAAAAATCATTTCTCCTCTCTAGGAGTTCACAATCTCATCAGGGTAGACAATTCGTACATGTGTAGGTACGTACAAGTTGCTTTGAAGAAAGACACTAAGAGCTGAGAGGACGGGTTCTAGAAAGGCTCCATGCCTCTTCTTCTGCCTCCTAATCCCCTTTTTGTCAGTTACCTTCCGTTTGGTTGCTGAGACCGTCTTGAGTTTCTTTGTCTAATTATAGGGGAGCTTTTGTCTAATCTTTCTGGAGCCAGGCCTTAACATTATTTCCTGGTTGTTTTCAAACTGTGATGAAGTTTGTACACTCCTAAACCCTTCTACCTTGCTTGTATGTATTATCTTCCCCCATCAGAATGCAAGCTACTTGAGGGCAAACACATTAATATTTGCATCCTTAGTGCTTATTACAATACCTGGAACATAGTTAGCATTTAACAAATGCTTTATCAGTTCATTGTTCTTTTAAGTGTGATTTGAGCTGAGCTTTGAAAGAAAGTAAGGATTCTGAGAAGGGGATGTGGGAAGGGAATAAATTTCAGGTATGTGTGGGAAAACCAGTGCAAGGGCAAAGAAATGAGAAATAGAGTGCCATGATTGAGAAGCAGTAAAGAGGTCAGTGTACTATACTTTTATGTATATGAAGGGGAATAATGTGCAAGAAAGTTGGAAAAGTACATTGAGTCTGGACCAGTCTCTAAACTTCTCTCTCTGTGTTTCCTCTTTCTGATAAAAATCCCAACGTCTTTTGGTCACTGTCAATAGTTCTCCAACATGCTGATCTTTGTCTTGATGCTGTATTTTCAAATGATTAATCCGTACTCTAAGTTTCTCCAGCCTCTGCCATCATTGTGATTCTTTGCCCAGGTTTTTTGTTTCCTTTGATTCCCTATGGAGCCTGGGCAGCATTTTTGGAACTGTAAACCAAACAGCATCTGCCAGAGCTCCTTCTTTACCTTCTTCAAATGACTGGGGAAAACTGTTACTCATTAGTTTAAGAACTCTCCCTCATCACTTTGTTCCAAACCTTTGTATCTTTATTTTTTATTATTTGGGTTGCATCATTGACTACAAAAAGCAATGGAAAATTGAGACATTGATTTCAGTGCTTTAGGCCACAAAACCAAACATAACAAAACTCATTACCCCCCTATCCATTTCCCCTTTAAATTCTATGGACTTTACTTCCTCAAAGAACTCAATCCACATTTGTAACTTTAAACTATTGACTGTAGACCCAGGATGCCCAAATCTCTGATATGACTCTCAAAACCTATTATTGTATTTCCAGTTACCTACAGACTCTTCATTTGAGTGTCCTAAGATTATATCAATCTCAGCATGTCTAAGGCTCAATTTATTATTTCCTGGTCTCCTCCCAACTCCTGCTCCAAGTTCTGCTACTTTTCAGCTAACTCTCCCTCCAAGTTTCTCAGACAAAGCACTGAAGATGTGATAATTATCATAGCCTATGAACAGCTAGACACTCATATTGATGACCACTTATGTTGTTGAGAATGATTCAACATATTCTTGGTTATCGTTGGAAAACCTCAGTAGGTTGTTCTCACATCAGAACATCTTGCTCGTTCCTCCACAATACTTCTTAGATTTTACCCTTCTTATCCATTTCTATGGCCATCATTCAAAATCTGTCTGCCCATCACCATGTACCTAGACTATAGTAATAGCCTACTTGGTAGTCTTTCTACCTAACGTGTATCTATTGTAGACCATTTGCTATATGATGAACATCTTTTCAGCAAATGAAGTATGCATTCCATATATCCATTGGATTAGAATGAATGCGATGTCATTTCTAGTAAATACTAATAATTTAAGTTGAATTTATATATGCATATACATACACATACATATATGTGCATATATACACAATACATATGCACATACTTATAGATATATGTGTCTCTGTGTGTATATATGTATGTGCATGTGTGTGGACACATCTACTGAAATGTGCTAAACACTGTTAAATGTTAAGGATATATGTGTGCTCCTCCACCTCGTTTTCATTTTTCTCCTTTTGGTCCCTCATCTTATTTTCCATCTCCATCTCCATTTCCATTGCCTACACCATTTCCTCCTGAATGTTACCCTAGAATACCTGTTCTCAACAATGATACGTTGAACTTTAACACATCAGACAAGTGACATGCAATACCAGGACTCTTGCCAATATTCTACTTTTCATTAACTAAGAACTTTATTTGAACTGATATGACAAATAATACTGTTTTAGGTAAATCAGTGTAAAGAGTCCCAGATCTAGAATCAGAAGACCTAGATTTTAAGTCTAATTCTACCCTGTGCTTTCCATGGAACTCTGGGCATGTCACTTTGTCTTTTTAGAATTCAGTTTCCTGACTTGTGATAAGTGAGGGAGTTGGATCATATGACTGCTAAGGTCTCGGCTAGCTCTAAATTCCATTATACTGGAATATATTAATAGAAACAAAAATGACTTTCTGGTCTTTTTCATATTGAGTATCTAGAATGATAATGGCAATATTGATAATTAAATAATATAAGAACAATAGAAGGAGCACAGCACTATAGGAATCTGAGCTCAGAGTCAGGGAGATATGGGTTCAAGTCCTGTCTTTGAGCCATATTGGCTGTGTGACCTTGTTCAAGTTACTTCTCAATTCCCTGGGTAATTCTCTAAGACTTTAAGTTACAGAAGATGCACGAGGAGTTCTCTATAAATATGAAATTTTTATTTCAGTATAAAATACAAAAAGAAAGAAAGAGAGAGATGAAGGAAGGAATAAAGAAAAGGAAGGGAGAAAGGAAGAAAAAAGAAAAGAAAAAGAAAACAAAAGAGAAGGGAAAAAAGAATCAAATAATGAAACAAAAAGAAAATAGCTCCCATTCAAATAGTGCTTCATGTTTCACAAAATAATTTCCTCACAAGAACATGGTGAGGTAGGTGGTGCACATACCATTCCCACTTTTCACTGAACCATTGGATTGCATGGATGGACTGATACAATTATATTAAATGAGAAGGCTGGGGAGCTGTTGCAAGTACCCAACTCACTATGATGATAATGACACACTAGCCCATGGCAAGAAGTATTGGAGAAGGGCCAAGCTGTCTGTGGTTCTCATAGAGTGAATGAGTTTTTATCTCCAAGTTTCAACTCTGGAATTCTCTACCAACTGACCCCTTAGGGAATGTGGATTGATGTTAATTTTCCCAATCAGAATTAGCTCCACCTCTGACAAGCTCCATCTCTTTCTTTACTTATTACTTTGTAATAAGCCCTAATTAAATGACCTTGGTATAACAGATTTGGTCCCAACAGGAATGGCCAAAACATACTTGTTTACTTTATACAATATTCTATGAATAGGCAAGAAAGTATGTATAACAGCATCCACGTGAGTCCAGTTTACATTTCCAATAGAGAAATTTCCAAACCTTAGATGAAAACTCAAGAACCTGGCACTCAGGATCTTTTATAGCACAAGATGAAGAAATGAGCAACTAGAATGCCTTAAAGACAGTGCTTTACCATTTGGTACCCTCTCTCAGTCAGGACCCTCTCACTGTTGCTTGCTCATTATAGGACTGTGGGAGTAGAGTGACTTGTGTGTTCATCCTTTGTTGCTGAAGAAGACCACACCATCAGAGAAATGATGACATGACTTGCACTTGACTTTGTTTTGAGTGAGGAGGGCTGTGCAGGTCACCAGCCTCACTTCTGCTCCAGAGCCATCTGAATCCAGTGACCTGATGTTCCTCAGGGTGAGTGGAGGTGACCCAGGATGCACTGGGAGACCTTGGGCCCTTGAGGTCAAGGTCGTTGCAGGCACTCACTTAGGGTAAGGCAACACCCATTCGTTGAATAGGCAGAAGCCTGAGAGTGACTAGGTAGAGTCAGTAAACTCTGCTTTTCATTCTACCCTTGTACACCTTTCTGACTTTGAGACCATTAATCTGGGGCACCGTTTTTTGACTGTCCAATCATGTCACTTGCTGACCTTCCTATCTCTTAACTTGAATCTTCAGTTCAAGTTTCTAGTGGCTAAGGGTAGTATGTGGCATTCTTCCTATAGTTCAAACTCTCCTTAACCTTTTGGTTTTGTGGACAGTGCTGATCATGAGACACAAAGTTACTGACTTTTTTTTTAAATTCTAAAAGTTATCTTATTTTTAATTTATGGATTAAAACAAGCATTTCCATGACATAATATATTACAAAAATGATGATTACACATGAAACTACAAATCTATTATCTACAAATTACTATATCTTTTTAAATATATAATCAAGTTATCATGTAAATTTCTATTTTTTCCTTCCCCCAGACACAAATATTTATGTATGTGTATACACATAGACACACCCATATACATATATTATATATGAAATCATTCTATACATACTTCTATCTATCATATTTATAGTTTTCAGAAAAGATTAGATGTTTTGCTCCCTGTTACATCCAAATCAAAAAACTGGGAACTCACAGCAGTGAAGCAGCTTGTTCTCAGTATTTAACACAGCTAGGAAACTACAAAGAACTCAGATGTATGAAATTGTTCTGGTCAGTGGCTTTGGATGCTGTTTTTGGAAACTAACTGTTCATACAGCTTGAATAAGCTATTGCTTACCCTGAAGTATCCAACGTGAATTGCTGCATGCTAATAATATCAAGTAAAAAATAAGTCGTAATTCAATTGGTCATTATTTACATCATCATAGAATTCTTTGACTCTTTTTTATGCCTTGTTGAGTGTCCTTTAATTAGATGCCCAGAAAGAGAAAGACTAAAAAGAACCCTAAACCTTTCCTTTCTGTAAGACCATTAGGAATTGTCTTCTCCCATCCCTAAATTAATGAGATATCAAGAATATCACTGAATCTTCTCTCTCTATCCCACTTCAAAGCTGAGAACTATTGGAATGGTAGAATCAAAAGCAGCCTTAACTGACCATGCATCAATTTTAATTGGCAGGGCCAGATTACAGTGGGAGGGGGAAGATAAATGTGACTGAAAAAGCAATTGCTCCAAAAAGTGGGACAATCTGTAAGCTTTCCTGCATTTGGAGATTGGAGGAGAAGGGAGATGCTAAAAGAGGGGCATTGTGGTAACAAGAGGCCAACTTAAGGGTAGCTACACCATACACTTTGAAAGGGTTGGGAAAGAAATAAGGTTTGGGCAAAGCAGTCACCAAAAGTAGCAGATCACCTTTGGAAAGAGAGAAACATACTCATGCAAACACCCTGAGGCAAATGGATCTATATCTTTCCTTAGTTATAGCTCTATTGAATGGAAAGCATACTTCCTTCTGATTCACAAACATCAGCAGAGAGCTCATTACAATGCAACCATCCCCACCTACCCAATGCCGGTCTCCTAAGATTACAGATTTATGGTCAGGGGTCATTTATCAATTCCAGTTCTCCCATTTTAAAGATGAAGACTCTAAGACACACAAGGGTTAAGTGACTTATGTGAATCCATCCAGCATCAAGAGTGGGATTTGAACTCAGGTCCTCTGATCTCAGTACTAAGTTTTTGTCAACTCTGGATGACATTCTGGGCCAATACCTGAACAGAGATCAAGATGTCTAAAGAAACTATCTGCAAAATCATTAGAGTGTTGCCATCACCCTATTCCTCCCTCTGCCCCCCACACTAATTTCTGATTCGTATTTCAGGATTTTAGCAAAAATTATGTTAGCTGACCAATGAAGAGATATATCTAGGTAGAACCTGAGCATTTTGATGGAATTTCCATGTGTTTAACTCTTCAAGTTCTATCTCTTCACATCACCCAAGTGTATCTCTTCCCTTCCAGCATATTCCTTTTCTCCTTCCCCCAATCCCTTCATCATTATTACATTTCAATGACCGTTTCTTACTTCTTTGTCTTGTGTTTTCCTAATTTTTGTTTGCAGTTTGAGTGACTTTATTCAAATCAATAGGGTAAGTTCAGTAAGTTCATAAAAATAGTTCCAGGAGAGAGTGGACTAGATTCTATTGTTTTCATTGAAAGTGGGATATTGTGTTACTAATAAAGCAGTTTAATGAAAGCATTTATTAAGGGCTAGCTGCATGCCAGAAATTATGGAGAATACACACCTTAAATCCAAGATGGCCCCCATCTTAAAAGTCCTTATATGGGCTTGCTGGGTAGACAAAACTTACAGAAATGGAAACATTATGAAAAAATATACCCAACTATTGAATGGGATGGTACAGGTGCTAAATGCTAGAGAATGCAAGGGGAGAGAGAAATCAAAGTGCCTGGAGTCATTGGAGAAGACTTCATGAAACAAGTGGGTCCTGAGTTCAGCCTTGAAGGATTTAGATTTTTAAAACTTGGTATATCTTTTATCCAAGTCTAATGAATAGGCACTGATATGATGGATTCGTTGTATGAGTAATAGGATGTCATAAGCCAGAGCCTTACTTGATATAGTGCTATATTCTCCTATACCACAAACTCTGGGAAAGAAAGCAATACTGCCTAGTGGAGAGCAAAGAAATATGAACAGTAAATACGAGCCACACATTTTTGTGGGTGGATGATTACCATTAATGAAGCAAATATTCCCCTGATCATCACTATTATTATTGGATGCAGTGCCTGGTTTCCATTATTTATTATTCACCATTACCGTTGTCGATGTATGAAGGAAAATGTGCCGACTAGGAATTTTTCTTTAATGGATTCACTATGTTGTAATGAAGGCAAACTTTGAAGCATTGCAAATGTGTTTGGTTTCAGAGAGAAAATTATTCTTAAAACCTTTAAATTAGAATAGTTGCTCAGGTATTTAAGTATTATAAAGGAATTAAATTCATCTGATCTAGTAATACAGCAGTTTATCAACATATATATTGCAAAGAAATAAAACTGATTACTCCTGAGTAATTTATAATATACAAAATATAGGATCTGGAAGAGATCCATTAGAGTCATCTGAGGAAGAAGAAAATAAGCCTTGATAGAATGACTACGATATGTCAAGTACTGTCCTATGTGCTTTACAAAATTATTTGATTTAACCCTCACAATAATCCTGAGAGGTAGGTGTTCTTATTACTTTCATTTTGCAAATGAGGAAACTGAGACAGAGGTTAAGTGACTTACCATAGTTAGTAAGTATCTGAAGCTGGATTTGAACTCAGGTTTTCCTGACTCCAGGCAGCTAGGTAGCACCATAATGCATAGAGTGCTGGATCTGGAGTGGGGAAGACATTTTCCTTAGTTCCCATATAGCCTCAAGACACTCACTAACTGTGTGACCCTAGGCAAGTCACTTAGCTCTGTTTGCCTCAGTTTCCTCATCTGTACAATGAGCTGGAGAAGGTAATGGTAAAATTCACTCCAGCATCTTTGCAAATAAGATCTCGAATGGAGTCATGAGGAGTTGGACACAATTAAAAATGACTGAACAACAGCAACTTCCTGACTCCAGGACTAGTGCTCTACTTTACAAGTAAGGGAACTGAAGTCCAGAGAAAGTCAAGTGACATTCCTTGTGGCCAAGATTCTGTGCAAGTCTGAGGGAGGAGCCAGATCCCCGAACTGGACAAGAGATGCTCTACAATAGTATGGGGAAAAGTGCTGGATTTGTAATCAGAGCATCTTGATTTAAACTCTGACTCTGTTACTAGTTGTGTGACCTTGGGCAAGTCATTGAATCTCTGTGGGGCCTCAGTTTCCTGACCTTTAAAATGAAACAGTTGGACTAGATGACCTCCCTTTTATGATGTTAAAAAAATTTGGGATAACAGTTACAACAACAATTGAAACTTCTCATGGATTCTGATATAATTTTTAAATGAATTTGTGTTTTTTTTAACTAAAACAATAGCCAACATTTATATGTAAAAATAGAAACGTGATAGAGGTGAACAATATTGCTCAGTCTACAGAATGGGTGTTACTTATTTATTATGCTGAGCTATAGTGCATATTTTATTGAGCCTAAAAGAAGATAAAAATGGTAACTTCCTTGTGTGTTGTGTAGATTCTGGGACCCCGTATAATAAAATGAAGCTCGTTAGCTGGGAATCAATGACATATCCTCAAAGTTGGTAAAAACTGGTTTATACTAAAATGTTTCTTCCATCTTTTTTTTAAGGAAATACTCAATGACTGTCTTAGAGAATTTTAAGCGTTATCTAATTTCCCAAATTCTGTGGACTTATTTGATTATGTAGATAGTTAATTTGGATAAATGATGCTTCTTCTCACTTATATACCTGGTACGTAATTGTCTCTACTACCTATAACATAGTTAGAATTTGATGACCTGGATTCCTCAGGGCTAAAACCTTTGGAAATCTTATTTACTCCTTTAGGTCATTAGCTTGTAATGTTGATTGTATTGAACAAAATTCTAAGGTTATGTCTACATCCCTGCCACCATATCCTGTGAACAAAACAAAACAAAATAAACTTATCTGCTTCCTACCTTATACAAGTGCTGAAGAAAATAAAAACAAGGCAATATTTTGTAAGGGAAAGTACGCTGAACTTGGTTTGAGGTCTAGTTCAGCTGTTGCCCTTAGAAAGTGACTTTACCATTCTTGTCCTCAGTTTCCTCATCTGGAAAATAGGGAATGAATTAGAATAAATGACTTCAATAGCTTCTTCCTGCCCTAATAGTCAATCTGGGGTCATAAATTAAGAGTTTAAAGAGGTCTTGAAGTAGACCCAATCCAACTCTTCTGTTTTATAGGTGAAGGAACTAAGGGCCCAGAAAGGTCAAATGACTTGTTCCTATGCACATCATGATTCTTCTTTTTTTCTCCTTAATTGAATGTTTAGCAATTATATTCTCTGCTGCACCATCAAGTTAACAAGTCAAAAATGTTTTGCTTATCAATTAGTCCTCTAGCAAGGATTCTGCAAATACAGCCAGGCACTGTGGAGGGGGCTCTGTGCATACAAAGAGGGTAATAAAGCAATCTGCACCCACCAAGGAGTTTACATTCTTATCAGGCAGACCACGTGTGTGTAAATAGATATGTTCAAGATGTATACAAACGGGAGGGTACAAGCAGGTGGGAGGGGACTGAGAAAAGGATGCAACTTTGAGAAGAATTCTGAAGGAAAGAACAGATTCTAAGTGACAGATATGAGGATGAAATGCATTTTGGGCATAGGAGACAACCACTGAACAAGTATGGAGATGCAGAGATTGGAGAGATACGTGTCAAGTACAGTTGGATTGTAGAGTTTGGGAAGGAGAGTAATATTGGAATAAAATTAAATTAAGGCAGAAAGCTTTACAAACCAGTGGAGTTTTTGTTTTAGTCTAGTGGTATTAAGTTTATATTTTATTTTGGCATTACTATGGAACCATTGGAGTGTAAAGAATAGGAGAGTAGCATGGTCAGACTTCTATTTTAGGAAAAGGATTTTTATCATATTGTGGAGGGTAGATTGGAGAAGGAATAGACTTCAGGTGGGGAAAATAACTAGGAAACTACTAGAAAAGTCTAGGTAGGAGGAGGTGATGAGGGCATGAAAGAGCTCAGCATCTTTACAAATAGAGAGAAGGGGACAGATTTCATTATTTATTTATTTATTTTTATTAAATTTTTTTATTTAACTTTTTACATTCATTTTCACAAAATTTTGGGTTCCAAATTTTCTCCCCATTTATCCCCTCCCCCCACCCCAATACACCAAGCATTCTAATTTCCCCTATCACCAATCTGCCCTCTCTTCTATCCTTCCTCCCTTCTCTTGTACCCATCTTCTCTTTTGTCCTGTAGGGCCAAATGACTTTCTATTCCCCATTAACTGTATTTCTTATTTCCTAGTAGCAACAACAATACTAAACAATTGTTCCTAAAACTTTGAGTTCCAACTTCCCTCCATCCCTCCCTCCCCACCCATTCCCTTTGGGAAGGCAGGCAATTCAATATAGGCCATATCTGTGTAGTTTTGCAAATGACTTCGATAATAGTTGTGTTGTGTAAGACTAACTGTATTTCCCTCCATCCTATCCTGCCCCCCATTGTTTCTATTCTGTCTTTTGATCCTGTCCCTCCCCAAGAGTGTTGACTTCAGATTGCTCCCTCTTCCCATTGCTCTGCCTTCCATCACCCGCCCCCACCCTGCTTATCTCCTTCTCCCCTACTTTCCTGTATTGTAAGATAGGTTTTCATACCAAAATGAATGTGTATTTTATTCCTTCCTTTAGTCAAATGTGATGAGAGTAAACTTCATGTTTTTTTCTCAGCTCTCCTCTTTTTCTCTCCACTAAAAAGTCTCCTGCTTGCCTCCTGAATGAGAGATAATTTACTGCATTCCATTTCACCCTCTCTCCTCCCACTACATTTCTCTCTCAATGTTTACCTTAATTTCTTTATGGTCCCATCCTATTCAACTCACTCTCTGCTCTCTGTCTCTGTATGTGTGTGCACGCACACGTGTACGTGTGTGTGTGTGTGTATGTGTATGTGTATGGGGTCCCACCAACTACCCAGATACTGAAAAGTTTTAAGAGTTACAAATATTGTCTTTCCATGTGGGAATGTAAACAGTTCACCTTTGGTAAGTCCCTTATGACTTCTCTTTGCTGTTTACTTTTTCATGCTTCTTCTCATTCTTGTGTGCGAAAATCAAATTTTCTTTTCAGCTCTGGTCTTTTCATCAAGAATGCTTGAAAGTCCTCTATTTCATTGAAAGACCATATTTTTCCCTGAAGTATTATTCTCAGTTTTGCTGGGTAGGTGATTCTTGGTTTGAGTCCTAGTTCCTTTGACTTCTGGAATATCCTATTCCATGCCCTTCGATCCCTTAATGTAGAAGCTGCTAGATCTGGTGTTATCCTGATTGTATTTCCCCAGTACTGGAATTGTTTCTTTCTAGCTGCTTGCAATATTTTCTCCTTGACCTTAGAATTCTGGAATTTGGCCACAATGTTCCTAGAAGTTTCTCTTTTTGGATCTCTTTCAGGTGGTGATGGGTGGATTCCTTCAATACTTATTTTGCCCTCTGGTTCTTGAATCTCAGGGCAGTTTTCCTTGATAATTTCATGAAAGATGATGTCTAGGCTCTTTTTTTGATCATGGCTTTCAGGTAGTCCCATAATTTTTAAATTTTCTCTCCTGGATCTATTTTCCAGGTCAGTTGTTCTCTTCTATTTTTTCATTCTTTTGGTTTTGTTTTGTGATTTCTTGGTTTCTCAGAAAGTCATTAGCCTCCATCTGTTCCATTCTAATTTTGAGAGAACTATTTTCTTCAGTGAGCTTTTGAACCTCTTTTTTCCATTTGGCTAATTTTGCTTTTGAAAGCATTCTTCTCCTCATTAGCTTTCTGAACCTCTTTTGCCAATTGAGTGAGCCTATTTTTCAAGGTGCTATTTTCTTCAGCATTTTTTGGGTCTCCTTTAGTAAGGTATTGACCCGTTTTTCATGCTTTTCTTGCATCTCTCTCATTTCTCTTCCCAGTTTTTCCTCCACCTGTCTAACTTGATTTTCAAAATCCTTTTAGAGCTCTTCCATGGCCTGAGCCCACCAGACATCCACCTCGGATGTCTGGGATACAGAGGCCCCAACCTCCACATCTTTCCCTGATGGCAAGCATTGTACTTCCTCATCAGAAATGAAAGGAGGAAGAAACATCTGTTCCCCAAGAAAGTAGCTTTGTATGATCTTATTTTTCTTCCCTTTTCTGGGCGTTTTCCTAGCTAGTTCCTTGACTTCTGAGATTCCTCTCCATGCCCACTTCTGAGATTCCTCTCCATGCCCACCTAGATCCGCCCAGCTAGTGCTTGGTGTCTGAGATTCAAATGCTGCTCCCCAGCCTCAGGGCTTTCAACAGTAGGCATGGCTGCTATTCAATGTGAGCTTAAGTTCTGGTGCTCAGGTTAGGGCAGGGCCACCTCCCAGGCTCAGTTCCCTCAGGGGGTTTATGCAGAGATCTTCGGTAATGGCCCTGAGCTCCTGTCTGCTCCAGGAGTCCCGGGCCGCCACCACCTCTGCCGCTCCCTCTGCTTCTGCCTCCCGAGGGGGCCCAAGCCACGGAGACACCCTGCTCCCCTCTCAGCCAGCCCAGAAGTCTCTCTCACTGACCCGCAGTGCCTGTGGGTTCAGGGACCTTTGCAGCCACCGGAGGTTCCGTTCTTGAAGCCTGCTCAGATCTGCTTCTCTGGGGCCGTGTGGCCAGAGCAGCACAGTGGTGGGCTCCACTGTCCAGTTCACGACAGACCCTGGGGATGGCTTTCCAGGGCTCTCTGGAATGGAAATCTCTTCCACTGTGTTTCTGTGTGGCTTGCACTGATCCAGAATTTGTGGGGAGTTCTTTTCACAGAAAATATATAAGCTGTGGATTCGGAGCTAGCATACGTGAGTCTTTCTACTCCGCCATCTTGGCTCCTCCCCGAGGGGACAGATTTTAAAGCTATTGTGAAGGTAGAAATGACAAGATTTCCTAACTATTCAGATATTGGGGAAAGGTGGAACGAGAATGAGGAATTACGGATAGCACTAAGGTTGTGAATGTGGGTGACTGGAAGGATGGTGATGTCTTTTATAGAAATAGGAAAGTTTGGAAGAGAGGTGGATTTGGTGGGAAAGATAATGAATTCAATTTTGAATATGTTGAATTAGACATAATTGTGAATTATTCAGTTTGAAATATTCAGTATGTAGTAGCCAAAAGGCAGCTGAAGCTCAGGAGAGGATCTATGGCTAGACAAACAGATCTAGAGGGCAGCTAGGTGGTTCAGTGGATAGATTGTTGGCCCTGGAGTCAAGAGGATTCAACCTTGTTGAGGGCCAGGGTGGAGTGCTATTGACAAGATCAGGAAAGACCTTCAGGGAAACTGTTCTTGGAGACTGTGCTCATTATCATCCGGAATGCCTCTCCATGCCCCCCAGATGTTGCTGTCTCTGTGAGACAAACGTGGGAACTACAGAAAGCAAGGGATATTGCCTTTAAAGACAATAAGACTGGCCAAATCACTGGGACAGGAGACAAGCAGAATGTCAAGTAGACTTTGCAGATTCTGTCTATAATAAACCCTAACCCTCAGATCAATAAACGGAACTGGTCTATCTTTTCCCGCCTCCCATGACTCTTTTCTTTCAATCATGTCACCCAGCCGTGTAGGGACATGGGCCATCCACTACACATCTTCATGAATTCAAATCTAGCATCTGATACTTCCCAGCTGTGTGATCCTGGGCAAGTTGCTTAACCCTGTTTGCTTGAGTGTCCTCATCTGTGAAATGAGTTGGAGAAAGAAATGGCAAACCTGTTTGGCAAAACTATTTTTTGCCAGAAAATCCCAAAATGGGGTCACAAAGAGTTGGACATGACTGAAAAATGACCCAACAAAAAAAAAATTGATTTGGAAATTATTAGCAAAAATAACTAAATTCATGGAAACTGAAAACAGGCTTGAGTGACAGCTTATGTAGAGGTAATTGAAGTACCTAAAATGTACACTATAGAGAATACTGGAGAAACAAAAGATAGACTCCTTTAATGAATCTTATCACCATGAACTCATTAAATTGGACATGTGCAGACATTTAATCAAGTGCAAAATTGTATTCCAGATAATAAGTACTACGGAGAGTTCAGAGAAATGAGGGAGGCATCAATATGGGTTATTAAACATGTTCTATGTTCCAAGTATTATGCTAAGTCCTGAGAATATGAGGAAAGGCAAAAAAAAATGTTTCATATTATCAAGGACTCATGTTCTAATGGGGGATATAGCTGTAATTGTCATCATTTCATTCATGTTCATCTCTATGACTCCATTTAGGATTTTCTTGGCAGACATACTGGAGTGTTTTGCCATTTCCTTCTCCAGCTCATTTTACAGATGAGGAAACTGAGGCAATTAGAATTAAGTGACTTGCCTAGGGTAACACAAGTAGTAAGTGTCTGAGGCCAGATTTGAACTCAGGAAGATGAATCTTGCTGACACCAGGTCTAGTGCTCTATCTACTGTGCCACCTAGCTGCCCCTACCAGGCAATATCATATGCAGATAACCATGCCCATATGAGTTACACAGTGCAAATGGAAGTTAATTTAGAAAGAAGGCACTGGGGCAATTAGGTAGCACAGTGAACAGAACACCAATCCTGGACTTAGGAGGATCTGAGTTCAAATCTGGCTTCAAACACTTGACACTTACTATGTGACCTTGGGCAAGTCACTTAACCCCAAACCCCAATTGTCTTGCCTTCTCCCTCCAAAAAATAAAAAGGAAAAAGAAAGAAGGCACTAGAAATGAAAGACTGGGAAGGAGGGGAGTGGAAGGTGGGATTTGAGCTGAGAAAGAAGCCAAGAAAGCCAGGAGGCAGAGCTGAGGATGGAGAGCATTCCAGGCATGGAAGAAAGGCAGTTCAAAGGCAAAGACATAGAAAGCCTAGTTAGCCTTAGAGTACATGGAGGCAAGAAAAATGTAAGAAGACAAGAAAGACAGGAAACAGTCAGGTTGTGAAGGGCTTTTAATGCTAAACAGAAGGCTTTGCATCTGATTTTGGAAGCAACAGGAAGGCACTGGGGTTTCCTGAGGTGAAACAGACCTCCACTTCAGGAAAATCTGTTTGGCCTTTCAATGGAAAGTGGACCAGACAGGGCAGAGACTCTACACAGGGGAATCTATTGGAATCTATTACAGCAAGGCAGTTGGGAGATGAAGAAGGCATGGGTTGGGGAGAGGGGTTGGCAACGTGAATGGAGATAAGGAAATGTCTGTAAGAGATGCTGTGAAGGTAGAAATTCCACAACTGAGTAACAGATTGGATATGCGGGGTGAGTGTGAGTTCAGAGTCAAGGAAGATGCCTGAGCCTGTGGGGTTGTGAATCTGGGTGATTCAGAAAATGGTGAGACCTTGGGGCACTCTATCTATTCTTTATAAAAACAAAAGACTGGTTTGCACAACACTTTCCTCAAAACTGTGAGGTAAGTTGTACAAAAATCATTATCTCCATTTTAAATATGAGAAGATTGAAGCACAGATTCAGGAAAGTAAAATGATTAGTCCAAGGTCATGGAACTAGTAAGTATCAAAGCTTGACCTTGAATCTAGGACTTAGAATCTGGGGTATTCTCTATTATTTCCATTGGTTTCATGATATGCATTTTTCAGTTACTTGATTCCAAATATATCTAAGTATTTAGGTAGGCATGCAGAGAATAAATGAAGATAAGACATTAAACACCACATTCCAGAGCTGGTATTGTTTTAACTGAAACAATCAAACCAACATATATAATTTAGGCAGCTAAGTGGAACAGCGGCCCGGAGTCAGGAATACCTGAGTTCAAATGTGACCTCAGACATTTACTAGCTGTGTGACCCTGGGCAAGTCGCTTAACCTTTGTCTGCCTTAGTTTCCTCATCTGTAAAATGAGCTAGAGAAGGAAATGGCAAACCAGTCTGGTGTCTTTGCTAAGAAAAACTCCAAATGGGGTCACAAAGAATCAAGACAGAAACAAGAGAGCAACAACAAAATGTATTCACCCATAGTAGCATATTATCAGAAATATCCTTAGATTTTTTGTGACTTTTAAACACCTGTTAAGATTGATAGAAGCTGTGGTGAATCCACCAAAATCAAGAAATCATCCTAGCACTTAAATGTAGAGAATCACACTCCAAGAAGAATTTCTTTCCTTACATTTTCTCCTTCATAAATGAAATTTATTGCTGAAATGGAACAGTAGAGGGCAATATTACACTCAATATCAAATATCAGTCTTCCTTACCAAAATATTGTTAGACTAGTTGAAGTCCCTTTCTAGTTACATTTCATTTTAACCATAACTTTGGTTATGGTTATAACTTCTAAGCTTGCCACTGAGAACAAAATATTTTTCTGAAGAGGCTTTTTTTTGGTCAAAGTAATTAACAGAGAACCCAAATGGTTCAGGTCTTGGAAAGTGCAGGTTATTATGAAAGAGAGATTAAGTAGACATGGACTTGAAAATTTGGAGAAAAATATTAACTGGGCATCTTAAAATATTAAATTTTTTGAATAATGAGATAGGAACAATCCAGTGATTTGCTTGGTACAACCTTCAATTAAAAGAAAAATACATGGGACAGTGATAGAAGAAAGGCAAGAGAATGGTATAAAATATCTATGTCAGCAAACAGAATGGAATTCTAGTTCAAAAAAAGTACTTCTAATTTTTGATAACATTACTGGCCTCTGCCCATTAAAGTGCTCCTGGAAAACAATACATTAGAGCCTAAAAGGCATTAACTTTGGAATAGAGATGTTCTGCTTTGTTTTGTCAGTGGCACAATAGAGACTCAGAAATAAAGAGCTCCACTTGTTCAGTTTTTGCCCGTATTATGTCTAGCTCACAACCTAAAAGCTTGAGTTTCCAGAGAGCAAGAAGCAGGTATTTCTGTGAAAAATGACCACCCAGGAGTCCAGAAACAAAAGCTTCATGGATATTCCAAGTTTGCACTTTACCTCCTTGATCTTTATTGTTGAAAGAGAATCCTGGAGAAGAGTACTTCCATTACCTGATGAGATGTGTCATAAAAGTCTTGACTAGTTGAAGTTTCGAGACAACAGAGTTTTTATCTACATTCATTATTACATTAAGCAATCTATGAAAGTTCTATGACAGTATCTTATTTAAAGAAGTTACCATGCCCATGGAAGACAAACTAACCTCTCCAACCACCACCAATAACAGAAAATCACTGCCACCAGCATGGTCATCTAGATTCACACATTTAAATTGACTGGGAACTTAGAGACCATTTTGTCCAACACCTTAATTTGTAAGTTGAGGAAACTGAGGACTAGAAGATAAAAATGGTCACATTCCAAGGTCACAGAAGAAGAATGTTGCAGGGTTGGAATTCAAACTCTTGCCCTCTGATCCCAAATCCAGTGATTTTTGTTATTGTATTGGCTGCTGTTGATTCATTTCCTGATATTGCATGGGATTTGGGAGTAAGGTACTTACATAGCAGGCATAGAGAAGGAGGTAACATCAGATGTAATACCACTCTGAAGATGAAATAGAATCTGAGAGGCACCCTTTGGCAGTTGGCATGAGTCTAAAGCCCATTTATACTTGACTTTAAATTTAAGAAAATATTGTGGTCAAATACCCTAGGAACATTAGCCTCTAAGGCAGAGGAGGGCAGCCTGCAGCCTTGAGGTCACATCTGGCCTTCTAGGTCTTTGGATGAGTTTTGACCGAGTCCAAGTTTTACAGAACAAATCCTTTTCATTAAGTGGATTTGTTCTGTGAACAAATTTGAAACATTGAAGTTTGGATTTAGTCAAGGGGCCAAACTTGAAGACCTAGAGGGCTACATGTGACTCAAGACTGAAGCTTCCCCACCCCTGCTCTAGGGTATTTGAGCTCTACCTACTTCAGAGCTGTAGTTTGTTGTGATTGCATTGTAGCTATAAGTCCAGTGGAAAGAAGTCTTTGAGGTGATATCCTGCTTCTTTGTTCACCCAACCCAATGTAAGCATGAAAATCTCTGAAAGCATTCCCAATATCCTCCAGTGCTTTTTGTGGAAGCCCTCTTCAGTCAGTTGTGAGTTAATGATTTGTAATTAGGTGCCATTTCACTGGAAAGCTATCATAGGAAATTGATTTCTGGGTTATCTCTCCTGATTTTACAATATGGTGGAAGACACAGATAAGGGAAATGAGCATCAGTTTGGAAAGAGTTTCTACAATGGAAGAGTCTGGATTTGGAGACTGAATGGAATTCACATGGTATGTTATATGTAAGACTCTGCTTTTATATGCATTTGCTAAACAAATTAAATTATGTTGTCAAATTATGAAACCAGGAAGAGCAGTTGATCTAAGTAAAATGAGCCAAAAAGATCAATTTCTGCCCTCTATTAAAGAAGGCATTGGGATGAGTTTTGTGCTCTACCTTCCAGCCCTCTGATCAGAAGGGAGAGAGAGTAGGCTGAAGAAGATGGTGTTAGTCAAGGCTTGAGTTGGAAAGTTGGAGGATTCTGGTTCTTCTTTTTCTCATTCTTGTTCATTAACATCATTACCTCCTTCCTCTTCTTCCTCCTCCTCCTCCTCGTTCTCCTCCTCTTTCTCCCTCTCCTTCTTCTTCTTCTTCTTCTTCTTCTTCTTCTTCTTCTTCTTCTTCTTCTTCTTTCTCCTCATCCTCCTTTCTTCTCCCAAAATCGATATGAGTAAAGTGCTTTGTAAACTGGATAATGTTTTATAAACATAAGCTATTATTATGATACCCCTCACCTCAAATTATGAATACCTTGCCCCTTTAAATATTTATGACTTGTGAGGAATATGAGGAATAACTTTACTGGTAGAGGTTCTACTCTCATCCCTAAGCTTCTATGTTTATTGGATATGCCATATCTTGTATTGCATCGGGACACAAAGAGCCCAGCATTAACCAAGGTTAACAGGAAGGAACTCTGGAGAATATGCCTCATTAATTCCAGATAAAATGCTGTCAAGTGATCAGCATTCATAGCTCTGCTTGGTGTTTTGACTTTTCTGCATCCTATAGCTCCTCTTGACTCTTATGTAGCTTGAATGAATCTATGTCAAAGGGTATGTTGTTCATTGAAGAATGATACTTACAGGCTGAGGCCTGTGAACAGGCATCATTAACTTCTAAAAATTTAGGGATTTGTAATGGTGTTTAGCTTCAAATTTAAAATTTTTACATTAGGCTTTATTCTGCCACTTAGATGAAAGCTTTGACATGGAGGAGAGGATACAGTTGGGGGTGGAATGTAGGATGAGTGGAGGAGGATCAGCTTCCTTTCAGTATCAAAGAAAAGACACTGCTGGCATCCATATGGTGGTAGTAGACACGAAGGAACTTGCAAGCTGAAGCTAACAAGTATATATTTTTACAGTCTTCTCTGGAGGACTAAATCTCCCATCTATACAAATTTCAATCCTTCCAGGCCTTCTTGGTGGTGATTCTATTATTGGGTTAGACTTGCAATTTCACTAGTCTAAATTCCCAGTGAAAAACCCCCCCAAACAATGCTGATCAGCACCCATCATCATCATCATCATCATCATTACCATCATCATCATCATTATCACCATCACCATCATCATCATCATCATCATCATCATCATCATCATCATCATCACCATCACCATCATCACTATGATTATTATTAAAAAACTGAAATCTTAGGGAGTTGCTTAACATTGAGAGATTAAGTGACTTGCTGGGAGACACAAGCCATTACATGGAAAAAGTAGGATCCTATAAAAGCCAGTCAGTAGAATAAAATGAATTTGCAAGATGTAGTTAAACTTTTAAAGATTGTGTTGAATGTTTTCTTTGCATATGTAAGCATGTCACTAGTTTCCCTTTTGGTGGCCTGATTATAATTATGTATTTCTCATTATAAAATATTCATTCAATTTCAAAGAAAAAGATAGCAGAAAATAATGCTACCATTGTCTACACGTTTTTTTTTTTTTTTTTTGACTTCACATTTGATGAAGTCAAAAGTTTGAGTTTCTTGGATTCATTACAAAGTTGTTGTACTTTTTGACTTATTTCAGTCCTTAGTGATTAAAAATCAATACTGATCCCAAAAAACAATAATGAAATGTTTGCATTTACCTAGTGGCAAAAGTGTAGGATTTGGAGTAGAGTGACCTGGGCTCAAATCAAATTGAGACATTTGCTGTTGCCGTTCAGCTGTTTCAGTTGTGCCTGACTCTTCATGATCCCATTTAGGTCTTTCTTGGCAAAGATACTGGAATGGATTGTCATTGCTTTCTCCATCTCATTTTACAGATGAGGAAATGGAGATAAACTGGATTAAGTGACTTGCTCAGGGTCACACAGTTAGTAAGTGTCAGAAGCCAGATTTGAAGACAGATAAATCTTTCTGATTACAAGTACAGCTCTCTATCCACTGTCATTTAACTGCCCTTAAATTATTTAACTTTTTTCAAACCCTATTTCCTCAATTGTAATATAGTTGTAGTAGTAGTAGTAGTAGTAGTAGTAGTAGTAGTAGTAGTAGTAGTAGTAGTAGTATCTATGACACCTAACTCATGGGCTTGTGATGACAAATGACAACCTGTAGAGAGCTCTTTGTCAAACTTAATACCACATATAAAAGTCAGCTGTTAATAATAATAAATACCTCCTTTCCCATCCTTGGACTCACTTCTTAAACAGGTCTAATGGCTGAATGTACATTGCCTCTCTCAAAGTGAGAATTCTGAAGATCTTAGCTTAAAAAGGCTCCAGGGTCTCCCATTGCATCCTGGGCCATCACCAGTCATCCTGATTGATATCTGGCCACTGGACCTAGATGGCTGTGGAGTAGAATGTGAGACTGGTGACCTTGCACAACTTTCCCTCACTTAAATCCAATTCAATTGCAAGTCATGTCAAAATCTTCTTGATGTCATGATTTTCTTCGAGGAATGAAGAATACACCACACACACACACACACACACACACACACACACACAGTGTATATACATATATATATATATGTATATATATATATATACATATATATATATGTATAGCATGAGATTTTTCAGAAAAGAGTGATATGGCATAAAAGGGAAAAATGATGTTCTTAGGAGATGCTTTCAGCATAAGTAAGATAAGCACTTTCTGATGGATTTATCATGGAGAAAGAGAAGAATATGCTGACACTGGGTCTGAAGAGAATTGTTCTGTGCAAATTGAACTTTAGATTTTTTTTGCTTTTTATTCAGAGAATTAAAATGAAACAAATATGTAGTGACAGAAATAGGGGGTGAACTTTTAAAATTAGGTTTTTTTTTAAAATTTCTTTATTTAACTTTTTGCATTCATTTTCACAAAATTTTGGGTTCCAAATTTTCTCCCCATTTATCCCCTCCCCCCACCCCAATACACCAAGCATTCTAATTTCCCCTATCACCAATCTGCCCTCTCTTCTATCATCCCTCCCTTCTCATGTCCCCATCTTCTCTTTTGTCCTGTAGGGCCAGATGACTTTCTATTCCCCATTAACTGTATTTCTTATTTCCTAGTAGCAACAACAATACTAAACAGTTGTTCCTAAAACTTTGAGTTCCAACTTCTCCCCATCCCTCCCTCCCCACCCATTCCCTTTGGGAAGGTAGGCAATTCAATATAGGCCATATCTGTGTAGTTTTGCAAATGACTTCGATAATAGTTGTGTTGTGTAAGACTAACTGTATTTCCCTCCATCCTATCCTGCCCCCCATTGTTTCTATTCTGTCTTTTGATCCTGTCCCTCCCCAAGAGTGTTGACTTCAGATTGCTCCCTCCTCCCATTGCCCTCCCTTCCATCATCCCCCCTCCACCCTGCTTATCTCCTTCTCCCCCACTTTCCTGTACTGTAAGATAGGTTTTCATATCAAAATGAGTGTGCATTTTACTCCTTTTTTAGTCGAATGTGATGAGAGTAAACTTCATGTTTTTTTCTCAGCTCTCCTCTTTTTCTCTCCACTAAAAAGTCTCCTGCTTGCCTCTTGAATGAGAGATAATTTACCGCATTCCATTTCACCCTCTCTCCTCCCACTACATTTCTCTCTCAATGTTTACCTTAATTTCTTTTAAGATATGGTGCAATCCTATTCAATTCACTCTGTGCTCTCTGTCTCTGCATCTGTGTGCGCACACGTGTGTACGTGTGTGCGTGCGTGTGTGTGTGTGTGTGTATGTGTGTGTGTATGGTCCCACCAACTACCCAGGTACTGAAAAGTTTTAAGAGTTACAAATATTGTCTTTTCATGTAGGAATGTAAACAGTTCACCTTTGGTAAGTACCTTATGACTTCTCTTTACTGTTTACTTTTTCATGCCTCTTCTCATTCTTGTGTTTGAAAATCAAATTTTCTTTTCAGCTCTGGTCTTTTCATCAAGAATGCTTGAAAGTCCTCTGTTTCATTGAAAGACCATATTTTCCCTTGAAGTATTATGCTCAATTTTGCTGGGTAAGTGATTCTTGGTCTGAGTCCTAGTTCCTTTGACTTCTGGAATATCCTATTCCACGCCCTTCGGTCCCTTAATGTAGAAACTGCTAGATCTGGTGTCATCCTGATTGTATTTCCACAATACTGGAATTGTTTCTTTCTAGCTGCTTGCAATATTTTCTCCTTGACCTGGGAATTCTGGAATTTGACCACAGCATTCCTAGAAGTTTCTCTTTTTGCATCTCTTTCAGGTGGTAATCGATGGATTCCTTCAATATTTATTTTGCCCTCTGGTTGTTGAATATCAGGGCAATTTTCCTTGATAATTTCATGAAAGATGATGTCTAGGCTCTTTTTTTGATCATGGCTTTCAGGTAGTCCCATAATTTTTAAATTGTCTCTCCTGGTTCTATTTTCCAGGTCAGTTGTTTTTCCAATGAGATATTTCACATTCTCTTCCATTTTTTCATTATTTTGGTTTTGTTTGGTGATTTCTTGGTTTCTCAGA
Organism: Bettongia penicillata ogilbyi; assembly: GCA_023548195.1. NCBI lineage: Eukaryota > Metazoa > Chordata > Mammalia > Diprotodontia > Potoroidae > Bettongia > Bettongia penicillata. The sequence continues at coordinate 67,718 of JAJHZJ010000772.1, forward strand.
AAGTCATTAGCCTCCATTTGTTCCATTATAATTTTGAAAGAACTATTTTCTTCAGTGAGCTTTTGAACCTCTTTTTCCATTTGGCTTATTCTGCTTTTGAAAGCATTCTTCTCCTCATTGGCTTTTTGAACCTCTTTTGCCAATTGAGTGAGCCTATTTTTCAAGGTGTTATTTTCTTCAGCATTTTTTTGGGTCTCCTTTAGCAAGGTATTGACCCATTTTTCATGCTTTTCTTGCATCTCTCTCATTTCTCTTCCCAGTTTTTCCTCCAGCTGTCTAACTTGATTTTCAAAATCCTTTTTGAGCTCTTCCGTGGCCTGAGCCCTTATATCTATTTCGGATGTTTGGGATACAGAGGCCTTGACTTCCATGTCTTTCCCTGATGGTAAGCATTGATCCTCCTCACCAGAAATGAAAAGGGGAAACATCAGTTCCCCAAGAGGCTAGCCTTCTATGGTCTTATTTTTCTTCCCTTTTCTGGGAAAATTTTCCCAGTCAGTTACTTGACTTCTGAGATTCCTCTCCACCCCTGCCTAGATCTGCCCAGCTAGTGCTGGGGGCCTGAGATTCAAATGCTGCTCCCCAGCCTCAGGGCTTTCAATAGCAGGCATGGCTGCTATTCAATGTGAGCTTAAGTTCTGGTGCTCAGGTGGGGGCAGGGCAGCCTCCCAGGCTCAGTTCCCTCAGGGGGTTGATGCGGAGACCTTCAGTAATGGAGTGGAGCTCCTGTCTGCTCTGGGAGCCCCTGGCTGCTGCTGCCTCTGTCGCTGCCTTCTGAGGGGGCCCAAGCCATGGAGACACCCCGCTCCCCTCTCAGCCAGCCCAGAAGTCTCTCTCACTGACCTGTAGCACCTGTGGGTGGAGAGACCCTCCCAGCTGCCGGAGATTCTGTCCCTGAAACTTGCTTGGATCTGCTCCTCTGTGGCCGTGCGGCCAGGGCAGGGCAGGGGTGGGCTCTGCTGTCCGGTGGGTGACAGGCCTTTGGTGCTGGTTTTTCAGGGCTCTCTGGGACGGAAATCTCCTCCACTGTGTTGCTGCGCAGCTTGCACTGCTCCAGAATTTGTGGGGAGTTCTTTTTACAGGAAATTTATGGGCTGTGGGTTCAGAGCTAGCATATGTGATTATTTCTACTCCTCCATCTTGTCTCCTCCCCCCTAAAATTAGTTTTTTTTAATTTTTATGAAATTTTTCAAACTTTAATTTCTTTAGCTGCCTAGAAAAGGTGTCAAAGTGACAAGGACTCATCACCGTACAGATTGTAAACTACTACACTTATATACTCAGAGAGGTTCTGACTTGCCCATGGTCATATAATTAGAGATGGTACCTGGAAGCAGGCATTTATGACTCTTATCCGTGCATTATATTACCTCTTAAGAGAAAAGTATAAACAGAAAATTAAGAATTTTATACAGTTCAAAGAGTGTGTCAACATGCAAACTAATTCAACATATTCAGGACAGCATTTTTGTGGGTGCAAAAATCTGGAAAAAATAGATGCCCCCCTGATTGGGAGATGACAGAAGTAACTATTGTATATGAGAATGATGGGCACAAAGAAATGATGAAAATGAGAAATTCAGAAGAAAGGTGGGAAATTGGTACAGAATAAAATAAGCAGAACAAAACTCAGTATGCCCCACAATGAGACATCTAAAAAATGATTTTAAATGGATTTTAAAAAGTCAAGAAATGAAAATTAGATTCTGATTGGTAGAAAAATCAATGTAAGTCTTAGAGAAGAAATAATGAATCATGCCTTCTCCCTTATGGTAGAGAAGTCAGAGAATACTACCAAGAATATTAAATATATTTTAAGAAAAAAAGTTTTTTGATGTACATTTTTAGCTTAATTATTTTCCTTTTTTATAAAAGGTAGGTAGAATCTGGAGATTTCTGGGAAATAATTTCTATACAAAGACAAAAGACATCAATAAGTCAGTTTAAAAACACACAGAATTGAATTTGGCAACTTTGATTTAATGAATGGGTCAAATCTATCTAGAAAATGAACAGACTTCAACAGCTAAGTCTTTTCATGTACAGATATTGTTGTGAAAGCATTTTCCCCATTTTACTCCTCTGGTGTATCTGATAGACAACAGTCCTACTCTCTGCCAATTCAAAGTACTATTTAAAAGGAAAGAATTTTGAACACTAAAGACCCCATGTTCTCTTTGAAAAAGAAACTAAAAGTAATTTGAATTAAAAATGGCCTAACTCAAATCATCCTGTTCCAGGTTTGGAGGAAGGCCTTTGCTTTTTGATTATCATCTCTCAGTCAGTTACTGAGTTAATGAAAACCACCGTGAGATCAAGAGGCGAGGGGAACAAGGCTGTGATAAAACTCAGGCAAAGTCCAGAAAGAGCTGGGCAGATAGCCTCCCAGTGACATGTAATAAGTTCTGTCATAATCTGCACATGATCCTTAAAAAACAGGAATCAGAACCAGCTGCTTTACAGTAAAGGCCTGCTACAGTTGGGGTTAATTCTAAACTTCTGTCACATTTAGTCAGCTTTCATTTGGGACAACGAGGGATATCCTTGCCAGGCTCAGGGTAATTATGCATTTGTCAAAACAGATGAAACGTAAAATGTTGCTTTTGTTTTCCTCTCAGATAAATATTTCTGTGGAGCATGGAGCCTTTTAATGTCGGAGTAATCAGGGAAGAAAGACTTCTAATGGCTCTTGCTTTGTCTTGCCACTTTCACTGTATTTCATGTTTCCAGGCCTGGTCTTAACTCACTTGGAAATTTGCTCATAGATGGTGATGAACATCTCAGTCTCCTTCCATTTCTTTCATAGTTGAGGAGACTGCTGCTGATGTTTCGGTCCACCTGTGTGAATGAATAGGGTTGTGAAACCTGATGTGCAGTCTAGAGACCCAGCTTCACTCAGATACCAGTGTAACCCATGCTGTGGAAAATTCTAATGTGTGTGCTGTTTAGTGGGGTTAGAGGGTCATAGATTTAAAGCCAGAAGGAGCCTTAGAAGAGGAAGGAAGGGAGGGAGGGAGGGAGGAAGGAAGGGAGGGAGGGAGGGAGGGAGGGAGGGAGGAAGGAAGGGAGGGAGGGAGGGAGGGAGGGAGGAAGGAAGGAAGGAAGGAAGGAAGGAAGGAAGGAAGGAAGGAAGGAAGGAAGGAAGGAAGGAAGGAAGGAAGAAAAGGAAGAAGGGAGGAAGGGAGGGAGGAAAGAATAAAGGAAAGGAGGAAGGGAGGAAGAAAGGAAAGGGTGGGAAAGGATAGAGGGAGGGAGGGAAAGAGGGGAAGGAAAATAAAGAGATGAAAGAAGGAAGGGAAGAGGGGAAGGAGAGTAGAAGGAAGGAAGAAAACAAGTATTTATTAAGTATCTACTATATGTCAGGCACTGTGATAAGGATTTTACAAAATATTCCCCACCTCTTAAATCTAGTGCCTTTCCTTTGTTATTATTTTTATTTATCCTGTACATAATTTGCCTTATATATTTGTTTACATTCTTTCTCCTTGATTAGATTGTAAGCTCCTTGAAGTCAGAGACTGATTGTCACCTCTTGTTGTATTCCCAATGTTTAGCTCAGAGCCTGGCACGTAACTTAATATTTTTTGATTGATTATGTCATTTGAGCCTCATAGCAACCCTGGGAGATAGGTGCTATTATTATCCCTATTTGACACTTGAGAAAACTGAGGCAAATACAAGTTTAGTGATTTTCCCAGGTCACACAACTAGCAAATGTCTGAGACTGGATCTGAATTCTAGTCCTATTGGCTCCAGGACCAACACTTTGACACCTAACTCCAATGAAGCTAGCCTTGTACAAATGCTTGAGACTTGAATCCAGGGTTACACTCAGATCATAGAATAACAAGTTGAGAGCTGTAAGGGACTTTTGAGGTCATCAAGTACCACTCCTTCATTTTCAGATGAGGAAACCAAGGTTTAAAGACTTGCCTAGGGTCATATAGCTAGTAAAATTCTAAAACAGGATTGAAATTCAGGTTCTTCTCATTCCATGTGTAGCATGCTACCCACTACACTATGTTTTTTTTGTTCTAAGTAATAAATGATGATGATGAAGATGATGGTGATGATGATGATGATGATGATAATGATGATGATGGGCTATTTCCAGTTGTTCTGATCTATATCTGGCCACAGGACCCAGATGGCTCTGGAGGAGAAAGTGAGGCTGGTAACTTTGCACAGCCTTCCTCACTTAAATCCAATTCACTTGCAAGTCGTGGCATCATGTTCCTGGTGTCATGATCCTCTTCTATAATGAAAGACAAACTACACAGTAAATGGTGGTTTGGTTGTGTTTCCTTTTCCCTAAGACAGAGGCAGCATGGATTAGGAGGAAAGGTAGTGCAGATAAGGGACTCAGTGAGATCAGAAGACCAATGTTCAGATTCTGGTTCCATTATTTATTAATTTAGCAAGTCAAACCTCTTTGAGGCTCAGTTTGCTCATCTATAAAATGGGGATAATAATACACTGTCTCCTTCATGTGGCTTTTGTGAGAATCAAATGAAATAGGTAATAAAATGATTTCTAACTTTAGTAGTTCTAACAAAGTTAGAGATTTAACTGCTCTACCTAAAATGACTTCTAATTTCATTACTACCCACTGAGACAGTTAATTATAATTAATAATAATTATTAATAAAAATATTAATTAATTAATTACAATGTTAATTATTAATTAATAATAATAGCTAGCATTTATATAGCACTTTAAGGTTTGCAAAGCTCTGTACACATGGTATCTCATTTGATGCTCACAACAACCTTAGGGGTTAAGGACTGTTATTATCCCCATTTCACAGATGAAGAAACAGAGGCACAGAGAGCTTAAGTGACTTGCCCAGAGTCACACAGCTGCTAAGTGCCCAGGCAGAATTTGTGTGGGTCCTTCTGATTTAACTCCAACACTGTTTCCATTTTGCCACATGAGTGATTTCTCTGACTGCCATTCTCCCCATGTCATCCTTAATCTATGTTCAATGTTACTGTCAAACTAATATTCCTTATTATAGGTTTGACCACACCACTCCTCTGAGCCAGAGAGATACCACAGGCTATTGGAAAGAACACTGGATTTAGAATCAGAAGAAGTACAATTAGATACAGACTTTGCTACTTTTTCTTGTTCATTTGTTTTCAGTTGTGTCTGACTCTTTGTGATTGCAACTGGGGTTTTTTTGGTAAGGACTTTGGAGTCATTTGCCATGTTCATCTCCAGCTTTTATAGATGAGGAAACTGAGGCAAGCAGGGTTAAACAATCTGTCCAGAGTCCCATAGCTAAGAAGTGTCTGAAGCTGGATGTGATGAGTCTTCCTGACTCCAGGCCCAGCTATCCACAGCAGCCCCATGGTCTCCGGAGGTTGAGTTCAGAAGGTACCACAGCGGCCCCATGGTCTCTGGAGGTTGAGTTCAGAAGGTACCACAGCAATGGGGTTAAGATGGCAGGTATATAAAAGTTCTATGAGGTTGGGATGAGGAGAGAGCAAATTCCTTTTTTTGCCAGGAGGGTTTCCCACAGGTTGAAAATAATAAATATAGTACAAGTCTTAGCACTAGGTCAAATCTGAGGGTCATTTGAGGTGTTTACCATTTGAAGGAAAGCATCAGGTATGACTTAAAGATCTTGTTCTGTTAATAACAGAAAGTCAACTTCTCAACTCAACAGAGTCATTGGGGTTCACTTTCCCAAGGCTCATTCTGTCTGTAGCTGAGGGAGGGAAGAGGCACCCCTTTAAAATTGCTAGAAGGTAATTTAGTGTCAGATGATAAATATGACATTTCTGAGAATGTCTAAATAAGCAGATGCCTAACAATTCTTCGTATAGACTGAATACATCATAGAATAGAAAATTTAAAAATAAGTTAAAATGTTTACTGCAGTAATAGGAAGGAAAAGACCTTGATAGATATGGATTATATTCATGGCCTTAGCTGGCTTATTTCTCTGCCTCATGGTAAGAGCTAATCATGAGTGAGCCTGTATGGGAGGCCCCTAGGTGGTGATAACTAAAGCAGCAGACACAATTCTTTGGCAGATAAATTTTCTTTGATAATCAGCTCTTTCCTGCTAAGCCTACAGTCTAGTGTGGCTTTATGGAACAAATAGTCTAGGAATGTGGAGCCAGTAGGATTTGCCAGAAGAAGGAAGAGACACATTGTGTGTGTCCCAGAATTATCTGTGGTAACCCAACTAACAGGTGCAAAATTAAATTAGTAAGGTCATGTCACCACGGGACCTTACTTGGATGACAACTGGCAATTTTGAATATGAGTTTCTTTTAATTAATCATTAATTCCCCCAACCCCTAACATTCATGCATTTGCGAGCTTTTCTTTTCCTTTTGTTCCCAGAAGTCAGGGTGTACATGAAGTTGGAAGGTCCTCTATTGAGTATACGTAATGCTAGAGTGATAGACATTTCTAGGTGGCAATGTCATTGGCCCCTTGGTGAGCAGCTATCAGGTGCTATCTTGGGACACCTCAAGTTAATCTATTCATCAGTAGCAAGGAGTTTTAAAAATGATCTAAATGTAATTCTATTTTATTTTTAGATCCACATTCTCTCGCTTTTATCTCCTCCCTTCCTCCAACATTGAGAAATCAAGAAAAATAAAACTTATTACAAACTATATAAAGTACATCAGATACAAATTCCTGCACTGGTCATTTCCAACAAAAGTTTATCTCAGTCTTTACTCTATCACCTTTTTATCTAGAGAGGGGTAGAATTTTAGCAAAGTGTTAAGAGGTTTCTTACCAATATTTTGAGTTCCACAGACTAGTAGTCTCAACCACGGAGATAAACATCGACATATCATTTTTCAGACACTGGTGGAAATTTTTCATATAGTTAATAATATTTACATCATGAAAGCCCTACTCTGATATCTCATTGTGAGAACATGATGACCTGAAGTTTCTGAATGTGTTGCCAGTGACACGAAAGTTCTGATAGATTTTTATGCATAGAAAAGATTCAACTACAGTCTTGGCCAAGAGCCTGAGGGCCAGCCTAGTTCAAGATGGAAAGGAGCACAGAAAGGCTCAGAAGTAGCAGCTAGGTCACTGGGTAATGGACTCTTTGGCCATGAAATCCTGGAAACCAAGAAGCCTGTAAAATGGCCCTTAGCTCTTCTGCTTCTGCAGTGATGGGAACAGAGTGATAGAAAAGGGAGAGAAGATACTAAATTAGAAATTTTTAGACCATCTATAAACTTTGATTTGACTGTCAGAATTCCAAATATGCATCAATTAGCTAAAATATTTTTGGAATAATTGAATTATATTAATATTACCATTCATTCCAGGTTAAATCAGAGACTTGTGCATAGTTTGTACATAGTAAATATTCATTGAATAAGAAGGAAAAGAACAAGTATTTATTAAGAGCCTAATATATTCCGTGTACTGCACTAAGAGTTTTACACATACACACACACACACATACACAGATGTATGTATACATATACATTTACACACACACATATATTTCTCACAACAGTCTTGTGAGGTAGATTCTATTATAATCCTCATTTTACAGTTAAAGAAACTAAGGTAGACAGAGCTTAAATGACTTATCCAGGGTCACACAGCTAGTAAGTGTCTGAGACCAAATCTGAACTCAGGTTTCCTTGACTTTCAGACCCACCTCCCTACCCACTGAATCGCTTACGTGTCTCTAACTATTAAATATGTTGTTAATATATTATGTTAAATAAATTAGATTTAATGTTCTACATTATCTAATTAAATATTTTATATATAATTGACTGTAAGGAAGCTGCCAATTAATTGAAGAATAATTTACAAGTTCTCCTTGCAAAGACAAATAAAGAGGGAGTTGATTTCCTTGTAATCTAAAGATAGCAAAAATATCTTTCCATCATATACTTGGCCATATCATTGTGCCATATTCTTTATAAGCACAAACAAGAGAACTGCTATGAAGAAAACTAAAATGCATTCCCTGACTGTTACAGATGAAAGGGTAGAAAAATGTTATGCCTATCATCATCCCATAGCCCACATGTAGATATTTTTCTTTTCCTGTCTTTGCCAGTTTGTTGGATATGAAATTATGCTTCAGAGTGATTTGCAATATTTTTAATAAATTTGTTGACAGTTTGTATTTCTTTTTGTTCCTATTCTTTGATCCCTTATATATTATAAATGGTCCTATTCTAATCAGGTGTCTTCAGAGATTGGACACCAGGAGCAGTAGGCACTGTTCCTTGAGGACAATGACATCCAAAGCCTAATATTCACAATAAAACTATAATTGGCCCCTTTTTTGGTCTATTTTGGTACAGATATTAGTGGGGCCCTGTTAGAAAAGCTGGTCTTAATGAGCACCTTCTGTTAGTTTTTCAGAACCTCCTACAGAGCTAATAGATCTGGTCAATAGAATTAGTTAATCTGGCTAGGCACAAATGGTACTCCCAGGACTGATAGGTTGTTATGGATGGCAAAATCTTTATTTAGATTGTGCCAAATATACCTCTAAATTCCTGATATTATAAAGGAGCTCTGCCTCTGACTTTTGGTGGAGTGTAATAGTTAGATATTAATAACTGACTTTTAAATAACTTTGACCCTTTCCCGTCTTTTACTCCTTCTACCTTCCTCTACTTGTGCATTTTGTGATCCAATGACACTGTCCTCTTTGCTCTTCCTTTAATGAGAAACTCAATCTCCTATCTCTTGGCATTTTTTTCTTGATTTCTTTTGTGTCTGGAACCCTACCCCTACCCTACCTCTTTCATCTCCTAACAATTCTGGCTTTCTTCAAGTCTGAGGTAAAAATCTCACCTTCTGTAAGAACCTTCTCCTGATCCCCTTTAACACTGGTGCTTTACCTTTATCATTTCTAATTTGTTCTGTACACGTCTGATTTGTATGTGTTGTTTGTGTGTATTGTCTGCTCCATTAGACTTTAAATTCCTTGAGAGCAAGCACACTTTCTTTATGTTTACCTTTGCATCCCCAAAGCTTCTTAATACAGTGCTTGGCACATAGTAGGTACTTGATAAATGATTGTTGATGAATGATTTTAAAGTTCTCAAAGTTTAAAGGTTCTGAAACATTTGATATTATTGACTCCCCTCTCCCAAAGAATTATTTTCTTTTCTCTGGGTTTTTATATTATTGATTTTTTTCTGGTTTTCCTCCTACCTCTCTGACCATTCCTTCTCTGTTTCCACTGCTGGATCATGAATCATAACACACTCTACAACTGTGGGTATATCTCAAAGCTCTGTCCTGGGCCCTCATTTCTTCTCTTTTTATACTTTCTCACTTGGTTACCTCAACAACTATGGTGATTTTAATTATTATTTTGTGTGAATGACTCCTAGGTTCAGATATCTATCTCTAGTCTCTCTCTTGAACTCTAGTCTTATATCCCTGACTGCCTATTGAAACTCAACCCTGATACTATCTTGATCTCTTTCCTTTCCCATTCACTGCATCACCAGTCATTTGTCAAATCCTGTCATTTCTCCCTCTACAACATCTCTCACACATCACTTTCTGTGAAAATGGCCTCTAAGCCATGACCTTTAAGGATTTAGATACTATGATGCTGTGGTCTGATGATCCTCTCTATTTATTCACACATAGACTTCAACCAGGTTCAAGCCCTCACTATCTCTCATCCCAAGCATTGTAACTGCCTTCTTATTAGCTTCCTTGGTCCAGGTGTCTCCTCTTTCCAATCCTTTATACAAGATGCCTAGTGTCTGGGGCAGTTAGGTGGTGTAGTGGATAGAGCATCAGTTCAGGAGTCAGGAGGACTTGAGTTCAAATCTCACCTCAGACACTTGACACTCTCTAGCTGTGTGACTTTGGGCAAGTCACTTAACCCCAATTGCCTCATCCTGGGTCATCTCCAGTCATCCTGATGAATATCTGGTTACTACATTCAGATAGCTCTGGAGGAGAAGTGAGGCTGGTGACCTGCACAGCCCTCCCTCACTCAAAAACAAAGTCAAGTGCAAGTCATGTCATCATTTCTCTGATGGTATGATCTTCATCAGCAACAAAGGACGAACACACACACACATACACACACACACAAGATGCCAAAATGAGTTTCCATGTTGCCCCCTACTCAGTAAATTCTAATGGTACCTAATAGCTCTAAAATATAATATAAATACCTCTGTTTGTCATTTAAAGTTCTTCCCATGCTGATTCCATCCCACTTTTCCAATATTATCATACATTCTTTGTTTGCCACATACTTTGTGATCCAGCCAAACCTGGATTCTTGCTATTCTGCACACACAATGTTACATTTCCTACTTCTCCATCTTTGCAGTGGCTATCCCTGATGCCTGAAATATATTTTCTCTTCAAATCAGTCTCTTGGAAACTATGATTTTATTAAGAAATTCTCTAGACCTCTTGGGTAGAGAAGCATGCTCTTCAGTGGGGATCCAATGACTGTGGGGCAAAGATAGAAGGCCAAACTGAAAATAAAGAGAATTATTAGCATGCTTAAGAGTATATTTTCCCTGTCAGCAAATTGAGATTCTTGAACGCTTTCAGGAAATCAGCAGAACTCTGACATTTGGGATAGAAAAGTAAAGTATTTGGTATGGAAGGGAAAAGGAAACAGGGGATGCACCAAGTGGATGAAAGAAGTATTTGGAATACATGTGGAAGTCTTTATTATGAGAAAAAGAAAACATTCCCTGTTCAAGGGCCAGAGACAAGGGGAAAAGACCAAATACTTTTGCAATTGTGAAAGTAGTCCTTTTAGACAAAACCAAGCACAACAGTTAATGAGACTACGGGTTTTATTGCATCTCTACATAGAAGTTGAGAAATTTCTAATAGTAGGTCACCAGGTGGTTAAGGGATTTCTGCATTGTTAGTACATCAAGACGTGGGGAAATGATGGCAGTCCTACTTTTCTGCAACGCTTTCCTTCAAGAATCAGCTCAATTGTCACTTTCTACAAGGAGTCTTTACTTCTCCTTAGTTGCTAGTACCTCCTCCTCATTCCAGGTTATTTTGTATCTCTTTCTCTCTCTTCCTCTTTCTCTCTCCTCTCCTTCTCTCCCTCCATCCACTCTCTTTCTCTCTCACACACATATATGTACGTATGTATGTGTATACGTGTGTATATATATGCACACTACATATACAATGCATAACCATATACAAAATACACACATATACAACAGTTATATACACACATGCATGTGTACATGCATTATGTATGTACATACATATATACACATATCTACATATATGACAGTTGTTTTCCATATAGCTATACAACCTTAAAGGCCACTGCAAAATCCAAGTCCACTCCATTCTTCACTAAAGGGAACTTCTGCTCTGAAAGCAGGCTGTGTTCTTGATATTTTCTTTGCTTAACAGGTTCACTCTCTGGTAGTTTTTGCAGCCATTATTGAGGATAAATGAGAATTTTTTCTTTTGTGTTATATACTGAGAATGGGGGAAAAACATCACATCAGTGTCCTTTTCTCCTGCCTTGCTTTTGGGAGTCCCTTCCCCAAATTCATCCATTTCCATGGTTTACTAATGCCTATTTCAGTTTAGCCTCCATAGATGTGGGTAAATGCAATGCTAGAATATCTTTTATTCTGTTCTCTCCAAGCATCATTACTCTAACTTGTTTCCAGGGCGATTGTTTTTAATAGTTGAGCAACTACTCTTCTGGCCTGCTCAGTAACTGGGATTTGGAAAAAGAAAGAAGTACAGTACACAGTGAAATCTTATCAGTCAAGCCTGTTGGCTGAGCAGTGTGTTTATAATCCTGATTTTCATGCACAGTTTAATATCAAATTCATTAATGTCATCAGGCTATTTGCTTGGCCACCCACTATTTACAATGGAGTTGTAAATGGACAATGTATTTCCTAGTCCAAAAAAAATTGATGATGCTTTTTCAGATAAGTCATAGACAAGAGGTATATATTTCAATGCTTCTTGGCTGTTAAAAAAAAAGCCCAATATCAAATTAGGCATAAACAGTGGGAGCTGGAATGATCTCCGGTTTACAATAAATACTCTGTATGCCATTATAGGGATCGACTGACAGGCTAGTATTTGTTTAAAATGCCTGTCGACCATGTTTTATCCTCTTTTGAAGGATCCAAGATGCTTATAATATCTACTGTTAAGTCTGGGTGTCTCTTTTAAATAGAAATTGCATACTGCAGACCCCATTCAAAGGAGCTGTTTGGACTATATAAATTTGCTACAGAACAGTTTACATTTCTTAGCTGTTAGGTCTCCACTGTGTATACTGAATATGACAAGCTTAAGTAGATCTAAAGTGGATAATATTTTTAATCTTCCTGCTCTTTTACTGGTAATTTTTCAGTCCATCTTTTAGTTTTAAGCATAGGATGACATACTACTTACTTTGTAATTTCTCTTTTCCACTAAAGAAGGGTGTGTAGAAATTATAGCTATTTCCTTAGATGGAGTCCTTTTATACGTTTTGTTTGCATATGGTTGATTGCTTGTTATCTCCCCCATTAGACTAAGAGCTCTTTGATATTAAGGACTGGGATTTTTTTTTTACCCCCTTTCTTTGTATTTCCTGTACTTAGCACCATTTCTAACATATACCAGTAATAATTGCTACTTCACTGACTAGAAAAAAATAGGAAGATCAAAGTTTAGGCTCATTTGTGAACATTTTAGGACCAATGATATATATTAAGAGAAAGTATATTATGATATACCATAAGATAAAACAAATATTCTTGTTGGGCACTAAATGCCATTTTAATATTAATGTTGTTTGAGATTAATGAAGGCTATTTTATGTTAATGAAGCTTCGTACTTTTAGTGACTAATTATATGTAATGTCATTTGTCCATTCAGTGGAAAGTTGATTCAATTCGATTCATGAAGCGCTTCGTGGTTGGTTGTTGCCCTTTGTCAAAGAGGACCAAAATGACATCGCCATGATAAAGTGAAATTTCCGTGTGTATGAGCTCGGAATGCTCTACCATAGGTTGGGCACAGATACTCCATGTGAATATGTGGGGTGGATATCCCAAATTTGCACATCCTACGTTTACTTTGTGCTGTCTCAATTCTGCTTTGCTCAAAGCACACAGCACCTTTCTGATGTGGGCATGCCATGCTGAGTGGTCCTGTGCCAGCATCTCCCATGTTGCACAGTCAAATTCAAAGTTCTTGAGAGAGACCTTGAGAGTGTCCTTGCATTGCTTCTTCTGGTCACCATGTGATTGTCTGCCCCATGCAAGTTCTCCATAAAATAGTCTTTTTGGTAAGTGTACGTTTTGGCAAACATACATATGTGGCCAGCCCATCAGAGTTATGCTCTCTGAAGCATAGTCTGAATGCTTGGCAGTTTAGCTTGAGTAAGGACCTCAGTGTCTGATACCTTATGCTGCCAGGTGATCCTCAGAATCTTCCCAAGGCAGTTCAAATGAAAGTCCCAAGAAAGTTCAAATGGCACGGCACTGGTAGACTGTCCCCATTTCACAATAACAATGCATAGAGCAATACATAGAGAATAGTCTCTGCCTTATAAGAATAATAATAGAAGCAGCTGGGTGGTGCATGGAATCAGGAGGACCTGAATTCAACACTTAGTACCTGTGTGATCCATAATTCTTCTGATTGCCTCTCCCCTTTCCTCCTCCACCCCCAATAAGAATAGCAAGCATTTAAGTAGTGCTTCAAGGTTTTACAGAGTGCTTTGACCTATGTTGTCTCGTTTGGTTCTCACAACAACCCTAGGGGGAAGGTGCTCTTATTGTTGTCATTTTGTAGATGAGGAAACTGAGACTGAGGGAAATTAAGTCACTTGTCCAGGATCACCCAAACTCTAAGGTGTCTGAAGCAGTATCTGAGCTTCAGTCTTTCTGTACCCCAAGTCCAATACTCTATCAACTGGCCATCTTGTTGTTTGCCCATTGCTGCTCTGCTTTAGACATAGATGCAGAGTTCAGTGAGACAGAACAGTCCTGAGGTATGATCTGCTTTATGAAACTAGCAGGGGATTGACTAGGCAGCTGAGACATCAAGTCCTGCAAGTTGCTCCCTTATCAGCTTGCTCATTTTCCATGTGGCACCCACAAGTGAACTTGGTGGGAGGTAAATACTTTGAAGTTATCACTTGTAGTTTGAGACCACTCTCTCCATGGACTAGAGTGATGGACTACACTCTGGTTTGGAGAGGAGTGTTTAAAGCTGTGTCTACTCTTTCTGGGGGGTCAAAGTGTAGAGGGGTATGTGGGCCTCCGTTCAGGAGAATATTTTTGTACTTGAATCCTTGTTATAATTTTTCAGTAAATATTCTTTCATAAAAGTTAATTGATGTCAATTGGTTATTTCTTAAGTTTTTATTTGTCTTCTTTTCCTTACATTGTCATAATTGTCCCTAGTAACCCTCCTCCCCCTCCCACATAACAAATAGTCTTTTTAAAGAGGGAAAAACATCAGCACAATGACTAATACATTGAAAAAGTCCAAAACATGTGGACTATATAACAGAAATGAACTTCCCATCTCCATGCAGAGAAGAGCTATGGATATCATCTTGTATCTCTTGATCTGAATTCTACTTGATTTTTATAATTTTGTTACATTCATTTTTGCTTTTTTTTTGCTTCATTATAATTCATTGTGTATATTGTTTTCTTACCTATGTTGCTTCACTCTGAATCAGTTCATATAGATTTTTCATGCTTCTTTGTTTTGACTATATATATAACTTCTTATAGTACAGCAGTATTTCATAACACTTATGTATCACAATTTGTTTAGTCATGCTGAAATTGATGGGCATCTACTTTGTTTCCAATTTTTAGATATCACAAAAAAAGGCTACTATAAATATTTTGATGTGTATAGGGACTTTCTTCTTATCAGTAGTTTCCTCAGAGTAAAGAAGCCCTTAGCCTAGTACTAGAATCTCTGGTTCTATGGGATGTCAATTGGTTATTAATGATAGTAAAGAAATGTCAACTGGTCAGAATGATACTGGGGAATTAATCACTGGGATGTATGATATTGAAGAGATATTAGCTGACACTAGCAACTGATACTAAACATCCTATAGGAGGATTTGTGAGCAATTATATCAGACACAATTCACTCTAAAGGGCACCCCCAGGAAACAGAGAGATCCCTCTTCTTAAAACTAGTCCTACCATGAAGTTGAGGTTGGGGAGTAATCCCAGAGTCTTTATGGGCTACATTTACATTTTTACTTCATTTAAATGTGAACTTCTGGAGAACAGAGACCATGATTTTACCCTTCTTTCTACCGCCTGCTCTAAGCACAGTTCCTTCTACATGTTCAGTCATCTCAAGTTGTGTCTAAATCTTCATGACTCCTTTTGAGGTTTTCTTGGGAAAGATACTGGAGTGGTTTGCCATTTCCTTCTCCAGCTCATTTTACAAATGAGGAAACTGAGCAAACAGAGTTAAATGACTTGTCCAGGATCACACAGCTAGGAAGTATCTGAGGCTGGATTTGAACTCAGTTTTTCTTACCTCCAGTCCTGGCACTTCACCTACTGCATCACTTAGCTGCCCCAAGCCCAGTACCTGCTACATAGTAAATGCTCAATAAATGATTATTGACTGAATAGTCTGAGGAGCTTACATTCTACTAAGGCAAACAATTCTTTGTGCAGATACATGAACATAAAAATATTTGGAAAGTGAAAAAAAAGTGTAAGGAATACACTAAGAATACATTCTCTCTCCCCTCCCTCCCTCTTCCTCTCTCCCTCCCTCCCTCTTCCTCTCTCCTTCCCTCTCTTTCTTTCTTTCTTTCTTTCTTTCTTTCTTTCTTTCTTTCTTTCTTTCTTTCTTTCTTTCTTTCTTTCTTTCTTTCTTTCTTTCTTTCTTTCCTCATCCATTCATTTATTCATCTATCCATACATCTGTCCTCTCTCTCTCTCTCTCTGTCTCTCTCTCTCTCCCCTGACTTATTTAGCAGATATGTGTATTCACTTGTTCATGAATTTACTGTGAAGTCACATAACACTAAAATGCAGCTGGCCAAAACATTTATTTTATTTAGGTGGAATAACCACACATCTTCCACATTTAACTACATTCCTTACACCTTGAGAAAATTGTTTGGTATTCTTCCATACCTAATTAAGTGTTGTGTGCCAGTATTGTGAGCCTGAGATCTGGGCTTTTATATTCTCCCATGAACTGTCAGTGCAGCTGCAGGGAAAGAAAATCTAACTACACCAAGTCCTGTCTTGTTTTCTATTCAAGCCTTACCTCATCTCTGGCATAAGGACATCTGCTTTTTCAAGGCAGACGTCTCCACTTTAAACATCTTTTGGATTCTCTTTGTCCGGTTTCCCCTGCGTTGACCTCCTCCCGTTCTCACCCTCCCCTAACACTAACACGGCTTAAGGTCCTTACTGAGGGTTTTGTTGCTGTGAGAGCTGTTTGCTATGATAACCCTTCCTGTGCCTGCTCAGCAATCGTTGTATCTCTATCTGGTATCTAGAGAAACAACAGCATGTGCCAGAAATTGTTGGAAGGAGATTTATTTCTGGCTTTACAAGAAGTTCAACAGGGGAAACCCAAGCATATAAGGAAGTAATAGGAGGAAGGAATAGACATAGAATTGGGTCCAAATTTATGTAACTGCCTTCATGTTAAACAAACAAGCAGACGAGTTTGTTTCTTCATTGAATGATGGAGTTGTGCAACATTATGAAGCCCTTCTGTATATGGTACCAGTAACCCAGTATCCAAAGGAGTTCTGCTTTTATATAATGTCATAAAAGCAATTATCAGCAATTTGTGGCATCTGAATGCAATGGGAAATTATTGTACAATAATAAACAATGAACATGAGGATCCACAGAAACAGAATATATATGAACTGATAGTAAAAAAAAAAAAAGGACAACAATACCTACAATAATATAAACAAAATGACACTCAAATATCCTAAAATTAGAATCATTGTTCTAAGGAACAGGTGCCAAAATACATATTACTTCTCTTGGTTGAGAAGTATAAGATTATGGATGTAGAATGTTTCATGACCTTTTAGATGATATAACTTTGTTGCTTAATTCTATTTATATGATTTATGAGAGAATTCAATAGAGGAAGCCACATCAGGAAATGACTGTTACAAAACACAGAAAGCATTAATAAAATTGTCTATTCTTTCATTAAATGTGCTATTCGCCTCCAGAGAGAGAACCGATAAACTCTAAGTACAAATTGAAGTATAATTTTTCTTGCTTTTTTCTGCAACATGGCTAATGTGGAAATGTTTTATATGATTTCACACGTATAATTGATATATAATTTGCATTTTCAGTGGGTGTGGGAGAAGTTGGAGGAAAGGAGATAATTAAGAACTCAAAATGAAAAAAGGAATGTTAAAAAAGAACATTAAATAATGCTTAAAGATGTTAAAAATGATCATTTTAAAACATTACATATTTTGATGGTGCACTTGAATATCTCAAAATTCTTATTGTGTTTCATGTGGTGCAATATCTGTAATTATGTGAAATGGTTAATAATCTCCACTACTGGCATATGGGATGGGACAATGTGAAGGCAATTTGCACAATGTGGCTGTTTGCTAGGTTTCATGACAAGTTTGTGGAGAAAACAGTGCTTTCCACTTATACAGAGTTTTATGAAAGGCTAATAATGCTGTGTCCCTTGACCTGGAAAAAGAGTTGCTTTGACTAGAGAACTGAGTATGCATGACATGGGTGGGATAGCCCTAGAACAATGAGAAGTTAAATGATTTACAGAGGGCTCTACACTCTGTATGTATCAGAAGTGGGACTGGAAAGTAGACCGTTCTGGATCCTGGCAGCTAGGTGCTGCAGATCCTCATGCCTCCCTATACAGCACTTACCTCTCTGATGACCTCTAGTCTTACGCCCCCAACAGCCTATTAGACATGTCTTAC
The DNA here is from genome assembly GCA_023548195.1 of Bettongia penicillata ogilbyi. Lineage (NCBI taxonomy): Eukaryota > Metazoa > Chordata > Mammalia > Diprotodontia > Potoroidae > Bettongia > Bettongia penicillata. Next base: position 85,664 of record JAJHZJ010000772.1, read on the forward strand.
TGGATATTTAGCAGAAATCTTAAACAAAACAGGTCCTAAATTCAACTCATTATCTTTCTTATTAACCCTGCCATCTAAACTTCCTTCCAACTGTTGAGGACAGCTAGGCAGTACAGTGGATAGAGCACCGGACCTGGAGTCTCTTCTTCCTGAGTTCAAATCTGGCCTCAGACACTTACTAGCTATATGACCCTTGACCAGTCACTTGACCCTATTTGCCATAGTTTTCTGGTCTGTAAACTAAGCTGGAGAAGGAAATGGCAACCCTCTCCAGTATCTTTACCAAGAAAACTTCAGATAGGGTCACCAAGTGTCAGACATGACAAAACAACAACCTTTTGGCTCCATGGCTACCTTTCTTTCTCTCCACAATACCACGCTAATTTCATGAATCACACACAATAAACTCAGATTTCATATTATTAGGCACATGAAACTAAAGTGCAAAAAACTTTAGGGCTGTTTTGACGTGCAGAACGCACATCCTAAGATTAAAGTGGCAGAACAGCAACACAAACCAATAAAGAAACAAGAAAACTCTACTTTTCTCATTTACTACAGATATACTTTTCCTTTGTACATTCATTCAGTTGGTCAGGAGGAAATTTGAAGTCCTTTGCAACAATTTTTATGGAGTGAAAGGAAGAAAAAATGTTATGTGGCACTTATTTGAACTTTTCATTAGGAAATGATATTGATGGATTACAGCCACATTTCCTATGTGGGCATAGCATGAAACATCAGGGGCTCAGGTACTGAGGAAACAAGGGGTAGCAAGAGTTACTTCTGATTCTGACCCAAAAGAGCTCCAGGGACAAGCGCGTTTTGACAAAAATATCTCTACAGGTACTAAGTTGCACACATACTGAGTTTTGGAAAACTATATAGTTAATCATCTTGGAAATCAAAGTTCTACCAAATAGTTTCATATTGCATTCTCTTCATAGTCCTTAAAATATGCTTTAGCAAAGTCTTGTTTACAGTAATTTCAATGTATCACTGATTAGCCTGGAGTTTAGCTTCCAGTTCTTTTAGAAAGAAAAATGAGTAATCTTAAGGTTTCCAGTAAAATGTCATTGGTAACTCACCAGAGACTATGGCTCTCATAAGTCAGAGCTTGTTTTTTCTCCCACAATAATTTCACAATTATTTCACATAATTATAGATATTGCACCACATGAAAGAACAGATAAATCATTTTCCTTGCAGTGTGAATATAATATTCTTCTGATATCCATTAGGTTCCTTTTCTCTTCAAAAAATCAAAACACAAACAATAAAAAGATTGGGCAGGTCCTCACCAGTTGTTCAACACATATTTTTACTTTGTCCTGTTTTTAATTTTTTTACTAAATTCAATTAGCAAATAAATATTCTTTATTCAAAGAATATTTATTAAACATCTTTCTAATGAGGCAATACTGTCTAATTCTCCCTTTCAGGTTCAGAGTGATACAGCAATACTTTATCCCAGAATCTTTTAAAAGAAGGACTTTTTGACTCCTTTTTAATGCAAATGAACATCTAGATATTCATGATAATGATGCTTACCTTATGTAGATCTAGAGTTAAAGAGAGCTCAGAGACCATTTAGTCCAATTTTCTCATTTTACAGGAACTCAGTCCTAAGGAAGTCACATGACCTTCTCCAGGTCCCAGAAGTAATAAATATTTGAGGGAGAATTTGAATTGTACCCCTCCCCTCTAACCTCAGAGCCAATAATCTTTCCAGTGCACTATACTGGCTCCAATATTCTCAAAGATTTGTGATTGCATCCGTGTGGGAATTCATTCCACCTACACAATTCTTAGTGAGTGGTCCTTCAGAAATCTTACAGCTAAGTAATTCATCACCCTTTGGCCAAACCTTTCAAACTTTGGCTGAGTTGGTCCTCATGATACAAAAATATAGTTCCCTCATTGGACAAATTTAGTTTTTCTCGCTTGGTAGGACTTGGCACAGATTTTGAGAACTTAAGTTTATTTCCACCTTGTAATGAGGAATCTGAGTATCCCTTTAGTGCATAAACTTTTGACTTCCAAAGAAGTAATTTGAATGGCCAATGAATGATGCTGAAGAGACAGATCAGAGAGTAAATGCAAGAAGGAAATTATAGAGATGATTTGAAATACCTTCAACTGTTCAAAGACTGTATCTGTGGAGGAGTGATCTGGAAGAACTTGGAAAATTCTAACATTGTGGAGCCACACAAGGGTTAGTGGCTTCCATGTTAAAGGAGAGGAGGGTTTGGAATATGATATATTCTGGAAAGCAGAGGAACTAGGATTACAACCAAGTATAACCTACCCAGAAAAAAAATGAGTATAATCCTTCAAGGACAAAAAAATATATTTAAGTGAAATAGAGGGCTTTCAAGCATTGATGATGAAAAGACCAGAGCTGAATAGAAAATTTGACTTTCAAATACAAGACTTAAGAGAAGCATTAAAAAGTGAACATGAAAGAGAAATCCTTAGGGACGCAAGGGTAAACTGTTTACATTCCTATATGGAAAGATGATATTTGTAACTCTTAAGAATTTTATCATAGGGCAATTAGAAATAATGTACATTTACAGAGGGCATAGATGTGAAGTGACTATGATGAGACGATATTAAAAATGTAGGGATGAGAAAATGTGTGTGTGTGTATGTGTTTGTCTTTTGTTGCCAAAGAACACCATGCCATCAAAGAAATGATGACATGACTTGCACTTGACTTTGTTTTGAGTGAGGGAGGGCTGTGCAGGTCACCAGCCTCACTTCTCCTCCAGAGCCATCTGAAACCAGTGACCAGATATTCATCAGGATGACTGGAGATGACCCAGGATGAGGCAATTGGGGTTAAGTGACTTGCCCAAGGTCACACAGCTAGTGAGTGTCAAGTGTCTAAGGTGAGATTTGAACTCATGTCCTCCTGACTCCTGCCCTGGTGCTCTATCCACTGTACCACCTAGCTGCCCCAGGGGAGAGAAAGAGGGATGAACTGAAAGAAGGGGGAAGAGAGAGGAAAAATGATGGAAATTATCTCATATAAAAGAGGGGCACAAAAAAGAGCTCTTACAGCAGAGGGGAAAAATGGTGGTGGCAGACAACACTTGAACCTCATTCATTCTCATTGCAGTTGGTTCAATGAGGGAATAACATACACCTTCAGTTTCAGTAAATAACATACACATTCAGTAAATCAACAAGGTGATATGATACATACCCAATAGTTGTCAAATGTTGCTGTTTTTACCTCTACAACATCTCTCACATCTAACCCCTACTCCCTACTCATACAACTACTACCTTATTTCAGATCCTCATCTCTTGTTTAAATGATTGCAATGGCCTCTTAATTGGTCTCTTTCCCTTAAGACTCTCATCACCCCATTCCACCTTACAAGCTGCTTCCAAAGTTAGGTTTCCTTAAGCACAAATCTGATCAGGTAACTTCCATACTTAACAAATTACTTTCTATTGCTTCCAGGAAACTGTGAACTCTTATGTTTAGCCTTTAAAGATTTTTATAATGTGCCTCCAACCTATATTTCTAGTCCATTGAACCTCACTCTCCCTCCCATACTTTTCAATTCAGCCAAACCAACTTTCTCTCTTTTCCCCACTTCATATCTCATGTCTGGAATGCTCTTTCTCCTTATCTCTGTTTCAAGTGACTTTCCTCCTTTAAAACACAGTTTAGCATTACATCTTACATGTATGGACCTCTCTTGATAAATCAACTGCTAGTTGTATTTATTTATTAACTTTATATTTATTCTCTCTCTCCGTATAGCAATAACAACTGTTGTGGTTCCATATATGTATAATATATATATACATGCATAAAATGTGCATAACACATTGTATATAATTATAATTCATACAATAATATAGGTGTGCATGTGCTTATAAATATATATATATACACATATATGTACACACATTAGGTATTCGTTTTCTTCTTCGTTAGAATATAAGCTCATTGTTAGTAGAGACTACCTTTTTCTTGTTACTTGTATCTCCAGCACCTTGCACAGCATCTGGAACCCTACTCTAGTGTCTTTGCCAAGGAAACCAAATGGAGTCAGGAAGAGTTAGACATGACTGAAAATGAATGAACAGCAACACGGAATTTGGGAAGATTAGTATCTAGGATGGAATGAAAGGGTAACATGTAGGATGACCAGTCAGGATACTATGGAAATAACCCAAATGCAAAGGGATGAGCGTCTAGACTGACTTAGAAAATGCTCAATAAATTGTTGAGCCTTCAGCATATGGTGAAAATGAGCTAAAGAGGGAGCAGTGGTAATAAAGAACATGAAGATGAGATTGAGAGTCTATTCAAAGGGAGATAAAAGGATGAAAGAAGGGGAAGAGTAAAAGATGATTCTGGTCCTGGGAGAGCAGTGATGCTTTGGAGAGAGGCCAGGCCAGATCAATAATGGCACAAGTTTTTCAGAAGACGTATTTAGTTTAATGAAATAGCTGGAGAGTTGGTCTTGGAGACAGGAAGTCTTGAGTTCAAGTCTCACCTCTGATATGTACTGATGTTAGGACAATGAGTAAGACACAATAGTGCTCCTGGAACTTCCCTAAGACTGTGATTTGGGGAACAGTTGCCAATGTGCATTGGTAGAAGTTTCCTCAGTGGGACTTCTTTATATCAGTGAAGGTCTACTCCAATATGTGTGTTTGTGTGTGTGTGTGTATATATATATATATATATATATATATATATATATATAATATGTGTATGTGTGAATGCACACATACAAACACATGTATTGTTTAGATTTATATATACATACATATACACACATATTACATGTAATATGTGTGTGTATATGTATGTATATTTAAATCTATATAATAATATCTATATAATAGATATATAATATAACTATATTATATATTATATAATTGTATATAATATGTATGTATGTGTGTATATATGTATGTGTATTTAAATCTTTTTCTTTCTCCATTGAAGTTATTAGTATGACAATATTGACTTTTTTGTGTTTTTTTCTTTTAAAATGGAAAGTAGCAGTCTATGAGTGAGAATAATTTCTTACAGTCTGTAGAGACTAGTTCAGAAATTCTCAAAGTGTGGTACTTGGATCCCTAGGAGTCCCTGGGACTTTCAGAGGTTCTTTAAGGAGATCAGAACTATTTTCAAGGTGATGCTAAACTGTTACTTGTCTATTAAATACTCCTCAGCTTTCTGTGTGAGGCCAGATTTGCTTTATATACTACAGCTCAAAGCAATACTTGACAAGACACCAAATACAGTAGCAGGGAGCAGAAGCAAGAATCTAGCTCTCTTCTATTAAGTCAGATATTAAAGAGATTTGTAAAAAAATGTGAATAAGGTCATTTTCACTATTTTTTTGTTTTAAAAATATAGTTATTTTCCTAAATATATTATTAATGTTAACATTTGATGGGTTTATTATTGTTGTTTTGAATGAATTAAGAAATATGTTTTAAAATATATCAGCTTCAAACTCTAACAGTAAATATTGATAGAAATAATCCACATAAACAAAAGCTCTTTAAAGTCCTCTTTAAGTTTTTAAGAGTGTGAAGGAGTTAATCCTGAGATGAAAAAGTTGGAGAATCATTGGGTTAGTGAATCACAGAAAGCAGGGAGAGTAGAAAACATTATCCTCTCACCTGAGGTTTCCAATATTTTACAGTTCTGGAGAAAAGCATAGTTAATGTTCATTCATCCCTCAATTCAGGAAGAAGACCTGAGAACACTGGCCAAATAAGAGAACTTTCCTCCCAGTGCCTCAATCATCTTCCACCAGGGCTCTGCTTCACACTATTTGTCCATTTTAAGTCTCATTATGCTGCAGGGAGCTTAAGTGAGGCAAGGAATTATTTCCTGCTGATTTGTGCAAACTGTCTTCTTTGTGCTCATATTTTATCTTTCATTTGGAAAGGGAAGCCACTGAACAAATTCCAGAATAGGTGCATGTATCTTGTCTTAAAAGTATTTTTGCTGTTGACAGTCCAATAAGAGAGATCCAAAGAACTAATTTATGGGAGTCCTTGAAATTAGGTGAAGCAATTGTTCAAAAGACAGTTTCTTTTCTTAAATTCTAACTGACGTGTCATTTGAGTTTCAGTCCCTAGCAAGACAAGTCCGTCTTGGTTCACCTTGGGAAACTTTTCCAATAATAGTCTCTATAGGTCTTTTTTTTAACCTATAACCAGGGTTTCTCTTGGAAACATTAGAATTCAAATAACGTTTCTTACAAAAAGAGACCTTAGTTCCTCTGCAAGCATTCGTGCTAGTAAGAAACTAACAGAGACAGATTTAAATAAACCAAGAAGGCAGGAAAGTTTGGGACCAACCTGGTGAAAGTCTGGGAAATAATTCTTCTCTTTCTGGAGTGAACCAAGTTGTCTTTACTTTTGGTGAGTACTATCATCCTTCTGAACTCATAGTACCCATGAAGCTTCTCTGTGAACATATGGTTCTTGTTTCTTTCTGTCTCTCTGTCTCTGTTTCTCGGTCTCTTCGTCTTTGTTTCTGACTCTATCATTTTTATACTATAGCTAATTATCATTATGCAACGCTCCCATTAAGCACCACTTGTAAAAAAATAAAATCAAGTCAAATTAAAAAACACAGTGGCAATATCTTGCCCCCACAAGGGCCCCACTTTCTTGGTTTAAAGGAAACGATGTCTCTTCATCTGTTCTCTGGGGCTATGCTTGGTCAGTTCAATAGTCTTTCTTATGTTTATATTATCATAGTTGTTGCATATTTTACTTTCCTATTTCTACTTAATACTTCTGCTTCATAGACTTCTCATTTCAAAAATGATTCCCCATGATAATTGTTTCTTGTTGTAAAATTACATTTAGCTCTATTCAAACGCCATGTTTTGTTCATTCAATCCCCAATTGAGGACACCCCCTCTGTTTCTAGGGTTTCATATGTTTTTGTAGTTTTTTTCCACCACAAAAAGTGTTGATATGAATTTTTTGACCTAGATGGTTACTTTTATGTTGTAAGCTCCTTGGTGTATATGCTCAATAGTAGGATCGCCAGGGACCAATCTCCCTATATATATATTACTAACAATACTACTAATGGTAGTAATACATACATACATACATGAGTGTATATATATACATATGCATACATCCATATATGCATATTGTTAAGACTTTTTCATAGAAATCTCAACTTTATCTGACCTTTCTGTAGCTGTCTAAATGTCCAATGTTGTCTCTTGTTGCAGTAGTGAGGAAATTGGTCTTTCCATTCTTAGTCACCAGGAAATTGCTGAACTGTCAAAAAAGCCTAAATTTTAATCACTTGGCCTTACTAACAATTAACTGAATGGCCTGGGGAAACTCATTCATCTGCTTTTTTCCTTCAGTTTTCCTACATATATTTTCACTGTTTTAATCTCTTTATTTGCACAGTGAAGCAGGTCCCTCAGGAATAACTGGGGGCCTTTCTCAGTTGAGCAGATGTCCACTTTTAACAGAAAGCATCTGATTTTATCCTTGCTAAGGATGCACAAAAGCCATCCATGAGGTAATTCATGTAGCCACACTGACAAATTCTCGCATCCATTAGGGAAAAATAGTAGGTGACTCGGTCACATTATTTTTATTTCATATAAGACCATTAAGTGATTTTTCCCAAGTATATGTAGGAATAATTACAACAGCAGCAACAATTATCATTTATCCCTTAAATGTCTGTTAATTTTTACAAATATTATCATCAAAACAATCCCGAGAGGTAGGCTTTATTATTATCCCTGTTCTACAGATTAGGAAACTGAGTAGACAAAGGTCAAGTGATTCACCCAGGTTCACAAAGTCAATAACACTGTGTGTGAGTCTAGATTTGAATTCAGGTCTTCCTAACTCCAGGTCCAGAGCTCTAACCACTGCACCACATTCAGAAGTGTTAGATAGCTTAGGTACCTCTTATTATGCATATTTGCCTAATTTGTTTTCCACTCTTTATAAACTCCAAGTCATCTCTTAATTAATTAATTAATCACACTTCATCGTTGTAGTTCTTTTAATACTTCCCTCCAAGTTCAAACTCTCCAGAAACCCATAGCTAGTCAAAGAAGAAGAAAAAGCCCATTGTTCCCCAAGCAATTCTAATGCTTGTATTCTTAGGAGTTAGAAAAAAAGATGTGGTCATTATACTATTTTTTTCAGGAAAGCTATCTTACATTTTTCTTTTAAATGGAGCATTATTTGATCTTTTCCCTCATTTTCTGGAGGAAAAGCATTAGCTCCCAGGCAGAATCCAGCATAGCAATAATTGGATCCCTTGAAGGGACTCCTGCTCCTTCTAGCTGTCAGTCTCTCCCTCTCAAAATCCTAAAGTTCTGCCTTCTACAGGAAGCTTCCCTCAACCTCTTTCAATTCCTGTGCTTTCCATTTAAAAATTATTTCCTATTTATCCTGTACGTTGCTTGCTTTGTATACATTTGCATACATGTTGTCTCCCTCATTAAACTCCCTTATAAATGAGGGCATGGAATGTCTTTTGCCTCTTTTTGTATCACAGCACTTAGCACGATACCTAGCATATAGTGTGCACTTAAATATTTATTGAATGAATGAATGAACAAATGAATGAATGAATGAATGAATTTAAGTCTGGTAGGATCTGCCAGACCTTACTCTTCACTGGCAGGGTCTTAAAGTACCTGGTCATCTCCCTGCTGAAGGAGAGGCAATGGAATACAACTTCAGTAGAAAATGTAATACAGTAGGATAGTATGAATAAAAAATAGAAAGACTAAGAGAGAACAGCTTATAAACTATCTTGTATACAGTACCTGGCACATAATAAGTATTTGTAATAAGTGCATTATCTATCTTTATCTATTTAGCAATTTTTTTTTAAAATGAGAGAATTTCCATTTGAACTTATGGTGGAAAATTCTTACAATATTCCTTGCCTTTCCACCTACATTAGCAAGAATTTTACAAGGAAGTAAATATTTAAGAAGACAAATGTTTCACTTAGAGTGGAAATTTAAAAATCATTTGTGTTTTGCTAATAAATGTCTTAACAAACTAATAGTCAATATTCACTATGGACTTATGCCTGGGAAAATAGAAAATAAATATTTATGAAAATATCTTTGTCTATGGCTAAAGTACTTACATTTAAAAATTGTAATTCATCCATATGGGTTTCCACTTTAGAGATGCTGGGGAAAACCCTTGATGCCTTCATGAACTGTTGTACCCTCTTTCTCCACCATCAAAAATATCATCAGCTCTTCTGAGATGAGCTTAGCACATACGTTCCATGATCAATCATCCCTGGACCTATGTTCAAAACCTACTAGTTTGTTATTCTGTCTAAAAAAGATGTGTGGGGATGGGGTGGGTTTGACTGAAGGCAAAATATGTGTCAACAATATGATATGGCAACTAAAAAACTCAAGTAATCTTGGGCTACATCAGTCAAGAGGTGATAGGATCAAAGTCAAGAGGTGATAGAATCAGACCTGATCAGATCTCTTCTGAAGTATTACATTCTGTTCTTGGCACTACATTTTGGGAAAAAAATCTTAATAAATTGGAGAATATCCAGAGAATTGCAACCAGGAGGGTAAAAAACTCTAGAGTTCATACCATATGAAAATTTGATAAAGGATCTGGGGATATTTATTTTGGAGAAGAGAAAACTCAAGGGGACATGGATATTGTATTTAAGTATTTGAAGGGCTGTCATATGGAAGAGGGATTAGAATTGTTTCAAGACTGAGACTGGAAGCAATGGGCAGAAATTTAAAAAAGATAAATTTAGCCTGGATGTCAGGAAGAACTTCCTAACAACCAGAGGTATCCCAAAGTAGAATGGACGACCACAGAAGGTAATGTTTTCTTCCTTATCAGAAGTCTTCACTTAGAAGGTAGATGATCACTTGTCAGGTATGTTGCAGTGAGCATTTTTTCAAGGTCATAGTTTTCACCGGAGATCCCTCCTAATTTGGAAATCCAGCAATTCTATAGAGAATCTGTAAGAATTTGTGCTCTACTAAGATTACCTTGGGAAATCTAAGATGACCTAAGAGCTAAGATCACCTAAGATCCTTTAAATGCCATGACACTTTAACAGAGGGATTTAAATTATTTTAATAGTGGCTCATATTTATCTACCACTTTAAGGAGAAGAATTAGAATCAAGTAAAATTCTATGTCTCAAGATGTTTTTCACTGTTAAATCACAGAAAAGCATTTTTAAAAGGTTCTATAGCATCTTCAAGGCTGTTGGAAAGACTCAGAAAAATTGCTAACCCTTGACTCAGCCTCCACAGAGCCATTAGAAACCCATTTTGCAAAAGTAACAAGTAAAAAGATGGGTGGAAAAAAAGAAAAACAAATTTTGTCACTCTTGAAATATGCTCAAATTCAACCTTCACTAACCCCATTGTGTAAAACATTCAGCATATTATTAAGAGAAAGACTGCAAGTGTAAATATACTTATTCTCAATGAAATCAACACCATCCGCCTGATTTGTAACTATTCCCTTAATACTGCTATAAACTTTATTGCAGTGAAAACACTGGCCATAGAGATTGCTTTCCTCTTCCTCAGGATGTATTTCACCTTTGTGGCATTACTACGATAAATCTCATGGCCCAACAACCCCTTGTCTGCAAGTGATTTCAAGCGCTATCATAAAAATGAAACAGACAGACTTAATTTGAGTTCCAGACTTGAGGAAACTCAACTAAAATATTAGCATAATTTCACTGAAGACGGAGGAAATTGTTAAAATATGTGTCTTAGAGAGTGTCTGCAATTCAATCCTGGTCTTCTCTGGCTCTTGAGTGCCACCCAGTGATTAACTTTGCAGCAGGTTTCTAATGGGGGGACTGGGGTGTACCCCAGGCCACATGAAGTTGCTCTGATCATGGGAGATGGGAATACAAGGGGACTTCCTAATGAAGTAGAAGGAGATTCATGTTGTGCTAAGTATAAACTTGGAAAAAAATTAATTTTATGGCTTGTGTAGTTACTCTTCTGAGGTTTTTCTCTGCTCCTGAAATGACTATTCATTTTATGCGCTCCTAGAGAGTTTGTAGAGTTGTCATGGGGTAGTGGATGGACTTGCTAGCCTTGGAGTCAGGAAGATCTAGGTTCATGTGTTGCCTCTGATGCACACTGGCTGTGTGATCTCGAGCAAGTCATTTAACCTTTGAATGCACTCAGATAACTGTATATGACTTAAAGTCATAGATGAGCTGCTTACTTATACTAATGGAGAGAATTTGCACATCTAAAGTCTCCCACACTGATTAAATCACAGATGAGGAAAGAAATAATAATGAATGTACCTTTCCAGGCACATATTGAAGATGTACAGGTTTGTACCTAAGGAGAATACATTCTTAGGGACATAGATCAGATCTACAAAGGCACAAAATAGAAAACAACAAAGACTTGGAGGCATATTATTGTACATTCCTGCCTGGCTTTTCTTGACCCCATCTGTGGTTTTCTTGACAAGGATACTGGAGTGGTTTGCCATTTCCTTCTTCAACTCATATTACAGATGAGGAAACTGACGCAAACAGGGTTAAGTGACTTGCCCAGGGTCACACAGCCAATAAGTGTCTGAGGCTAGATTTGAATTCAGGTCTTTCTGACTCTAAACTAGGAGCTTTTCTCACTGTGTCACCTAGCATGTTAGAATTAACCCATTGTAACCTTTTTGCATTTCACAATGAGAAACAACTCACATTGAGCTTGGGAGGCAACAAGGGCCAAGTCCTGGAACCAGAAGATCTGAATCTGGTGTTCTACCTGTATGACCTCAGGAAAATTTGTTGGATTTCCCAGAACCTCAGTTTCTTTACCCATGAAATGAGAGTGTTGGATTAGCTGTCCTCTACAATTCCTTCTAGCTTCAGAGTGATGTCTCTTTGATTCTCAGTAACAGGTCAACAGAGGATTAAAATGCTCCCATTGCTCATCACAGAACTGTTTAAATAGGGCATAAGATGGCAGTGGTCCATCAAGTGGCAAGGACCCTGGGGCCTCAAAGCCTGCATTATCAAACTGACTTATGATGTATTTATCACTGCCCTCTACTGGCTTAACCATGTGCCTTTCCTTCTTAAAATGGGCACATCCAGACCTGAATGACTGGTCCAGTGAGGGTGAAGACAGATTTAAGGGCAGGGGTATATTCTCTTCTAGGGGTCTCCCTAGATAATAAGCAGGGAAATGTTTCTTGAGTTATCAAGTTCCATTCAAGCAATGTAGATGGTAATCTGACTGATTAGTGTAGGGAAAAGGGAGAGAAAGGTTCCTGGTTGAATGGTAGGCAGTATACTATCATGGAGAAGACACTGGACCTGGGGTCTGCTACTTTCTCTCTATGTGTCCTTGGACAAGTCTCTAACCTTCTCTAGGCCTCACTGTTCTCATCTGTAAAATGAGAGAGTTGAATTCATAATCATTAAGCTCTAAATCCTATGATGGGAGATAAGATACTATGTACTTCTTGTGCTGCTGAAGTCTCCAGGGAAACAGGGTGAAAGAGGGGAGGGATGGTCCAAGTTTCTGGGGTTGCTAGGGTTGAGATGAGTAGGATGGTATATGAATAAAAACCCACTTTGTAATCTTCATGTACATACCCGTCGCCTTCCTCCTAAATGTCTCAGTCCTGTATTGATTCCTCAACCAGATCTGGAGTCAGGAAGACTCAACTTCCTAAGTTCAAATCTGGCCTCATAAACTTATTGTGTGACCCTAGGCAAGTCACTTAAACCTGTTTACCTCAATTTCCTCAAATTCAAAATGAACTGGAGAAGACAATGTCAAACCACTCCACCATCTTTGCCAAGAAAACCCCAACTGGATCACCAAGAGTCAGACATGACTGGATAATGACTAAACAGCAAGAGCCCCTTCTCATCCTTTCCTTTCTACTTTGTCCTCTAGGGCCCTTATCTTCTCAGTTTCTCAGTATTAACTGTTAGAGGAAAGAATTGAGATAAAGACTCATGGACTCCTATATCCGTTCAAAACATTCTACTTCTTCAAAGCTTTAAAATCCATTATTATAGCTAACCATAAATGTAGTGTAGTTAGACTAGGACTAGCGAATCCCGGAAGTCCTATCTGCAAAAATTCACAGCCATTTTTTTCATTTGGATAACAATCCTCACTTCACCTGCTTGCTACTGTTTCTGAAAATATAGCTGAATGAATGAGTCAAATAATTTAAAAAGCATTTGTTATGCGTTTACCCTGTATATATCTTGTACATACAAAATTGTCTGCACATTGTCTCCCCCATTAGAATGAGAACTCCTTGAAGACAGGGACTGTTTTTATATTTCTTTGTATCCTCAACACTTAACACAGTACCTGGAACATAGTCCACACTTCAGACATGCTTCGTGACTTGACTTGACTAGGTTACACTGCTTCAGGTACAAAAAGAGAGTCAATCCTTACACACTCAAGAACTCACATGCTCATGAGAGGGAGACTGCACAATGGGCAAGTAACGTCCAGGGAGGCATGTTTCGTTCTGAGAAGTCGCAGCGAAGGTGAGTAGAATGACAGGGTGGTCAATCGCTGCTTTCTAGAAGGGATGTTGATGACTCTATTATAGATCCCAGATGAGGAGGTGGAGAGTGTGTCAGGATCCCCTTTTAGTACTTCAGTCCTTTGGATTTTCTTGGCTCCTTCTATCATCTGGGCAGGCCTAGGGAACAACCCCTTCCTGGTGCTTCTCAGCTCTGTTCTCATCACATAATGAATCTTCTCACAGAACAAATGTTGCAAATGATAGCTTGATTCTTATGCTGAACATATGTTTTTCCACTTTCCAAGCTTCCCCATTTCCCCCAAGAAACTGTTTAACTAATGATACAAATCAACCTTTGTACCTTAAAAGCAGTCGCGTGCTACCATTTTTGAGACAAAAGGATAGCATTTCAGCAATGTTATAGATTAAATAGAATTTTCCATGCTAGTCTGGCAACTTAATTAACATTTATATATATGCATATATATATATATGTATGTGTGTGTGTGTGTGTGTGTGTGTGTGTGTGTGTGTGCTTTATGAGAAAATGTGTTCCAGATTCCAAATAGTTGACATTTTATTTTTGGAAACTATAAGTATTCCATAGGGCAGCTAGTTGGCACAGTGGATCATATACCAAGCTCAGAGTCAGGAAGGTTCATCTTCATGAGTTCAAATATGACTTCAGACACTTGCTACAATGTAACCCTGGGCAAGTCACTTAACCCTATTTGCCTCAGTTTCCTCATTTATGAAATGAGTTGGAGATGGAAATGGTACACCACTCCAGTATCTTTGCCAAGAAAACTCCAAATGGGATTTTGAAGAGTTGGACACAACTGAAATGACTGAACAACGTATTTATATGCAATAGGATTGGCAGTTTATCCACTAGTGTATACTTGGATCAATAGCCCATGAAGTTAATATATCTGTACATCTGTTTTAAATCAGAATTGAATAAGAAGGCTGAGCTGTGTCTCTCCTTGAATACAAGTAGAACAAAATACTGTCCTTGTAGATCTGTAGTGTTTTAGCCATTCATCCTCCTATCCTATCCCAAAATTACTGAACCTTGGAGGTAGGAGGTATGTCAAAGTCCAGCCCTCATTTGAGCAAGACTCCCCTCTACAAAAGAGCAAAACCTGGTGATTTAAAGTTTTCTTAAAGATCTCTAGCAGAGGGGAAGTCACCAACTACTAAGGGATGACTTTGGGACAACTTTGTTCTTTCTTATAACCTGGTGAAATCTTTTACCATTTTTTAAATAGTGTTTTATTATTTTCTAATTACTATTAAAGATGAATTTTAACATTCATTTAAAAAAATGAGTTCCACGATTTTTCCTCCCTCTCCCTCTTATGACAATTTGATATAGGTTATATATGTAAACTTATATATGTATATACACAAAAAATGCAATTTGATATAGGTTATATATGTGCAATCCTGTAAAACATGTTATGAAAGAAGAAACAGACCAAAAGAAAAAAATCACAGACTAGAAGAAAAAAATACACACAAAAAATAAAGAAAGTGAAAATAGCATGTTTTGCTCTGCATTCAAACCCCATCAGTTCTTTCTCTGGATGTGGACGGCGTTTTTCATCATAGATTTTATTCGGGAAACAAAAGTGTCTTTCATATAACAAATGTTTTTTAATTGATTAATTATGCAGCACTTTATATAACCCTAATCTGTTCTCTGACATGAAGCTCATCTTTTATGGCACCGATATTCTCCTAGAAATTGTGACTCTAAAATCTCTATGTATGCTGTATCTCCTCACTGGAAGGGTCAGGAACTATCTTTGCTTTTCTATTTATATTCTCAATGCATAGCAAGCATAGTGCTTGGCAGAAAAGAAGAGCCTTAATAAGTGCTCTCCCCACTCCCTTCCTTGTGGCTATGAATACTAGAGAATTAGAAACCCTAGAGAATCAAAATTGTGAATGAACTAAGTTAGTGAAAAGATTAAAGCTAGGCTGTAGCCTGTCACCAAACAGGAAGCAACACAATAGAAACCATGTAAGAAATCTGTGATGAGAAGAGTAAGTGGGCTGCAGAGTAAAGCAATGTCCAGACGGGGTACTCACTGCTAGGTACAAAATGTTGGAAGACCTAGATTTGGGCCTCTAGAACAATGGTAGATACTCTATGGAAGACTGATGGGAGAATATGAACAAGAAGAAGCAATCAATGGCATCAATTATCTGCACCATTAGAGAGAACACATACAACCAATAAAATTATAGTAGACAGTGTATAGTCTACTATAAGTATGAGATGTATGTATATGTACGACAGACCTAGTATATAGTTAATCAATTGGAAAAACCAACCAAAATTGCTACTTATAAGATTTGGAGATAAATCTATGATTTCTTAGTTTGTCTATAGTTATTTATAAATGTTGATGTATTCATGACAATTAACCTCATAACTAAAACATGCATGGAAATACAACCACAGATCTGCCTTAATTTGTAGAATAGATCAGGGGTTCCAAACCAGCAGGCCAAGGAGGTCCAGAGGCCATTTTCTCTGACCTGCCCTGATGCTTAGGATACTTTCCCCATGTCTGTCATAGCTCTTCTCTCAACTTCCTTCAAGGCTGAAATCCCACCTTTCATAAGAAGCCTTTCCTGTTTGCCCTTCTGTAATGGTTATTTAAATGGGGAGATCTTTCATATTCATTAATAGGATATGTGACCTGCCTAGGTCACATGGAAACCTGAGTCACATGAGTCTGACTCACATGGAGCCTGTGATAGGATGAGTTTGCTGAACAGGAGGAATAGGACAAGGCCTAACTAGAGCGGAGCTGAGAGGAAGTTAGTGAGAGAGTAGACAGAACTGAAGGATGCAGGCAATCCCGCAGCTGGCTGTGAGTGAGAGAAGCATATTTTGTTTAAGGGAAGCCCATTTGTATTTGTTTAATGGAGCTAGTTTGTGAGAAGCCCAGCGGGGGAAGGTTTGGGGATGGTGTTGTCTTCTGCATTGTTATTGTGTATAGATTTGTTACTATGATGGATTTGGCTTTCTGGTGTCTGAATAAATGTTTTGGTTCTGTCTTCCATGTGGAGAATCTGTTATATTTCATGATTCTGAATTGCCCCTGGATATTTCATGGACACCACAGGCACTGTGAATATCACATTGATACTATACCTTCATGCTAATGCCTCCTCTCTGTTAATTACCTCCAATTTATCCTGTCTGTATTTTATTTGTACAAAGTTGTTTGCATATCTTCCATTACACTCTGACCTCCTTAAAGGTAGGACAGAGACTTTTTCTTGTCCTTTTTGTCATCATTTATATCCTCAGCACTTAGCATAGTGCCTGGAAAACATTTGGCCCTAAATAAATGCTTATTGAAGGGCAGTTAGATGGTGCAGTGGATAGTGCACTAGCCCTGGAATCAGGAGGACCTGAGTTTAAATCTAGTCTCAGACACTTACTATCTGTATGACCCTGGGCAAGTCACTTAATCCTGATTGCCTCAAAAAAAATCCATAAAAATAGATGCTTATTTGACTTAATAATATGATTTGCTTGACAATAAATTGAGTTTAAAATTTATTTACTGAAAAATTGATTAAATTTTACTGTTTAAACCTGGTTTCAAGTGATGCAGAAGAAATTGGACTTTGAAAAAAAAAGCTAGTGCTAACTAGAAGAGTAGATTTTTTAAAAACCTGTTAATGAATGGCCATTGGGCCTCTAATTCAAAGGTTTCATGCAGTTTTGTTTTAACTTATTAATTTGTATTTCTTTCATGATTCTCAGTCAGTTTTCTTTCACTTTGTTCTTCATATCCTTGATTGTGTGCAATCCCTACTGAGTGTGACTTCAAGTCTCCTGTCTTTCAAAGTGCTAGTAGCCCTTTAGGATTCCTAGAAGCTCAGGACTAGCTTCAGGTTTCCCCTCCAACCACAGGAAATGGGGTAGGGTTGAAAATATGAATAGGTCAGATGACCTGCATTTAAATCCTAGTTTGGCTCTTTGTTACCTGTATGACTTGAGCTCTCCACTAATACACTATTCTAGTGTCTCAAATTGGAGCACGTGTAACCTTAGCTTCCTGAAGACATTGTCAGCAGAGTATAAGCTCTGACGGTCTTTAGAGCTAGGAAGGCCTTGATATGTTGTGAAAGTCCAAGAATTATTCTCGTTATTGCTAATTATTGATTAATATATTAAATATTATTAATCATTAGCTGAGGATTAGCTCCACTCCCCCCCACCCTACTGTCCCACAATCTAGAGAGGTTGAATGGGCCTATAGGGACTATGCTGTAGAGTATACACAAAGTTGCCATTCCTGGATCTGTTTAATCCATATGATCACTTGGGAGCCTGCTCTAGCCAGTATGGCTCAGGGCTAGAAGCCTGGCACTTTGACATGACAGAGTCCCTTTATTGGCTAATAATGATGACGATGACGATGATGGTGAAGATTAGTATTTATGTAGCACTTAAGATTTGCAAAGCACTTCACATGTTATTTCATTTGGTCCACAATTCTGAGAAGTAGGTGCTCCTATTATCCTCATTTTCAGATGAAAAAATTGAGTCTGAAAGAGGTTAAGTGACTAGACCATGGTTATCCCGTTGCTAATTATCTGAGGCAGAGTTCAAACTTAGGTCTTCTAGACTCCATGTTCAGCTTCCCACTTACTTGACACCTAGCCACCAAATACTGAAAATACATTTCATATAACTCATTAAAATTTTTATTTTTCATTCTTTTCTTTGCAAAATCCCATTCCAAATTAAAAAACACACCATTTTCCCCACTTACAATTTATAAAATGAAAGCTTATACACTTATTACCAGTTTGACTATATATACTAAAGCAGAAATCTTTTCAGATTTATTTTCTGTTATTTCCACTTGTGTTCTCTATACTCAGTAAATATTGGAAATCAACTTTTCATATTCAATCCCTATGCCTTTAGAACAGTGTAGGCTCTCTCCCATATCTAGAACACCCTCATATTTTTACTTTGACCCCTTAGAATTTCAGGTTTCTTTTAAGACTCAGTTCAGATACCATTTCTTTTTCCAAGCCTTTCTTGATCCCCTGAGGCTATTGCTCTCTCTCTTCTTGAATTATCTTCCAGCTATATATCTGTGTCCAGTTGATGTGTTCCTTTAGATATAAGCCCCTTGAGTGGCAGAAACAATTTTTCTTTTCTTTTTTGCCTGTGTCACTAATTCTTGAATTAATTTGAATAACCAAGTTTTCTTTCATCTCCCCTTTTCTGCTCCTCCACTAGTCATCTGTCAGATTTTTCCTTAATGCAATACTCTGCAGCTCGTTAGAGTTTTTTTTTTTTTATCAACAAAGGGTTGTCTATGCTTTTTTAGACATGGTATGATTAATACTGTATATTCCCTAAATCTCAAAGGAAGGAAAAATACCTAAAAAATAGCAATATAAAACTAGTCTCTAGGAATCTGTCAAAGGAAAATGTGAAACAAAAGGTGAACAACTCAAACAATGTTGTAGAAGGAATACAGAAGTGAATCCCAAATGACACAAGTTTTAATCCTCTGGGCTCCCAAGCTAATGTTAAGTGGACAAGATATAGACACACTCCAACTCAATGTTAAGGAATGGGAAAAGATAGATGTACAACATTATTTTAGCTTTTAATTAAAAAATTAAATTAAAGCACCCAGGTGGTATGGTGGACAAAGCCAGGAGTCAGGAAGACTCATTTTCATGAGTTCAAATCTGACCTCAAATCCTTACTAGCTGTGTGACCCTGAGAAAGTCACTTAACTCTGTCTCAGTTTCCCCATCTGTAAAATGAGCTGAAAAAGGAAATGCCAACCACTCCAGTATCTTTGCCAAGATGATCTCAAAAGGGATCATGACTGAACAAAAAGAACAAGGTTTTAATTGTTTTGGTAATGATGAGTATTATATACTAATATACTTATATACTAATCATGATTAGTATTATATACTACAAACCACCTTTGCTTTTTTTTTGATAACTTGTCAAAATTGTCTAACCTGTCTCTGCAAGAAGATAGTGAAAGGTTTAAATGTCAGGCAAATTTTGACTCTCACTGAATATCTATTGTACAGTTCAATACAAATGATGCTGCCTTTATGGCTAAGGATAAGAAACAAACAAGGTCATAAAGAAGGAAAGGACCTTATCAATCATTGCCTAATCCTCTAATTCTGTGCATGAGAAAATTGGGGAGACACTGATTAGAATGATAGTTTAAGAGGTTGGCTCAAGGGGACAGAGAGCTTTGGAATAGAAGCGGTGGGTCTTTCAAGCAACAAAGACCCTTATTTACCACCTTTGCTGCTTGGCTAATGGCATGTATCTTCCCCCCTGTTAAGTAAAAAGTATAGTCCAGAAATTTAGAACTGGGGATAGATGAAAATTTATTGTGAAAACTTATGACCACTGTCAATCCTTAAAGATCATAGTGGTGATACTGGATTTAAAAAAAATAGTATGGAAAAGTAAAGTCTCCCCAAGTTGGCACAATTCCATAAAGCTGACATAATCAAAACATTTCTGCATCCTTGGCTATCGAGACATCCTTATTTTTTCTTCACTGAGGCTCAAAATATTGAAACAATTTTAAAGGAAATTATGCTGTACTATTTCCATCCATAGTTAAAAGTATAGCCATCAAAACTCTTTTTTGGAAAGACTCTCTTCATTGAATTTCATTCCATTTTATAGCCTCTAGACATTGGTATGCTTGGGATAAATTTTCTCCAAACTTTCAATGCGTTCCAAACCTAAGCTTTAAATATTTGGAGGGTAATGCACCTGAATGCCTGGTAGGTCCAAACTAGGACTTCTTTTGCAACAATCCTAGATTTGACTTTGGGAGTTATGGTGACTTTTAGAAAATGTTAAATAGATTTTTTTTAATTGTCATCATTTGCTTTTATATCACCTTGATTTGCAAACAAATCCTCCCTCCACTCCCCAACAAGCTATTCTTTGTTACAGAAAAGAAAAAAGAAAAAAAAAAAGCAGTTTAGCAAAGCAAATCAACATATCAACTATATCTAATGGTATATGCAATTTTCTCAATTCATAGTCCCTCATCTTTCCAAAGAAGGAAGAGAAATGCAAGAAATGCATTTTTAATACAGGAAGAAGAAGAGATACCAAGGAATATGTGGCAGATAGATAAAGCATTTGTTAAGCACTTATTTTCCAGGCCTTATGCCAAGCGTCTAAATATAAGAAATTATATCAGTACTATCCTCGAGTTTTGTATTCTAATAAGGGAAGACAAAACATAAAGGGAACTGGAAAGCAAGGGTTGGGAAGGGTGAAGGGTACTCACTCAGGGGCAAGTTAATTAGTGGAGAGATAAGACAATTCAGAAATTAAGTTGAACTGGAAGTGAAGTAAGCAATATGGCTGAGGCTGTGGTCACTTTTTAAAGCAGTCAAATCACATATATGGAAAGTTAAAGAAAAAGGATCATATAAAAATCACCAAACCATGAGAAAAGATTATGGAGAGGAAAAAGAGAAGAGATTACCCATGATGCCTTTTGTGATTTCTGAATTTTTATAAAACATTAGCCACACTCTCAGTGTAAGTGTCATTAGGAATCATTTCAATTCTTTCAGGTCCTACGCTACCATTGAATACTTAAATACTTGAGGATTCTTAATTTTTTCATTTCTATTGATGCACATTTTGACTCCTCTATGAGTTGCCACAAATGAAAAAATAAAAAAACCTCAGGAGTTCTTGTTGGCCAAATTTCTAGTCCTGAGTCTCTTCAAATATAGGTTGGCCCGTGAACAACAAACATACAATTGCCAGACTCTGACATTTCATGGAAATCTGAAGCATTTCCATCTTGGTAAATCCGAAGAGGTCCTGTATTCCCCTGAAATAGTCTTCAAGAATCCAAGGTTTATCCCTCTACTTCATAACCATTATGGAAGCATTAACTATGCCAAACCAATGAATGAACAAAAAATCTTTGATTTGGCATTTACCATGTGCCAGACATTGTGTTAAATGATACAGATACAAAGGTAAAACTGAAGTAGTCTCTGCCCCTTTGAAGCTTCCATCCCAATAGGTGAAGACTGAATATATACAGGAGTAGTAACAAGGGCGAGGTTGTTTTATTTTGGGAAGTCATGGGACTATTGTGGGAATCCTAAAGCAACTGATTGGTGTCTGTTTTCCATGTATGGTGGTATTAATTTAATTACTGTTTCCAGAGCTAGAGGTAGAAAGGGATGAATGAGGAATAGGATGTGGTCCTTGAAGCAAGGCATGGAACTGGAGAGGCCTACATATTGAGTAGGCTCGCCAATCAGAAGCCTGCTATACCAGGGGAGGAGCTAGAGTCAGATCAGAAAAATGCTTCAAGAATTCAGTTACTTCTACATATGTTGACCTACAAAATTGCATGGCAGTGCTGTTATACATTGCCCCATGTGGTTCTTAAAATCACAATGTAAGGTAAGGTTGTTCACATATTATGGTCCCCATTATAGAAAAACCAAGACCCTGAGTTAGATGAATTATGAAGCGTCTTTCTTGTGAGCATAGAAATAATAGGTAGCCGAGCCTGTTCTAGAAATCCTACCTCTCAATACGAAACTTTTGTCTTTGCACCATAATTCCTTGCACCGAATTCATTCAATAAGTGCTTATGTGCTCTGTGCACCACAGTGTGCTAGGTGTGAGAGATGTCACCAAAGGAATACAAGAACTGGTCCCTGACCTCTCTCTTTACAATCAAGCTGAAGAAAGCAGACACACAAAGGCAACAGTTAAGTCACAGTGCTAGATGGTGCACAATGAAATGTCCAAATGAATTATTCAAAGAATATATGCTATCTATCTGATTTGCTGAAGGTGTGTATAAAAATGATATGAATGAATTATAAAATAAATTCAATTCCATTCTTCTGAAAGAGACAATACAAAAAGTAGCCAAAAAAATAAGTGAATAATATGATTTGTCTATACTGTTGCAGAGAGAAATGAGCAAAAGTGGAAAAACTTTCTGTGTCCATTACACTATGCCTCTGTCTCTTCATACAAATGCATATGTGTCTGCATATATACATGTGTTTATATATGAACACACACACACACACACATATATATATATATATATATGTAAATTGTGATTAGGACAACATAAACAAAAAAAAACAAAAGGAGGCTAAACATTTTGTCACTCTTTGACCCTATATAAAAGAAGAGATATGGTAACTATAGGTATAGAATATTGCATTTAGACATAGTTCACCTGTTAGTTGGCTCTTTTGCAGAACTGTTGATCTGTTTGTTTTAATCTTTGTTATAAAGGAAAACCTTTCTTCATAGGGAAGGAAGGTAGTGGATGGGAGAAGGGGTTTATTTGGGAATGAGTGTTATATAAAAACAAGGGAGCTAGACGGCTCAAAGTGAAATAGACCTGAGTTTAAATCCAGCCTCAAAAACGTACTAGTTGTGTGAGCCTAGAAAGTTACTTAGCTGTCTGGCTCAGTTTTCTCATCTACAGAGTAGGAATGATAATGACACCTTCCTTCAAGAGTTGTGAGAATAAAATGAACTAAATCAAGAGTTAACAAGCATTTATTAGGCACTTACTACATGCCAAGCATGGTACTGGGAATATAAATGCAAATGAAGAAGAATTTCTGGCCTTAATGAGTGCGCATTCCAAGGAGGGAAGGCTACACATAAAAGGGAGTCAAAAAGGAAGGGAACTGAAAGGGGTGAGGGAGAAATGAAGGTACTCCCTTCACTGGGTATTGTAGAGAAAGACTTGGGAGAGTGCAACCTAGAGAGTAAAGAAGACATGGCTGGCTTATGCCTCCTTCTTTAATTGGAGGTTCCGGAAGAATCAGCAAAATATCAAAAGTTACAAGGACAGGAGATATTTCCAGTGTGTGAAACCTAGGGATAGAGCAAGTTGTTAAAAAAGTTAAACAAGAGTGAAAAGTTGTCTGGGGCATCCTAGAGAATGTCCAGGACAGTTAAGGCTGCTGCCTAGAAAGGAAGGAAGGCTGTAGAAGAGATAACATTTATAAACTGCTTTGTAACTCTTAAACCTTAAAGAAATTCTTGTTTTATTCCATAAATTAAAAATAAAATAAAAGAAATACTATTATTTATATATACATATATGTAATTATAATGCAATAACAGCTATGATAATATGTATTATTATTCCCAGCACTTAACACAGTGCCTAGCACAGAGTAAGCGTTTAATAAATGCCTGTGGACTGACTGAATGACAAGGTAACCAGGACGATAAATGGCCTTTAGTCCATATCATGTGAGGATGAGTTGAAGGAAATGGGAAGATTGTCCTTAGAGAAGAGAAGACTCAGGAAGAACATGGTATCTTGTAGTCAAGTATTTGAAGGACTGTCATATGGAAGAGGGATTAGACTTACCCCATTTGGCCTTATAGATAAGAACCTGGATGATGTGATAGTAATGCAAAAGAAGCAAATATAGGCTTGATGTCAGGGAAAAAAAGCAAAACAACTTTGGAAGAATCAGTGAAATGGGTTGTTTTGGATAGTATTGGGCTTCCCTCACTAGAGGTCTTCAAGGGAAGGTTAGATAACCATGTGTTAGCGATGTTGTTGAGAAGATTTTTGGGGGAGTTATGGGCTGGACCAGTGGCCACTAAGATTCTACTACTCCAGAATTCTGAGATTCTGTGAAACTTTCCAAGTCAAGCTTAGAATGAACAGGACTACCTGGTATTTGAGAAGATGACTTCACGGGCCAAGTTTTGAAAACTAAGAGATGTGTCTATGATAAGTCTTTTCACCTACAAGTGCGCTCACACCCACAAATGCCTCTCACACTCCATTACTCTGACATATATTATGCAGCTTAGCATATGTAGAAACCACTACGCTGATGAGTTAATGAAATGCACATGAACACCAGGAAATGAAAAAGATGATGGTTCCAGGTTGACATCAGCCACCTCTGTATTTTGCTCTGTGTGGTTTACTGGCATGCTTATTAGACTTTCTGAGCTTGGGAATAACTCAACCCAGAAATTTGGATATTACAATTGATACTCCCAAGTTATTTGCTACCATTTGGTATAAAGGCAGCCTTTGTGCAAGGAAAGTAAAATTCTATATTTTGTATACTAGTAAACTGCCAGTGGACTCCAAGTTATTACCCATGCATTATTCTCAGATTGGAGGAAAGGCTTTTGAATCTGATATATTTTAGTCTTTCCCCCAAAAAGCCCTGAGGAGGGTTCTGTCAACCTAATCTCATTACACTTGTAGCCATTACAGTCAAAATGAGTTTCCTCTGAGTTAGTCTGGGTGAGTTTCAAAACCAATTCTCAGAGGAAGGGGGCCATTACGCTAAGTTAGTAAGTTACTAAATTGAGCTTCCTATTATCCTAGGGTATGCACACTCATATGTGCTTAAGCAAACACAGAGTGATGAGATGAATAATCCAGGTATTGTACAGTAATTAGAGTGTACTGAAGCAAATAGAGAGAGAAAAATATGTGGAGAAAACCAAACAATGTTAATAGAACCAAGTATTCTATTGAGGAGAAAATGCATTTCAATGATAGTCTGTAACTGTTGAGGACACCAGCATCCTCTAAGTTACCCAAGTTTACAACATCCATATACTTATTAACTCTTCACTGTTATGTACCAATATATTCAGTCTGTTTTTAAATCTTATCTTTTTTAACCTCAACATCTCATAGATGTTTTTTTCTTCCTTCTTTATTTCCTTCCTTTTTCCTTCCTTCCTTCCCTTCTTCCTTCCTTGCTTCCTTCCTTCCTTCATTTCCTTTTTTCTCTTCTGTATAATTACCACGTTAGTTAAGGTCCTCATCTTTCACTTTTATTAGAGCAAAAGCTTTTTAATGGGCCTCTTTGACTTGATGTCTTTGCCAACTCATCCTTTACTCAACTGCTAAAGTGATTTTCCTAAATCATAGGTCACTAATTTCAGTGACCCTGTTACCTGAAGGACAAAATAGAAAGCCCTTTGCAACCTGGGCCCTTATCTTTGCAGTCTTCTCCTCTTATTATCATCCAGAGACACTTGTCTATTTGCTGCTTTTCACACATGAGGCTTCATCTTGTGACTGTGCATTTGCACTAAATGTCCCACCCACCCCCCTTTCCCAGAATTATCTTTCCTTCTCCTCTTTCTCTTAACTTCCCTGGCTTCATTCAAGACCCAACTCAAATGCCATCTTCTTCTAAAGACTTTCCTTCATTTTGGCATAATGGTTCTTCTCTAGGATTATCTTTCATCTACTCCATACACATGTTGCATGTATGTATTTACATATTTTCTCTCCCTTTAGAATGCAAGCTCCTTTAGTATAGGGACCATGTTTTTGCTCATCTTTGTATCCTTTGTATTTAGGATAATTCCTGGCATATGGTACATGATCATTAATTGTTTTTTACTGACTGATGGACAAGGCTTTAATAAAAATACTGAATATACAATAAATGAATTCCCAAGGAAAAGTGTGTGTGTGTGTGTGTGTGTGTGTGTAGGTAGGTAGAGAGGGAATCAGGATCAAAACAATCTTTATGTTAATGCTATTAAATTATTCAAAGAATAATTAACTCTAATATTATACAAATTGCTTGCAAAGATAAAGAAGACATCCTGCCAAACTACATATGAAAAAAACATGGTCCTGATCTGATAACAAAACTGTAAAGAGATGAAGTAGATAAATAATGACAAAGAAAAAAGTGAAATTATTGCATTTTGCAGGTGATAGTATTACGTGCTTAGAGAATTCTAAAGAATCAATTAAAATTAATTGAAACAATAATTTCAGTAAAGCAGCAGAATTTAAAAAAATAACTTAATCAATCTGTGTAATTGATACTACTAATACATTGCAGAAATAGAAAAACAATTTTCATTCAAAATAACTACAGAATACATAAAAATATCTTGGAGCCCACTTATCAGACTCCAGTAAAAACTATTTGACTTCAGTTACTAAGCAGTCAAATGCATAAGTAAAGGAAGATCTAAGTATTTGTAGAACTATTGATTGCTCACCATCAAGTCATGCCAATATAATTAAAACTGCAATAATATACAAATGAATTTTAAATTCAACGACATGCAGAAGGTGACAAAATGTTATTTTATAGAATTCAGCAAAATAATCCCAAGGGAAACAATGAAAAAAAATGAGACGGAAAGGTACCTAGTTGTATCAGATATCAAACTATACTGCAAAAACTAGAAAAGTTGATCAAAGGAAAAGATTAAGTACCCAAGACAAGAAGCAGTCAAACAGAATGACATCATGTTAGATAAATTTAAAGACAATTTTTGTAGCATGGACAAAACATTCAATAAAATATTCTATTGAAAATGCAATAAAAACTTTCTGAGAAAATTGGAAAGCAGCGTGGCAGAAATAAGGTTGAGATCAAAATCTCATACCATATACATAAGTTCCAAATGAATGCATAATCTAGAAGTAAAATGTCCTATCCTAAAGTAAAATTTGAGAAGGAAAAGTCTTTTCACCAGCATAAAGACGGGGGTTCTTGACCAAAAAGAGGATAGAGATGAACATAAAAGATAAAATGTACAAGTTCAATTACATAAAAACTGGGGGGAAAGCCCTGCACAAACAAAATCACTGTGGTTAGAATTAGAAGGGGAACTGTTAGCTCAGGGGGTGGAGAATGTTTGGCATCAAATTTGTGTCATGTAAGTCTGATATCCAAATATCTCAGAAATGAATACAAATATCTAAGAGTAAAAGCCATTCCCCACTAGATAAAGAGACAAAGGCTAAATTTTCAAGAGAAGAAATGCAAACTATCAACAACTGCGGTATATGAAAAAATGCTCCAAATAAGTAATAACAATGTAGATGAAAATGGAAATGACTCCTAAGTTTTACCTTGCATCCATTACCTTGTCAAATATGAACAAAGCAAAGCGAAATGACAAGCACTGGCGAGGCCGTGTGAGAAGCAGAACGTTAGTGCTTTGTTCATGGAGCTGTTAACTGATCCAACCATTGTGGAAGGCAAGTTGAAATTACACCCAGAGAATCATTAAAGAGCATGTACACTTTGATCCAGCGATATCTTTGCTAGACACATAACCAGGGTTGTGCTAGAGCAAGCTCATACCCAATTATGAGAGCTGATTGCCAATTTTCAGTGTGAGTACCTGCACCTTAAAAATTGGTAAACAACATAAACCAGAGTTAATTTATTGGTTTGTTGATTGCCTAGATTTAGCAAATGATGGAGAAAATATTAATCATGTGGATTTAACTAAGAAATATTTCATGAATGCATTTTTTCCACAAAAAATTTCATTGTTAAATATAATGCCTTCATGCACATATCTCAAAGAGAGCAAAGAAAGGGGGAAAGGAACAAACTATACAAAAATATTTAGAACAGACTTTTGTTCTAGTTAAGAAATGGGAATAAAATATGCACCCATTAATTGGGGAACATCTGAACAAATTATTTTTAATGGATGGAATGCAATATTGTTACACTGTAAGAAATGACAAAAGGAACCTTTTCCAAGAAATGTGGGAAGATCTGTGTGAACTGATACAAATGATGTGAATAGAACCAGAATATGTATATATAAACACACCAATATATGTGGGTGTATGTGTGTATATATATATATATATTCCACAAGTTCATGAAGAGACACAGAAAAGTAAAGTAATGTTGATGCTAAATAAAACTAAATTTGCTTAGATTTAAAAGAAAAAAAAACAAAATACAAACTATATGCATTTTTTAGTAATAGCAAAGATAAAGTAGATGCCCCTGGTTAACTAGGTGTCTGTTAGGTGGTGCAGTAGAGACAATATTGGGTTTGGTTTTAGGAAGCATGAGTTCAAATATGGTCTTGGACACATTCTGGCTGTGTCACTCAACCTTTGCCTGCCTGAGTTTCCTTAACTGTAAAATGGAGATAATAGTACTCAGGCTTATTGTGAGGACCAAATGAGATAATAATTGCAAAGTGCTTAGTATAGGGTCTGGCACATAGTTAAGTGCTATGTAAACATCACTGATGATGATGATGATGATGATGATGATGATGACTGGGCTAAGCAAACTGAGGCCATGAATGTAACAAAAGTGTGTAATGTAATATAATGGAACTATGTTCTAAGAAATGATGAATATGATGACTATATAAGAGCATGGAAAACAAATGAACGGATGCAAAATCAAGTAAATTGAATCAGAAGTCCATATTTATACTGACTACAGTAGAGAAAATGGAAAGACCAACAAGAATAAAGCAAAAAATACAACGCGGCAAAATTATAATACAAATTTACTGTAGTTTAGTCCCAAAGAAGAGATATGAGCAGTAATTTCTCCCTTCATTTTTGTAGAAGGAGAGGACTATGGGGTGTTTAGAACACTGTATATTTTGTCAGATTTTTTTCAATGCGTTGCTCAGCTTTGCTGGATTATTTTTCTTTTCTTTTTTTGTTATGAAAGGGAGTCAGAGGAGAAATAAATTGGGAAGTATAGGTGATGTTTTAAACAGAAGTTAATTGGTAAAAATTCAATCCATGTGTAATAAAGACCATAACTTTTTCCTTTCTTCTTTGTATATTGAAATATTCCTGTTCGTTGGTGTCCACCAGGCTCATAATTAAAAAAAGAAGAAAATGATATTAAAAAATTCAAGGATTAAAGGTGTTTTTCTGAGGTCATCAGCATACCAGGACAAAAATATAGCCATGCTCTCTGCTCCTCTATTTCATAGTGTAAATATTATGGAATAAGATAAAGGACACATTATGGAATAAGATAAAGGACACATGGTGCTAATTCAAAGCATAAATTAAAGGATCTTTAGAAGGTGCTATATATCTCTGTAATCAAACAGATAGGCATTGTGAGAATACTTCTATCTATATCTACACCCAGAAATCAGAGTTGTAATTGAAAGGAACCTCAGAGGTCATCCTTTCTGTTTGAAGTCCTCCAGTGGTGGTAATGATCAAGGCAGTTGAAAAATCACTAACAGTCCATTTCACTATTATACAGTAAATATAAAATTATTTATATATATAATACATGTAAAATTAATATATATTAAAATATATTTTATATAAAAATGAATTTTAGGTAGTTTTTTTTTCCTTCCAACAAGCTTAAATCTGCCTGCCTGCTGGCTACTTTCACGTGTGGGTCCTACTTCTAATCTTTGCATCCAAGAACAACACTAATCCTTCTTCCAAGAGACAAGCCTTCTATATCTTAAGGTTGTTATCATGTGGCCCATGTGATTTGTCTTTTTCAGGCTAGATATTCGCATTTCCTTCAACTGATCCTCCAACGACATCATCACTAGTCCCTAACTACCACCATTGTCCTCTTCTGACTTTTCTCTGCCCTTCCTAAAATATGGCACCTGGAACCAAACGCTATAATCTAGATGTGCTTTCATCAATTAGCCCTCCTGTTTAGGGATACTGACATAAATAATCCTACTTAGAATTGATGTCTATCTTAAATTAAAAAACTGCACAGAGGGCAGATTGACCACTATTCCTTTAAACATAGATGATAATTATTAAAAGAGTATGAAGATGACCCAAAGTTTTGCAAGCAGATAAGCAGTGTTGCCTGTTACTTAACTGATATAATAAACCAAGTTCCTGTAACCAACAAGTACTCACTTCCTTTTTCAAAAAATGTATTATAATAATCTTATGTCTTGTTATTGTTTTTGGAGAACATAATCTTTTCTGAATGTATATTTCCATTACTTAATGAATGATCCCTTAGAACAATAATAAAAAAGATATTTCAGCAAAACTAATGATTATAATAATTTTATCTGATAAAGGGCAGTTCTTCTGCTCATGGTTCCTCCATTACTACAATAAAAAGATAGAGGAAAATACTGGTTTTATAATCTTCTGCCTTGTCACTGAAGAATTATAAAAGTTTGTTATACTAGAAGATCCTGGAATGAGTTCAGTAAATATTTCCTTAAATAGCTTCCCAAAACCAGAATATCCTCACATTACAGGCTGTCCTACTCTAATAGCATAGGTTATGGTGACTCTGACCCATCATCACACATCTAGGTTAATTTTCCCTTCCGATTTTAAGTTTCACTTAAAAAAAAAAATAATTCAATGATTTGATGTGCTCCCTGCCTTCATAATACTCTTCCTACCCAATATAGATAGGGCTATTTAAGCCTTATTGAGCACTGAATCCTATCCTGGGCTCTTGGACAAATATGACCTTTAGATAGTGAAAACATAAGGATCCAGGGTTTCAAACCCAGGGTCTTTGTTAATATCAAATCAATTTTGTTGACAGTCCTCCCATGATCTTGTACAGTATTTTCAGAAAGTGGATTTTTCCTTTCTTTCTTGAAATTAAGAAATTTCCCCCTGCAACTAAAATTTCCCCCACTTGCCCCCTGTAGCTGAACCATTGAGCCCAATTCTCTACTTGATGATGCCAGGTTCTCTGAGATTAGGGTCCTGTCTTGCCCCTGCTCCCAGCCCTAGGTCACCCAGGGACTGGATTCTATCAAATGACTTTCATTCCCTGTGTTTGGGATCATCCTGTCCCTTTTTAATGGTCCCCTTCATTTGGCCTCTCTGCACCTCATCTTATTTTGTTGATGTACTCTTCTGAGGCGCACTCCTTCCCTCCTGGGACATCCATCTATTAATCCCTGCAGAAACTCTTACACTAATCATTGCCTATCTGAACTTCCCAGCTTGTCTTGGTCCTGGTGTCTTCACAGGTCATGTTTTCTTGCCTGGTGTAGTGAATAGGGTGTTGTACTTCAAGTGAAGATTACCCAACTTCTGATCCTGTCTCAGACAATTACTAGCTATATCACCTTGGGAAGTCATGCAACTTCTCTATTCCTCAATTTTCTCATCTGTAAAATAAGAGAGTTGGATCCAATGGTCTGTAAGGTCATTTCTAGCTCTAAATCTATGATCCTATAATCCTATGGGTCCCAGTCTCTAAGTCCTCATTATTTCCTATCTGATCCATTTTTTGAACTTATGTTCTGACAAAACATGGCTCATGCAAAGTTACAGAGAGGAAAATTTTCACTTGATATGAGGGAAATTTCCTGATAATTGAAGCTATCCAGAAGAGAAATGAGTCATGTTGAAGAGTAGATTATTTTCTATGGAAGGTGTTAAAATGAAGATGGGACTTCTGCCCACTTGTCAGGGATACTGCAAAGGCTACATAAAAGATGGTCTCAATGGACTGTGAGTTCACTTCCAGTCCTAAACACTGTGATTCCAATTCTGTGATGCTGTAATGTTAAACTGACACCCTGAGGATAAAGTAAACTAAATGGATAATCTGCCATCTGAACTCTACATCCAATTCATTCAAAATCTTCTTTCAGTCTTACTCTCACAGGTTGGTTTAGCCTGCACACATGGATTATCTATGGCTTCCCCCTATGGAAAATATTTGCCAGCCCTGATGAACTGTGGGGGTCAAATAACAGTAACGAAGTCATTATTTTTAGCTAATTATGGGAAAGATAACTAAGAATAGCCAATTAACCCTGGCTATTATTTAGATAACTAAAATAGCTAATTGGTAAAGAAATAGAAAGCATAGATATTATCACACTGAATACATTTTCTTTCCCATTTATTTTATTGTATCTCTTGCTCTATTTTTTTTAAGTTGTTATGCATGAAACCATAGGGATACATTAAAAAATAATGAGGCCTTTGCAATAATAGACCATTCAGAAGTAGGAAAGTATCGTCAAATTATTTGTGAAGATTTTGGGGTTTATTAGTCACTAAGGTAACTTTGTAAAATGATAGGAAAACATTCTTAGACAGCTGCTCTTTCTTGTTAAGTTTCCTTACACATATAGCAATAACAGGCTTGTTTAAGAAAGACAACATTGGATTTCCTAAGCTGAAAATTATCTCTCTATGCTTACTGTAAGGAACAAGGTTATGTTATTATAGGTATTCCTTATAGAGTGCAGGTAGTCAGAAGTATGTTATAGACATATACATAAGAGATATGTTTATTGGGGGAAAAGGTGAGAGAAAAGGGATCCCTAGATCTCTTATGTCAAGATGAAAACAAAGGGGGTCCTAATGTTGTTATTAGCCCAATTTTTAGTAGGGAATGGAGACAAAGCATTTATTTTACTATTCCCTTTTAAATATATTTTATTGGCAATAACTGAGTAGAAAAGCTCATGATTTCTACTATTTCCAACAACAACCAACAAAGCGACCTAGAAAACAAAAGTACCTGATCAAAAGTCGTAGATCTAGGGTTAGAAGGGACCTCAGAGATCCTTTAATTTCACCTTTTCATTTTATGCCTTTTTACAATTATTTTATTATGAATTTTGAATTAATAGTAAATTTAGTTAACTATATTATAAATATAATTTTATATCAAAAAATTGATAATTAAAAATAATAAATTTGATTTAATTTTACCTTTTCATTTAGTTAAGTGACTCACCCAGGGTCATATAAGGAGCAACTCAATTTTCTCTTACTTGAATAGTTGAAGGATACCTGGCTATTTTTTTTTTTTTTGCCATGATTTTACTCTCTCAATAGCAATCACCACTTCATAGATAGTCATTGAGAGTTGTTGTGCTGAAAATATTCATCACCCTCTAGACACTTGACAGAATAGGCATTTTGGAATTAAGCTGGTCTGATCAATTACTTAATCAATAAACATTTATTAAGCACTTTCATATGATTTGTGCTGGGATATTAATGGCCTGAGCTTTTGTTTCTCTGGCATAACCTTGAAGATCATAGTATCACTTCCATGCAGCGATTAAGTATTATAGAAGGACTTTAGGATATTTTCATCCTAATAAAGTAATTTTTAAATATTAATTTTCTATGTGTGCATTGAGGGTATACTTTGTGAAGACATGGGAAAGGAAGAGGCAGTCTCTCTCGTGTTATTTTCAACAGTAGGTCTCATAACTTCATAGTTAACTCATACAGTAGACTGAGAGGTACGTAGAATATAAGACCTGATTGTGGATATCATTCATCGGCTACTAAAAACAAACATTTAAGTAGGTAGAACTAGGTACCGTGTTAAGGACTGTTTTCCATTCAGGTGTGTGGGGATAATACATGTTCTTTGATGGATACAATCACAGTCATGACTTTCCTTAATGATTCTCTGAGTAACAAGAAGATAATCATAAAACAGAAAGAACTAAGATCACCAGTGATATTCATTATGGAGAATGTCTTGTGCAAAAAGCAGTAAAAGAAAGCTATCCTATAACTGATATTGATAGGTGAACCCTTTAGTGGATGACATTGGGTCATTACACCAAGCCCTAGAAAATGACAAGGTTTCTTCAATCAAACAAAAAAAAAAAGTCATCCTTCCAATTAATCCACACAGGAAACAAACAAACATGTAGATTCTCATGAATAATGCCCATATTAGGACAGGTATTTGGATGCACAGTCCCAATGGCTTAATCTCCAGATGCATAGAATGAGGGCCAGAATTGAATAACTGACTGAAGAACTGCATTTTGGAAACTGAATAGCACTTTCAATGATCTCTAACTTCTTCCTACTATTGAAACACATACTTCTAAACACAATTTTCTCCCCAAAATTACATGTTGCGTATTATGGAACATTATATTTTTAGAAGAATCCAAATTTCAGTTATTGTAAAGACCAATGGAAAGATTCATGGTGTACATAGGCTATAGAATACTAAGTAAGGAGTGTCATAGACGATAACTTCAAGAATATATTCAATAAGGGAGGGGTGAACTAGATCATAGCTAAAATCACTCCCTTTCACCCCTCTACACGTTCTCAATTTTATGATCTTATTTTTCTATGTATAACTGCTAAAGACCATAGGATGGTTATTTAGAAAGTGAGTGACAGCAGATGAACGGCCTGAGAGTGTGCTTGCATTTTCTCTCTATTAAAAGATAGTAGGTAAATTCCCCCATGGAGAATTTATGGAAACAAAGGGAAAAATATATTTCATGGGATATGAATATGGAGGGGAGACTCACATTGATGAGATCACCGATCCATAAAAATATCAGAAAATCAATGAATATGGAGTAATATTTTGGGTGCAACTATAGGAATGTAAGACAAAACTCACCAAGTTCACCGTCTCTCCAGTCTGACTATAACGGAGCTTTCCTGTAATTAATCAATGTAGTGTTCCGAGTCAGGAACGGGATGGTAGAGAAAAGGAATTGTCTCACCAAAACCCAAATAGAAAGTGGTCATTGAGACTAAAGCAAAGTAGTTCAAAAGATAGACTTGACCTAATGGCTTTTGCCTATTAGTTGACTGTCCGTGACAGTGAGTCTTACTAACAAAAGAGATGGAATAGAGAATTAGGACTATCAAATATCTTACAACAGGGTTCTAACTATTCCCCTGGAGGAAAGAGGCCACACAGAAGTGAAAATTCAATATAGAACAATAAGAAAGCCGCGTAGCAGAGACATCCCAACAGATGTACTGGTGGGTTCAATCACTGGAGCACTCGCCTAGCAGTTAGCATCAACAACTGGCGACTCAATGGGGAAAGCAACTTGAAGCTTGAAATTGAAACCCTTGATAATGAGATAAGTACTATATTGTACTGAAAGTTGACTAGTAGCTTTTTTTTTATCACTAACAGAATTCAAACTACAAAATGAAAACCTACAGATTTAAAAATCAAATTCGGAGACATGAAGACAAAGAACATTGTCTGCCTTTGAGAAGCAGAGAAAACTATACATAAGTATATACAAAACATATGAAAATATATGTGTACTTTCTACCAGTAGAGGATACATATACATATGTGCACATGCTATATATGTGCATAAATACAAAATAAATATATAAATATATACTATATAGTATGTGTATATACACATGTATTTGTATGTATATATGTGTCTGTATACATATCTCTATGTGTGTATATATATGTCTTTGTATATACATATTTGCACAAAATAAATCCATTAATGCAAGATAATTTGGGAAAAGGAGGCACTGGAGAGAGAGGATTGGTCAAAATCTCATCTAGATTTTGAAGGAAACTAGGGATTCAAAAAGGAGGAGGTAAGGACAGTGTGAATCCCAGTCCTGAATGGCAGTCAATGCCCAGGTATGAACAGAGGAGGTGAAGGATCATGTTTGTTTGAGCAGTAGTATGAAGGCTAGTTTGGCTAGACCCCAGAATGTGATGAAGGGTACACACACACATATGTATATATGTATACACCTATATACATATATACACAACTCACTCATATATCTATATACATATAAACACAACACACATACATGTATACATATATACATGCACACATACATGTATACATACATACACATACATACACGTGTATATAGTCTGGAAAATATAGGTTAGGGCCAAGCTGTGAAGTGTTTGAATATCTGAGAGAGGATAGATATGTCCAGGATAACTTAAGGCACATGGAAATGGATTTAGATCCAACAGCACCTGGGGAGACTTTCTATATTACAACTGCTAAGGAGTGGAATCTTCACTTACAAGCACTGAGATATTTCAGGACCTGGAGTCCTGGACTGCAAGACTGTGACATTAGCAGAGCACTCAAAGAAAATGAAGGAGGGGCAAGACTGTGAACCCATAATTTGAAACTTGTGCCATCTGGGCAGATTTTCATAAAGGGAAGTCAAATTAGCTAATTTGCTTCCATCAAGTTTGCAGAGCCCTAGGCACATTCTTTATTAGTCTACTGGGTAATCTAGTACTGTTTGTGATTCACTTAGAACTAGGAAATTCAGAGTTTTATGGGACAGATAAAGTTTGAGCAATGAGATTTCTTTCACTAAGAGTTGTTAACTGGTAATTGCAGGGAAAGAAGTCTAAAATATGCCCTTAGGCCAACTTTGTAATTTGTAATATGAAAATGATACTCAAGAAAATCTGTGATCTCACCCATGTAGGTTCTCCCTCCAAAAATACAGACGCCAATTAGGGTGTAGGGAGCTGGCCTTCTCCGGCCTTGGAATTGGATGACTTGGGTTTTCATCCCACCTCAGACAATGTTAGCTGTTTGACCCAATACAAGTCATTTAACCTATTTATGACTCAGTTTCCCCATCTAGAAAACAAAGATGTTGGACTTGGTAACTTTCAAGGTTCCTTCCAAGTTTAAATCTATGATATTCTGAAGCATTTATGCTAGCCCATCCCATATAATTCTTGTCTATGTTCTCACAGAAGGAAGAGGAGAATTTACTCACTAAACTGGAAACCTTCCTTCTTTATCTCCTGACTCCAAGAAGTAACAGTGAAACACACAATCTCTCCAATAGAGATCTCTCTTTCTTGCCATATGGCAAGTCCATTTTATTTTATTTTTTTATTTTATATCTCCTTGATGGCCTTTCTTACTCTAGAATTGCAGAATTCTTTGTCATAACTTCCCATTCATCATGTGTCTCTCCATTGTCCTCTGAGGGATACTTAGTTTTAATTCTTTGGACCTCTTCATGTTCTATAAATCTCAGCTATATAGAAACATGAGTAGAGTATTAGTATAAAGATTATGGGCCTTTGTCTCTGAAAGAAATTTTGGGATATCAAAGAAGCTTTAAAAGTATCTGAAAGCAACTCAGCTGACTTCTTTCCTCCTATTTATTTTAGTGTCCAACTCAACTATTTGTACTTTCTGTCCCAGAGTTTCAAATTGATGGATAAGATTTAAACGTCATTCATATGGCTTGTATGCATAGTTTATACAACATTTATTCCTCATCCATGAAATTCCATCTCCTGTCTCTATGCTTTGGTTGTCCCCCATATGGGGAATATACTTTCTCTTCCCCTTCACTTCATAGGATACAAATTTCTTATGACAGCTTAAACATCATCTTCTTTCAAAGACTTTCCTCATCCCACCAATTGCCAGTGTCCTCCCTCACTAATTCAGTCAATAAACATTTCTTAAGAGCCTACTAGAGATCAGATTCAATTTGGCTCAGATTCAGTCTAGCTTAGATTCTATCCAGCCTGCTTGACAATACAAGATTCACAAATGGTGAGTCTTCTTAAGAGTCAACTCAATATGGAAAATCTTTAATAAACTTTGTTTTACTTTGACTGAAAGAAGGTTTAGGTAGAATTCATTCTGGCAGAACATGGGGTAACAGTATTTTGGGGGCCCAAGCACCCCAAATCTCAACATAAGTTCTTTGACCTCAACATAGGGCTCCCTGACCAGGAATACTGCCAATCTCAAGTTCTTCTCCAGCCAAGACTGGAAGGGAAACCATGATCTCATCAATTCATTGAAAATTGGAACTAGAACACTCCTTGGAGATCATCTCATCTAAATTCCTTATCCTAAAGATGAGGAAACTGAGGCCCAGGATATGAAATTACTTGTACAAAGTCACAAATGGCAGACCCATGACTGACACCCAGATCTCCTGACTCAACTGGGGGAAGACTGTTAGAATATAAGTTGATAAGCCAACAAACATTCATCAACTACAAATGAGAGAAAGTGTCAAGCAATCCTTCCAGTGTGGTATTAACCTCCACCTCCACTAGAGCTCAGGGAAACAAGAGTCATCCCTTAGTAAAATGAAAGCCCACTGAGATCAAATAGATTTCCAGAGAGGATATGTGATATGAAGGATGGAGGGAAAAGAAAAGCATCCTATCTACTATGCCACCTTAAGTGGGACGTAGTGAAAATGAAAAGCATTCTATCCAAGATGCCCCCTTAAGTTGGAAACAAGATAAATTTACAAATAATTTTGTTTAATAATCAATTGGGGAGTGGTTGAACAACTTGTGGTGTATGGGAATACTACTATTCTATTAGAAATGATGAGCTCAACAGTCTTAGAAAAACATGGAAAATTTGCATGAAATCAAGAGTGCAATGAGCAGGACCAGGACAACATTGTATAGAATAGCAGAAATATTGTTTTGAGACTGAGATGGAGCAAATAAGTCATTTTGTCAGCTATCAATATCCAAGTTAATTATAAAGGACATACACAAAGACTCTTTTTGCATACAGAGAAAGAACTGACAAATAGAAGTTTGTATAGAATAACTTTACATACATGTACCTATTTGTGTGTAATGGTAACCATCTCTAGGGCCAGAGTGGGGGGAGGGAAGAAAAAAGAGAATTACACGTGATAACTTTATTATATATTTAAAAAGAATTGCAAGTTGTACATACTATGTGCGGTACTATTGTGGTACTATGTTATGGAAATGCTTGTTTTATTCCATAAATTAAAAATAAAATAAATATGAAAAAAGAGCCTACTAAGTGCCAGGCGCTAAGTTAAGTACTAGGAATATGAAAAGATGCAGAAGACAGTCCCTGCCCTAAAGATTATTAAAGTTTTGATTTAATTCAATGCTTTCTCTATTAAAATTTAATAGAGAAGACAACATTCAAACAAATATATACATAGCAACTATATACAGGATAAATAGTAAATAATTAATACGGGGAAGACACTAGAATTAAGAGGTGTTAGGGAAAGCTTCCTGTAGAAGTCAAGATTTTCGTTAAGACTCAAAGGAAGCCACGGAAGTCAATAGGCAGAGCTGGGGAGGGAGAGCATTTCTGGCCTGGAGGGGCAGTCAGAGAAAGTACCAAGAGCCTAATAGATGAAGTGTCTTGTTTCTTTATACATATATATATATATATAATAAACGTATACACAGTACATGTGCATACACATATGCATACATGTGCACATACATGCACATATATTCTGTTAGGGTATAAATTCTTTGAGAGCAGAGGTTGTTGTACTTTAAAAAAAGTTGAATCCCCAATGCCTAGTATAGTGCCTGGCGTAGAACAGGTGCTTAATAAATACTTGTCAATTGTTAGATTAAAAAATCTTTTATTGTACTGGTCATCATTCTTAGAGTTTTCATAGTTGTTTTTTAAAGCATTATTCCTATTGTGCTAAATGTTCTAATTCTGCTCATTTCATTTTTGTTAATATGTAAAAGTCTTCAAAATTGTTCATTTTAATAATATTGATTTAATAGTATAAATTATTCGGCTACCCACAATGCCCTGTTGCTACTCTATACAAAACATAAAGAAACAAATACAGCAAAAAATACAAAACTTTTTTTTTTTTGGTGGACAAGAGGCATTAACAGTTAGGGTGGCAATTTTAAAACGGGTCATTAAGGAGCTAGTGTTTGAGATGAACTTTGAAGGAAACTTGGTGTCCTACGTAGTGGAGGGGAGGAGGGCATATGTAATAGGCATAGCTTTTTACCAGTCCCCAGTTGACAGGAGGGACTCCATGTTTGACTACTTATTGACCCACCTATATATTGGGGAATTTCTATATACTCAGCAACCTGGTCAACTCATGACCCTGGGGTTGCGATTCACATATGATATGTATCTTATACCAACTATCGGCTTGTCAAACTTCATTTAATGCAGGTATATAAGGTTATGAAACTTTATGACTTGCCATGCTCCTGTGGTTGATGGAGGGGATTGCAGTTCACAACATCTACTCATCTACTGACTGACTGCCCTTAAGGTCTCTCTCCCACTCTGTGCCTGTGAATTTACCCAGCAATAAGATATAAATGCAGAGATCTAGGAGATCTGGTCTCTCAATCAGGGTACTCATCCCGTAGACATTCTTGAGCCATCATTCTTTGTGATCCCCTGGGACTTCAGGACTGCACACCCAGCTTGGCAGTGTAGTAAACTTTCTGACTCATTATCCTTTTATAGAAATGATCATTTATCCTTTGAGTGCTTGTGTTCCATCTCAGTACTCCCTCACCCCTGACCTCCTCATAAGAGTACTGTATGGAGACAGAAGATGGAATGTCATGTGAGGAATGGTAGGTAAACTACTTTGACTGAATCAGAATGCCTGACATGAAACAATGTATTATTAATCCATTTCCCAAAATTTTCTAAGGACTTTAGTAAAAGCAGTGGTTTCCCCCAGAATTACCCAGTCAAATTTTACTTTGCAAACCTGACCTCAAAGAATAAGCCTTTTAGCAAAATAAATTTTCAAAATACCTTCTGATTTAGAACAATTTTCTGATACCTGCTTTACACACAATTGTGTGTGATATCTCTGAATTTATGGATATGTAAACTTGAATTTCCTGGGAATTCTAGACATGATTTTGTGAAGTAGTGATAAAGAAAGTCACTTTTAAGACATTCCTGCTTTGGGAAATTTTCATCTTTGTGACATTTGCTTTCTGACCTCTTCCCTTTTCCCAAAAAGGGAAGCATTATGCTTGACCCTTATTTCAGCTGGTCCTTTGAGAAAATTGCAAATGAAGTTTACTGCATTTCCTCTGGTATTTACTGTAGCTCTTTAAAGCTCAAAGAATTAATGCCTCTCCTTCCTGACATAATTTCTTCAGGTGCTTGTTCTACTTAAAAACTCCCCTTGACACAAATAAAGGAAGGAATGGCTGTCAAGTTGGCTTTCCCTACAGTGGAGTACTTTTCTACGGACTGCAAGTGCTCTAAAAATAATAGTTAATATTTATATGATATAAACATTTAAATTAATATTTAAATCATACTATATATTAAACCAACATTTAAATTATATATAACATTTATATTAATATTATATAGAGAGGTAGCTAGATGGCTAAGTGGATAAAGCTAAAGTGGAGTCAGGAAGACTGCAGTTCAAATCTGGCCTCAAACATTCACTAGCTGTGCGACCCTGGGCAAGTCACTTAACCTCTGTTTACCTTGGAGGCAGCTGGGCAGCTTAGTGGAAAAAGTGCTGTGCCTGGAATCAAGAAGACCTATGTTAAAATCTGACCTCGGATACTCTTTAGCTGTGTGATCTGGCAAGTCACTTAGTCTCTGACGACCTTAATTCACTGCAGAAGGAAATGACAAATCACCCCAGTATCTTTGCCAAGAAAACCTCACGTAGGGTCACAAAGAGTTGGAAATGACTAACGTAAACAACATTTATATAACACTTGAAGTTTGCAGGGAATTCTACATATGTTATTTCATCTGATCCTCATAAGAACCCTGTAAGATAGTATTTTTGTGCCCATTTACAGGTGAAGAA
This sequence comes from Bettongia penicillata ogilbyi, assembly GCA_023548195.1. Classification (NCBI taxonomy): domain Eukaryota; kingdom Metazoa; phylum Chordata; class Mammalia; order Diprotodontia; family Potoroidae; genus Bettongia; species Bettongia penicillata. Next base: position 127,399 of record JAJHZJ010000772.1, read on the forward strand.
ATTGATGACAAAAGAGATTGAGAGACTTTCTCAGAAACATACGTCTGATAAGTGTTTGAGATAGAATTCTTCCTAACTCTGTGTGCAGTGTTCAATCTTTTATGCCAAGATACCTCTCCCAACAATAAAAGCTCTCTAATCAAACTTATCTGGAGGTTCCTTCCCTCCCATCTGACCAAGTTTACTCTGATATCAATATACAGATGTTACTATCAGTAACACCATAGTAATGATAGTTTGCAAGACAGTAATCCCCAGGATCAATGAACAATGATGTCTGTGTTTATCAACAAACTCTCATTGGAGTTATGAAAAGTCAGCCTAAATGGGTGCCATGTTTTGGTTGATATAGGCTAATTATACATGATACAAAGCATATAAAATGAAGTGAGAGTTAAGGGAGAGGAGAGCAGGGCACTCATGCTTCATTTAATTTTTATTCCACTTCTCCTTCTGGATAATGGTGGTCAGCCTTTGACCTTTTACAGAATAGCTTTTGCCTTGTAACATCTTAATATCTTTAAAGAGCTTATTCCAAACAGGAAGTTGATTTTACATTTATTTTCTTCTTGTTTTTCAGTTGTTTATCAGACATCTCTGACTATTCATGACCCCATTTGGGGGTCTTCTTGGCAAAAGTACTGGAATTGCTTCCTTTATGCAGGGTCACACAGTAAGTATCTGAGGCTGGATTTGAACTCAGGAAGATGAGTCTTCCTGACCACAGGCCTGCACCCTACCCATTGGGCCACCTAGCTGCCCTTTATTATCTTTGGGTCATAGATTTAGAGATGGAAGGGACTTTAGGCATCAGACAGTCTGCCTTAATTCTACAGATGAGAAAACTGAAACTAATTGAGGTGAAGTGACTTACCCAAGATTACACAGTAACCAGTGGGAAAGCTGGGGTTTGAAATAAGTTCTCTGGCCCAAATCTGTAACACAAAGGCTGCCAATGACCAATCTCCATCTCTTCCAGGGAGCTAGTCTTGCAGAAGACATAGACATGGCTCTGGAGCAGAAGAAGAGGAACAAAATCTGCTTGAGTGCTTTTTCCTCTATGGCGGAGGGAAGTTGCTGACTGAACATTAAAAGGAATCCCACATGGCAGGTAATTTGGAGGCAATCTTCTCGTCCAATGGAGCTACCTTCTATTTTACAGTAAACCAGTAAGTGGTTACAAATGCTCTTGCCATTCTCCTCCTACTTCCCCACCTTGTCCATGGTTCAGTGGCAGACTTTGTGAGGGCTTTTTATTTAGAAGTTTTACTGTGCCTTTCCACCTCATTTGCTTCTGAGAACTATAACTCATGTGTGTCAGTGTGGTCAGCTCCCAATCTTCCAAAAAAAATGAAATGACCAGAAAAATTCAGGTGAGTGCCAATCTACCCCTGCGACTAGGTTTCTGACTTGTTTCTCTTTGCCTTCATCTACTTGTTAAATGCTCAAATATGGCTAATTCCAAGTCTTCTTTGACTAGTGATAGAAATAATATATACTCCCATGGGTATAGTGCTTCAGGGATTCAATTGCTTCTACAACACCATCGTTTTAGAGCTAAAAGTGACCTTATAAGCCAATTTCCTCTGTTTACCTCTCAAGAGAAAGGACAAAAAAAGTTAAGTGATTCAACCAGGATCACATAGATCTTAAGTATCTGAGATAGGATCCGAACCCAGCTCATCCTTTCTGCAGAGCCCATGTGACCTCTGCTTTCCACCTTGCAACCATGTAAGGTAAGAAGTACAAATCATCTTAAAGAGAGTTTGGCATTGTCAAAGCTGTATAGGAAGGAAGGAAACAAGTATTTGTTTATCAAGTGCCTACGATGTGTCAAGCACTTCATAGACATCTCATTTGTTCCTCACAACAGCCCTTTGAAGTGGGTACTGTTATGCCTACTATGTTCAAGACAGTGTGCTAAGGACTTTATAAATACAATTATCCCTTCTATGCCATGATTGTCTCCATTGCTGTTTCAGCATATTGTGGGTTGGCATAAAAATTAAATGGGCATTTTGGAGGAGTTTTATGGAAGGCATAGATGATGCACAAAGATCAACAGATGATGCAGAAAAAGTTTAGAAACTCAGAAATGCATAAAGTATATGCATGGTTATTGTACAATATCAACCTTTTGTCTTTCATTCAAACTTCTTCTCTGGCATGAAGGGAGGGCCAAAAATTTTACACTGATTTTCCAGATCTCAAAGGCACTATATCCCTAACCCCCACAATGTGAAAGGATGACTGTATTATGCCATTTGAGCCTCATGATGACCTTGTGAGGTTGGTATTGTTATTCTCCCCGTTTTACAGTTGAGGAAACAGAGCCAGACAGAGCTTAGGTGACTTGTCCAGGGTCACTAAGTTAGTAATTCCTTGAGGCTGGATTTGAACTCAAATCTTCCTGACCTCAGGCTCAGGACTTGATCCACTTCCTCTCCTTGCTGCCTCTAATTCATAAACTCTTGCAAAAATCATCATTTTGATATGGAGAGAATACCTGGTGGTTTGGAAATGAGCTGGAACAAAATTCTATTCCTCTGGAAATGATTTCTTTTGCACAAAATCAAGAACATGGACCCTAGAGTAGGAAAACATAACATTGAAGATGTAGAAGTCTTAAGCATCAAGGGAAAAGTAGAATGAAATCTAGTTTCTTCATTCCAGGTCACTTGACCTGGAGTCAGGGGACTCAGGTTCCAGTTCCAGGGCCAGCATTTATGAGCTCTTTGGCCTTGAATAAATCATTTTCACTTCATTGCACCTCAGCTTCCTCATCTATCAAACTGAGATAAAATTGCTTTTACTAGCCCCCTCTCAGGGTTGTGAAATTATATTAGGGGAAAGTGTTTTGTAATTAGAAAGCACCATGCAGCTGTAGATATCAGTGAAGGAGTTTTTTGGGAGCTGAGATACAGTTACCTCTAGAGTGGTAGAAAAACTGTTATCAAAGAGGATTTTTTTAAAAGTGCAGTAATTTAGAGGGGTAAAATGAACAATGTGAAATTAAATAAACATAAGAAATGTAACTTGCATTTGTTTAAAGACAGTAAGAAATATATTTCATCCACTAAACAAAGGAACTACAAGAAAGGAACTGCAAAAGCTGATCTAGTTGATGGCCAAGAAAAAGGGAAGAAAAGGAAGCAATCTTACTAAGTATTTATCACCTATATAACTGAACATAATTGGAACAAGCAACTGATCATATGTAATAGTAGGACATCAAACTGGAATTTAAAAAAAAAGATGTGGTAAAAGATTGATTCATCTAGAAGATCTCAAATGATGGCAGTATTTTGGGATATCAGTTATTGCAGGATCCTTAAGGGCCCTTAAAGGCTCAGACTGATGTGGAATTCAAGCTGTTGCTTGGAATTAAGCCCCCTTCATTTTAGGCAAATTAGTTCCAGTTTTCATAAATGTTGATTGGCAGTGTCATGTAGCAGATAGAGAGATGACTTTGGAGCCAAAAAGACCTTAAATCCTCAATGCTCTAGGCAACTCTCTAAGATTATAAATTGCTGAGAAGGTGCCAATCTGCATTAGTAGAGTTCTTTACAGCAATGAAATAATAGGTCCAGTTCCTGTTCTTCTTATGAACAGTTTTTGAATTGTAGAAGTTGAGCTACTGGTAAGTTAAGCTTGCACCAGTTTGAGCAGCCACACATACCTAACAGAACTTTCTTTTCTTTTTTCCAACCAAAGTAAAACAAAGCTTATTAAAGATTTGCCATATTGGGTAGACTCCTAAGGAGCCTAAGCATTTGTGACGCTTGTACTGACAAGCAGGTCAGATTGAATCTGAGCCCCTAATAGAATTTTCAAGGAAAGACATTGAGTAAGTAGATGTCACTTGTTGGTACAATTTCTGGAGGAACACAGACATTTTTCAATTGTGTGTGCGTGTGTATGTGCGCATGCGTGTGTGTGTGTGTGTGCATGCGCACGTGTGCAATGTAAAGAGGGCTAGATTTGCCTTGATAAGAACTGGATTGAGATATTAGTCTTTGTGTGTTACCTTAAATGAGTTTAGGCCAATTACCTTGCCTCTCTTGACCTTGGTTTTCTCCAATGTAAAATGAACTATTTATGCTACATGGTCTCTAGGGCTCCTGCTAGTTCTAGGTCAATGGTCCTAATTATAGAATAAGCAAGTAGGTGTTTCAGAAAGCAGAAAGGTGAAGTCACACAGATCACTAGTCATGGAACCAGAAAAATGGTCTGATTCCAAATCCTGGGTTCTTTCCATAGTAACATGCTACATCTCACTATTCCAAGCTGCCAGAGATTCGAGGAGCAGGAAAAGGAATCTCTGAGGAGGTATCCTGAGCACAACCAGGCCTCCATGCCACCGTCTGGTCATCTACATACTAGGAAGCTAGTACTCTAACCATTGTCTTCATCCTGTGTCTTTTCTCCCGCCAGCTCTTTAGATTCTACCCTTGAGATGTAGGCTCTGATAGGTGAGTTTTCTTTTTATCTATCCAGAAACTAGGGCAGGGAGTATCTTGCTGGTTTATTATTTTCATTTCTAATATTTGCCACAGTGCCCAACACAGAGTAAGCACTTGATAAACTCTGTCTCTTTGTCTCTGTCTCTGTCTCTCCCTCTCTGTCTCTGTCTGTCTGTCTCTCTCTTTCTCTCTGTCTCTCACTTTCTGTTTCTTGTTCTGTCTCTCAATAGCCTCTATTGAGACAGCTAGGTGGCTAGCTGAGTTGACATACAGTCTCTAAGACTGTTACTACCTGTGAGACTTTGGGCAAATCATCTAATTTCTGCCTGCCTCAGTTTCCTCAACTATAAAATCAAGATAATAATAGCACCTGCCTCACAGAAATTGTTGTAAGGATCAAGTGAGATGTTATAGTAGGTACTTAACAAATACTTATTTCCTCCCTCCCTCTCTCCATTTCTTCCTTCCTCCCTCCCTCCCTCTCTCCATTTCTTCCTTCCTCCCTCCCTCCCTCCCTCCCTCCCCTCCCTTCCTTCCTTCCTTCCTTCCTTCCTTCCTTCCTTCCTTCCTTCCTTCCATCCTTCCTCCTTATCTAATTGCCTTGAGGGTCAAGGAAGGTCTAGCATCTTTAAAAGCTTGACATTATATCCCTGTAAATGGTGATGAAGCTGTGGTGCCTACAGAAAAGGAACTTTTGCTGCCAAGGCAAATTTTCCAAAGCTTGATCCCTAGGGCAGAGATGATGGACTTAGGATATGATTCAAGCCAAGTACCTGGCTGGGTTACCTGACCTCTCTCTCACCTACCTCCTTCGGTGTAAAATGAAGATGATGGAAATGTTCCAGTTGTGAGAAATATTTAATAACATAGTTTTCCAGTTAACATTTATAAGATAGCATTTGGGGTACTAATCAAAGCAACTGTTAAAAATGATTTAAAATGGCAAGAGCAAGTTGAGCTGGTCTCTTGCTCTCAGTGTCTTGGGTAAAAGAAGTGTAGCAAATGATTAGGAGAAAGAGAGGTAGAAAGGTAAGGGGTCGGGAACAATTCCTCTATTCAAAGAAGGCCTTTCCCCAGATCAGAGAGAGCAAAGAAAACCTAAGGGAGGATAAGAGTCCTATGGCGTAGTTCCTTCCACTTGTAATATTTGAGGAAATGGAGCTACTTGGAGAAATAACACAAAGTTACCACAGTGAAAATACCAAATGCAATGTGGAAACCTTCTTAATGCCAGCAAAGGAAAAAAAAATAGCACAGTTTTGTAATTTCACAATACAGCTTTGGATTTCCTTAAATATTTTAGAGTTAGAAAAGAAATTCCTATGCAAGAAAAACCGTTTTTTTTATCATAAAAGTTTTAAGTGCAACCCTCTCTCCATACTTCCCTCCAAAAACAATACAAAACAAGATAAAATTAGCCTGTATTTCCACAGTGTTTCCTTGTATGGCAAACTTTAAGCTTCAAAGTTCTATGCATACAGGAAAGATAATGTATGCAAAGTTATTCAGTCAGGTCTAGATTTTTTTAAAGAAATTACTATTATTATTATTTTTTTACTGCTATTGGGAAAATGTATGCATTGAAGGCAATGAAGAGCTACACATGAAAGTTGTTCTGCCAAACCCTTTTTTTTTTAAGATTCCTTTTAATGTTTTGGTCGCGAACTTTGACAATGATAAATCACTTTTCAGCAGCTGCAGACAGCTGTTAAAGTCTGGAGCCTAGGGAGCTTAATTGGGGAAGTGTGTTAAAAGTTAAAGTGCCGGAGTCCCATTAGGCTTCGAGGGGGACTTTGTTCAGCGGACCCAAAAGAGTGCATTCCAAAGCCTAGGAAGGAACATGCCACCTCTCAGTTAATTATAAAGGTATGCCCTAAGTATTTATGTTGGCTCATGTAAAATGTGTCCTTTTAAACTATATCTCTGAAAGGGGATGAAGTTTGGAATACTAAAAAGAAGGTACTTGAATTCAGTCATTCGGTGGTGGAAATGTTTTTATATATTTGATTACAAAGAGAGGATTCATGATTTTTCATTATTTCAGGTATTTGACAGTTATTCCTGATTTCTGCTGCCCCTTTGTAATAGATAAAATTTGCTCTACATTTTTTATGAGACCCATTTAAATTTTTACTGTGATTGATTTTCCCTCTTGAAGTCATATCATTACAATTCGGATGATATGGTATAATGGGGACAACAAGGAACTTGTATTTAGGGGTCCTGGATTCAATTCAGGCCTCTGTCACTTTCTAGTTGTATGATTCTGGGCAAGTCTGTTAAGTTCCCTGAGTCTCAGTTTCCTCGTCTATAAAATGGGGTACAAGAACTACCTATCTCACAAAACTATTGTGAGGAAAGAATTTTGTGAAACATGTTACTATAAAGAGTATACCAAAAGTCGTGGTAAAGGCTTTAAATTACCCTATGACTTGAAATACATTATCTAAATATGAACTATTGCTCTTGATCTACAAGTCACTTTACCTCTCTAGTCCTCAGTTTCTCCCTCTGTAAAATGAAAGGATCCAGACAAGATGACCTTTAAAGTCCCTAGAGGTAGCTAAGTGGCACAGAAGATAAACCATTTCTCCTGGTGTCAGGAAGATCTGCATTCAAATCTGGCCCCAGACACTTACTAGATGTATGATCCTGTGCAGGTCACTTAACCTCTTTCTGTCTCAGTTTCCTCAATTAATAATAATAGCCCCTACCTCCCAGGGTGGTAGTAAGACTTAAATAAGATAATATGTGTAAAGTCCTCAGCACAGTACCTGGCATGTAGCAAGCTCTTAAAAAATGTTTGTTTCTTCTCTGCCCAAGCTTTGATAATCTGTGATCAGTCCAGTTAGGTATTTTAATTTAACTTGGTACATTCTTGTGGATCTCTGGTCTTTTTTTTATCAGTGTTTCAGATTTAGGCATGATTCAGCCTATTTACTCATAAGCTTTTATCTATCCATTCAAATGTCCTCCCAGAGCAACTCCAATTGCTCACACATAACTCTCTTCTCAAGTGTGTCCTGCACATGAAGATATATTTCCTTGTAATCCATCCCATGACTAGCCTGGTTGTTTTTTCCATGGTCACCAAGTGTGCAGAAGTGAACAACATCTATCTGTTTGAAGAAGTACTTTTAATGTTAAGTAACTGTCAGTGGGTCATTTCTCCTCTGTAAAACTCCTGACATTCAGGAAAGGGAGTAGGTCTGTTTCACACTCCATAGCAAAGGAGATCTCTGGGAATTGTTTGCTGAGTGATTCTCTGATATACAATACATCACTTTTATTGGTAATAAGGCAGATGTCACCTATGGTGTAGTTTGTGCAAGGGTAGCTCTGGAATTTTGTTTAAGACATTATGCTACCAATCAAGCAGAAAATTGACATCAGCAATTGCAGATTTGGAGATCACATTGCAGTGCCCAAGGACTGTTTATGATTTTTCCAGTTGTACATAAAGAGGGTAGTTGGTATGAGGGAGCTTGTTCCAACTGTGGCTCATCTGGAAAACATTGTTGCTGGTTGCTGGTAAATGAGTCTTTGAGATGAATGCACCACAAAGGATGTTGTAGTGTGAATGTTATACTTTAAAATGCATTTGGTTAATATTAAAGCAAATAAAAACTTGCTCAACAAACATTACAATAAATGTGTCCTCTGGGGCCAGAACACCACTGTGGGCTGGGGAGATACCAAGTTTAGATAAAATTCAGACTACCCTTCTGGTACTTATATTCTATGAGGGGGGACAAAACATGAGCAACAATTATAATACCTAATATTTCATTTCATGTACAAGACAGAGTTACAAAGCCAAGCATTACATGAGTGTTTAAGACAAAAACCATCCATTCTCAAAAGGACCGAAGAATACAGCAGAAGAGATGGCCTTTGCCTTGGGCTTTACAAGGTGGGCAGAAATCGAACAGATGAAGAGGGAGAGGGAGGACATTCCATTCTTAGGGAAAGAAAAGGTACACATGGAATATTCTAGAGACAGAGACTATAGTTTGTGCTGGAAGGTAGAATTGATGGAAGATAGTAATATAATAAGAATAGTGTAATTTACATTTATATATCAACTTGCAGCAGCAAAGTCCACCACATTCTTTACTTAGGTCATCATAATGATCCAAAAAGATAGGCACAACAGATATTATTATGTCAGTTTTGCAGATGAAGAAACAGAAGATGGAAGCACTGATCCATAGGAACAAGTGTCTGTCATTGAGTTTTCCTGTCCTAACAAGTAGCAAGCCTGGCTAGTGACAAAAGGTGAATTTAAATGAAATGCCTCAATTCAGACTTCTCATGGATAATGTCCAAAGTATGTATTATATAATGAAAAAGATCAGAAGATCCCTTTGTGATAGATGGAGCACTGGATTTAAACTTGGAAGACATGGGTTCTAGTCCTAGATCTCCATTAATTGGCTTTATGAGTAGACAAGTCCCTGGACTCCTTTGAGTTGGGACAATAATACCCTTCCGGCCTGTAGGGTTCTTGGAGGAGAATGTTTTGTAATCTGTTAAGTTTAGTATAAACATTAGCTATTAATGACACAGTAGGTAGAACAAAACATCTGAAGTCAGAAAAATGGGTTAAAATTCTGCCTTAGACACATTACTTATAACTTTTCAGTCTTATTCAAGAGACAGCTAGATGGCTCAATGGGCTTCCAGTCAGAAAAACCTGAGTTCAAATTTGACCTTAGATATTTATACTTTTTCCAGCTGTGTGATCCTGGGCAAGTAACTTAACCTCTCTTTGCTTTAATTCACTAAAGAAGGAGACAGCAAATTACTCTTTGTATTTTTGCTAAGAAACCCCCACTGGCATGCTATAGCTCACAGGGTCACAAGGAGTTGGACATGATCAAACAATTACAAGCTTTTGGCAACTACCTAAGACTCTACTAAGTAAAATGGGAGTTATAATCGGGCAGGCAAGTGTGAGGTACACCAATGGAACTAAATATTCCTATTGTCTATAACTGATGTCAAAGAATCACAGTTTAGAACTAAAAGGGATCTTACATTTAGTCAAATCCCCTCATGTTACAGAAAAGGAAAATGAGGCCAAGAAGAATTAAGTCACTTGTCCAAGGCCAAATAGGCATTGCTGGGATTTGTACCCAGGTTGTTTGATTTCAGATCTCCTACTTTTTATGTTATATCATGCTGCTTCTCTCTCCCAATTTCATAAACTGAGGGGATAATAATCTAATTCTTGGTTACTATTACTTAATAATATTTTTGTCTTTCTACAAGTGTAAAAGGACCTCTATTCCATTACCGAAAATGTTGTAGGCAGTAGAGTGGAGCTATAAATTTCATGTATTTATAGTGAAAATGGTAAAATGGTCCATTTCTAAACATTGTTCCAAGCAATAAATTTTCTTTGTTTTTCTCCTTAGCTCTGATGTGACAACTAGGAGGCCATAGCTTGCCAAGAAGGATAGTCAATGAAAAGAATGAGGGCTTGTACACTCAAGATCCATATATTTACACACACATACACATACACACACACATACACACGTGCCCCCAGGTAAGGGATATTGAATGAAGCATAACTAATTAAGTTTAAAGGGGTCTAAGGGGGAGAACAAGATGCATCTTATTTTAGGAGATTACTAAAAATTTCCAAATAATATGAGTGACTTATTTGAGTAGTTTTGCTTCTGAGGCAAGAAATTTAGTGTTGTGGAAACTTTAGGTATCTAGAGATGAACTAGATCAGTGGTTGTCATTTTTTTTAATCCTTTTCAATAACATCAAAAAATGTGTTGTAAATTCCTATCATAATTTAATATACTCCATAAAATATTCTTTTAAATTTATGCATTTTATTTATGTATATATTTAGATTTATGCATATATTAAGAGCTTACAATAACTACAGTGATAACAGACCCATAATGCTTCAAGTATGCAGATGCTCATTATCACCATGGAGTCATACAGTTAGTATTTGGTAGAGCTAAGACTTGAACTCAGGTTATCTGGGTCTACTTTCACTATACCATGCTGACTTTCAAATAACTTTGACAGGTCCAGTTTCTTGATTTCAAATCTAGTTTTCTTTCTGCTGTGTTCTATTGTTTACATTTGTTGAAATTGAATTAATTGAATATCTGTGAAAAGGGGCAGGTATTTAAAGATATAAAGGTGACTTTGAGGAAAAGACCATAAAATTCTAAAATTCCTTTTTGAAAAGGAAGGGGAAAATAACAATGAAAGAAGGAAAGAAAGAAATGAGGGAGGAAGAAAGAAAAGGAAGAATGAAAGGAGGGAAGAAGGAAGAAAATAAGAAAGAAAAGAATAAGACAGAAAAAGCAAAAGTTTATCCGATAAGGGTCTTAGATCTGAAATATATAAAGAACTTTGTCAAATCTACAAGAATATGAATCATTTCCCAATTGATAAATGGTCAAAGACACAAATAGGTGGTTTCCCAATGAAGAAATCAAAACAATTTATAGTCATATGAAAAAATGCTCAAAATCATTATTGATAAAAGAAGTGTAAATTAAATTAAGCAACCTTGATATATCATTTTATACCTATCAGATTGGCTAAAATGATAGAAGGGGAGAATGATAATGTTGGAAGGGATGTGGAAAAACTGTGACACTAATTTATTGTTGGTAGAATTATGAAATGACAGTCATTTTGGAGAGCAATCTGACTGTTGCCTTTCATTCTAGAGGAAGACAAAAATGACATCGGAGCAATCTGGAGTTATGCCCAAAGAGTTATTAGACTACCCATACCCTTTGACCCAGAAATACCACTACTTCATCTATTTCTAAAGATAATTAGGGAAGAAGGAAAAGAGCCCATATGTAAAATATTTATAGTAGCTCTCTTTGTGGTGCCAAAGAACTGAAAATTGTGGAGATGCCCATCAATTGGAAAATCACTGAAGAAGTTGTGGTATAGTTGTGGATAGATTTGCCTGGAAGAATGGAGAGCAAAATGAGCAGATCCAAGGAACATTATGTACAATAACAGCAACTGTTGTGTTCATCCTTCGTTTTTGAAGAAGACCATGACATCAGAGAAATGATGACATGACTTGCACTTGACTGTGATTTGAGTGAAGGAGGGCTGTGCAAGGTCACCAACCTCACTTCTCCTCCAGAGCCATCTGGATCCCGTGACCAGATATTCATCAGGATGACTGGGGATGGCCCAGGATGTAATGGGAAACCTGGGCCTTTTTAGGCTGGCCTTTTCAGGTACTCACTTAGAGAGAGGTAATGCCCATTGAGTGAATAGGCCTCTTTAAGAAATAGTCAAAGAATGTTCCTTTTAATGATCCAAAGAAAAAAAATAAATCAGAATGATAGCAATACAGCTTTAAGAATGACTTTGAGCAAATAAATTATTTTTTTCCATATAAATAAATAAATTATAAAGAACATATGAAGACATTGTTCCAAAGAACAGATAAATAGAAGTATGTATAGAATAATTTTTACACATATATACATACACATTTATAGCTAATGGTAGCCATCTCCGGGAGAGGGAGAAGCATAAAAAGAAATTTACATGATAATTTTGTTGTATATTTAAGAGGAATAGCAAGTTGTGTATAGCAGATTAGCAGGTTCATGTGCAATTTTCTTTTTTATTGTTCTATATTATGAAATGCTTAATTTCATAAATTTAAAATAAAATTAAAAAATATTAAAATTTGAAGAGGGAGACAAAGGGAGAAAGAGACACAGAGACAGAGAGAGGTTTCCTGAGGGCAGATTTTCATACACTGTGTACCACTTGAAAATGCTGGGGGAAGAAAAGAGTACAAAGGAGTCACAATAAGTATGAAAGAAAAGATGAAACCAAATTACACAAAAGAATTAAAATGCAAATAGGAATGCTCCACCTCCATCCTCTCCCCTCCCACTAAAAATATAAACAAAACCACACAACCTGAGCTGAGACTGATATTTCAAGGAGAAATTCCAAGAACCTTGAGCTGTAAGGTTTATGGGAGGAAGGTCAAGAAATCTAAAGCTGGAAATGTGATACAACTTACAGAAGACAAAGGGACATGGAAACATATTTAATTTTTATAAGTAGAAAAACATTGAAAAGAAAAACCATAAACCCCATAAAAAACCATGTTGATCTTTAATCACTTTGAAGAGAACAGTTTTTATGACCAACAGGTAGAATAAATCCTATCAGACAGCTCAAATATCTTTCAACGACAAGTTAAAGATCAATAGTTTAAAAGGAAGTAATCTATTATGATTTCATCAAGGGTCATGTGTTTCTCCATAAGCAAACCTATGGTCTAGACCATGTACATAGGTCCCAGACTATACCACTCGTACACCTTCTTGAAATGACGAGTGGTAGGGCTTTGATCATCATAGAAAATTTGATGACCTTTAGTCATTCAATGCTGAGTGCAGTGAGACAAATATTTCCTTTACTGATCTGGGTAATAGAATGGGAAAAAAAAAAAAGTTTCATTAATGCCAAGGTAAAGGCTGAAGATGAAAGAAAGGATACGAATTCAAACTTTTCTCAACAAATTGGAATAGCTAGAGAATAACAGGACATTGTTCAATAAAAACAAACAGATTTTGAATATTGATCAGGAAAAAGGGTGGCAGGGGACACATATTTACAATACAGAGAATGATAGACTAAGAAACAAATACCATAAGAATAAAAGATCTAAGGTGCCTAAGAAACACATCACATCACTAACAGAGCTTTATAATTAAAGCAGGAAGCACAGTATTCCAATATCTAGATAGTCATATAGAAAAGGAAACAACCGTTTCATTGTATCAACAATTGCCAAGTATTGTCTTCAATCTTGATCTACACATTAAAAAATAATATAGAATATCTTAAACATGGGTCCAGATAAATAAAAATATGATCTTCAAAAGATTTAAAAAAATAGACTATAAAAATAAAAATTCTGTAGATGAAAAGGTGAAAAATAATTTAAAGCATTTATATGTGTGCGTGTGTATGTGTGTGTGTATGTGTGTGTGTGTGTGTGTGTGTTATATACTTGAACATTAGTTCAAGTATTTCAGGAGTTCTTATATTGAGAATTTATGAATTTAATAATTATTTCTTATGCATTTTTCTGCATTTTCTGCTGCGCTGACATCTGAACTGTAACATAGAGGGATGCTCAGAATCTCATTCACTTTGGTAGTCACAACTCATCCTTTGAAAGTTCCTTCCATTCAGCAACTTAAAAACGTTGTTGTGTGTCATGGGATACATTTCTATTATGGGGGAGATTGAGAATAAGAACAGCAGGAATGAGGGGGAAAGTTTTTAAAAAGAGAAATATACGTCATTTTAAAAAGTCATTAATAATAGTATATATTGTCACTCAACATTGATAGGAGGTACCCACATATGTGGATCAATGAACTAGATGATCTCAAATCATTTTATGGAGGTTTTGATAGTGAAGTACCAATTTTTAAGGGAATTCTCTATTTGTTGCCAAATTTAATCTTGGTTTAAGCATATGAACTTCGGTAATTTGTTCCTTCAGTGGATCCCAATTTTGATTTTTTTCTTTACCTTCTTTTGTCTGACTTTTGTCAATATCACTCCATAAATCCTTCATAAAGGATTTGCTCAATGTGCTGTAGGTCTTGCCCAGAGCCTTTTAGTAGGGAGTGGATTGGGAAGCGGTGACTAATGTATCATTCAGACCATCCACCTGTTGTTTCTCATTTTTGCTACATAATTGATCCATCTCTATTTTTGCTCTTACACAGTCATTATTGGTATTAAACAACAGTCAATTGATACCTCTCCCCCAAGAACTATGGTTCTTTAGGTAATTTGTAATTTTTATTATTCCACATATAGCATCCTTTGTGTCTGTGATATCTTCAAGGATATAAAGTTATAGCAAGGAAGCAAACATAGCCTTATTACAGTAGAACAAGTAACATAATGCGAAACACTCAAGAGAGTGTTAGACAAAGCAATTACATTATGAAATATTACAAAATTATTTACTTTTAAATGATATTTTACTTTTCCCCTAATTACATGTAAAAACAATTTTAATATTGCTTTTTTTAAAACTGAGTTCCAAATTCTCTCCCTCCCACCCACCCCCATCAGTTCTTTCTATGGAGGAGGCTAGCATTTTTCCTCATGAGTCTTTTGAGATTATCTTGGATCACTGTGTTGCTGAGTATAGCCAAGCCATTCACAGTTGTTCATCAGTTCAATACAGTAATACTAGCATCATAAAATTGGGGGAGGGAGGCTAAACATCTGGCTAGAAACTTCAAAAAAAGAAGATTTTCAGGGATGTCTTTTTTCTATCAAAAGATAATTTTTTGTAGGTTTAAAAAATTCATTTTTTTTAGTCTGAATTGTTTGTTTCTCATCTGGCTATTTAGTATAAAAGAGATATCAGACAAGTTGGGCTCTTCCAGATCATATAAAAAAATCTAGGACAATTAATAATGTTAGTTTCATTCAAAAATAAATGCAGAAGAATAGATAGAAAATTGGCCTCAGAGCCAGAAAGAACTAGATTCACATCCTACCTCTGACAAAACAATTCATTTCTCAGGCACTGAGACTCTAAGACTTTGCATGTTGAAAATATGGATTGCTTCATTCTTTTTATCTGTACTTCCAGTATAGAGAGCAGTACCTGGAACATAGTAGGTGCTTCATAAATACTTGTTGTTGATGGATTGGCTACATATTACATGATGTAACAGAATTTCTTCACCAAGTAGCTCTCTCTAGTCATAAAATCACAGGTTCCAACAAAATATTCATTCACCATTGAACAAATATTTATTATGATCCTTCTCTACATCAGACCTGGCATTGGGGAATTATGAATGATGTGAAGGATGTTGTCCTTGTCCTTAAAGGACTTTACCATTTAGTTTTTCCTTTTCTGGACATGTCAGAAATCAGACTGACATGACTAGTAGTAGGTATGATTTCTAAAGTTACTAAAGTCATTCACTCATCCAAGAAGATTTATTGAGGGGGGGCGGAGCCAAGATGGCGGAGTAGAAGGACGCACATTCACGAGCTCCGAACCCACAACCCATGGAATTGAGGTAAAAGGAGAGCCCCATAAATTCTGAATCTCTGCAGGGGGGTGCACAAACATAGGGGAAGAGATTTCCGTTCCACTGAACCCTGGAGAGCCGTCCCCGGGGTCCATCGCACTCCAGAAAGCGGACCCCACCCCCACCCCTGGCCGCGACCCACAGAGAAGCTGACCTGAGCAGACTTCTGAGAGGAAAGCTCCGGGAGAATCTCCGGTAGCCGGGAAAGTCCCTCTGCCCACAGAAGCTAAAGGTCAGTTAAAAAGAACCCTGCGCTAGGGGAGGGGAGCGGGCCCCCCTCGGGAGGAAGCGGCGGCGGCAGAGACGGGGCAGGAAGCGGCGGAGGAAGGAGACGGGGGCAGGAAGCGGCGGAGGCAGAGGCGTGGGCGGGCGGCTGAGGCGGCAGCGGCCCGGGACTCAGGAATCCCCCAGCAGCAGGTAGGAATCTTCAATACTGAAGGTCTTTCAACCTGAGGGAGCCGAGCAGGGGAGAGGGCCCTGCCCCCACACCGCTCTACCTGCTGAACGCCTCTGAATAAAACCCCCAAGGGAGCTGAGCAACAGCAGGCGGGGCCCCCCACCCCACCCCCACCCGCCTCTGTTCCTGAAAGTCGCTTCAGGAAAGCCCCTGAGGGCCCAAGCTAGGAAGCGGCCCTGCCCCCACCCTGCGCCAGAACTAAAGCTTGCCCGCGGGAAAGCGCATTTGAATCTCAGAGGCCAAGGACTAGCTGGGCGGATCCAGGCGGAGGTGGAAAGGAATCTCAGAAGTCAAGTACACTGGCTAGGAAAATGCCTAGAAAGGGAAAGAAAAATAAGACTTTAGAGAGTTTTTTCCAACAAATGCAAATGATCCCGACCTTCGGATCTGAAGGGGAGGATGAGGACGTATTTTTCCCCATCAGGGAAAGATGTGGAGGGCGGGGCCCTCAGTACCCCAGACACCCCAGGGGGGTGTTGGGTGGGCCTCAGGCCTTGGAAGAGCTTAAAAAGGATTTTGAAAAGCAAGTTAGACAGGTGGAGGAAAGACTGGGAAGGGAAATGACAAAGATGCAAGAAGAGTATGAAAAAAAGGTCAATATCTTGGTAAAGGAGTCCCAAAAAAATGCTGAGGAAATTAACACCTTGAAAAATAGGCTCACTCAATTGGCAAAAGAGGTTCAAAAAAGCCAATGAGGAGAAGAATGCATTCAAAAGCAGAATGAGCCAAATGGAAAAAGAGGCTCAAAAGCTCACTGAATTTAATAGTTTCTCTCAAAATTAGAATGGAACAGATGGAGTCTAATGACTTTATGAGAAACCAAGAAATCACCAAACAAAAACCAAAAGAACGATAAAATGGAAGAGAATGTGAAATATCTCATGGGAAAAACAACTGACCTGGAAAATAGATCAAGGAGAGACAACTTAAAAATTATGGGACTACCTGAAAGCCATGATCAAAAAAGAGCCTAGACATCGTCTTGCATGAAATTATCAAGGAAAACTGCCCTGACATTCTAGGACCAGAGGGCAAAATAAGTATTGAAAGAATCCATCGATCACCACCCTGAAAGAGATCCAAAAAGAGAAACTCCTAGGAACATTGTGGCCCAAATTCCAGAACTCCCAGCTCAAGGAAAAAATCTTGCAAGCAGCCAGAAACAAACAATTCCAGTACTGTGGAAATATAATCAGGGATAACCCAAGATCTAGCAGCATCTACATTAAGGGATCGAAGGGCGTGGAATAGGATATTCCAGAAGGCAAAGGAACTAGGACTGAAACCAAGAATCACCTACCCAGCCTAAACTGAGTATAATACTTCAAGGGAAAATATGGTCTTTCAATGAAACAGAGGACTTTCAATCATTCTTAATGAAAAGACCAGAGCTGAAAAGAAAATTTGACTTTCAAACACAAGAATGAGAGGAAGCATGCAAAAGTCAACAGCAAGGAGAAGTATTAAGGGACTTACCAGAAATGAACTGTTTGCATTCATACAGGGAAGGACAATATTTCTAACTCTTAAAACTTTTCAGTATCTGGGGTGGTTGGTGGGATCACAACATACACATGTACACGCATGCACACACATACACACATGCATTCCACATGCAGAGACAGAGAGCACAGAATTGAACTGAAAATAGGATGGGACCCATACCTTAAAAGAAATTAAGGTTAAATGGAAGAAGAGAGAAATGTAGTGAGAGGAAAGAGGGGGGAAATGGAAGGGGGTAACTATATGTCATTTAAGAGGCAAGTAGGAGATGTTTTTAGTGGAGGGAAAAAGAGGAGAGCTGAGGGAAAAAAACAAACAAACAAACAAACAAAAGTTTTACCCTCATCACATTTGACTAAACGAAGGATGTGAAATGCACACTCATTTTGGTATGAAAACCTATCTTACAGTATAAGGAAAGCGGGGGAGAAGGGAGATATCGGGGGGGGGGGGGGGGGGGATGATGGAAGGGAGGGCAAAGGGAGGAGGGAGAAAATTGAAAGTCAACACTTGGGGAGGGACAGGATCAAAGGACAGAAGAGAAACAATGAGGGGCAGGTTTAAGAGGGATGGCAATTCAGTTAATCTTACACAAACACGACTATCAGGAAGGTCACTTGCAAAGCTACACAGATATGGCCTATAATAAATTGCCTGCCGTACCAAAGGGAATGGATGGGGAGGGAGGGATGGGGAGAATTTGGAACTCAAAGTTTCAGGGAACAATTGTTTAGTATTGTTGTTGCAACTAGGAAAGAAGACATACAGTTAATGAGGAATAGAAAGTCATCTGGCCCTACAGGAGAAAAGAGAAGATAGAGACAAGGGAAGGGAGGGATGACAGAAGAGAGGACAGATTGAAGATAGGGAAAATTAGATTGCTTGGGGTATTGGGGTGGGGGGAGGGGAGAAAAGGGGAGAAAATTTGGAACCCAAAAATTTGTGGAAATGAATGTAAAAAGCTAAATAAATAAATAAATTAAAAAAAAAAAAAAAAAAAAAAAAAAAAAAAAAAAAAAAAAGATTTATTGAGCACCTTCTATGCTCAAGGCTCTGTGTTAGTCTCTGAGTAATTTTTTTTTAAATTAAGATTAACATAGTTTATAGGATGTGAAGGGAGATAAAACATGAATATGAGTAGCTGCAGTACAATAGAGTACTTTATAAAATTGCCAAATGGTACAAGAAGCAAACATCATAAGATTCCAGATTTGGAGCAATTGCTGGAAAAGACTTCTTGGAGGAGGTGGCTTTCACATTGTATTTTCTTTCTGTGAACTCCCTAAGGGCAGGGACTAAGTCTTTTCAGGGCAGGTCTTTCAAACTACAATCACTCTGTCATTCAGAACGAACATATGCTCTAGAGAAAGTAATACTCAAAGAGTTGGACGATAGTAGAGTTAAAAAAAAAAAGGTCTTGATGGTGCGATTTCAGGGGCACCAAAAAGATCCTATGCCCTGGGAATCGCCCCCTTCTACTTTCTGGCTTCCTCTCACTCCCCATTGCTTGTTCTTTATAAATACACAATTAAATTTCTTACTTGGTTTGAATTCCAGTTCCACAATACACTGTGTATATATATATGCTTGGGAAAGTGATATCACCTCTCAGAGACTTAGTTTTTTCATCTGTGGGATAAAATTAGACTAGATAATCTCTGGAATCTCTCTCAACTCTAAATCTATCATAATATTATCCTTTTATCTTAAGCTTTTTACTCCAGTTAAAATGAAAATCCTTTGGTGATAGCAAATATTTCAAGACATTATCAGTTGTTTATGCAATAGTGTAAATGAAGGATCCATGAATAGATTTTTATAGGGTCTTTTTACTTCAAAAGTAGAGGGTAGGCATCTTAGAGAGGTGAAGCAACAATAAAAAATGGGAAGAATATAGATTTGAAGACAAGCTAAGCCTATATTTAGACAGAAATTTTAAAGATCCATTTGAAGTTTCAGTTCAAATAATTTTCAATAATTATTTGCTGCAAATAAATCTTCTTCTGGTTATTGGGAAGATAAAAATTTGGTATGGAGAAGGGAAAAGTAGAGATAAAAATGGGAACGTGAGTAAAATTAAGATAAAATGGAGTTAGAATGTTGATATGATATAGTCTTAAATGCCAAGCTAAGGAGTATGCTCAGATTCAATAGGTTAGTTAGATGGCACAGTGGAGAGAGTGCCAGATCTGGAGTCAGAAAGATACATCTTCCTGAATTCAAATTCAACTTCAAACTCTTATTGACTGTGTGACCCTGGGCAAGTCACTTACCCTGTTTACCTCAGTTTCCTCTCTGTAAAATGAGCTGGAAAGGGAAATGGCAAGCTACTCCAGTACATTTGCCAAGAAACTCCTAAAGGGGTTGCAAAGAGTCAGACGTGACAGAAATGACTGAAAAACAAACAAATTTTCTATTCAATATGCAATGACATTCCCCTGGAAGGTTTTGGTCATGGGAGCAAGATTAGTGGAATCATTAGGAAGATCAGTATGCCAGAGGTGTTAGAGACAAATCAAGGTGAGAGTTAATATGAATTTGGCCCAAGGTGGTAGAAACAGAAATTGGAGAGAGGGGAGTGATTTACAAGGCTTTGCAAAAAATAAAATAGACAAGACTTAACAAGTGATTAGGTGTAAAGAGTGTGGGAGAAATGGGAGGCAAAAAGAACTCCAGGGATTCTATCTTGTTGACTGGAAGATGGCGATGCCATCAGCAGAAATAGGAAAGTTCAGAGGAAAGGTAAATGATGGGGAAAATTAGGAATTTAGTTCTAGGCATGGTAAGTTTAAGGGATTTGTAAGATAGAATATTCTTTTATGAGATTGATCATGTTTTTGAACTCTGGAAATTCAGATGGGCATTGAAATTGTATGCTATAAACCCTAAGGTTTTGAAAATCATCTATTGATTACATACCATTAATGCATTACTCTTCTGGGCAACTTTTGCTCTTTTTTGTTATTTAATAAACTCATTGAACCTTGAATCAAAATCTTTGATTTTCATTAATCAAGGTAACACTTATAATCTATGAGCAGCATTTAAGATACATATCAAAAATATTTTATATAGATATTTATATGCATGAAATATATGTTTAGATATAGATATTTACATATATGAAAAAGTTCTATACATAAAATACCTTCTCAGGATTAAAAAAAAAAACTATTGAAAATTGACAGATAGCCTTTTAACCAAGACTGTTTGCAAAACAATACAGTGGAAAAGAGTGACTCTCTTTTTAGTGTCAGATGACCTGGGTGCAAAGGACACTTCTTACACTTCCTTACACTTACCGTACCTTTGGGCAAGTTGCTTAATCTCCTTGGGCCTCAGCTTAACCCATGGAGGAAATCTGCAAAAGGGAGGCATTTGAGATCTTAGACTGGAGCATCTGACTCTAGGGTAAGCAGTGTTCTGTGTGATTTTCTGGATTAGTTAGTTCTGCTGAATGAAGTCCAGGATTATGAAGATGGTGTTTTTGGTTTGTGGTACAGGCAAGAACTGAAAGATGATGATGCAATAGTGTAAAGGAAGGATCCACGAATAGATTTTTATAGGGTCTTTTTACTTCAAAAGTAGAGGGTAGGAGTCTTAGAGAGGTGAAGCAACATCAAAAAATAGGTACAAATACCTATTTTTATAGGTACAAATCTCATTTACATAACTTATTAATTCTCTTGTCCTCAGTTTTCTTCTCAGTAAAATTCTTCTCAACCTACTCACTGGAACTTAGAAAGAGAAAAAAATCCTTTTACAATCACAGATTTAACCTCTTAACTCAGCCAGACTGGTACAAATACGTACCATTGGTTAAAGTGAAAACTAGGTAAGAAATAAGGTTGGAATCTTGAAATTTATTCTTTTTAGAAAAGCAGAACATAGGGATCATTTTCTGTGAGTTTGGACCAGTAACATATTCCTCATATACAGAGAGTCACATGTATTGCACATGGAAAGGTCTTCCATGAAAATGGTCATGTCTAAATTCTCTGGGAAATAGAAATATCAGAATAGGTACCTCAGGTGTCCTTGGAAGAAAACAAAAAGGATACTTAAAGACAAATTCTATAAATATAATTGATCATTTCCAGATAATTTTAGGGAAGTATTTGATTTTGTTCTGAGAGAATTTGGTTATAAATAAATAATTTTATTAATTAAATAAATATTGTTTTGCAGAAATTACTCTCATTAGTCTCTGGGTAACCAGAATAAAAAGTTTTGCTTTAAAGGGTGACAAATTACCATGGCTTAACATAGGGTCTGAGGAGAACTGACTATACTATTCACTAATTTTTATATCATGGGGTATCATTTTGCATTTGTATCTATTTAATAGATTATCTATAAAATGGGGATGATAATAACACTTTTCAGTGTCATTGTGAGGATCAAAATGTGATATTTGTAAAGTACTTCATACAGTGCTTGGTCCATAGCATATATGCTGTGTGTGTGTGTGTGTGTGTGTGTGTGTGTGTGTGTGTGTGTGTGTGAATGCTTGACCAGTGTCTCTGGCATGCAGATGACTACAGGTTCTTGAAGACTGTGCCAATGTGGAACATGAGTAGTAGGCTCTGCCTCATTGAAAAAAGCTTCTAAGGAGGTCTCAGTGACAAATATTTTCTGCTCCCCAAGGACCAGACCAGCTAGGCTTCTCATCCGAAGACTGGTCAGTATAATTATTGGATCAGAGATTTGGAGCTAGGAGGGAATTTAGAGATCATTTAATCCAGGAGGTTTTCACCTGGGGTCTATTAACTTGAAAAAAATTGGTAACTTTCACTGAAATCACTCTCCTTTGTAACTCTATGTATTTTAATTATATATTTAAAAATATTATTTGGAGGAGTCCCTAGGCTTCACCAGACTGCCATATATGATATAAATATAAAGTAAAGAGATGTCAACTAATTTCACTATATAACAGATAAGGAAATAAGGGCAGAAAGTTATTAAGTCCCAGATCACATATCGATAGATCCAGTTTTTTCTAACGCCAAATCTAATGCTCTTCCCACTGAAACATCAATTATTGGATGCTTATAGCATTCAATTTTAAATCCTATGTCAATTCAATCAAAAGAAACTTGACAAGTTTCCATCACATAGTTGTAATTCACATTTGTGTTGTATTTTATACCTGTACAATTCTAAGAAACTTACAAACCATATTTTATACATTAAGTCCTTGTGGATTAAATTTGTATTTTAGTTCAGTTTTACAGCTTGAGGAATTGGGCCATTGAAGCTTAGAGATTAGGTAAAGCAGTAAATTAAGCTGTAAATTCATAAATTAATGATTTTTACCATTATTAGGCAATGTATGTATTTTGACTATTCAATTTGTTGTTACATTCTGCTCATACCTACCTTGTGCCTATATACTGTTGTTTGGATGATTCTCATTTTTTATACTTTGGAAAAATATTATGTTCTATGGTTCAGTCATATAATAACATTGGTATTTTTAAAATGGGCAATGTTTCAGGGAGAAGCTTGGAGTCATTAAAAGAGCTTTGTTATTTCCCCAGGATAATCCAATCCATTCTCCTTTTCCTGTTTAAGTCTAGAGCTGGGGTGGGGAATGTGCAGCCTC
This sequence comes from Bettongia penicillata ogilbyi, assembly GCA_023548195.1. Taxonomy (NCBI): domain Eukaryota; kingdom Metazoa; phylum Chordata; class Mammalia; order Diprotodontia; family Potoroidae; genus Bettongia; species Bettongia penicillata. The sequence continues at coordinate 150,547 of JAJHZJ010000772.1, forward strand.
AAGGACACTTGTGGCCCTTTAGCTCCTTGGACATGGTCTTTTGACTGAGCCCAAGTTTTTACAGAACAAATCTTTTTATTAAGTTCTGTGAAGTACTGATTCAGTCAAAGCGTGACACTTGAGGACCTAAAGGGTCACATGTGGCCTCGGGGCCGCAGATTCCCCACCCCTTGTCTAGGCAGAATTTGTTGTCCTTCAGTGTCCATCAAAGTTTGAAATGCTAATGGAAGACCTGTTCAGGTTTCCCATCTAACTCATTATCTCTCAGACTGTGATCCAAGAAACAATGAAGTGCTGAATTTTTTTATTCAGTCTTACACTGTTTGGTATTAGACATCAATACTAATCTTTGAAGATTTTATAAAGATTCTGTGAAAATTTTTTTCAAACTGAAGTTTTCTCCAATTTTGGAAAGTTTGAGAAACGTTGTCCTAACTTCATATAACAAAGCAGACCAAAGGAATCCTTCATCTATTTGACTTTTCTTCTATAGATGGGTATGGCAAATTCCTTTGAATGGTTATCAATGTTATCTAGACGACTCTGCAGTGCTCTGGGGCTTGATGCAACCGATGTATATCATCTGCAACTAGGAACATCTGGAGAACTTCACCATCAATAAGGAATCCCTCTTCAAAATGAACGCTGTGCTGGATCTCTGCTTTCCCTATGGAGAACAACTTCAGTGAACATCCATATCTCTGTATTTCCCTGATATGTAATAATCACAAAGTCATTAGTGGGGGTGGGGTCTGGGGATAAGCATTGATATAGGGTCTACTATGGGCCAGGCACTGTGATAAGCACTTTCTGCCAGTGTTATCTCATTTGATCATCCCAGCAATCCTAGGAAGCAGATGCTATCATTGTCCTCATTTTATAGTTGAGGAAACTGAGGCAAACAGAAATTGAATGACTTGTCCAGGGTCACATAGCTAGGAAGTATTTGAGGTCAGTTCTGAAGTCTACCCACTACTCTAAGCAGAGTGGGAGTCATTGTTCAGTTGTAATTACATCAGGTCTATTCTTTAAGATCCCATTTTAGTTTTTTCTTTACAAAGATACTGGAGTGATTTGCCATTTCCTTCTCTAGTTCATTTTACAGGTGAGGAAACTGAGGCAAGCAGGTAAACGGACTTGCCCAGAGTCACACAGCTAGTGTCTGAGGCCAGATTTGACCTCAGGAAGATGAGTCTTCTTGACTCTAGGTAGGTACTCTCTCCATTGCACCACCTAGCTTCATTAGCAATTCATTAAATGACACTGAACCTTTACTATAATATTATGAACTGGAAATTAAAATTCTATATAAAGAATATCTTGCTTAGATTTTTCAAAGAGAATTTATTTATTAACATATCAAGTGGACCTCTTGTAAAATGGTTTCACCTATAAAGTAAATAACCCCATAGCACAGAGCCCAAAGATGGCTTTACAATTAGAATACAGTTAAAAGCAAATAATATATTCATTTTGAGCATAGCAAATTTTCACCTTCATTGACCAAGCAAAATAAAAAAAATATAGAGATTTGAAATGACTTAATTCACCTCTCAATTATTCAGTGGTGCTGGAGGAAAGAGCCAAAATTGAATGAATTCAAAGAAAGCTTTCTCTTTGCTTTGCTTTCAGCAATTGATCTACTTCCTAGTCTTTCCTAATGTAACTCCTGTGATACCACATCACCCATGTTCACATCCTGAGGAACACAAGGAATCTGCTTCAGCTCTCCCTCTACCCTTCCCACCCCCATGTCTTTTCATTCAACACAGCCAGTATGAGCTGCTTTTGTCTAAAATCGTCTAGACATATCAGGGGCATGAGGCATGCCAGATGAGTATAAAAATCTGATAATACCACTATATTCACTTACTGCATAGCCCTTCATGCTAAACAGGTTAGCAATTGCTAATGTAAATCCATTTATTTTGATGAAACCATAGTGCTGATTTGTCCATTATCTGGTGCTGTTTCAACATTATGAATATTGTGTTAGCAGGAACAATATCCTTTCTTGGCTGGTGATGAATATATGGCTATGGACTAGAGCCTATCCACAAAGCCTGACTGTAATAGCCCAGACTCTGGCTTCAGGAGCCTGACTTCAAAGCAGAAAACCAAGCTCTTTTAGCTCAGCATTTTACCTGGCCCAGGGGTTTTATTTTTCTACTTTTGGCACAACGATTCCATTTCAAGAAGAACTTAATTTTAATACACAAAGAAAGTAACCAGGATTCCTCTCATCACAGTTATCAATGAACATAACAGAAGAACTTGTAAGCTCTCTGGCAATTTGAGTATACTCCTGAGAGTTGTCAGCTGGGTAATGAATGAAGGTTCTGGAGCTTAGAAGTGGCTTCAGGATTTTTTTTTTTTTTTTTTTTAGAATGGCTGAGGTATAGGAGGAGGGAGAGATTGATTAATATTTTTTTTTAAAAAACTATATCTTGTATTTTTATTTTGTTTTCAATAAAATGGCTAAACACAGTGGAAAAGACAAAATAAAGGGAGAGACATAGATAGAAACATACACAGAAGGTGCTGAGAGAGAGAGAGAGAGAGATTGAATATGAAAATTACCCATGGCTGATCAGTGCCTCTGGCTAAACTCAAGGGAACTGTTACCATATATTGGGGGGGAGGGGGGAGAGAAATTATTCAAAGGTCAAGTTCAACTACAGGGGCTGAAATTCAATTCACCTTGAGTTTTGTTTTGCCTTGGATTTGAGCAACCTTAAATGGCTAACCTGATGAAGGATACTGTGTGGACTGTGATGCTTGAAAGTTTCTAAGCTATTTCAGTGATGTGTAGGAATTTGACAACATCCTCCTGTCAACACAGTCTCAAATAGAGGAAGACCTGAAAGAGTTACCCCCTGGAATGAATTCTCACACACTCCCTTCCCCCACTCCCCTGTCCATCCCCAGTGGGGCAGGGACGTGAAGGAGAGAAGAGAATGTTATTCCCATGTATTAAGAACATTTTGTTTTAAATAGCCATGTTTATGTTAGACTTCTCAGTAAAACAAAAAATTCTTATAAAGAACCATATTTGTTGCAAAGGATAGTTCATTTGGGGAAGGAATCTTTTGAAATAAATGTGGTATAAAAATAATAGATATAAATAAGCATTTTAAAAATAAAAAATAATTTAATTTTTAAAAGAATCTTATAGCTGGATAATCTAAAAGCAAGTCATAGATATATTTTCTAAACAAGAATTTATTCAAATTCATTTTCATAAGACCAAAAATCACATGGGAACAGACTCCATAAAAACCTCAGCCAGGGAATGGGAGGAGAAGCTTGCTTATATGGAACTTATTCATTTTTGTATCTCACTGAGGACCCAGCACATTTCTTGTCTCATAGTACGTACTAAACAATTATCTGTGGAATTGAATTGTAAACCAAAGAATATTTCTTACATAGAAGTCATAGGATTTATTTTATCCTGGCAATTGACAGTAATGTGAGGGTTTGATCAGTCAGAGCACTAAAGGACTTGTGGGAACTAAGATAAAAAATAAACCTTCCTTTCAGGTTTTCCTGTTCTTCCTCCTTAGTCCCCATGCCAATCATGTTTCTCTCAGCACTCACTAACCTGGTTATTTGTCTGTTTCCACACTGCTGCATCACAAAACATCATGCCCACTTGCCTAGAAAAGATAATATCTAACACATATGGGGACTGCCTTTGATCTCTGTGGTCTAGCTAGAGGTCAGAGACCTGTCTTCTCCTGTCCCTCACTTCAAATGGTTCCTTTCATTTACTGTGAAACCAAACGTTAGAAAGACAAAGACAGGGAAAATAAAAGCCTTGATTTAATAGCAATTTATGTGTTTGGCTTATTTCAGGTTGGATTTTATTCTCTTTGGGTCACATCTAATCATCATTACTCACTGGGACACTTTCCCCCATCTCCCAGTATTTGTTTATTCACCCACACGGGGACAAATTGATCATAAAAGGGCTCGAGGTCACCTCTGTGCTTGCTCTTGGCCGTTTGGGCACTGTATTCCTCCTTATGGCTAGCAGTCCATCAATCATGGACAGGTAGAGAATTTTCTATTTGTTGCGTTGACAAATCCTTAGGCAATATATTTTCTATTTCAGTTTTGTTGTTATATGATTTGGACTCAATGTAGGCATTTTTCAACCCATGTGACTCAGAAATAGAAAATGTAAAAATACGGAGAAGATTTAGGTGATGAAGGGAAGAAACAGGGTGCCAAAATTTGGAGCTAGCATCCCTGAATAGAAAAAAGATTTTCTAAAGTAGGATTCTTAATCTAGTGTCCATGAGCTTGTTTTCTTTTTAAATTAATTATTAAAATGAATTAAATGTTAACATAAAAATATTTAATTTATTAAAATTATTATCACTGTAATAATAATAGCTAGCATTCATATGTGCTTTGAAGTTTATGAAATATTTTGAAAATACAATCTCATTTTATGCCCACAAAATCCTTGGGACCTAGATGCTATCATTATCTCAATTTGACAGATGAGGAAACATAATAAAGAGATTAAATGACTTACTCAGGGCCACACAGCTAGCATCCAATGAGGCAAATTCTAACTCAGGGCTTTATCTCAAGTCCAACCTTCTATACACCATAGTACATAATTGCCAAGATATCAAATTCAATATGGCAACAGCGTTTTTACTGATCACTTCCTCTTTTTATGGAGAACTCATTGCTATGTCCTTCTTATCTGGCTAATTCATTCCATGGTATAGGGCAAAGGATGATGAATTTTTTTTGTTTATTTTTTGAGGCAATTAGGGTTAAATGATTTGCCCACGGTCACAAAGCTAGTAAGTGTCTGAGGTTGGATTTGAACTAAGGCTCTCCTGATTCCAGGGTCAGTGCTCTATCCACTGCATCACCTAACTGCCCCAAGAGCATTGGATTTGGTGTTGGAGAGTCTGGATTTGAGTCCTAGCTCAGCTACGTGCTACCTCTCTTACTTTGTTAAATTACTTAATCTCTCTAGTCCTTTGAGAGAGGGGGCTGAACGAGATAACCTGCAAGGCTACTTCAAACTCTAGATCTATGATCCTATAATGCCCTGGTTGTGTAATGGGTGAATTAGATGGCCATACAAATAGCCTCACCTGCAAAAATATTTTGCTAGCTAGTATGTATATAAACAATCCTTTTCCATTTCTGGCTCTACTGATGACCAGTCTATTGAAATTAAGGAGAATTGTTATAGTGTCAAAAGCAAAGAAGGAATCATGAGTATTTTTGTATGCTTGTTCCCCTTAAAACTTTTTCTGTGTACATTGTAAACAGTTACCACAAAAGCAAAAATAATTCTATCTTTAGTGAAAAAAAACACACTGATAAAAGGTTTGAAATTCTAAAATGATGCTCATTATTTGTCCTCTATCTATGTTGGTCAGCTATTTTGTCTCCTTGCTCCTTTTTTTCTCTGTGATTAGGTATGATTAGATGATAGAGTGCTGGATTTAGCATCAGGAAGAGCTGAATTCAAATTCTGACTCAGTAACTTATTAGCTATAAATGAAAGGAATGAAGGAAGAAAGACATGACTGGTCTAGATACCCCTCTTAAAATGGACGATCTAAGAGGAAACAATCAGTGGAAGAGGTCACAGATCAGGAGTATACTTCTAGAACATTAGTCAAATCAGGCAAAAAGCATTTATTAAGTACTTACTGTGTTCCAATCACTGTGCAAAGCAGCGAGGATACAAAAGAGGGGAGACAAAAAACTTCCTGCTCTCAAGGAGCTAACAGTCTAATGGGTGAGACAACATGTGACCATGATATACAGACAAGACATATGCAGGATAAATTGTGGGCAGTCTCACAGGGAAGGCACTGAGAAGGAAAGGGAAAAGTTTCCTGCAGAAAATGAGAATTTATCTGAGACCCGAAGGAAGTCAGAGAAGTTAAGAGGCAGAGATGAGAGGAACAGTGCTTCAGGCTTGCAGGACAACCCATTGAAATCTCCCAGTCAGGAGATGGATGGAGGGTCATGTGCAAGGACCCCAGTGTCTCTGGATAGTAAACTTTAGAAAGCTCATCAATGTATAATGCAGCTTACCTGGTAAGATTTTTAATCCTATAGTGATGTGGTATAAATTTGGCCCAAGGAATTTCAAAATCATACCTTCTTAACTAAGGAAGGGACATGACCATGATATTTGGAACATGAAAATCCCTTTCTTTCCACTGGTTGACAATGTTCTGGCTAAAGCATTTTGGGAACTTTGAAACAAAATTGAGCATTGCTTTCATTCAGTTATGTCCAAAACTTCATGACCTCATGGATCATAGCACCTCAGGCCCTACCATCCTCCCCTATCTCCCAAAGTCTGTCCAAGCTTATATTTATTACTTCCATGACACTATCTATCCATCTCATCCTCTATCGTCCCTTTTTCCTTCAATTTTTTTCCCAATATTAGGGTCTTTCCCAATGATGTGGTCAATGTATTTAAGCTTCAGCTTCAGTGTTTGTTCTTCCAACGAATAGTCTGAAATACAAACAATAATGAACCTATTTGAATCATGAAGGGTCAAACTTTCCAGTTAGTCAAAAAAATGTGGTTTCTGTGTCACATAAAGAAACAGACAAATAACAATTGCAAAAAGCAATCATATTGCTGCCTTTGGAAGAAAGAATGCATCAAGATTCCCAGTCGTCCAACAAGTGTTTAGCGGAAATCTACCGTATGTCAGACCACGCGGCCAGCAGTGCAAGTCAGGTCATCGTTTCTCTGATGGCATGGTCTTCTTCGTCAACGAAGGACAAACACAACTGTATGTCAGACTATGTGACCAGCAGAGGGATTACCAGATGAAAATGAAATATTCTCTACCTTCAAAGAGTAGCCATAGAACTATTTGCTATTGGTAGTATGTATTCTGAAGGATGCTAAGAACCTTTAGCAACTCTTAGCTTAGTTGTCTAGCAAATCTGTTAGAGAAAAATAACAACTTATACTTACATAATGCTTCCAATTTTGCAAAGCCTCCCTCCACCCTCCCATAATAGCCTTTCAAAATGCAAAGCATCATTACCCTAATTTTCCAGACAAGGAAACTGAGGCACAGAGTTATCCTAAGCTACACAGCTACCAGATGTTGGAGTTGTGGCTCAAATCTAGTTGTTCTAATTTTAAGTTCATTCTTAATCTGCTCCATACTTTCTTTAGGAATTCCATAAGATTAGTGTGGAAAGTCCCTTAAAATCAAGGGCATGTTCATTTGCTCTCTTGTTAGCACTGAGGAAAACAGAAACAATCCAGTCCAATCTAATTCAATATGTATTTATTAAGTACTTACTACATACCAAATGCTCTTCCAGGAATTGGAATTAAAAAGACAAAACATATAACAATCTCTGCCTTCAGGAAGTTCATATTCTATTACAAGTCTATAAAACACACTTAGATTTATATACACACATGTATATGACACATGTGTAAAGTGTATGTATAATATACACATGCATATAACACATGCTGCACATATATATCCGCACATATGTACATATATACTTATAGCCCTATATAATGTGATATATACATAAACATGAATACATGTATACCTTGATGTATATATACTTTTTATATAGTACATATATAGAGCATATGCATATACTATCATCTGTCTATCTATCTATCATCTATCTATCTATCTATCTATCTATCTATCTATCTATCTATCTATCATTTATCTAGTAAATTTCAGCAGAAAGGGAGAGAGTGCTAAAGGAATCAGCAAAAGTTTCCCAAAGGAATGTGAACTGAGACTTGAGGGAAATTAAGAATTTTAAGGCCAGGGGTGAAATGAGAGTGAATTACTTCCAAGTATGGGAGATAGCCAGTACAAAGTCTCAGATGTGGAAAATGTGAGTCATTTTAGTAAGTGTTTCTGGTTGTCCCAGAAATTTTTGTTGAATGGCAAGGAGTTATGAATGTCCTTTCCCACTACTAGGTGTGGTATGGAGGAAAGGGTTAATGGCTAGCATCTGTATTAACACCTAGGAGGGGAAGGAGTATACCAGAGCTAGGTGTGTTGACTGGATTTAGCTGCCCAGGGGAAGGAGCCAGAATACTAGAACTCGAAATAAAAAAAGATGTTTGAAGTATACATTTATCAGCTTCTCTTTTAGAACAAGTTCAGAAGATTTTTTTTTTTCCTTTTGGTCCTTGGGCATAACTTTGGAGGCAGATTGTGTGTGTGTTTGTTTGTGTGTGTGTGTGTGTGTGTGTGTGTGTGTGTGTTTCATTGTCAAAGAAGACAATGCCATCAGAGAAATGATGACATGACTTGCACTTGACTTTGTTTTGAGTGAGGGAGGGCTGTGCAGGTCACCAGCCTCACTTCTCCTCCAGAGCCATCTGTAACCAGTGACCAGATATTCATCAGGATGACTGGAGATGACCCCAGGATGAGGCAATTGGGGTTAAGTGACTTGCCCAAGCTCACACAATTAGTGAGTATCAAGTGTCTGAGGTGAGATTTGAACTCAGGCCCTCCTGACTCCTGCACTCATGCTCTACTGCACCACCTAGCTGCCCCTGGAGGGGCAGCTATCTGGAGGCAGATAGGTGTCACAAGGTATAGAGTGCTGGTTCTGGAGTCAAAAAGACTCGTCTTCCTCGGTTCAAATCTTGACACAGACATTTGCTGTATGAGCTTGGACAAGTCACTTAACCTTGTTTGCCTCAGTTTTCTCCTTTGCAAAATGAATTGGAGAAAGAAATGACAAACTACTCTAGCATCTTTGCCAAGAAAACCCCGAAATGGGATCTCAAAAAGTCAGGCACAACTGAATAATAATTGTTATTATATTGCTGGAATAATGTTGGAAATGAATGTCTTCTTTGTCTTCTATCCTATTTCCAGACAGCTGGAACCATAATGATGGTTTAACAATTTAACATTTCCTAACATACAAATTCAGAAATAATACCACAGGGTAAAGTAATTGGGAATGTACATAAAATAAATCTATCCATTGTATAACTGAATTGCATCTTGAATTTCCTAATCTAATCATAGGAAGATAGAGCTAGAGCTTAGAGGTGCCCTCAGAGAGACCACCTACTCTGTTATTTCAGAGATGGAGAAACTCTAAAATCCCAGGTAGTTTTTGATTTGGTAAAGGGCAATATAGTAAGTTACCAGAAGGGTGATCAGAGCCCTCCCATCTTGTACATTTTTTTTACCATTCCCTCTGCCAATTTAAAAATTTTCCATCAGGAACCTCATTCTTTTAATACCATATTAATTCTCATTCAAACAAGAAGCTTCCTGATAAAGAAGTAGGATATTTGGTTCTTTTACTATATACAATACATAATAATTCAGCTAACATCCTCATTCCTTCCCACCTTATACACATATCCAAAAGTAAGAGAGGGGATAGAATTATTTCATATGATTTTTTTCATCACGTAAAACCCAATACACAGTTTAGCCCCAAAGTTTACTTAAGATACCCTTTTTTAATATATCAAACTAGAATCAGGAGTTTTGAAGAAAATTGCTGAATCAGAGAAAGTTAGACCCTATCCAAAGCCAAAATTGTACCTAGAATGTGAGGTCAGAAGAATGGGGTAGGCATTTAGAGCCAATAGCAAGCTATGATGGCCAGGGGGAGATCTCAGGATGGTCACCAGACATGGGACAATTTGTTAAGCTTTCACTTAATCTGTTGCTGCTTCTTTTCCATGGCAGTCCAGTAGATGCTGGAAATCACTCTTCTTTATGCTTAAGTGAGTTGAATTGTCAACAGTTGGGATACAAACAGAGTAAAATGTGTTTAAAAGCATTTTGCTTTGGTTTGCTGAAATCTGTGAACTGTAAGACTGGGGATCTTGGGGGTCTGATTAGTCGACTTCTCAGAAACTAATGAGTATATCTTTAACAAGGTGCCCAAGAATATAGGACCACTGGGACACAAACTAGTGTATTATACACCATAATGAATGTATCTTCCTAAGAATTCAATTTTTAAAAATGTACTAAGTAGCAGGTACTAGGAATAGAAAAACAAATGAAATGGACCCTGTCCTCAAGAAATAAATTTGCATTCAGGATTTATTTAGGCTTTGAGGTGAAAAAAATCCAGTTCATCTTAAACAAGGTGAGAAATAGAAGCATATTGAATCTGAACAAAATGAAATTGGTTTGGGGATCCAATTCTTGGATTGTTATATAAAATAGAGATATCTAATGGAATATTGAGGTAGGAAATTCAAAGAATGAATTAATTTGGGATTTAGATTTAGATAAAAGTGGGGAAAGGAATAGGAACTTCAATTATAAAAAAAAAAAAAAGAGTTCAATTTATATTAAACCAAGTACTAACAGCAGAGGGGGAAAATATGTCCCTGAGGTGTTGCATGACTATGTCAGGTAGCTTAATAGAGAGAGAGAACTGGACCCAAGATAGGAAGACCTGGGTTTATGCCCTCGTTTAATATACAACCCCTGTAAGTCTTTTAACCCCTAAGTGCCCCTAGACAGCCTTCAAAGACTGTAAGATATGGAACAGTTGCTGAACATCATTGGTAAAGGGAGTTTCCTATACTGGTAAAATCACAGGTATGCATAATACACAAATATATGTATACATATCTGTGCATATACAAACATACATGCATTTATAAAGTATGCCTGTGTATGTATATATATGTGCTATAATATGAATACATATATGTATATACATGTGCATATGTATGTATTTATATGTATGTTTTGAGTAGCTGGTAGTGAGTTGGCATGGTGGATAGAGCACTGGGTCAGGAATCAGGAAGACATATCTTCCTCAGTTCAAATCCAGCCTCAGACACTTATGAGGTGGGTGACTGGGCAAATCACTTAATGCTTTTTGCCTCAGTTCCCTCATATGTAAAATGAACTGGAGAAGAAAAAGACAAACCACTCTAGTATCTTTACCAAGAAAACCCCAAAAGGGTCACAAAGAGTCAGACACAACTGAAAATAACCAAACCAAATCAAAATTCAGTAGCTATTATCTGTACCCTTCAGAAACATTGTGACACACCTGAAAGTCAAATAAATGTGTTTAACACCCACCTTGACCTCTCTCAAGAAACTATCTCTAGAAGCTGGACAGGTTTTGGTACTGATATTTAGAGAGGTTATCAGTTACTAAAATAGGATAGACTTCTTTCAAGGCTCGGTTCCGGTTATCACCTCCTACAGGAGGCTGTCCTGCATGTCCCATCCTTCCCTCAACCCCCACCCTCCGTCATTACTTCTCCCTTCCTTCTGAAGTTAGTCTATACTTTGCATTTGCTCACATTCCATCTCCTCTGTGGGATGCTTCCTGAGAATAGGGACTGAAATTTTCATTTTTATTTTTGGTCTTTATGTTCCCAGAGTAATACAGTTCCTTGTACATAGTATGTAACTAACAAATATTTATTGTTTCGGATTGGATGAAATTGAACCAAATAGTTGAATTCAAGTAACCTGAACTGAGCTAGATATGTGCCAGTAGGAGTATAGGAAAAGAGAAAGGAGGTATGTAGGAAGAGGTAACTTGTCTATTAGCTTCAGAGAAACAAGCCCCTGCAGGAGGAGGTCTGGGATGGTAGGCATTGGGAAACTCCTTCCCCCACCACTTCTGGTGGCCTCTGGAACCAGAGGTATTCAGTTTTTCAGGTGTGCATTCCTCCATCCAAAGGCAGCCACAAGGGGATTAAAGCTGCAGCACCTGGGATAGCCTGAGATTTCACTGACCTTGGCAGTATTAGACGATAATCATTCCTAGTAAGGAATTCTTGTTCAGGGTCATGATTGCATTTAGTGTAGCCCTTCTTTCCCTTAGCATCCAAGCACGGAAGTGCTATCTCACCATCACTGTGGCCCCAAAGCCCCCACATTCCCCCCACGCTTACTAATCTCTCTGCTTATGGTATGTGCTGGGCACTGAAAGCCAGAGACATTTCCCCACCTGCCTGTCTTCAAAACAATTATACGCCTAGAAGCTCAGGAAGAAAGCAGTTAATAGTGTTCTGAGATCATATTTCCTCCTTTTCCCATGTCCTGGGTGATGAGTTGTTTCTTTGTCCGATTAAGGAAAAGTGCTTCTGGAACAATAAATGGGCAAGGATTGAGATCGCAGTGGGGAGTTCATAGGCTCATATACAGTTGGAAGAGACCATCTAGTTCAATCCCTTTATTTTGCAGATGAGGAAACTAAGTCCCAGGGAGATTAAGTGACTTGTGGGTGGTCACAGAGTTAGTGTCCGAGATAAGAATCACTCAGGTCTTCTGAAGCCAGAGTCACTACTGTCTGCACCAGAGGCTTCACATTCCAGCCCTCCTCCCTCTAGCCACTCACACCCTACAAATTTCCCCTTACAATATTCCATTTAGTACCTACAAATTCCTCCTTGGAATATTCCCTTTGCTCCTTAGCTTGTGATAAGTTTTTATCTGTTTAATAAATAATGTAAAATGAAGTTTACCTGTGATTTAATCAACATGAAGGACTCCATTCTCTGAACTGATACAGTCCCCTTTGTAAAATGTGGATAATAATGACACCTGGTCAGGTTGGCAAGGTAGATAAGAATGCCAGGTGTGGAGTCAGGAAGATTCATCTTCTGCAGTCAAATCTGGCCTTAGGCACTTTACTAGCTGTGTGACCCTGGGCAAGTCACTTAATTCTGTCTCAGTTTTTTCATCTGTAAAATGAGCTGGTAAAGAAAATGGCAAACCACTCCAATATCTTTGCCAAGAAAACCCCAAATGGAGTCACATACAATTGAAATGACCGAACAACAAATGACAGCTATCCTATAGGGTTGTTATGAAGATGAAATGAAATGATATATATGAAGTAGTTAACAAAGCTTAAAGGGATGTATAAATAGGGGCTATTGTTATGTGGATCAACAATCAGCTAAGGTTTACTAGATCTTATCATAGATTTAGAACTAGAAAGGACTTCAAAGGCCATCCCATGTACCCTCCTCACTCAGGTTTTCCTGGGTCTTTTCTGACTCCAGGACTATCCACTGAGACATTTAACTACCTCTAGGCATATTTATTCCTGAGGGGTGGGATGGTGGTGGTTGTGGTGGTAGAATTAATCATTTTGTGAACATAAGATATAGTCTATCCCAATACTCTATTTTCCCCAGAAAGTTTCTGATTTTATGTGGCATGATAGATAACATACTTCCTTTAAATGCATTTATTATTTTTCTCCAACATTTCTCCATTAAATTTATTTAACAAGCTAAAGGCTTGATTGAATAGACTATATACAGGGATTATTCTTATACTTTGTGGTTGAATGGGGACTATTTCCAAGAATGAGTATTAAGGATATATTTCTTGTATTTCTTTTTTTTATAATAACTTTATATTTTCAAGACAGACATTTGGTTTGGACGATATCTGCCATAACAGGAAAAGTGACAGTAATATTTTAAAGTGTTACTTCTAAAGTCAGTGTGTGGTTTATAAAAGTTAAAGGGATATATAAAATCTTTAGCTATGTTGTAAATCCTTCAGCACATTTTCAAGTCTTCTCAATGCCTGATCAGACTTGAAATGAAAGGAATAATTCTAACAAAATTATATTTCTGTCAGGGAAACAAGGATGGCATGGGATGGAGGGGACACTGAGACAGTGACAATCATCCAGTGATGCTGAAGGGCTGCTCCCCTTTCCCTGAAAGGTTGTCTTAATATGGGACAATATGTTCAAGAAGAAAATTAGAAACTGAAATGAAGTACCTTTTGGAGGCCCCATGGAAACTGAACAGGCCAAAGACCTCAAGCAAAGAAATGCTGTGTTAAACTATCTGTCTTGGTCAGAGACAATGGTAAGAAATGGAGGCGACATCATGGCCAACCTTGGGCAGTCCTCCAACTCTTTTTTCTCCATCCTCTTTTCTAGAATGTGGATGGTTAAGGAACCCAGAAAGAAAAAAAGAAATTCCTACTCACAAGCACCTCACCTCAGCCCTGAAATACTATAGGAATTTGGTCAGCAGGGCTCTGGGAAAATACACACCCTTTCACTTAAACAAGGAGATACTCTGTAGAAGAGTTTCCAGCGTTTTGGTCAAATCAGACAAATAGCTGGATTTGCCTTTTTATGAGAGAGTAGATCAACCTCCACGTATTTTTCCATGAACTTTGAGACTGATTGTTTTGGTATGGTCTCACTGGACCATGGTCTTCAACAAATTTATAACAACAACATTGTAAGAGATAATATCTGGCCTCTGCAGTATCTTTAGCTGCATGTTTAAGAATCTGCGTATGTATGTTTAAGCCAAGAAATAATGGCATCACCATGTCTGTGATGGGCTTCTATGTCCCTCTGAGGCAGCAGAAGCTCCTAGAGGCTAGGGTGTCTGGGATACTAGGGCATAGAATTAGAAAAAGAGCTGCTACAAATCCATCAAGAATCTTAGAAGATCCTATAGCCCTCCAACTCTTGGATCTAAAAATCAACCAGGATTAAGATCTGAATATGACCCTTTCTTCCTCATCATCATCTCCACTTATCCTGAGGATGGAGTTAGTTCTGTGTCCAGAAGGATTTATGATTTCCATGTTCCCTTGGAGGGGTAAGAATTATTAGTCATCAGAATGAATAGGTGGCAGCTGGAACTAGGTCTTATAAATCCAACTTAAATGGAATGAAATATTACAGAAACCTTTTCGATGACCAATAAGTAGAAAATTTGGAAACATTGCAACAGACACTGAGTTTTCTAGATTTCTATCAAGTGTGTTAACCAATACTTCTGAGCTCCGCAGGATACTGATAATTGGTGTCCATGATGAACTTGAGACCTAGAAAATCTTGAAGTACTATTTGAATAACTGGATGAAGCTTCAATTCAATGTTGCTTTGGGGAAGCAGTGAGGAGTAGTGAAAATGATAATAATTATCACTCAATTTCATAAAATAATTCTCAGTATAGAAAATAGGCTCATACAATCAATCAACCAATTTATTGAGAACTTACTGTGTTCTAGGCATTGTGCTAAGCACTAGAAATACAAAGGAAAAAGTGGTCTTTACCCTCAAAGAGCTTGCATTCTAAAATAAGACGTAAATGAATAGGTATATGCAAGATAAAAAGAATGGTTAAAACCTTTGAGGCAAAGGTATTGGTAACTGGACAGTCAGTTAAAATAAGTCCTGGAGCTGACTATGGCTCAGATCATGAGCTTTCTATTGCAAAATTCATACAAATAGAAAAAAGTAGGAAAAACCACCAGATTGTATAGGTATGACATAAGTAACATCCATTATGAATCTGAAGTGGAAATGACGAATAGATTTAACGGATTAGATCTGGTAGATAGAATATCTGAAGAGCTATGGACAGATGTTCACAATATTGTACAAGATACAGCAATCATAAATATTTCCAAGAAAATGAGCAACAAAACAAAATGGCTGTCTGATAAGGCTTTTCAAATATTAGAGGAAGGAAAGAGAGTGAAAAGAAAAGGAAAAAAAGGGAAAGATATATTCAACTTAATGCAGAACTCCAGAGAATATAGAGGAGAGATAAGAAGTTTTTCTTAAGTGAGCAATGTAAAGAAATTTAAAAAAGTAGAATGGAGAGAATGGGGAAGACAAAAGATCTCATTATGAAAATTATAGATATCAAGAGAAAGTTTCGTGCAAAAATAGGCGATAAAAGAAAAAATGTAGGGATTTAATAGGAGAGAAGAGATTCAGATGAAGTGATGAGAATTTAGAAAAGAACTATACAAGAAAGATTTTAGTATCGTCAAAAACTGTGATGGTGTGGTTATTGATCCAGAATCATATATCCTGATGAAGGAAGTTGAGTGGAGCTTAAGAAGCATTGTTAATAAGACGAGGAGATAATGAAATTCCAGCTCAGTTATTTAAAATCTTAAAAGATGATTCTGTAAAAGTGCTGCACTCAATGCACCAGCAAATTTGGAAAACTCAACAGTGGCCACAGGATTGGAAAAGATCAGTTTACATCCCAAACCTAATTGCTGGGCAATTGCGCTCACTTCACATAGCAGAAGGTTATGCCCAAGATTCTGTACCTAGGCTTCAGCAAAATGTGAATCAGGAATTACCAGAATAGTAGGTTGGTTTTCAAAGAAGCAGAAAAACTAGAAACCAAATTGCCAACTTTTACAGGATTGTGAAGAAAGCAAGAGACTTCTAGAAATACAACTACTTCTGCTTCATTGACAACACTAAAACTTTTGACTGTATGATCACAACAAAATATATCAAGTCCTCAGAATGGAAATACTAGATCATCTTACTTGTCTCCTGAGAAAACTAACTGTATTCGAGCCAAATAATAGCAATTAGAACTGAATATGGAATAATTAATTGCTTCAAAATCGGAAAAGGAGTATGCCAAGACTGCATGTTGTTACCTTATTTATTTAACTTATGTGCAGAGTACATCACACAAAATCACAAGCTGGTTGAATCAAAATCTGGAATGCCATTAATCTCAGATGAACAAATGATATCACTCTGATGGCAGAAAGTAAGGAATAATTAAGAAGCTTCTTGATCGGGATGAAAGGAAAAAGTATCAAAGATGTTTTGAGGCTTAACATTTAAAACAATAACAATAACAAAAAAACTCAGATCTTGGCAATTGGTCCAATCGCTTTCTGGAAAATAGAAAAAAAAATGGAAACAGTGTCAGATTTTTTATTCTTGAGCTCAAAGATCACTGTAGACATTGACTGAAGTCATGAAATTAGAATAGATTTGCTCCTTGGAAGAAAAGCTATCGCAAATCTGGAAAGCATATTAAAAAGCAGAGACATCACCTTGCCAACAAACGTTTGTATAGTCAAAGCTATAGTTTTTATCAAAAGCAATGTATGGCTATGAGAATTGGACTATCAGGAAAGTTGAGCATCACAAAATTGGTGCTTTTGAATTGTGGTGCTGGAGAAGATTTTGAGAATTCCTGGAACATCAAGGAGATCATACTAGTCAATACTTAAAGAAATTGATTCAGACTATACACCAGAGGGTCAAATGCTGGAGATGAAGCTTAAACAGATTGGTC
Organism: Bettongia penicillata ogilbyi; assembly: GCA_023548195.1. Classification (NCBI taxonomy): domain Eukaryota; kingdom Metazoa; phylum Chordata; class Mammalia; order Diprotodontia; family Potoroidae; genus Bettongia; species Bettongia penicillata. The sequence continues at coordinate 167,636 of JAJHZJ010000772.1, forward strand.
ACATAATGAGAGTATGGAACTCATTGGAAAAGATCCTGATGTTGGGAAAGATTAAAGGTGAAAGAAGGGGACAGGATGAGATGGACAGTCAGTTTCATGGAAGCAGCAAACATAAACTTGGACAGATTTCAGGAGATAGTAGAGGATAGAAGGGTCACATATGCTATGTTCCATTGGACCATGAAGAGTCAGACATGACTGGACAACGATGCAGCATCTTTATCCTTTTAATCTCTATAGTCTGTCTCATTTCTTTCCAACATTAAATTCCTAAGTGACAAGGACTTGTCATAAATCTTCATATCCTGTAGTGTCTATACATTTACATATAGTAGATAGATGATCAATAAATATCTGAGAAATGCATTTATTGAGTAGAGCATAATGCCACAACTGTGTTGAGCTCTCTCAAAACTCATCTGGGTTTTAAAAGAGAGACTTTAAGGACAGAGATTTCAAATTTTTTTCTATAAAGCTACTGTAGGTTCCAAATATGATAATCATTATCTTATAAATTTCAAAAAAGAAATAAATGCTTTACTAGCATTAATTCATTCTCATGCATTTTTCTCCAATGTAGAGGAAAATCCAAAACACCGGAGTGAATGCTGGAGATAAACACTTTTCTCTACATGGTCACAATAAGACTATTGTCAAAACAAAGCCAAAAAGAAATACAAAGGGAAGGATATATAAGAAGATAGAAAGTATTTTTTAATTCATTGTTTCTAATCAGATTCATGTTTGAGTCACACTAAAGAAAACTTAGGAAAATGTACAGCACTGAGAATCTTTAAAATAGTGAGTTGAGAACCTGTTTCCTATTTTCTCCCAGTCTACAACCAATTATTGAGAGTGTTTCAATAACTGATAAAATTAGTAAGGAGACAGATTATATTATCACTAAATTCCTTCTAGGTCTAAAATTCTGTAAGCATGTAAGTCTAGATAAATCAATTTTCATCTAATATGTAATTAAAAAAATAGGAAGCAACATATAGAAACTCAAATTTGAGCTTAAGTACATTGTCAAAAAGATAACTACAGGAGACATAAGTAAGATAGGACTTCTCAGAGATGAGAAATGTTCAGCTAAAAGTTCATCTTAAACTGCAAAATGACCTGCAGCAGACCTTCCTCCCATTCACTGACCTTACTTTACTTTAATTCTTTAATTCTTTTTGTTTCTCTTAATTTCAGGATACACTACTTATTATTTTCTAGAGTTTAGTGTGCTCTCTTCCATCTCCTAACATTGGCTGCCTTAGAGTTCACATGCATATCCACCTACATGTTGTATTCCATCCTCCCTCTGATACTAAATCAATAGTTTGTAGACATCTGAAACTTAGCATGTTCAAAACTGAAGTAATCATCTTCCCCCTACCAAGTCCTCCCCTCTTCCCAATTTCTCTTTTACTGTTGATGGAACCACCAACCTCCCAATGACCCAGGTTCATGACTTAGGTGTCACTCTCAAATCCTCACTCTTTCCCACTCCCCATACTCAATTGCAAAGCCCTATCAACTCTACTTTCATAAGAGCTCTCATATATACCCTCTTCTGTCCTTTGACATTGCCACTACCATGGTCCAAACCCTCATAACTTCCTGCCTAGACTATCCCAATAGCCAGATGCCACAAGCTCTCCCCACTCCAGCCCCTCCCAGCTGTCTTCTGTCAAACTGATCTTCCAAAGGGACAGAACCGAACATGTCACAACACTGCAATAAAATCCAATGGCTCCCTATTAACTATTAATAAGGTCAAATATAAAATCCTCTGTTTAGCTTTTAAAGACTTATAATACAGTCCTTCCTATCTTTCTTATACCCACCTGACATCCCCTTCGCATACTCTGCGATTCAGTGACATTAACTTCACTTTTTGTTCTTCTAAGAAGAATCTCCATCTCCTGACTCTGGGCATTTTTACTGACTGTACCCCTGGCGTGGACCTCTCTCCTTCCTCATGTCTGCTTCTTGGCTTTGCTGGTTTCCTTCAAGTCTCAGCTAAAGTTTCACTTTCTATAGGAAGGCTTTCTCAATACTCTTCAATCTTAGTAACTACCTTCTGAAGTTATCTCCAGTAAACAACTATAGTAAATCATACTGTTTATCATTTATACATAGTTATGAGTTGACTGTACACTTTTTGAGAACAGAAACCAATTCTTGTCTTTCTATGTATCCCCAGCACTTGGCACAATGCTTAGCATTTAGTGGATAACTAATAAACATTTCTTGACTTGAATGTAATATATTTGAGAGCAGAATTATTTTCTTATAATTATTTAATATATTTATTATATTCATGTCATATCTTCATATTTCTAGTGAGCAGTAAAGTGCCTTTTCCATAATAGGCACCCAAAACAGTCTGTTGAATGAAATTCTTAAATTCATCTCTTTAATACTCATCTCTTTGGACAAAACTACACATAGTGGTTTTTAGGTTCAAATACATCAGGTCAAGACAAATAAATCTACTGCCACTATTGATGTATTAACAATGATGTTTACAAAACTGCAAACCAGTAAGACAGAAAAAGGCATACATTTCAATAACATAAAAATGCAGCATGTTAGCTTGTATTTTAGAGATTTGCTAAGGCTGTTAGTGATTTTGTCTTTTCCACTTAATAATATATTATTTTTTCCAATTACATGTAAAGATCATTTCCAACATTCATTTTTATAAGATTTTGAATTACAAATTTTTCCTCTCCTCTCCCCTGAGCTGTTAATCACTTTAAAAGTTCCTCACACATTTTTCTGTCTTCTGAATGTTTCTATAGAACTTATAGAGTCTTCAGTTAAAATTGAAGTATTAAAAATATTATGATACTACATTATGTAGTAATAAATAAATTAAGTAAAATTAGCTTAAATATTCAATAATATAATATACTATAATTCCATATAATATTATATTGAATATTAATATTAGATCAAAATAATCAATTCAAATAGCATTTTATATACTCAGTTGCATATGAGTGTATGTTTATATGTGCATCTATATAGCATGATATCATATCAACAGCATATAATTTTCAGAAAATAACAAATAATGTTCATGATGACTTAGAAAACAACAAACTTCTGAACAAACTAGCACATTTATAATGAGGACAACAACAATCTAAAGTCAGCTAGAAATATTTTTTCCCTTTGAAACAAGTGAAATATATTTTTATCCCATTGAAACAAGCCAGTATTGAAGAAGTTAAATTGTTCAAAGTTAACCAGCCTCATCTGAAAGAGAGGAAGTTTACCCTTCATTTCCCCACAGATTCTCTTTAATTTTGAAGTCACAATGACAGGTGGCCTCATCACTCAGGGCATTACAGACCACCTTGAAGATATCAGCACCAGTGGCCTTTGAAGTCAGAATAATCAACAAGCCATTTGATCCTCTATCAGATGCAATGGCCCCACAGAAAAAGGGCAGCTCTCAGGTATACTGAGTGTCTATAAAATGGGGATAACTTGATATGGTTTACTGGGGTAAATTCACAGACCTCTAATGGGACAATATAGTAGAGAGCAATTTGCATTATAAGCAGATTTTCACTTAACAAAAGATTGCTGATATTTTCCATTTAACCCTCATTGAAACTTACCCTTGAAGATTTCCATCAAAGGATGCAATGGTTAAGGATGTATGTATGTGTAAAAAAAACTAATTTGCTTTCCAAACAGGAACATTAAATTGTGTTTTATGGGCAGATAAAACATTTTATGAACTTCAAATGATGTGATCAATTTTTTGCTTCATAAAAAGCACAGATGTTCCAAAGAGAGAAATCAAATTCTACTTCCTCTAACATATACGAAGGACAAAGGGGCAAAGATGTCTGTACTGGAAGTGAAATTTTTTCCCCTGAGACAGAACAATTAAGGAGAAGTTATTTCTGAATTTTGAATTTTCTTCTCTACTTGATGATTGCTGTTAAGATGCCTCCTCAGAGACCCCTGTATTTTTTATAGAGACCCCTATATGTTTTTTGTCTCCATCTAAGAGGTCCCTATATTTTTTCAATTGATTTCTGATACTTAGCAGGGATGTACACTTAGTGTGCTAGTTAAGAGCCCACAGATCTTCGTTTTTTGAGTTTTTCTGCTCTTTGAAGAAAGCAAACCCCAATCTTAGTGCCAGTAGTTAGAAAATTTGTGTTGATGCACTATATTGAAGGGGGATGGGAAGTAACATTTATGTGACCATCAATGGCTCGCACATGGCTGTGTTTCAGGTTGAGGTGACTGGATGTTATACAAATACTAGAAAGGAAAGTACTTTTCTCCTTAGATGACCCTGATTTTCTCAAGACTAATTATACATGTCATGAGAAAAATGAGTATAGTCTTCTCACTGTGAAGCAGCTATTTGATGTGCTTCCCATGGCCTGGGGTCTTAGGAAATCTCTTTATTTCCAAGTTTCCAGGTGTGTCATACCTTGTAGTGTGTGTGTGTGTGTGTGTGTGTGTGTGTGTGTGTGTGTGTTGGAGGGAGAGAGTTCATACCAAGTCCCTGACAGGGGACAGCTCCCATGATTTATTGGATGCTGGGAAAACAATATTGTGGGCTGTTACCTGCACTTCATCTCTCATGATCCTCTGACAGCTGAGGCCTTGAGCCTGACTGCCCCCGGCCATATCTTCAAGTAGTAACTTTGACACTGTAAGCAAATGGAAGGGGGGGATAAAAGGGGTAGAGGTGTGGAAGGAAGGAGGAAAAGCATCTGAGGATTGACTGTAGATGGCCTTCCTGGAGGGGAGATTAATCTGACTTTTCATTAAGAGCTGTAGACACAGTTTTTAAGGGGCCTATTTTTGTATAAGGTGATTTTTTTTCCCCTAATAATTCACATCCTTCAAAAATCTAACCTCTGTGTTTGTATAAAGCAAGAGAAGGGTGTGAAATTTTCACCACAGGAAAAGAGGCAAAGACAAAAGGGAGGGGGCAACTCAACTTAGTCTTTTACAGTCATATTTCCATGCCCACAGGATTAATAAATTGGTGCATAAAGAGAGCCATTAACAGTCATTAGATCCTACCACCAGCAAAAGTGTCTTTGTCTAGTTTTTCCTTCTCTTTTATCCCTAAGTATTTACAGTATGTGTAAGCAGAGTTGAAATGGGTATCTACTTGATGTACTTTGAGTTGTGGAAAGAATTCCCTCTCCTTCCCCAGTCCAAAACTATCTCTTCCAACAATCCTTTTTGGTGCCTAAAATCCAAGCAACCTTCCTTCCTTCTCTTACCTGTTTATTTATTCAATGTTTATTAAAAGATTAACATTGAGCAACAATACAACCCATTAAACTTGTAAGAGTTTATTTATGTGGATTTCAATGCATGAAATATCCCAACAATTTTTTGGGTCATTTCTACTCTGTTCTCATTAACCTTCCTAGTTAGGTCGTCAATTCATTCCCATCCATATTATCCCATATTATAGTCGTTAGTGACGGCTCCATTCTTCTGGTTCTACTTTTTTTTTCTTTGCATTATAAAATTCAACCACCTGGCATAAGCTCTGGCTTAGGAAATTTCCATCTTTAGGAACCTCCTGAGGGAGATGCCCTCTGGGATCCCTTTTCAACTCTGAGGCTCTGGGATTTCTTGATTTCTATGAAAATTTTATAGCCTTCACTGTAGTTTGGGGTTTTTGACTGGGGAGGAAAATATTGAATTATTTTGCTACCCTAGCAGACAGAGTCCTACTTCCCCGCTGAGGAAGGGGTCCCTGGTTTGGGAGGATTTGAAGTTGGCAGATGTTAGGGAGACGTCATAGCAGTAGGAACTTGGCATGCATGCCAAATAGGAGAGAAGGATATGGAAAAAAAGAGGATTCCCAAACACATTTTGTCCTTCTTGTGTAATCTTACCTATAGGTGGCACCAACATTGGATCATGTCTATGTAGGAAACATACCATTGCTTTTTCTACTCTTTTTCCTGATGTTGATAGAGTTGAAAGTTTTATGAACTTTAAAAGATCTGAAACTCTCTGAGTATTCTGGTGCTCAGTAAAGATGACTTGGCAGTAAACTAACGATTGAAATTTCAACAACATAATTTAATTGTTGGCCATTTTTACCCAGAAGCTTTCTGACCCAAATCCCATTTTAGCTTTATAGCAGTTTGTTAAACTCGAGGATTTCAAAAAAAGATATTGATCAGGCATGAAACAGATGTGACCCAAAAAGCTTTTGCTATTGGTGTCCAAGGTGTTTGCAATAACCACTGTCTTTCACAGTCTAATAGTCTTTTTGGTAGAAGTCTGACATTAAGAACTCACTCATGTCATGTCTCATTTACATTCCCCCTTCAGCTCCACTGCTCACCCTCCTCCCACTTGCCCTTTCCAGCTTCCTCTTGTATGTGGTCTTCCCCCATTAGATTATAAGGTCCTTGAGGGCTAGGACTATCATTTTTATTTGTATTTGTGTCTAGCCCCTCAGTACACTTAATTGACTGACTGATTAACTATTTGTAACACAAATAATGAGTGACACCACTTAGAATGCTTGAGTCATTTAGGATAGATGTGCTTTCATTTCATTTTAAGTCTCCTTATGTATTGTCCTTCCAAAAAAAGGAATGTGGAAAATTATCTGCAGTTTCAATAAGGTATAAAATAACCCACTTTTAAGGAATCCAACAAAGTTTTAGCAAAACGTAAAATAAAATAAAGGGGAGGGAGAATTACATCTAGTATCTCTATGTATTCTCTGCATGATCAATTTTAAGTTGAGGAATGATAGTTATTAAGCTGAGGAAGGAAGGTTATTCCATTGCTGGTCGAGTTTGTGAGCATATGCTCTACAATGTTGCCACTAGAAGTAACCTTAGAGATCTCTGACTTACAACTCTTATTTTGCATAGTATTACTGTATCATAAGTTCCCTTAAAGGCAGGACCTGTATCTTGTTTTATCTCTAAAGAGGAGGAGTCATGTGATCGCTATTACAATCTCTGCAATGCCTCTGGGGTTTTGTACATAGTACATACACATACTCCAGAAATGTTTCTTAGACTGATTATCTTTAGGTCATTGCATGTTTAGTGATACATATTGTTCACATAGAAACTTTCTCACTAAATTAGGGGGTGGGAATTGAATATGGGAATTACATTTCATTCAAGTTTCCTTCCACTACTATTAATTTTGATCTTATGATAACTACTTTCGCACTGTTGACGGAGTGGTGAGTACATTGAATTAGGACATAGAGTCTCTGTCCAGCTTTCCTATTACCTAGCAGTGTGATCTTGGCATGTGACTTGTCCTTCTTGTCAAATAAGAGGCTTGGGATATATGATCTCTAGAGTTTGTAATTCTAAGGTGGTCTCTTACAACTCACTAAGAAGGAACTTGTCAGTCAATTTTCAGTTCACAAATAAATATGTGGGAAAGCTAACTTTGAAGATTTTTTAAATGAAGGGACTGGAACCCTTGGTTATTCATGTTGACAGATGGAGATCGCCTTTGTCTCACATCTTTTTTTTTTTTCGGTGTGGGGTGGTGATGGTGTTGGTAGTGGGGACAAAAAGGAAGATATATTAGAACTGAGATTTTTCAGTATGTTTCTTCCCTATGTCTGTGACACATATACTTGAAAACATATATATGCATTCACTGAACATTAGTAAAATTCTAAAGTATGCTTCAACACCCTCTGAACTGAAAAAAGTCTTTCCTGAGATTCTGGGGATAAGTCTGTGCTGAGGATTATTTCTGGAACTTTATAATGGAATCAAATAAGTGAATAAGTGAGTGAATAATTAAAAAGCATTTATTAAAAACTACTTTTAATCTTATATTTTATTACTATATGTCAAGCACTCTGCTAGACATTGGGGATACAAACAGAAAAGTGAGACAGCCCCCACTTTCAAGGAGCTCTCGTTCTAATTTTGGAAAACATACATATGGAAGGTTCTGATGTAGAGCAGATAGAAGGATTCAGTGGTCCTAGGGGTATAGACGCAGATTAAAAGACTAGGCTTGGAGTCCTATGAATACATTGGAAAATCAAATGACAATGAATGAAGGTACAGAAAATTCAGTGGTAGAGCAAACTGAAAGGCTTGGTGGTTCTACACCTTATCAGAAAAAAAAATATTTAGTCATTCCTTTCTCATTCAAATGATATGAATGACTAAATGCTCTTGAGAGGGTAGAGAGAGAGGCTAGATGGGCCTAAGTCAGTATCTTTGAGAGATTAGGAGAACTTCTAAGATTTGAGTTGGAGAGGGAATCTCTCCCAAAGCAATGGAGATCATGGGGCAATGTTTAGCCAGGAGGGATAAGGGGGAAAAGATCATTGGCACAAATGTTAAGAGGAAAAGGATCTTTTATGTAGTCTATTCTTATTGAGTCCTTAGAATGAATGGGTTCACATTTAAAGTCCACATCTTTATAGTCACACAATTGACCAAGAGGTCTAGAGAAGTAGATATCCCACCATGGTATTGTTTGCTTACTATTAAAAGTATTTTATTTAGTACAACAAAATATCTCCTTAAAGATTCTCCTCTAAAAATGTGTTTCCTATGCAAGTTTTGAAATTCTATACGAAATTCATTGAAAGATGTAGCAATAGAGAAAATTTTGTTTCAAGTTCCTCTGATTGTTAATGTCAAGTAAGGCATAAAGCAAGAAGGTATATTCTCATCTAAGGTGTTTGCCACTGTCATAGAAGAAATCCAGCATATATAGAAGATGGAAGTGCTATACATCAGTGACATCCTCCACATGATCCTGTTTGCACATTTCGGTGCCCTAATTTCATTAAGTCCTAGAATGTTACAGCAACTTCTCTATGAGAGTTATAATCCATACATATTGTCTTCAATTTAGGTGGTAGCAGTGGAAGGAAAAAGAAGAGGCCACTTAGGAGATCTTTGGGATTCAAGGTCAGAAAACTATTCTCCACCTCGTAGTGGTATGGTTTATATACTTCCTGCCCTTTGAATGATTCTTTACCCCTTTCTAGCCCCACTTCTGCCCTGGTAGTGGTGCTGCTCACCCTCTTAGACTTTTCCATTTCCCACTGTCAGCACTTATGCTCTGTGTCCCATTCCTTGTGGACATTACTCACAGTGACCCTAATTGGTCATTTTCCCAATGTCTTATTAAATATTATGGTTTAATGTAGTATCTTCTATGAAATGAAAATGAAAATTTTCATTTTAACAGAGAATTTATGAAAAGAAGACTTTAACCCAGAATCAGAGGATTTCAGATTTGGACCTCAGAGGTCATTTAGTCTAATTAAAGGGATTCTTAGGACAACACCCCTGTCAAATCATCACCCAACAATGCAATTAAAGCCTTGACAGATGTAATTGTTAGGAAGCTTATGCTAATATTCAGGAGAAACCTACCTTCCTATAACATCCTGCTGTTGTCCTGCCCTCAGAGACCAGTCAAAATGAATACGATCCATTTCCAACATGAAAACCCTTTAACTCCATGAAGTCAGTTATTATCTGTTTCCACTCCCCTTCTGATTTCCAAGAGAAAAACCCATAGGTCCTAGAACTCATCTTCTTATGACAATGATTCCTGATTGCCTTTCTCTGGATGCACTCCAATTTGTTCATGTCCTTCCATAAAATAAGCTTCCTTTTTATCAATATAGTAGTCCAGATGTATTTTGAATAGGACAGAACAGAATGGGAAAATTGCCTCCTTGATTCAAGACATTACGACTCTCTTAATATAGACCAGAATCATTAGATCATTTTGACTGTCATGTGGTTTTCTCATATATTCTCATATTAGGTATTTTAGCATACCAGAACCAACCCAATCTCTTTCATATGAACAGTGATGTTACCCATATTTTCTCATTTTGTTTTTCTGGTGTATTTTTCCCCTCAAGGCAAACTGTAAGACTTTATATTTATTCATGTTAAATATAACTGAATGAGATTCAGCTCACCATTCCAGTTCAATAAATTTGGTTTTTGAATTGTGATTCTATTTCCTATTGGATTATCAGTTTCTCCCAACTCTATCACCTGCTATGACTTTTTCAAGTAATTTCGAAAAAACGTTTTACCACAGCTATAACTACTACTACTATGAGTAATATTACTGTTGATGATGGTGATGATAATGATAAATGGCAAAAGTGATATGAGAAGCCCCTGATGGAGCAGATTTCTGTATTACCAGATCCTAACCTCTACTGAAACTTTCATTAAGATTAGTGTGTTCCCTTACTCTAGCAGACCCAGCTTTGTTTGTTGCTACTGGTTTTGTTTAAGCTCCTTGGTCCTTCAGACTGAAGACCTTGAATGAACCATGACTTTAATTTCTATTTATGATTTTCAGGCCTTCCTATGAATGGCCTGTAGCTGCTTCACATATTTTGTAATTTCATGAGTCCACAAGGCCAAGAAAACTTTATCAAATTAGTGGTCCCTTTGATCTACTTTTACAGAAAGACTGCTCAATTCACAGTCCTACTTTTAATTATGTTTACTAGTTTAGGGTAAAGGTCAGAACCCTGAACTTGGAGAAAACACAAATAGAGAAAATACAAGCAGAAAAATTAGCACAAAGACCAAGGGATAGGGCTCCAGCTGTCTGAGTAAAGCAATGTTGTTATGCACTTTACATGCGTCACTGAATTGAGGGAGCACAGACATCTGGGAGTGTGTGTGTGGGGGGCTCTGAATATATGACTACTCAGAGTCTCAACCAGGAAATCAAAAGATCCTTCTCAGGAGTGAAACTCAAAAGCAAAATACCAGCTCTGAGTATCTATACACTTCTTAAAACCAGAAGGCATCCCAACACCTCATGACTCAGTGCCTAATCAACTTAGTACCAAAAGGTGTGGAAGACTTCCTACAGGTAAGTCTTCTCCTAATGGGCTCCACATGAGGCCTATTAATGGGCAGGGAAGGTCCTTATTATTCCTTTAACATTACAGATACTTATTAGCTGTGTGACCCTTGGCAAGTTACCAAACCTCTCATAGCTTCTATTTTCCTCATCTGTAGAACAAGTAGGGTGAACTCCATGATCTCTGAGATTCATCCTACATCTATATTTACAGTCCTATAAGACCAGGTAGGAGATGGCTGCAGTTATAACGATAAAATACTCAGATTAATCTGTGAGCTCATCTATGTGAATCTTCTCTTCATTGATACAGATTATCAATGGTCTGTGCCTCCGCAGATTTTGAGATTCGTATCTTTATCTTCACATAATGTCACTGCTAGTGGTGTGTGTGTGTGTGTGTGTGTGTGTGTGTGTGTGTGTGTGTGTGTGTGTACCCAATGGATCTATTCTTTCCTCTGGAACTCTGAGTATAAACATGGAGTACACAGGCTATTAGCTGTCCTTTTTTCTTGTGATGTGACAAGTCTATCTCATTTTATGGTCACACATTTCTTTGATGACACCCTTTACTCTAGTTCTTTTTGGATCTTTATTTATTATATATTATGGCCTACTCTATGGTCCTCTGAGTTTAGCTCTTTTTAGTTCTTCAGAAGCTACTGTTTTCCATGACTCACCATCCTACAACATGGGTAGAATGTTGGTTTTAAAATGATGAACCTTTGCTTGTGGGATAAATTTGTTATCATTAAAGGAGATTTGTGAATTCAAATCAATGCAATTAAAGTTTATTAAGTGCCATCTATGTACCAGGTGCTGTAGTAAATGCTGAGGCTATGAATAAGAAAAAAAAAAGCAACCCCTGCCTTTAAGGAGCTTAGAATCTAATGAGGGATGACACTATGCAAAAGAAACTGAAAAGTGGGAGATGACCACTGGGGAAAACGAAAGGTTACCTGGAAAGTTCAGAGCTTCTATAAAGGAAGGTTTCGGGGGTAGTTTACTGTTCTGTCCCCCAACTCTCCAATCAGAGGAGAAAGGCAATGGTAAGAGTTGAAAAGTTATTGAATATCTGAAGTTGAGTCAAACAACATAGACATAAGATTTTAGGTGACCATTAGCTTATTTTGGGGGAAGCATGATATTTTATGCAATCAAAACCAAACAGAACTACAGATGGAAAATGAAGAGTTACCTGGAAAGTTCTGAATCCTCCATAAAGGACACCTAAGATAGCTAAGGAAGATTTCCTCCTACTTTTAAATTCAGAATCCAGGTCATTTTTTACAGCAATAGATGTATAGCTGATTAGGAAGCTCTGTAGGGTATCCAACTAACCGCTTGTCATGATCTGGACAATAGTCATCCTTCATCCCTACGGTTTTTCCTGGGTACATTGTCATACCATCTCTTTTGAGTGATTACAGATATTGCCCAAGAATCTCTGCAACATTTTGTCTTCCTGTGACCCTCATAACTTTCTTTAGAACAGACCACAAAAATCCCATGTTACCTCCATCCCAACATTCCTGAGTACAGCAAACCAAATTAAAATATAATTAGGAAATAATTTTTAAAAAATAAAAATACAATAGAAAATTTATGTAATTTTCTAAGTCAATGTGTGCCCTACAGTGATGTTTATGTATAGTTTAATGGTCCCATTTATATTTGAGTTTGATATCACTGCTTTAGAATATGTTTTAATTTCAACTTTATACTAAAAGAGGATACACCATTTACTGAGTGTAAGCTCCTTGAGGTTAGGGACCATTTTTTGTACTTCTTAATATCTCTGCACTTTTCAAAGCTCCTAGCACATCATAAAAGCATCAGTCAATGCCTGTACACTGATTATAGAGAACTTTTCTTTTTTAGAGACCAAATTTAGATAAAATATAATCCCAGCCCCTTTAGTTTTGTTGCTCTTGCTTAAATTATCTAGCATAATAAGAAAACTCTCAGATCTTTAAAATATATTTAATAAAAACTTTTTTAAAATTTTGCTAAAAAAAGAACATACGTCACTTCACTACCACAATGTGACACAGGAGTAATAACTTTGAAGTAATCCAGATGTGACAAAATAATGCCTGGACCAAGAAAATATCAGTCATGATGAAAAGAAAGAAGGGAGATGTAAGGCATTTCAAAGAAAGAATTGGCTCAACTGGAACTCAACATTGACTGTAAGAGATGGAAGAAGAGAAAATTCTCAACACAGAGAAAGAGCTCAAGGTTTTGAGCCATAAATCCAGGAACTCAGCTCCTTCTCAAAACAAGTTCTAACATGGGACCAGTAAAGTATCTACTCTGCGTTTTCTCACTCATGGGAAAATTACAGTGAGTTAATTTGTCAAGTTGTTCCTATTTGAAAGTTGAGTAAAAATATTGCCTTTACACCCATACATCTGTTATATCCAAAGGTAGATTTCCAGAAAATAATATTGGAAACTCAACATTTTCTGGGAGTCTTTCCAGAGTTTAGCCATGGCATGAGTAAGCAGGGCAGCACCAGGTATGGGGCAATAAATTTCAATTTCCTGTCCTCATCAATCTTCTTCCTATATCTCTGCCCCTTTAGACCAGGAACTAAACATTTTCAGATTCTCCAAAGAGAAAGACAACCCCAGCTTGCTTCAAAACCAAGTAACAGTTGAATTGATGATAATAACTGCTGACTTTGATGTAGCACTTTACCTATGTTATTTCATTTGATCCTCTCAATTACCATGGGAGGGAGGTACTAATGTTATGTGTATTTTACATAAAACTAAAACTGAGAGATATTAAGGACTTACACAGGTAATATTTAAGGTAGGATTTGAACTCAGGTCTTCCTGACCCTAGCTCTCTCCTTGCTCCCTTATTGTTAACTACTCTCCCTGATGCTCCATGTAACAGCAACACTTCCTAAATAGGCATACTCCAAGTCCTAGAAAAAGTGGCTGTAGCAATGGCCCCCATTCTCTGTGCATGGGCATGGCAGTCTTATTTTTTTTTCCATCTCTCTAGAATTCATAAAGGATTGGGCACATGATGTCATCAGGGAGAGTATACATTTATCACAGTATGTTTTCAAAAGGTACTGTAAGAGCATAATTCCTGCCTTCACCCCAATCCATTGAAGAGAACTGGAATATATGAGGCATTTAAGGTTAGCAGAATCGGTATGTCATAGTAGGACCTGCAAGAGAGTGACATAGACTAGTCTGATCGTCTGACTCTCTGACAGATGTGCTTTGATCTAGGGAAAGATTCATATCTTTAAACATCCCCCGCCCCCAGCTTCTTCCTGTGTTAACTTTAAGCAAGCCTACGGTCAATTCTTCTCCATAACCAGATACCAAAACTTCCCAAGAAACCAAATTCAAGAGGAGAATTTATGCTGGTTACCCAGAAAAATGTGTTAAACTAGTGCCCCCTTGTGGGATTGAGGGAGAATGAGTCCCACTGGACACAGGAAGAAAACATGTAGAGTCATGATACTGTCCAGAAGAGCAGCATGCAGGTGCTTTGGAAAGAGCAAATATCTGCCCTCTGAAGCTGTCATCAAACATCATCTGAATAATTTTTCTAAGATGATGTGCAAAGAATTATTAATAATTACTGATAAAAAATAAAAAATGTTCACTTCCATATGTAAACAGTCAAATTTCCAACTCTTAATTCCAACAAGATTGTAGCTAGCAATGGGAAAAAAAGTCAGAAATTTCTATATAGGGTAACAAGTTACTACTAAATAGTTTTACATTGATGTAAAAAATCTTCTTTTAAGCCTGTTTTAAGGCTATTAGTTCCACCAATGAGAAATGAGATACAAATGTTAAATATGAATCGTTTTATTAATTAAATATATAAACATATATTAAATCATATATAGCTATTATGTTTAATGTTAATTAATTAAATATATTTAACATTAAATATGAATGTCAAAATCAGTAGGTTTAGATAATTTTTGAAAAGATCCAAGGATCAATGACTTCTGATATATGCCATGCAGTTTTCACTAGTTAAATAAAAACTCAGCTGAGTCAAGTGAATAAGATAAGAATTAATTGCAAAAGTAACATATACACTAAGCAAAAGTGGAATAAGAATCCTCAAAACTCTCATTTCCTTTACTGGAAATCAAATAGCAAGATCTGATCTATTCATTTCACAGTTTTCTACATTTTTTCAATTTATTTTTTTAATCACAATATATATGAAATAAAATGATCATACTTCAGGATCTGAGTTAGCTCAGTGCCATTGATTTGATGCTAACATGTTTCCAAGGGCCAAACTGATCCCTTCTTTTACTTTCCCGCAGAGTCACTGAGGTGAAGCAAAGGGACATAAGGTAAAATACCCAATTTCACATTCCAAGCAGCTCTGTGAATGTGTGGGACAACTTTGTGGTGAGGCAAAGGAAAGTGTAAATTTTTACACTCCCAACTTGTAAATAAAGAAATAAATCACTTTATATTTCCAGCCCTGAAAAGGAAGCTTGAGAGCTTTCACCTTTGACTCTTAATGTTTTAATTCATTCCATTTGTGGTGGAATGAAGACATGGGAGACAGTAGTTGCCCACCCCTTCATCTCCCCATCTGGAAATGATGCCTAGATCCTTAAGATTTGACTTAAAATGTAAACAGTATGAAAACTGGAGTTTATGGTAGTTAATTTCAACATATTGTTTATTTCTCTCATTTTCCAAGTTAGTGATCCACAAATTCATTGGTTGTACCAAATTTACTAGATGGACAATTAGAATGAAATCCCCAAATGCTCAGTTATTCAAGACTGAGGTTGAATCCTCACAATGTTAAAACATATAAATTACAACCAAAAAAAAATCCAATTAATGATCCCAAACACTTGACAACAAAAATCAAGATTTAGGAGAATCTCTTTTTCACTTGAACAAGTCTATCAACTTCTTTGAGCTTCAGAGATTTGGACTAGATGGTCTCTGATGTTCCTTCCTCTCTAAATCTGTGATCCTACAATCTATAACTAACTAATGAAATTTGTTCTCAGGTGGAGTGCCCAAGATGTCTGTAAGGTATCTTAAACATCTGAGAGATGATACTGCTATTGACAATGCTGAGGAAATTGGATTTGGAAATTGTTTAGACATGAAACTGATAAGCTTTTAGGTTTGAAGTAAAAGTAAGTACATCATT
This sequence comes from Bettongia penicillata ogilbyi, assembly GCA_023548195.1. Taxonomy (NCBI): domain Eukaryota; kingdom Metazoa; phylum Chordata; class Mammalia; order Diprotodontia; family Potoroidae; genus Bettongia; species Bettongia penicillata. The sequence continues at coordinate 183,683 of JAJHZJ010000772.1, forward strand.
ATGGGGATGGTCTGTAAAAAAATAAAGTAAAAAGTTGGACCTGAAGAAAAGATTTGAGATATGTTAGAAACCAGTTTTCTAAAAGAATAAGTAGGAAGGAAAAATCACAAAGTAAGGACTGTGATTGTGGTGTTTGTTAAATGACTGACCAACTTAGTAGATGAGTCCTAGGGAGTGTGGCTTGAGGTACACACAGGTTAAGTGACTTTCTCAAGGTCACACTGCTAGGAATACTGGAAATGAGTTTTGAATCCAAAGCTTTCTTATTCCAAGTCTAGCCTTATGTCCACTATGACATAATGCTTCTAATGAATGCTTATGCTATCATAAGCAAATAACATTTCAAAAGCAACCCAAAGCAGAGGATATAAATTGCTTTAATAAGAGCCATCATACTGTGGTTAATGAGAGGGGAACAGTAAGAAAATCTAGGGATGAATAAAGAGCTGAAAAAGAATCAGGAGAATGTAGAATTACAAAGTACAAAGACAAAAATAAAATCAAGAGAGTAGTTAGTGGTCCCAGGTGCTGCTCAATGGTCCAGAAGGATGAAGATAAACAAGAGATCAGCAGATTCAAAAGAAACCAGAATGGGTTTAGGCAAAAGCAAGTGAGGTATATGGTGTGAGAGCAGAATTGTGGTATGAATCGGAGGGGTATAAAAAGGCTCATGAACTAAAAATATCTCTCTTCGTGGTCTGCTGAAATGCTAGAAATATTCATCACAATAATCACTCCTTTGGCATAAATGCAAAGAAATAAACTTGGAAGGATAACATATTGACCTATAAGTAGCCATTAACACATTACCAACCATTAGTTTAGTGAATTAATATATTTCTCTTTAATTTTTTTATTTTGCTTTTGAGAAAAGAAAAAGATTTAACAGTTAATTTGTAATATTATCAACAATGGTCCAATTTTTTTTTCTTTTTGAAAATATATTTTTGGTTTTTACATTGCATGGTTATCCCATATATCCCTCCCACTCTCTTACCAGAGAGTCATCTGATATTAAAAAATAGTCATTTTTAGAAAGGAAAATGAAGTTAAAACAACTGATCAATACATTCAAAAAGTCTGAAAACATGTGCAGTATATAACACCTTTGAACCTCCCATCTCCATAAAGAGGTAGATTGTAGGGGTGTTCTCATATTTCTTCATTTGAGTTCTATTTGATCTTTGTAATATGTTATATTTACATTGATTTTTGATGTTTTATTGATTTTTCCATCTATGTTGTAGTTGCTGTATATATTGTTTTCTTGGTTCTCCTTACTTCGCTCTGCATATAGGTCTTTCCATGCTTCTCTAATATTCATCATATACATTTCTTACAGTACAGTAATATTCCATTACAATAATGTTGCACAATTTGTTTAGTCATTCCTCAATTGATGGGCATCTTCTTTGTTTCCAGTTCTTAGCTATCATGAAAAGTGTTCTTATAAATATTTTGAAGTATATATTTAAATCAATGACTTCCTTGTGATATCAGCCTAGTAAAGGAACCTTTCATGGCCAGATCATACAACTCATAGAATACAGACCTGAAGTCAGGAATACAGGAGTTCAAATTCAGTCTCAGACACTTACTAGCTGTGGGACCCTGGGCATGTCATTTAACCCTGCCTCAGCTTCTTCTTCTATCAAATCAGCTGGAGAAGGAGGTGGCAAACCATCACTCCAATACCTTTGCCAAGAAAGTGCCAAAAAGGGGTCAGGAAGAGATGGATGGACCTGAAAACAACAAAAAATGGAGTCTCTTACTCCAAGAGTACAGACATTGTAGTCACTGCTTTACAAAATTTTTTTTTCCATTTCACAGCTTCACCACCTATATATTATTATGTCTATCTTTTCATAATTCCTCAACATTGATTGGTGCCATTTTTAGTCATTTTTGCCAATAAGATGAAAATTTATGGTTGTTTAGATTTGAATTTCTCTCTTAGTGATTTGGATCATTTTAAAATGATTATGAATACATTGCAATTCTTTTAAGATCTATTTGTTCATATTCAAGATATATATATATATACATATATGAGCAATTTATATATTTATACACACAAAGATATGTACATATACATATATTATGTAAATTGACCATTTATCTTTTAAGGAATGGCTATTAGTTTTACATATATATTTTTACATATATTTACACAAATATACACACATTTACATATAACTGATATATATTACATTTATATAGTTACTTTATATATTATAATGTGCATATAAACATATAATAGTTATATATAAATTATATATGTGTATATGTATTTCAATTATATCCACTATAACATGATGCTTCTAATGAATACTTATGCTATCATAAGCAAATAACATTTCAAAAGCATATATTTATTTATATATATTTTATATAAATATATTCAAATTATATATGTGTATATGTATTTCAAACTCTTTATTAGATATCCATTCTTTTCTCTACATAATTAAGCTCAAATTTTCAGGAAAAGATCCTTTGGTCTACATCCTGAGCCCCATAACTCTCCAGGACAAATTATTTCATTTCTCCCCCTCTTTATAGTATTTGCAAAAAGTCTTTATATTTGAATGCCCTTTTCTTTGTATTTCAAGGTCTTTCTTTTAATGATCTGAAGGATTTGTTTATAAATTGAATTGTGAAATTTAAACATGATATGCCTTGGAATTTGTAAACAGGTTTGTTTATTTGTTTTTGTTTTTTTCTGGAGGTTATCTGTGATTTTCTTCAATTGAAATTTCATTTTCTACATTTAGAAGTTCTGGGCAATTCACGTCTATTAATTCCTTTGTCATAAGGTTAAAGTGTTTTGTGTTGTTCCATTCAGCTAGAAGACCTATGATCCTTAGGTTGCTTCTGTGCAGCCTTTTTTTGAGTTCAGAATATTTTCCTTGAATAGAGAGCATATTTTCTTTTAATGTTATTTTTTTTAACAAATTCTCTTCTTCTAAGCTGTCCTTTACTTCTAAGTATTTGTACTCTCAACCTATTGTTCTTTTCTTTGTTTCTTGGGTGAAGCTTGCTATCACAGATCCAAATTTTTCTATTTCTATTCTATTATGTTCATTATTTTTGCTGTGTAAAGCATAAATTCTGATCTCATAATTCTTATTTCACTTTAAAATTACTCAGGAATAGCACAGGCTGATCCTATATCTCTCTTAAAGTCCATGGAGTCCTTTATCATTAATATATTGGATCATTTCCCTTTCTTTTGAAGTATTTATTCAAAGATATTATTGTTTAGTCATTTTCAGTTATATCTGCCTCTTCATGATCTCTTCATTGAGATTTTCTTGGTAAAACTACTGGAGTGGTTTGCAATTTCCTTTTTCAGTTCATTTTACAGATGAGGAAACTGAAGCAAACAAGCTTAAATGACTTGCCCAGAGTTATACAGCTAGTAAATATCTGAAGCTGGATTTGAAGTCAGGTCTTTCTGACTCCAGATCCAGCACTCTATCTCCTGTGTCTCTTAGCTTCCTGAACTGATTTACTCACTTACTAGCTCTGGAGGTCATATTTTCTTCTGATGTTACTATATTTTCTTTAGATTATCTGTGTTCAAGATCTTTGAGATTTTTTTCTTGCTGATATCTGTTTCTCTGTCTGTGTCTGTGTCTCTGTCTCTCTCTCTCTTCCCATCTTACCCCCGCTCTGCCTTATTTTCTTTATCACAAACTTCCTTACTCCCTCCCCTCTGATTGTATATATACAGAACGGCACTCTACAAAGTTATAATTATGTAAAATATGATCATTGGTTCCCACAAATAATTCTATCATTTCATGGAATTCTCATTAATTTCATGAAATAATTCTCACTAATCAGAATCTACCTGTCCTAAATCAGTCAACACACATTTATTACTATTTATTACTATTACATGTCCCAAGTAAAATACCAAGTCATTAATTTGTGGATAGGAGTGTTCTCCCACCAGAAGTTCCATACCTTCCATCTGATCATACCACTACCTGTTAGTCAAACACCTTCAGCAAGGAGGAAAATGGCATCCAGATCAGCTTCTGCACTGAAGGCGAAGTTTTTAACTTGAAAAAGCTACCAGATAAGACCAAAGTGGAGAGAGAGTTGGTGCATGACTTTTTGATCATAGATAGATCAATTTTATGCTACCTGTGCTGATTTTGATCTGACAGTTAACACCAAGAAAACAGAGACTACACCAGCCAGCACTGGATGTGGAACCATCCGTATGTGGAACTAATCAGGGAGAAGGAGAAAAATGGTAAACACTGCCATTACCAGTTCAAAAGGAAACAGTTTCACAAGAGAGAGAGAAGTAAAAAGAAAAAAAATATTTTCCCTGGAGTGAATTAAAGAAAACTATGGCAAAAGGCCAAAACATAGAAGGGCATGTGTGATAGGGGAGGTTTTTTTTCTGTCAGATATCCCCTTTCTTTCCAGATTGCTCCATTGACATATAGAACAAGGAAAACATATTTTGAGTAGATAAAACCATCAACTGGCCTAGGGTCAAGTACTAAGGAATGGGTTAAGACTCCCAAAGCCTGTGCTTTCCTTTCATCAACATACAGAATGAAAGGTTTTTCTAGATTGAGTAGGGCTAGCACTGGGTTGGTGGTCAAATTAGTTTTCAGAGTCTCCAAAGCTTTAGCCTGGTCTGAGTCGGTGCCCTGAGCAGGGCAATAAAGGGGGTTAGCAATAAAAACCAAAATTAGGAATCCAGAGTCTACAAAATCAAGCCATGCCTGAAAGCCCTGGAACTTGTTTCTTAGGGGCTGGAACAGGGATAGACAGGATTATCCTTTTGCTTTTAGAGGTTAAGGAGAGAGAGGTACGCATGAATTCATGGCCCAGATACTTTATGGACTGGCATGCTATCTGGATTTTGTTCAGAGACCCTATAGCCTTGAATGCCCAAGAAATTAAGGGTTTCTGTGGCAGCAGCCAAAGAACCCACCTGGGTGGGGCTACAAATAAGAATGACATGCACATGCTGAATTAAGCTACTACCTGCTAGTTTCAGGTCCTGCAAAAATAAATTGTGAATATTCTTCATTGGGCTTTTTTCGGAGGAAGGATTACAGTGTTACATGGAGATGAATAAGGGACAAGGATTTTATACTTAAAGAATTTTTCAGTTAAAGGTTGTAATTCTTACCAGGCCTCAGGCTTAATCAGATACTGGCTGAGATTGGGGAGCACTTTAGGGTCTGAGAGGCTAACAATGGCTGGGGTGGCAGAAGGAGCTGGCCCTGGAATTCCCAGATCCTAAATAATTGACTTGACTGTCTCCCACAAACTCAAGCAAGTATGGGGAGATGTAGTGAAGAGAGGGAAAAGGGAGATGGAGGGATTAACTAGAGAAAATGACTTCCCAATTTCACCATCAGGTGCCTTTCCAGCAAGGGGGCAGGGCTAAAGGAGGGCATAAGGAAGGAGTGTTTAAACAACAGCTTCTCAAGTAGGCTGGGGAGGGGGTATGTCTGGAGACATTTCTTAGTTTCCCCTTCAATGCCTATGATCCAAGACGTCAACAGGCAGGTAGGGCCAGTGTAACTGGTTAAAGCAGAGAATTTAGCCATGTTAAAGTGGGTAATCTTACCTTCAGCCTTTGTTTTTGCCCAGAGCTTAGAGATAGAGGTGGAGAAAGTGGGAGCACTGCCAGCACCCAGGCTTTCCTGTCATTCTAAATCTTGAGAAGACTGGAGGACAGGGTACTGGGGAGCAGCTCCACCAATTTACCAATCTAAGGGACAATCTTTCCTCCAATGTCTCTCCTGGTCACATGGACACAGTTCCATAGGCATTCATTTCCTGGGGGTTCCTGGGGGGGGCCTTGGAGGGGTACTCTTTGGATTAGTGACCATCCTTGTGGCATCAGAAGCAGGTTTTCCCATTACCCAAGTAGCCAGGATTCCTTCAAGGGGGCACCCTAGATGGGTGCTCCCTGGGTCTTTTACTGACCATGGCAGTAGCCAAGAATTGAGCATGCTCCCTGGCCCTGGCCCTTCCCCTGCATTCTCTTTCCTCTGCTGCAACGAAGCCTCTGTTGTTAAAGACTCCAAAGGCCATCTCCAATAATTGGACCTGAGGTGTTTGGGGTCCCATTGTCAATTTCTGCAGTTTCCTTCTAATATCTGGGGCAGACTGATTAATGAAATACATACTAAAGACTGCTGCCCCTTCTGTGGAGTCAGGATCCAAATTTGTATGCTTTTTAATAGTTTCTATTAGCCAGTCTTGTAAAAGGGCAGGGTTTTCCTTTTCTCCCTGAGTAATTTCCCTAACTTTTTGAAAATTTTCTTGTTTTTGAAATGCAGTTTTTAGGCCTTCTAACAAGCAAATTACTATACAATCCCTCTTTCCTCTGTCGTCACTCTTTTGATAATCCCATCCTGGGTCACTAGTGGGAATAGCAGCGGCTCCTGGGAGGTATTTTATGGGATCATTGCTAGCCATATGATCCTCAAACTTTTGGGTATGTTGCCATATTCTCCCCTTCTCCTCAATGGCACAACAGGCAGAAAAAAGAATATGCAGATCCTTCCAAGAAAGTTCGAATTGTAGGGATATGTCCCTAAAACCCTCAGTAAACCTACTGGGAGTATCTCCCCAGCTCCTCTTTAACCTGAATGAGATACAGATCATGCACTTCCCTCTTGGGAAAAAACTTTGAAGGTGATGTGGGGGCGGGGGCTTGGTTAGAGAGATAGGAAGTCCCAGTTTTCCTGAGGGAGGGACTGGGGAATGCTGACTCATCTGTTTTGGGTGTCGAGGCCAGGGCATCTGGCTGGCAAGGGGAAAGATCAGTTGGCACCTGAGGAGGCAAAGGGGTTAGAGGAGGAGATACCCCAGAGACTGCCTTGGGGGTGGGCCCTGAGGCCTGAGTGAATGTTGCCCCAAGGAAAGGGGCTGCAGAGGGTGGAACCTCAGCAAGACCCGTAGCTGGGAATTAAACAGGGGTCGCTGAGGGGGAAGGGGCCATAGGAGGAGATACAGGATAGGAGACATGGAAAGTAAATGAGGCAGGAATTGAGGGGAGTTGGGGTAGAGGAAAAGGGAAGGGAAACCAAGGGAAAGAAGGGATGACCAAGGTTGGGGGAGGTAAGAGAGAGACCCAAGAGACTGGGGAAGATTGGGGTGGGGATAGGAATTGGGATGGTGGAAACAGGTATAGGGAAGGTGGTGAGGCCAAGACCCTAAGGTCCAAGTCACTGCATTATCCTTTTGTGGGGAAGCTCTGGCTACAAGCATCTGACAAACTTTTCTGAGAATGGGGTCTTGAGAGAACTTGACAAAGACCCTTATGTAAGGTATTTCTATCCATTTTTCCTTTTGGTGACAATATAATTCTAACTGCAAAAGAGTATCACATTGTAAGATTCCAAAAATGGACCATACTTTAAGGTCTTCCAGGTGATACTGAGGACAAATTGTGTTGCAAAAGAACACCAACTTTTTCTTTTTAAGTTCTTTAGAAAAGTTAATTTTTTTTTCCAATTTTGTAAGACAACCCAAAGGCGAATTTTTGGATATTGAAGAGAATTGACCCTTTATAGGCATGGGGCTGGAAGTCCCTCCCTCCATAAAGGAGGATGTGGGAGTAAATCTTGAAAAAAACAAGAGGAAAAAAAAGTAACTGATTTTTCCCCAATTCGCTAGTGCCCAGGAATTCAGACAGTCAGGCACACACTTCCCAACAGGGTGTCTGTCTTCTATGCTTTGGAACATGTGCCCAGGTCCATGGCTTCAAACATAGCCACTGGACTGACAACCTGAGAGTGTCAGACTGAGTGCAAGACAGTCTTCTAGCTGCCTGACCTACTGGGACCTGAGGTCAGGTCTGAAAACCTCTTCCAAGGTGCTTGGAGAGCAAGAAGGGGATAGGGAGAGGGGGAGGCTTACATACCTTCCAGTCTTCGCAGAATAACTTGAGATTAGCAATTCTTTCTGGTCAGAGAACCATAAATGATGAGGTTTAGGGGTGCTGGGAACCCCAAAATACTGACACTGCAGGTCTTTCTCGAATGAATTTGACACAAACCTTCTTAAAGTCAAAGAAAAACAAAGTTTATTAAAGATTCACCATACTGGGTTGACTCTTAAGGAGACTAAACATTTGTGATTCACCATACTGGGTTGACTCTTAAGGAGACTAAACATTTGTAATGCTTGTGTTCACAAGCGGGCCAGATAGAATCTCAGCTAGACAGTCTGAGCTGGATTGAATCTGAGCACCTTCATGCAGCTGAGATGGAACTTAAATACAGAAAAAGACTCAGGGAAGCATCCAAGTGTCACCAGGTAGTCTCAGGGTCCTAGGAATGGTCTTCATAGATCAACTCATGGGAAGATCCTGTTGGGAGTGGCTGGTAGTCCAGACAATTGACAAACCAGGCTGGGCAGCTTGGACTTCAAGAGAATGCTAAGTAGTCAGAAATATCAAAAAGATGCTAGAATCAAAGGAAGAGAATGCTAAATGGTGATCAGATAGGGAGTATCTGGACTGAGAGAAATGGAAGGGGCATCCAAGGAGCCCTCCCACCCCCCAAAGCCAGACTTTCTGGGGCCCTGCAGACAAATGGCACAGAAGTCCTCCTGATTCAAGGGAAAAAGTTCTTGGCTTGGGCTTGTATCTCATCAACAGTAAATAGAGAAATTTTGAATGCTGTGGTTAAGTTCATTTACCTTGGCAGTATACTTCCTAGGGTTGCACACATAGATGATGAAGTTGATGCACATATTGCCAGAGCTAGCTCAGTGTTTGGGTGGCTCCAGAAGAAAGTGTGGGAAAGAAGAAGAATCTGGCTGGATACAAAACTGAAAGTCTACAGAGCCTAGACCATACTCCTTCACCTCTACCTACTGGCTTCTCTGATTATCTTCAAGATCAGGTTCAAGTATCACTTTCTACAGAAGGCTTTTATGGAGTCTTCCCTTTTCTTCTCCTCTTCACCTCAGCCTATGCTAGTGCCTTTCCTCTGAGATGACTTCCTATTTAGACTATGAGTCATTTTTTTTTATATCTTCATTTGCATATCGTCATCCCCATTAGAATGTGAATTCTGAGGGCAAGGTCCATATATTTTCCTCTTGCTTTACATACTCAGCACTTAACAGAGTCCCTGGAATATAGTAAATGCCTGAGAAGTGTCTGTTAACTGATTGAATGCTGTGAATCTTTTAAACATGTCCTTGAATTTCAGCGCACTATGTTCCAGCAGAGAAAGATACATTTTTGTCCAGAGGCCAAAGAGCTTTTTGTATTCATTCAAAATCTGTGAAAAGCTTGAATTTGCATCTTTTCTTACCTGATTACTTGGTGTTTCTCTTGGAAATGACAATTGCTGAGTAGAATTAAGATAACCATATGAAATCTAGCCTACTGCTAGGCTAAGGTCAAACTCAGACGTAAGAAGCCAGTGCTATGCCTGCAGACAATGATAATATGGTGGGTGATGATGATAACAACAAAGGTTGTGATGCATGCCATTAAGCCTTTATTTCCACTCGACTCGGCTTTCCTTTTACTTGTATTTACTTGGAAGAAACAACAAGACACAAAGATAAAGCTTTCTCTGATAATACAGTGATGAACTGACTGAAGATGGTGGTACTATTGACTTGGGTTATAAACTTGGAGAAGGGTACCAAGCCTCAAAACCAGCTTCTTTCTAGTTACCACGGGCTGGAGTGGTTGAAACCAAGGACTAATCTACTCATGATAAACAGTGTTCTAAATCCAGATGTTTTTTTCTAAACATAAGACAAATAAATAGAACCACATAAGCTACATTAATTTTAAGAGGTAGATTTTCCTTACCATGAATTCATGTAACATACACAAGCCCTCTTATTGGCATTGTGGAGGAACTGTTTCCTTTCATGTCATGTAAATGGCATTGTGCTCTTCCCTGAAGGGTCTGGCTGGAACTCAAAAAGCAAAGAAAGACAAATTAAGAAGACTTCCATTTTTTTAAGCTGTCTTTTTGTTCTTCTAAGCAGTGCTAACCTTCCATGGCAATGAAGTTCTTGCTCAAGCAGGAAGGAGACTTGCCTTTGGTCATGAATCTATAGTTGAAAAGATGACAAATCAAACTGAATGGGTCTTTAGAGATGATCTAGCTCAACTTTCCTCCCTTTACATGTAATGTGTATATGTAACGCCCCAGTATCACTTCTCTGGGTTTACTTGGACTAAGTTCAATCTATAAGGCTATTCATATTTCATATCCTTTAGTTCATGTGCCCATTCGGGGTTTCTCCTAATAAAGATCAGAATCATGCCCAGGTCTCCACAAAAGAGAAAAGGGTCATCTGTTCTACTCAATGTGAGGTCACTTTTCTTTTATTCTTTTTATCTCAAAATCCCTTGACCATCTTCCACTCTGTTCCTGTCAGTCTTTAACAAAGAGTTGTCCCTTCTCCTTGCAAATGATAACCCCTTTCTGTATGTGCCTGATCCCATTCCATCCCATCTTCTCTAGCAGATTACAACCTCCATTCCCTTCTCCCCCTAATCTTTAATATTTTCTTATCTATTGCCTTCAACCAATCCTTTTCCTTCCTCTTTAAAAACTTCACTACTAATTGCTACTATCCCCTCAAGCTGTTTTCTTATTTCTTTCCTCTTTGATATGCTCCTTTAAAAAATATCAACAATTGCTACCTCTATTTCTTCTCCTACTTAACCCTATCCAATTTGACTTCTAATCTCTTCACTCAACTGAAACAGCTCACTCCAAAATTACCAGTGATATATTGTCAAATAAGGTGGCTTTTCCTTCATCATCATCCTTATAGACTTATCTAATTCATTTGAAACTATTGACCAGCCTTTCCTCCTGAACACTCTTGTAATCTCCTCTCTGGATGCTCTTCAGTCTCTGGGCTTTTGTGACATTAACTCTACCTCTTTCTCCTTCTACCCATCTTCTTCTCAGTGTCTCACTGCTTTATCATTTATTCTCCAGGTTTGGTCCTAGACCTTCTCCTCCACTTCTTCTACACTCTCTTTCTTACAAAACCACTTCAGTTTCTATGACTTTAACTATCATCTTTAAGCAAATAATTCATGCTGATACACTAAGCCACCAAGTGCCTATTTGTTAAGGCTCTTCTTAAAAAAATTATTTTTGACATTCTTTTTTAAAATCTTGAGTTCCCAAATCTCCCCTTCCCTCCATTAACTCCCTAAGTCATTGAGAAGGCAAGCAATATGATATCAATTAAGCATGTGAAGTCAAGAAAAAAATATATTTCCTAATTAGCCGTGTTATAAAATCAAAAACAAATGCAAGAAACATATAGAATGTAAAAAAAAAGCATACTTCAATCTGCATTCAGAGTACGTTATTTTTCTCTCTAGGTATGGGTAGCATTTTTCATCATGGGTCCTTCAGAATTCTCTTGGATTGAACACAGTAGCTATCATCATCTCAATAATGCAGTCACTGTGCATAGTATTCTTCTGGTGCTGCTTACTTTTTTTTGCATCAGTTCATATAAATCTTTCCAGTTTTTTTTTTTTTTCTGAAACCATCCTGCTTGTCATTTCTTTAGCACAATAGTATTCCATTATAATCATATTGTATCTATTTTTTAAATTTTTAATTTTTATTTATTTTTATTTTTTTAAATTTTTTTGATGAATATTAGTTTATTTATTTAACTTTTCACATTGATTTTCACAAAATTTTGGGTTCCAAATTTTCTCCCCATTTATCCCCTACCCCTACCCCAGTACACCAGGCATTCTAATTTTCCCTATCACCAATCTGCCCTCTTCCTATCCTCCCTCCCTTCTCTTGTTCCCATCTTCTCTTTTGTCCTGTAGGGCCAGATGACTTTCTATTCCCCATTAACTGTATTTCTTATTTCCCAGTAGCAAGAACAATACTAAACAGTTGTTCCTAAAACTTTGAGTTCCAAATTCTCCCCATCCCTCCCTCCCCACCCATTCCCTTTGGGAAGGTAGGCAATTCAATATAGGCCATATCTGTGTAGTTTTGCAAATTACTTCCATAATAGTTGTGTTGTGTAAGACTGACTATATTTCCCTCCATCCTATCCTGCCCCCATTGTTTCTATTCTGTCTTTTGATCCTGTCCCTCCCCAAGAGTGTTGACTTCAAATTGCTCCCTCCTCCCATTGCCCTCCCTTCCATCATCCTCCCCACCATGCTTATCTCCTTCTCCCCCACTTTCCTGTATTGTAAGATAGGTTTTCATACCAAAATGAGTGTGCATTTTATTCCTTCCTTTAGTCGAATGTGATGAGAGTAAACTTCATGTTTTTTTCTCAGCTCTCCTCTTTTTCCCTCCACTAAAAAGTCTCCTGCTTGCCTCTTGAATGAGAGATAATTTACCCCATTCCATTTCACCCTCTCTCCTCCCACTACACTTCTCTCTCACTATTTACCTTAATTTCTTTTAAGATATGGTCCCATCCTATTCAATTCACTCTGTGCTCTGTCTGTGTATGCATGTGCATGCATGCATGTACATGTGTGTGTGCGTGTGTATGTGTGTGTGGTCCCACAAACTACCCAGATATTGAAAAGTTTTAAGAGTTACAAATATTGTCTTTCCATGTAGGAATGCAAACAGTTCACCTTTGGTAAGTCCCTTAAGACTTCTCTTTGCTGTTTACTTTTTCATGCTTCTTCTCATTCTTGTGTTTGAAAATCAAATTTTCTTTTCAGCTCTGGTCTTTTCATCAAGAATGCTTGAAAGTCCTCTGTTTCATTGAAAGACCATATTTTCCCCTGAAGTATTATACTCAGTTTTGCTGGGTAGGTGATTCTTGGTTTGAGTCCTAGTTCCTTTGACTTCTGGAATATCCTATTCCATGCCCTTTGATCCCTTAATGTAGAAGCTGCTAGATCTTGAGTTATCCTGATTGTATTTCCACAATACTGGAATTGTTTCTTTCTAGCTGCCTGCAAGATTTTCTCCTTGGCCTGGGAGTTCTGGAATTTGGCCACAATGTTCCTAGGAGTTTCTCTTTTTGGATCTCTTTCAGGTGGTGATCGATGGATTCCTTCAATACTTATTGCCCTCTGGTTGTAGAATCTCAGGGCAATTTTCCTTGATAATTTCATGAAAGATGATGTCTAGGCTCTTTTTTTGATCATGGCTTTCAGGTAGTCCCATAATTTTTAAATTGTCTCTCCTAGATCTATTTTCCAAGTCAGTTGTTTTTCCAATGAGATATTTCACATTCTCTTCCATTTTTTCATTCTTTTTGGTTTTGTTTGGTGATTTCTTGGTTTCTCAGAAAGTCATTAGCCTCCATCTGTTCCATTCTAATTTTGAGAGAACTATTTTCTTCAGTGAGCTTTTGAAACTCTTTCCATTTGGTTAATTCTGCTTTTGAAAGCATTCTTCTCCTCATTGGCTTTTTGAACCTCTTTTGCCAATTGAGTGAGCCTATTTTTCAAGGTGTTATTTTCTTCAGCATTTTTTTGGGTCTCCTTAACCAAGGTATTGACCCGTTTTTCATACTTTTCTTGCATCTCTCTCATTTCTCTTCCCAGTTTTTCCTCCACCTGTTTAACTTGATTATCAAAATCCTTTTTGAGCTCTTCCATGGCCTGAGCCCATCGGACATCCACCTGGGATGTCTGGGATAGAGAGGCCTCAACCTCCATGTCTTTCCCTGATGGCAAGCATTGTACTTCCTCATCAGAAATGAAAGAAGGAAGAAACATCTGTTCCCCAAGAAAGTAGCTTTCTATGGTCTTACTTTTCTTCCCTTTTCTGGGCATTTTCCCAGCCAGTTACTTGACTTCTGAGATTCCCCTTCACCCCTGCCTAGATCTGCCCAGCTAGTGCTTGGGGTCTGAGATTCAAATGCTGCTCCCCACCCTCAGTGCTTTTAGTGGCAGGCGTGGCTGCTATTCAATGTGAGCTTAAGTTCTGGTGCTTGGGTGGGGGCAGGGCCGCCTCTCAGGCTCAGTTCCCTCAGGGGGTTTATGAGGAGACCTTCGGTAATGGAGCAGAGCTTCTGCCTGCTCTGCAAGCCCCTGGCCACCACTGCCTGTGCCGCTGCCTCGGCCACTGCCTCCTGAGGGTCCCGAGTCATGGAGACACCCTGCTCCCCTCTTGGCCAACCCAGAAGTATCTCTCGCTGACCTGTAGCACCTGTGGGTGGAGGGACCTTCACGGCCGCCGGAGGTTCCTTCCCTGAAGCCTGCTCTGATCTGCTCCTCTGGGGCCATGGGGCCAGGGCAGGGGTGGGCTTCGCTGTCCGGGGTGTGACAGACCGCTGGGGATGGCTTTCCAGGGCTCTCTGAAATGGAAATCTCCTCCACTGCATTCCTGCATGGCTTGCAGTGCTCCAGAATTTGTGGGGAGTTCTTTTTAAAGGAAATTTATGGGCTGTCAATCATATTGTATCATAACTTGTACAGCCATTCTCCTATTGATAGGCATTCCTTTAATTTCCAATGATTTGCCATCAGAAAAAGACCTTCTATAAACACTAACAGCTTTGCTGTATTTATTGATATAATTATATAACTTCTGTTGTTTTTATTAATATGGTCAATTATAGTTATTTTTCCCTAATATTGAACCTAACATAAATCCCAGCTGATCACAGTGTATAATCTTTTTGTTATATTGCTGTAATTTTTTTTGTTAGTATGTTATTAAATTTTTTGCATCAATATTTATTAGGGAAATTGACCTACAATTTTCTTTCTCTGTTTTTTGCTCTCCTGGGTTTAGACATTAAAACTATACTTGTGTCATAAAGGAATTTAGTAAGAATCTTCTTTGTTTTTTTCAGAGAGTTTATATAATATTGGCATTTATTACTGTTCTTTAAGTGTTTGGTAGAATTTACTTGAAAATGCATGTGGTCCTGGGGATTTGTATTTTTTAGGGAGTTCATTTATGGTTTGTTCAACTTCTTTTTCTAAGAGAGTCAAGTATTCTATTTCTTCTTTTTCAACCTGGTCAGTTTATATTTTTGTAGACATTCTTCCATTTCATTTAGATTGTCATTACATTAAGATCTAGATTGTCATTTCATTGAAATTAATAATTTATTGGCATATAATTGAACAAAATAACTCCTAAAAATTGCTGTAATTTCCTCTTGATTGGTGTTACATTCATTCTTTTAATTTTTGATACGGGTAGTTTGATTTTCTTCTTTCCTTTTTAAAAATCAAATAAACAAATCACTTACCTATTTTATTATTTTTTAATAAAGCTGGTTTTATTTACTGTTCCCAGTTTTATTTCTTGTTCAATTTTTTGTTTGTTTTGTTTTCAATTTTATTATTCTTTCCTTTGAGTTTTAGGATTTTGGGAGGGGGAGTATTTAACTGGGGATTTTTAATTTATTCTTGTTTCAGGGTTTTTTTAGTTGCATACCCAGGACCAGAAGGATTTACAAATGAATTCTACCAAACACTTAAGGAACAATTAATAAAGATACTATATAAACATTTCCCTGTCACAACTCTATCACTTACTCTTTTCTGATTCTCTGGTTCTTTCTTGGTCCTGAAATTTCTCTCCTTGGTTCAGTATTGTGGCATTGACCAGGAGTTCCTCCTCTTGGTCACTGTAGAGAAAGCTGATAAGGCCCTTGAGGTTATCAAGTCCAACTCCCTCATTTTACATTTGAGGAAACTGGGGCTCCAGGGCCCAGTGGGTTTGATCCAGGAATTTATCTGCTTGTCCAGGAAATCCTGCTTTGATTTTCTATAGCCTCTATGCTGCTGATAGCTCTTAGCCTTTCAGTCCTAGCATGGCCCAATAACTCTTTGCCAGTTCACCATTACATTTTCTGAGGCCATGTAGTTCCTTCCTTTCCTGGGTTCACTTAGTTGTCTTGTACACATGGTTCTCTTGTGGAGGAGGAGGACTGGTTCTTTGGGGCTCTCCTATAGAGCATTAGAGTATACAGTTATCTCTTCCACATTGCAACTTTCCCTCTGGCAGTTTTGCTATATTGAGCGTCAACATAAGAACTTTTGGGGGAAATTTTAGGGGGAGATTTGTAGAAGCTGGAGGTGACACACAAAGTCCAGCAGATGACACAGAGCCTATGACCAAATATTTAATCTAAATTTTAAAATAAAGTACTGGAGACACCCCATAAAAGAAAAAAGAAAAAAATCAGACTTCTTTGGTACGATGTGGAAGGGATAACTGCATTTGTGTCTGAGCAGTTTTCTTTTTGGAACCTCAACTCTGGTTCTACTCATCTGTCTCTAGTTTCTCTTTTAAAATCCAAACCCAAGGCAGGCTTCAGGGACGGAAGCTCTGGCAGCCGGGAAAGTCCCTCCGCCCACAGAAGCTACAGGTCAGTGAGAGAGAAGGCCGAGCTGGAGGAGGGGAGCTGAGCGTCTCCGTGACTCGGGCCCCCTCGGGAGGAAGCGGCGGCGGCAGAGACGGGGGCAGGAAGCAGCAGAAGCAGAGGGGTGGGCGGCGGCTGAGGCAGCAGCGGCCCAGGACTCAGGAATCCCCCAGCAGCAGGCAGGATCTTCATTACGGAAGGTCTCTGCATGAACGGCCTGAGCCTGGGAGACGGCGCTGCCCCCACCCTGCTCTATTACTGAAGGCCTCTGCATAAAGCCCCTGAGGGAACTGAGCCTAGGAGGTGGGCCCCCCCACCCCGCCCCCACCCACTCCATTCCTGAAAGTCTCTGCATAAAGCCCCTGAGGGAGCTGAGCCTGGGAGGCGGCCCTGCCCCCACCCCAGCGCCAGAACTAAAGCTTGCCACGGAAAGCCCATTTGAATCTCAGAGGCCAAGCACTAGCTGGGCGGATCCAGGCAGGGGTGGAAAGGAATCTCAGAAGTCAAGTAACTGGCTGGGAAAATGCCTAGAAAAGGGAAGAAAAATAAGACTATAGAGAGTTTTTTCCAACAAATGCAAATGATCCCGACATTCGGATCTGATGACAGACGTATTCTTGCCATCAGGAAAGATGTGAAGGGCAGGGCCTCAGTACCCCAGACACCCCAAGGGGGTGGCGGGTGGGCTCAGGCCTTGGAAGAGCTCAAAAAGGATTTTGAAAAGCAAGTTAGACAGGTGAAGGAAAAACTGGGAAGAGAAATGACAGAGATGCAAGAAAAGTATGAAAAATGGGTCAATACCTTGGTAAAGGAGACCCAAAAAAATGCTGAGGAAATTAACACCTTGAAAAATAGGCTCACTCAATTGGCAAAAGAGGTTCAAAAAGCCAATGAGGAGAAGAATGCTTTCAAAAGCAGAATGAGCCAAATGGAAAAAGAGGCTCAAAAGCTCACTGAATTTAATAGTTCTCTCAAAATTAGAATGGAGCAGATGGAGTCTAATGACTTTACGAGAAACCAAGAAATCACCAAACAAAACCAAAAGAACAAAAAAATGGAAGAGAATGTGAAATATCTCATGGGAAGAAAAACTGACCTGGAAAATAGATCCAGGGGAGACAATTTAAAAATTATGGGACTACCTGAAACTCATGATCAAAAAAAGAGCCTAGACATCATCTTCCATGAAATATCAAGGAAAACTGCCCTGAGATTCTAGAACCAGAGGGCAAAATAAGTATTGAAAGAATCCATCGATCACCACCTGAAAGAGATCCAAAAAGAGAAACTCCTAGGAACATTGTGGCTAAATTCCAGAACTCCCAGCTCAAGGAAAAAATCTTGCAAGCAGCTAGAAAGAAACAATTCCAGTACTGTGGAAATACAATCAGGATAACTCAAGATCTAGCAGCTTCTACATTAAGGGATCGAAGGGCGTGGAATAGGATATTCCAGAAGTCAAAGGAACTAGGACTCAAACCAAGAATCACTTACCCAGCAAAACTGAGTATAATACTTCAAGGGAAAATATGGTCTTTCAATGAAACAGAGGACTTTCAATCATTCTTAATGAAAAGACCAGAGCTGAAAAGAAAATTTGATTTTCAAACACAAGAATGAGAAGAAGCATGAAAAAGAAAACAGCAAAGAGAAGTATTAAGGGATTTACCAGAAGTGAACTGTTTACATTCATACAGGGAAAGACAATATTTCTAACTCTTAAAACTTTTCAGTATCTGGGTAGTTGGTGGGACCACACATACACATACACATGTACATGCATGCACACACATACACACATGCACACACATACAGAGACAGAGAGCACAGATTGAACTGAATAGGATGGGACCATACCTTAAAAGAAATTAAGGTAAATGGTGAGAGAGAAATGTAGTGGGAGGAAAGAGGGGGAAATGGAAGGGGGTAACTATATGTCATTTAAGAGGCAAGTAGGAGATTATTTTTTAGTGGAGGGAAAAAGAGGAGAGCTGAGAAAAAAAAAAAAAGAAGTTTACCCTCATCACATTTGACTAAACGAAGGAGTGAAATGCACACTCATTCTGGTATGAAAACCTATCTTACAGTATAAGAAAGTGGGTGAGAAGGAGATATTGCAAGGGTGGGGATGATGGAAGGGAGGGCAAAGGGAGGAGGGAGCAATTTGAAGTCAACACTTGGGGAGGGACAGGTTCAAAAGACAGAAGAGAAACAATGAGGGGCAGGTTAGGAGGGATGGTAATTCAGTTAGTCTTACACAACACGACTATCAGGGAGGTCATTTGCAAAACTACACAGATATGGCCTATATTGAATTGCCTGCCTTCCCAAAGGGAATGGGTGGGGAGGGAGGGATGGGGAGAATTTGGAACTCAAAGTTTTAGGAACAACTGTTTAGTATTGTTGTTGCAACTAGGAAAGAAGACATACAGTTAATGAGGAATAGAAAGTCATCTGGCCCTACAGGAGAAAAGAGAAGATGGAGACAAGAGAAGGGAGGGATGACAGAAGAGAGGGCAGATTGGAGATAGGGAAAATTAGAATTGCTTGGGGGTAGTGGGGTGGGGGAGGGGATAAAAGGGGAGAAAATTTGGAACCCAAAAATTTGTGAAAATGAATGTAAAAAGTTAAATAAATAAATTTATTAAAATAAAAATATATATATATATAAAAACAAAAAAAACAAAAAACAAAACAATAAATTAAAAAAAAAAATCCAAACCCAAGAATATAGCCAGGTGCTTTAGGTTTGGTCTTGAATGAATAACCTGCAAATGTTAAAGGCCAAGTACCTAGGGTACAGCCAGTTCCCACATCATGAAGAAGGCATAATGCCAAAACAAAGACTTTAACTATGACTAGAAATTAATTAAAGGAATCTCACAAAAAGTTCTTACCACCCTCTATATATGGAATAGAGGGATTCTTTTCAACTCGCTGGACAAACATTAACACAGATATGGGCTGGTAGCACAGATGTGGTTCATGTTGATTATACATCTCTCATTATATTCTGCTTTACTTAGCTCATTAATAAGACATCATTTCAATCTGCAGCAAGATTGAAAGATTCCTGGAAAGTTGAGGACAGCCTTAAAAGGTTCACAAGATGGTAAAAATAGCTCTTGGTGCATTCTGAATAATTTTAGATTTTCTGGTGGTCAGTTGAGTGTCAGTTTGATTAAGTCTAGTAAATAATCCCAGCAGATTAAGCCATTGTAGGATGTTCAGATCACAAATTTAGAACTGCAAGAGAGCTTGGAGCTAAATCTGTTCAACCCTCTCATTTAATTTAAGGCATAAGTGAAAAGAATTCTGAATTTGTTTATTTTATTTGTGACTTTAAGTAACTAATTTAACCTCTGCAGACCCCAATTATCTTTTTCTGTAACATAAAGAGGGAAAAAGAAGGAAAGAACATCAAAGAAATAAACATAAAGTACTCATAAGAGAGCAGAGAGGGTTAAAAATGGCATCATCAAATGTAATGTAACTTTAAAATGTATGCAACAGAAGTATGTAGTTTCACATAAAATCTTTTTCTCTTTATATTTGAAATGTTCATGTTTCTTGATATTTGCTGATTTCACAACACATTTTTAAAAATAAAATTAAGGAGATTGTACTAGATGATCTCCAAAATCCTTCTAGCTCTAAATCCCATGATCTTAATTCTAGTGCTTTTGTGCTCTCTCTCTGTCTCTCTCTCTCTGTCTCTCTCTCTGTCTCTCTCTCTCCCAATTTTCTCTCGCATTAAAATTTATCTGTGCTATTCAAAATTCATTAAGTTCTCCCGAGAGTTTCTAAAACATTGGATATTTATTGAACAAATTGATTTTTGCTAATGAATTAACGAATCCTAACATGTTCTATTACTCCTTCCCAGTATGCAATTCTCTCGAAACATCAATGCTTAAACCAGGGGTAAGTTGCTTTTCAGATATTGCTGAGCTCTGATCTTCTGGAGAAAATAATCAGTTTGATTTAGTTCAGTTTAACTCATTAAGCATTTCTTAAGTACCTTCTTACCTAGTAAGTAGTGTAGTAGATGAAGTGTTGGATTTGGTGTCAAGAAGATCTGAATTCAAATTCTATCTTTAACACTTACTAATTGGGTGACCCAGGGCAAATAGTTTAATCTGTGTGCCTCAGTTTCCCTATCTGTAAAACAGAAAATAATAGGAAGTGTTATGCTGGTCAAGAGATAAGGTATTCAAAGAATTTTCTAAACTTTAAACAATTTACACATGTTAGCTAGTGGGATTCTTTGTGCTACGAATTCGGCTAAGCATTGACCAGAAGATAGAGCAAAGAATTTTTCCCCAAACTCTCTCTTTAAAGAGGGCTCCAAGACTGGCCATCATTTAACTTTCCATAAGCTGTATTCCTTGGACAAGACTCCACACTGAGTACTTTTCCCTTCCAACATTTTTCAGGTTTCTTTTGTATGTCTTCTTTCCCCCTTAGATTCTAAGTTCCTTGAGGAGTTACCTTTTTTTTTTTTTTTCATTTTTGTATCCCCAGAACTTATCACAATGCCTGGAACATAATAGGTACTCAGCAAATGTCTATTGACTGTTGACTATTGATGTTGGGGATATAGTAACAAAAATTATATAGTCCCTATTAATAAAAGGTTTATGCAGACAATTAAAATGTATGTGCAAAGTAAGTGGAAACATTTCCAATAGGAACAGCACTAGAAACTGGAGGGGTCAGAAACATCTCATGTTACGGATGGTGCTTGAGGTGATTCTTGAAGGGAGCTAGGATTCCAAGAGTTGGAGGTAAGAAAGGGGTGCATTATAGAAATGAGGTTCAGTGTGTTCAAAGATATGGAGGTGGGAGATGGAATATCACAGAAGAAAAAGAAAATAGGTAATTTTCATTGGTACATAAATCATGTGTAAAAGAGTAGTATGAAATTAGTCTAGAAATACAAATCATAACCTGATTGTACAGGGATTTATGTGCTCAAAAGAAGAGCTTGTGGAGTTTTTTTCTTTTCTTGAGCCAATAGCTAAAGATTTTTCATCAGGGAAGTGATATGACCAGAAATGATTTGTGCTTTAAGAATAGCAACTGGGTAATCCATGGAGTATGGATTGGAGAGGAAAACAAACTAAAGGGTAGGAAACCAGTTAGGAGATTCCTACAATAGTTTAAGTGAGAGGTGAGGAGGATCTGAACTAGGGTGGCTGTTGTATGACTGGAGAAAAGGAGGAAAATGTGTGAGATGTTAAGCAGTCACAACAGTCAAGATCTGGCAAATAATTGAACATGGCACATAAGGGAGGTTAGAGTCAAAGGTGATGCTAAGATTGAGAACCTGAATGACTAAAGAATTAATATTCTCAACTACAACAGGAAAGTTGAGAGGACGGGTGGTTTTGAGGCAAGTGTGTTGGTTAATTTAACAAGTGGCTCTTTTTTAGGCATTCCACACTTTTAAGTTTAATTTTATCTATAGTTCTCCTAAATTTTGACAATAACAAAATGATAACTCAAGCTCTAATTAATAGTGTTTGCTGATTTTCAAGATATAAATGCTCACGCTGAAAATTTAACAATTGGCTCAGTTCAAGCTACAATACACTCTCAATTTGGGGGAGATGTGGAGATAATGACTTCTGTTTCTAGCTTGTTGAGTTTGGAAGGCCTTCAGAACATCCAGGTGGAAGTGTCCAGTGGTATTTGTTGATATAGGACTAGAGCTCATGAGAAACATGAGTCCTGGATATTTAAATTTGCTCTCAATAATAAAAAAAATCCTCCTATTCTGTCTATATTAACCATGTAATCAAGAGGTCATTTCCATAGCAATAGAATGGGAATGGGAAGGTCAGTTGGTAAGAAGCATAGCAATGGTTCTTTTCAGTTCTAGCTCTCAACGGAGGTTTTATCTCTCAATTTTCTTTTCCTTTCTCCTATATAGAGTCCAGGTCAGCTTGCCTCCTTTGACATTCAGAGCTAGGTCCAGGGATGCCTAAAGACATCCAGATGACTGTTCTATCTTCTTTCTCTTTTGTTGTTACTATCACTTCAGCTAGGACTGCAACTAGTGTTTGGTGCCAAAGGGTCTGTAAGGGTCTCTTTGGCTGAGATTTCAGAAGCAGGTATCAAGGAGGACAAGAAGGACATAGTTTCAAGACCACTATTGCAATTCCCATTTTATTTCAAGATCCAGTTCAAATAATCATGTTTTTGGTAGGAACAATACCCTAACCCCTACTTCTTGCAAGTTAGCTGATTTTCCCCTGAAAACATATTGAATGTCTCAGGGGACTAACAGCTTAAAGTTATTTATATCACTTTGTGGTTACCAAACTACAATACAATCCCACAATGCTCTAGGAAATCTCCGATGTTTGACTGACCAAGATGGGCAATTCAGGCAAGTTTGCTTATAGTCTGCTAAGTTGGCTCAATGTCCTTAATGCATATCTTTCCTGAATATGCTTTTGCTGTGGTTAAGAAAATATTCTTTTGTTAACATTGAATAACTTCAGAGTATTTCATTTTGTTCTAATATCAACCCTAAACTACCAGATGACTGGTCCAGTCCCGAATACTTTTATTCATGAAGATTCATCTGATCTCTTCAGATGAATTACCCTTCCTTTCAGAAATTACCCTTCCTTTCTAAACTCTCTTGTGTCTCAGTTAAACATGCATTTAATCATATTCTAATCTGTCTTCAAGTAAAGTGGACTTTTTAACCCGACCTAATTTCAGAAAAATATGTGTCTAATAATGTAGGGTCAAAATTTTCTGTGAAAATAAGCTACCCTAGGTGATCCATTTATGAGGTATGGCCAAGCCCTCTGCATGATTTAGAAAGGAAGCAATTTCGTAGGATAAAAACAGTAGGCTACATCTTCTGGATGACCTTTAATAGCTAGTTCAATTATTTCAAGAAGAAAGGATCTCAGCAACAAGGATCTCAGCTGATGAAACTCATAGATGTTTAATGAATGATTTCCCCCCACCCCCACCCCCAGTACCTATGTCTATGAGTTTTGGTCTTGTTAGAAGTGTTCTTCCATAGACACACACAGACACACACACAGACACACACGCACATGCATGCCACCTTTTTGAGTGTTCCATCTAGGATCTATCATTCTTCAGGCATATACTTCATTTCTCTCTGTACTTTTGTAAGTTTCCAATTTATGAATGTTTATTAATCTTCCCCCTCTCTTCAATGATACCAGATTCTTCAACCTCTGCTTGACCCAACTCTCTGCACTTATTTAACAGTTCTCCCATACATTTAAACTTTATTTCATGTTTTATCTTCCATTAGAATGTAAGTTCCTACTAATTCATTGTTGGTGGAGCTATGAGTTGATCCAACCATTTTGGAGACCAATTTGAAACTATGCCCAAAAGGCTACAAGAATGTGCATACCCTTTGACCCAGTAATACTGCTTCCAGGGCTATATCCCAAGGAGATCATAAAAATGGGAAAAGATCCCACATGTACAAAAATATTTATAACAGCTCTTTTTGTGGGGGCCAAGAACTGGAAATCAAGGGAATACCCATCAATTAGGGAATGGCTGAACAAGTTGTAGTATATGATTGTAATGGAATACTATTGTGCTGTAAGAAATGATGAACAGTTGGACTTCCAAATATCCTGGAAAGACATATATACTGATTATGAATGAAATGAGAAGAACCAGGAGAACATTATATACACAGGAATAGCCACAGTGTGTGAGGATTGGTTCTGATAGATTAAGCCCTTTAGAGCAATGCAGGGACCCAAAATATCCCAAAAGGACTCAGCACAAAATGCCATCCATATCTAGAGAAAGAACTGTGGAATTGGAACACAGAATGAAACAAACTCTTTTCTCTTGTGTTATGTTATGTTTTGTTTTTTTTCTTATGGTTTCTCCCATTGATTTTAATTCTTCTATGCAACATGACTAATGCAAAAATGTATTTAATAAGAATGTAAGTCTAGAACTCATATAAAATTGCATGCCATCTCAGGGAGGATGGGGACAGGAAGGGAGGTAAGAGGGAGGGGAGAAAATTTAAGACTTATGGAAGTGATTGTTGGAAACTGAAAACAAATACATTAATTAAATTTTAAAAATAAATTTTAAAAAAAGAAAAAAAGAATGTAAGTTCTTTGAGGGCAGGGACTCTCTTTTTGCTTATGGAACCCTTGTCACAATGCCCATTTATATGGGACTGTCTATTGGTGGAGATGAAAGTTCTGCTCTGCGTAAGAGGTGAAGTAGAGCTGGTGAGAAGAGAGAGCTTCATTTGTCAACTAATCTTCCTGTACAGACTCATCATTTAGGTGCTCTCAGCTTCCACTTTTGAGAAAGAAGAAGACAACTCCACTTCAAGAAGGAAAAGACTGGCAAGTTGTGCAAGGAATGGTAGACTTTATAATGTCTGTTCCCAGCCTGCTAGTCTAGAGACTTCAGAGGCATTTCTCCTCGGGTAAGATCCAGGATCCTCTCTCTTGGTTCAGCTGAATTATCTCATCCGCAATGGAAGAAGTCCTTCGTTCTCTATTGTCTGATATATATATTATCTTTTGTACACTTTCTCTGATTTTTGTTTTGCTGTGATTTAGATAAATGGATTTCTTTTCTATTCTTTACGTGTGTTCATTGTGGAGCTAGTGTTAGTTGGGAAAGGGGTCAAACCTTGGATATAGATCTTGGGGTCCCTTTCCCCACAAAAATTACAAATTAACCAAAAATTAGATGACTCCAGTCCCCTAGAAGAACAAATTTTAAGGGAGTAGATAGAAAAACTTCTAACCTAGTACACTCTCCTCTCTGAGGGGAGTAGAGTGGCCTCTGTTCTGTTTACCCTCCTGGCAGGAAAGAAAGTGTACTTTGGAGAAAGGATAGGGGAGAAGAGACTAGATGTCTATTCTGCCCCACATTTGGGCCACACGCAAGGACAAGCCTTGGTCAAGTGTAGGTTTCTCTATACATTTGGGGACCACTCCCTCTTCTATTGCTACACTGGAATTTATATCACCAGCATTTTGTGATGTGACTGGCACAGAGTAAGTGTTTAATAAAATTTTCTGTTCCTCTTCTTCCCTCCTTCCTTCTTTCCTTACTTCCCTTCTTTATTTCCTTACCTTCCACATTCCTTCCATTATTCTTTCCTTCCCTTCCTCTTTCTTTCCTGTCTTTCTTCCCTTCACCCTTCATTCTCTCCTTTCATCTTTTCTTCTCTCTTTCCTTCTTTCCTTCCTTCCTTCATTACTTCTTTCTTTCCCCTCATTCTTTCATTTCTTTTTTGTCCTTTTCTTCCCTTCTTCTATCCTTCCCCCTTCTTTCTTTCTTTCCTTTCTTCCTCAATCCTATCATTGAAAAAATACTATAAACTGACTTTTTGTATCACATAGTGTTTTATAATTAATAACATATTTATAAAGCACATAAGACTTTGAAAAGTATTTTACATCCATTCTCTTATTTAAATTTCACAGCAATCCTTTGAGATAGATATTATGACTCACCTATCATCATATAACCAGTTCCAGAAGCAATATTTTCACCCAAATCTCCCTGAATCCAAATCCAGGGCTCTACCTACTATGTCACAATGGTTTTCCTATATGATTTTCAGTGATAAAGGCTGAAAAAAATAAATGATTTTCATGTGGGTTTGATTTTTCTGTCCAAATGGTTCTTGGATGTATATATTTCCTTACTTCCATTCAAATTTTCTGTTAGTACATCTTTCTGGTTGTAACATGGAAAGAGGGAGTTCTTGTTTTTTGTGCTAGGTCTTCAGGACCACATTTAACTTCCTTAGATTTTGTCTTGGCTCGCTCAATTCTTATCTGTAAGGTTCCTGACCATACCTCATGCTCTCCCTCTTATTTATTACTTTTCAAAACCTTAAGACTTCAGGACCATTTGCATGTTTTGAGGTTCATTATTAACTTGTCCAATGAATAGTCAGCAAATATCCTGGCAATCATTCAGGGAAAAATTCCCCAACTCAATCAACATTTCCCTTCAAGAGTACATCACTATTTTTAAAAAAAATCAATCTTGGATGATTTACAAAGTATAATTCCAGTTTTTGTACGGTAATTTTAGGTTCAATTAACATGTCTAGCCAAGGTATTATCAATGTAACATACTTTCATTTATAAATTAATCCCCAGGCAAAATAAAATTGTAGTTTATATTAAATTGATATAAAGTTTATAGCACTAAAAGGTGAATCAGTTAATTAATTAGCAGCTATGAAAACACTTTGGCATTGAACCTATGCTAAAGTGCTGACAAATACATTTAGTGCTCTATCTCAGGCTTCCTCTTTAATTAGTTTCTCAATATGGACCTGGTTGAATGACTATACATAAAGAAGTATGATTAATAATAAGTGTAAACCTGGAATGAGGACAGAAGTTGAATGTCACAGGGGTCTGCCCTTAATTCTATTTGATATTTTTTAAATCAATGTCTTAAATAAAGGCAGACATGTTATAACTACGTGTTATAACTGTTACACCATTTTAAAACTCCATGAAACTGAGAGAGGTAACTAAGACATTGGATGACAGAATTCAGATCCAAGAAAATCTAGACAATGTAGAACAATGAACCTGATCTAAAAAAGAAAAATAAATGCAATAATGATAAATATAAAGTCCTATATTTGAGCTAAAGCTCAGTTGTACAAATATGTCATAGAATAAAGGAGCTATAAGGAGTAAATAATTTGTTTGGAAAAAAATTCAGAAAATTTAGTGAACTACAAACCCAAAATGTCACCAGTGTGGTATGAAGGCCAGGAAAGAAAAGAAAGAAAGAAAGAAAGAAAGAAAGAAAGAAAGAAAGAAGAAAGAAAGAAAGAAAGAAAGAGAAGAAAGAAAGAAAGAAAGAAAGAAAGAAAGAAAGAAAGAAAGAAAGAAAGAAAGAAAGGAAGGAAGGAAGGAAGGAAGGAAGGAAGGAAGGAAGGAAGGAAGGAAGGAAGAAAGAAAGAAAGAAAGAAAGAGGAAGGAAAGAAAGAAAAAGGAAGGAAAGAAAAAGAAAAAAGGAAGGAAGGAAAGAAAAAGAAAAAAGGAAGGAAAGAAGAAGGGAAGGAGGGAGGTTAGGAGAGAGGGGAAGGAAGAAACAAAAAAAGAAAGAAAAAAGAAAGAAAGGGGAGAGAGGAAAAAAGAAAAAGATCATTTGATTTTAGGTGTGATTGAGAGTAGCGTAGCGTCTAGAATGAATGAAGTGAGACTATCCTATGCTCTCCTTTGGGAGTATGTTTTATTCTCATTTTCCCATTTTGAAAATGATACTGAGTGGATTGAAATACACCCCAAAGAGGACTACCAAGATGGTGAGACTCAAAACCTTGTTACACAAGAATCAGTTGAAGGAGTTGAGAATGTATAGCCAAGAGAAGACTTGTAGAGGGAAGTAGTGAGGGATGGTAATTGTCTTCTCGTACTCAATGGAAGACCAGCATTAGATTTATTTTCTTTTGCCCAGTAAAAAGAACTGGGAACTAGAGTTAAGTGGAAGTTATAGAGCACTAGTTTTTGGCTCAATATAAAGAACCATTTCCTAATGATCAGAACTGTCCAAAAGAGAAATGTGACTGGAGGTCTTCAAGCAGTGTCTGGATGCCAACTTGTTCAGAATGAAATAGAGAAGATTTCTTTTCAAAAATGGACTGGTCCAGTTGACCCTTCCAGGTTTCAGGTTTTCTGCTTTCATGACTTTGTGCTGTCCTCATTTCCCCCCTCAGTACTTCCTTCACTTGGTCTCCATTACCTCATCCTGTATTCTCTCTACTACAGTAAAGTTACAGAAATGATCAAAGAGCATTAGAGTCCTAAAGGAAGGTAATTGATACAATTGCATCTAGTGTACTCCCTAGAAGAACTTTTGAGTTCAAACCAAGACACTGTCACCAGCTCATTGTCAGAGCTGTACAGTGTCAGGATCTGCACAATGGATTTGCTTATAATACTTCACAGAGATGCCCTCTCAGGATGACTGGGTAAGTTTCCTTTGGCTTCACAAAACCAAATGCTAAACAATGACAAATGATTTTCCAAATGCATTCCACTTGAATGAGGGCAGGAGGCCCGGGAAATTACTATTCCTTCAAAATGTCAATCACATTGACTTCAGTAGAACTAGAAAGATACCTAGTGTATGTATTTTCTAACTTGTAGGAAGTGGTAATTAAACCTAATTTCTTTTGGAGGGAGCCTGAGGGAACTGTCTAGAGAGTGAGTGGGTAGTAGAACCTGTTCTGCCATTTTGCAGTGAAAAGTGACTTTATATTTGTATTTGTTGCAAAGGTGAGTGAAAGCAGGAAGTAAGTTTGAGTTCTGATGATCTTTCTCTTTTGCTTTTGTACACAGGCCTCTTGTCCATTCTTTGGCTACCTGGAAGAACTGTGGTTATTCTTTCTCTGTGTGAGATCTCTTTGATCTATCCTAAACACCATTAAGTTATCTTGGATGTACCATTATATCTGGGACATCATATTCAGATAACTATAGAATTTCACTGTGTGATGTTAAAAATTATTTTCTATTCAATTCAGTTCCAAAAAGATTTAAGTGTCTATCATGTGTCAGGGACTGTTTGAGGTATGGTAGGAATATAAAGAATTAAATAAAAATGAAAATTCCTGAT
The DNA here is from genome assembly GCA_023548195.1 of Bettongia penicillata ogilbyi. Lineage (NCBI taxonomy): Eukaryota > Metazoa > Chordata > Mammalia > Diprotodontia > Potoroidae > Bettongia > Bettongia penicillata. The sequence goes on from JAJHZJ010000772.1 coordinate 212,657, forward strand.
CTCAAGGATTTAACAGCTAGTACAAAGATTGAGTGCAAAATAGATAAAATGTAAGTACAAGATAATTTATTGATGGGCTGAGAACACAGAAACTGACAGAATCAAGAAATAAACAAAGGCCTTAAAGAGAGTTATTGATTCCAAATGCAGGTCAACACCACTCTGCACCTTACAATATTAGAGATGTTGTTTAACATTGTTTAAATGACTTGCCAATATGCCTCCATGAACTAGATCTTCCTGGTTCTGAGACTGACTGTTAATTAAACCCAATGCTCGGAGAGGTACTTTGTACCTCAGTGAGATTCTTGCCTCTGTAAAGTTCAAATCTCTCCCCTCCCCATCTCAATTCCTTCAGAATATCCCTCCAGTGCCCTGAAAAGAATTCTTAAATGATGCTCACAGAGGTGTCCATAGTGGTGACTGAATGCCCTGGCCACTGTTTCATCCTGTGTCTTTGCATATAATGCACTTTACAAAGCAAACTGGAAGTGTTTCAAATTGGAATGTGTAAGTAAAAGCCCCAGTTCTTGGATTCTTACCATTAAGTCACTTAGATAAGCCCCTCACCACCAGATCATTCAACTTTCAGAAGTGATCTGGAAATAGATACTAGAAAGTGAAAAATCAAGCCAGTATCTTACTAGGACCTTGCAATAAAGCTATTCTTGCTGAAAGGAGGTCTCAGACATTATATACTAACAAGCACTCAGATTCTAGGCTTGTTGGCGTTTAAACTCCAGGAGCAGTCTCTCATCAACAGGACACCTACATTCCTGGGTATTTTTTTATGACCAAAGACCCAGAAGCTCAGTCTCCTTCCTCCTTCTAGTCAGACAGTGAAGATCAAAGTATTCCATATAGGGCCAGGACCTGGGGCAGAGCTATCCTTTGCTGAGGTGGGGGTGAATTAAAACATATCCCTCAGTGCTTTATAACCAGCCATGGCCCAGATACCACACTTTTCACTGTCCAAGGAGAAATCCAGATCCAGAGCTTCAGGATGGAAATATCTGAAGAGATCAAACAAATATCCTGGCTGCCTCCAGAGGCGCTGGCTTCTTGCTTCAAGGAAAAATATCACTGCCTTGTGGCTTGTAGACATTCCTTTCTTCCTCTTAGAATCCTTGTGATGTGGAATTGAAAGATGGTTATTTTACAAACTTCCCTCCCTTGCTAACACTCGCTGCTCCATCACATCTGTCTATGTCTTTGCATATTGCTGTCTGCAACTGGCATTCTGTTGCCACTGCCCCTTCTATTAGACCTCTTTTCATTCCTTCCATCTCCTTATAATCGTGACTCCTCCCAGAAGACAAGGCATCCATGGCCAGTCTCTTCAGTACTCCCTCCTCTTTTCTACTTCCATGTATTGGCCAGTAGAAGGAATAACTATGCTCCTTGCTCATTGTTTCTGTTCTGTCTTTCCTGTTGCCAATATTCAATAACCTTTGTGCCTTGAAGTTCCACTCCAAACAGAAAAATTGCCCAATCTAGATAATGGTGACAGTTATCTATCAACTCATAGGTAGGGGAGGGGGCAGGAGGAGGTATATAATTCTCTCTCCTCTCTCAAAGAGGCCAAACAGGGCTACCCTTTTTTCCTTTATATCCCATTTCCCCAATTTCATACTTGGTGCAATCAGTGTATAGATTGCTGTCCACTTTCTTGGTTCCTCTGATCTGCCTATTCATCTACCGCCAGCCAAATACAGAGGGATAGTATTACCCTCATCTCATCATTGTAAAAATCATTCTATCTCCAGTATTCAGCTCTGAAAGTCCTCTATCTCATTATCATCTCCCATCCTTCCATTTCTCCCTGGGTCTCACCCCTTCTGAATATGGTCTTCCTCTCTACCACAAGCTGCAGTCACTCCACCTTCCCTGATTTCACTATTCGTCATCCATACTCTTGACCAGGGCTTCTAAAACTTTTTCCACTCATGGCTCCTTTGGCACTTCAACCCCATATGGAGTGATGACCGACAGTTTAAGAAGTGCTGCTCTAGATTGACTTTCCTCCCACAAACATGACGATGCTGGTAAACAATTGAACTTTGTGCTCTCGTCTCCCCACATTCCATTCTATTCCAAACTCCATCCTAGATTGGCCCAATATCCATCTGCTTTGCTCTCATTTAGGTGCTGCTGGAGAAAATCAAATAATACTACTAATTACAAATATATATTTTATCATCAAATACCCTCTATGTGCTAGGCAATATGCTAGATTCTAGGGATAAAAATATAATAATCACAATAACTAGCATTATTTCATGTGTGTTATATGCTACACAGTCCCTGAGATAAAGTGCTGTATAAGCGTTAACTATTATTATTAGACACTATCCTAAGTGATTTACAATTACTATCTCATTTGATTCTCGCAGCTACTCTGTGAAATAGGTACTATCATTATCCCTATTTTGTGTATGAGGAAACTGAGGCAAACAGATTAAGTGGTTTGTTCAAGGTCATACAGCTATAAGGTGTCTGAGACCAGATTTGAACGTAGGTCTTCCTGACTCCAGGCTCAGCACTCTATACACTGTACCAGCTACTGTGTTTAACATGGAAACAAAACAGCCCTTATCCCATCTTCTGTAGGAGGACTTTCCAACTGCCCAAGTTACAAGTGTCTCCCCTTTGAAATTGTTTTTTACCTACTTTGTCTGTATCTTTATCTGAATGGTGGAATTCTCCAGTGGGAAATAAGCTCTTTCAAGGTAGGAACTGAAATTTTTGTATTATATACCTCATGTCTATCTAACACAGTTCTTTGCACACAGAGATATGGACAGAGATTGGACCGGTGACTTCACTGACTTGGGAAACTCCTAATGTGGTAACTACCTATACCAATTCAAGTTGACCTCTACTTTGTAACTTGTTGCTGTTCATCCTCCCTTTTTGAAGACAACCAATAACATCAAGAGGGTGATGATTTGAAAGTGAATTGGATTTAACTGAGGCAGGGTTGTGCAAAGTTATTGGCCCCACTCTCTCCTCCAGAGTCACTGGAGTCCAGTGGAAAGACATAGGTTGGGATGACTGGTGATGGCCTCAAATGTAGTGGGAGACCTTACATTTCTTTAAGCTTTTTAAGTTAACATCTTTCCCAAGTCTCATTTTGTCTGAGGGAACATGCACCCAGTGATTAAAGGCTAGGTAAGAAGCTCCTCAGTGGTTCTGACCAGAGAATTAAGCAGAGTTCTAGAAGATTCAGGGACTTGCTAAAAGTCTTACAGTCAGGTTAGAGGCAGGGCAACAGACATATCTCTGACTTCAATACCAAATCTCTACCTGCTACACCACACGCTGAATCGTTGAATTTGTTGAACTATAATGTTGGACATGGTAGAGGATGAGTAACAGGGATAACGGACTCTCCAGTATGGCAAATTGAAAAGAGAATCCATAGAGAGGGGCAGCTAAACTAGCAAAATATTTACCAGTGAAGACAATGATAGAATAATTACACTTTACTTTTTTAATAAAATGTTTGTGTCCATATAGTTCAAATCATTACAATGATCAAATTACCTTTGAGAGTAACAGAGTAGAAATAAAATTGTCCACACATAGCATCCTCAACAATCAACCCAAGGAGTATGCCTCTAAGAAAAAAATACATTTGAACTATATTAGGCCTTGGTTAAGAAACAAGAATGTATAGAATTATATTGGTTTCTTAAAATAAAAAAATTGTCCAGGAAATTAAAAAAAAACCTAATTGATTATTCTGAGCTAGACTTAACTCAAGTTGATCTAGTAACTCAGGGGTTAGAATGTAATAAAACACTTATGGTGTATAAGTGCAATAAACATGACATTACTAGTAACAACAGATAGGAAAGAAGGAATGAAAGACATAATAAGTGTTTATTATGTACTAGGATTTGTGCTAAGCTCTGGTGACACAAATACAGGCAAAAAGCCAAAAGGTATTCCTGCCCTAGGGGAACTTACCTTCTAATAGGGAAAGACAAAACAGAAAAGGGAGCTGACAAACAGGAAAATCTGAGAATGAAGATAACCAGTGAAGGGAAATGGTTTTGAAGTCAGAAAATCATGGAAAGGGCCAACAAGCAAATGAAAGTTTGCTTGGGTCCCTCCATAGAATGGATGTCCCAGAAGGGCATCTCAGAAGGAACTCACCAGTGGGAGAAGTGGGTTGATCTCATGGAGGGATAATCAAGGATGAGAAACCAACAAAGATGGTGAAATGGATAAAAAGGATATGATTTCTAAGCTTAAAAGCACTGAGGAGCATTTAGCACCATGTCTGACACATAGAAGACCCTTAATACATGTTTGTTTGATTGATTGACCTGTGACAAAACTAGCTTAGGGGACTACAAATGAGCACTTAAAGTCAGAAAGTTGCCTGAGAGGTTAGGTGACTTAAACAGGGTCACACAGCCTGTATTCAACAGAGGCAGAATCTGAACTCAGATCTTATTAGTTCTGAGGCTGGTTCTCAATGTGCCAATAAAATGGCAATTCCGCTGTGCCTCCATTTTCACCATGGCAACTACCTACTCTAATAGAAGTCAGAAAGCCATTCCTAAAGGACAATTAGGAAGTCCACTAAAACCTCAGATACCAATTCTCTATACCTTGGATTTTTTAAAAGAAATTATTTATTTCATTTTTAATAAATAAAATAAAATAAACATTTCCATAACAGTGAAAAGAGATGATTGCACATGAAACTGCAATTCTGTTATGTACAACGTGCTGTTCCTTTTGAACATATAATAAAGTTATTATGTAACATTTTTTCCCTTTTTTCCCCTCTCCCCTCCCCACCCTGCGATGACTCAAGCAGCAAGAAGCTAGACCAATGACATTGCTGAGAATGATCTCCTCATCCCCATGAAGGGAAAACAGTTGAGACAACATTAAAGAGGTGCTAACACTTGTATGATACTTGTATGATAATGACATTTGTATGATAATTTCTGCAAAACATTTTACATATTTCATTTTATTTGGGTCTTACAACGGCTCTGTGAACTAGGTGCTACCAGAATTATAATCTATATTTCCATGGTGAGGAAATTGAAGTCCTGAGAAAGTAAGTGACTTGTTTAGTGTCATAAACTTGCATATAGTGACCAAGATATCACATGAACCAGGGTTTTCTTGGCTTCGTGGCCAGCACCATATCTACTTGAGTTTTTGCCTCCCAATTGACTGAGCTGAAAAGAATTGTGGTGGGGAGATGAGGGTGGGAAGTCTCCTTATACAAATCCAAAAATATGTCAAATTTCATCTGTGGTCTAATTTTGAATGAAGTTTTTGTTAATTCCTGAAATTAGGAGTTTATGATGCTAATTTTTGATAGGCTGAGAATAAATGCAGCTCCTGTATAACACAGAAGTCTCACTTCTTTTCTGGACAATTGATACTATAGGACAGGAGTTCAGCTACTGAAACTAAGGATGAAGGGTGACAGGAGTCATGTCTTGTCTAATTTACATTTCTTTTTTGGACAACTGAAAGGTACCATATGAAATGATCAGAATGAGACTTTTTCTCAAAAATATTCTGCATTGTATGAACTAAATGTAAGAATTTGTCATCTTCTATGACATTGTTTCAGGCTGATTTGCTGTGCAGGAACTGTCCTGTTGTCTTTCCCCAACAGAGAAGATCCAGTTCAGGCAGAAATAGCTTTCAAATATGCCCTTTCCCTAACTTAGAACAATTTTAATTAGTTGGAAAACCACAAAACCCATCATGACCAATCACTTGCAAGTGAAGGGGATGAAACATTACCCTACTTACAAGTTGTTGGATTCTAACAAGAATGAGAAGAAGCACCTTGGGTTTGAAATTGACATGTCTCTGTGCAGCCTTTAACCTGACCTCCTCAGAATGTCAGCTCAGAAACAAAGCAGCAAATGCTCTGAGTGTCTGTTGTACCTTTAGGCTGGAAATTCTAGCATCAATTCGAGTGACAGCCCCATCACATCTGTGCCTGTCAGGAAGTCTTTAAATACCATATAGCACAAAGCTCCATGTCATTCTTTGAGGCAAGCTTAAGGAATTAGACTAACATGGTCATTTACCAAGTGAAGATTAATTTCTATAGGGACAGTGTGGTATAAGAAAATAGAAGCTAGAGATAAAGTTCAATCCCATCTCTACCTCTTATAATACCTCTGTACTTCAGGTAAGTAACTTAAGCTCCTTGTTCCTCAATTTCTGAATCTATAAAAAGACAAGATAGGACTAGACGACATCTGAGGTATCTTCCAGTTCCAGATGTAGGATATGATGATCTCATGACTATTTGGCACATATCAAGAAATTACAGATCTACTAAGGTCTCCTGGATAAGATGAAAAGTTGAATTTATTTACAAAAAAATTGAAGGAATTTATCAAAAAAAGCATTTACTAAGAGCTTCCTATGTGCCAAACACCATGACAAGCTGATTGATTTATTCAGTGCCATTTTGTTAGCAGTTATAGAATACCTTGCAGCCAGGTGGCACAGTGGATAGAAAACCAAGCCTTGAGTAAGGAAGACCTGAATTCAAATCCAGCCTCCGACACTTATTAGCTGTGTCACTTTGGGCAAGCCACCTAAACCTGTTTGCCTCAGTTCCTCATCTGTAAAATGAGCTGGAGAAGGAAATGGCAAATCATTCCAGTATTTTTGCCAAGAAAATCCCAAATGGGAACACAAAGAGTTGAACTTTACTGAAATGATTGGATAACAACCGCACAGAACTTCTTGCCTCTCACTCATTCCCTGACATTTAATAACCTCCAAGGACCTCAGTTTCCTCATCAGTAAAATGAAGGATTTCGATTAAATGATCTCTAAGGTCTTTTTCTATTCTATACAAGTGATTCCATAATCTTATACACATTGATTAACCTTATTCAAATCTTTCCATGCTAAGAACAAGATTAGTAGAGGAAATATGCATTTACCTCCATGTTGACAGTGCAGTAGAAGTTAAGGAAAACTGGAGGTCTGGTTGTTGTATTCTTTCAACTAAAGAAAACAGAAACAGAGCTTAAGATAAATTTGAGGAATTGGCTTGTGTCCTGACTCCTATAATGAAAATAAGGATGAGGGAATCCATTCAAATGAAATGAGAAGCAATTTCTATTTAAACAGAGCTGTTGGAAAGTTCAACAGAAGAATATTTTTCCTTACGTTATTTTTCTTTCTCATGTAATTATGTTCTTCCTTACTTTGTCCGAGGCTATCAAATTGCTTAGAGATAATTAAAAATAATCTGGTTGATATTAAAGATATTTTCCTATAAAGCAATTAAAAACTCAGGGGCCTATTTTAAACATCTTGCAAGGGCAAAGCTACTTTGAGGAGAGACTTGACCCTCCTTCCTCTAGCACTGAAGTACCGAGAGAAGAGAGTCATTGGGAACCGATTAAACTGTATACTTGCTCTCAATTGGCATGAGCTAAGAATTTATGTAGTATTTAGATGTATTTGTACATGCCGTTTTTCTATTCTCTTTTGAAGTTCTTTGGGGATAGTGTCCAAGGAGAGATGGGCTACTCTATTGAGTAGTTGCCTAATGGCCTGAGAGTAAACTAGGTTTTTGTATTTTTACCCAGGAAATGGAGAGGGAACAGCTACACTCTGAAACACTAGAAACTCTTCCTTATCATTGGGAATCATGGGAATTTGTCTAGCCTGCTTTCAAAAATTGTGCCATGGTAAACTCAAGTCTGTCTTTCTTCAAAGACAGCTAGCATGTAACATTTGGCAAATATTCACTAATTTGCACACATAGGTTGAGGTCTCCAAGGGAGGAATGCTCATGCTGGGTTTAAGGTTCCCCATGGGTCCACGTTCCTAAAACTCCTAAAGCTCATATGCCCCCACCAGTGAATTTATCTTTACTAATCAGTCCAAATTATTATTTGCAACTAGCCAAAGCAAAGACATTTGCAGAGATGACATTATAAGAAAAGTAGCTACAAAATATCCTCCCCATAAATTTTGGGTTCACTTTTCCACAAATATTCTAAGTATGCATACATTTAGAAAATACTAGTATGGAAGCATATACTAAGTGAACACATGAGGCAAAAAAAAAAACAAACCCCCAAACCCTGAGGTCTACAGTGCCTTAATTTCATTTATTTTCTCATGGTATCTGAATGTTGCTTCTCCAAGGTACAGTATGTCTTCTGGGAAAAATCTCAGTTCAATCCCTGACTGCTAGTTCTTAACTCCATTGATTCAGGAAACTCCTGTCTTCTGCCTTGTCTCATCTGGACTCTAGTACAGTTTACACTGCCATGTGGTAGTCAAGGGAAGAGGGAAATGAAATGCTACTCCCATCTTTGTTGAACTTTGCTAGAAGTGCTACTAAGAGCTGACAGTCTTGACTCCTTAAGGAGTATATTTTGCTTTTAAAAGGTGACCAGAGTGTGTTGCAGATCTGTTAATGAGCAAATGCTAGGCCCTGTAAGTATCTCAAGTTTGGTTGAAGAAATTTCCTCTTCCTTAAGTAGTAGGGTTTAAAAGATTGTATGTTTCTTTATACTTTGAGAGTTTGACACTTCATTGTCTCAGTTACCTTCCTTATGTAGTGCAGTTTCATCATGACCAGTGAGAAGAGGGAGACAGAACTCAATTTATCAGTGATCCTTTACTCAGTCTTCTCATTAAATTCAATATAAATTTCAATCTAGGAATGGCACCTGGGAAATATTTGTACCTCTTGATTTCCAGGATTCTTAATTTCTCAGATCCTGAGGAGCGTTTAATGCAAATATTATCTCACAAAAGGTATGTGTGGTAAGTAATGTTCTTATTGTCATTTTATGTTTTACAGAGGTCAATGACCTGCCCAGTGCCTCAGAGATGCTAAGTGTCTGAGACTGACTTTGAACTTCCGTCTTCCTGGCTTCAGACTCCATACTCTACCCCACTACCTACCTGTCTATAAAGACTCTGCAGACAGGAAAACAATGTTTTCCTTGGACCACTTACAGAACTCTTCCATTTTTGTTGTGTTTCTAGATCAAGGAGAGCCTATTTTATACTCCTTACCAAATAATTCTGATTATATACAAACATACCTATAGTTCCAGAATCTACTGATACTTTGTGACTTTGGCCTTAGCTTTGCTATTTTCAAGCCTTGAATTAAGAATGCAGAAAGAGCAGTGACTTCATAAAACTGGTAGAAAAACCTTAGGTATAGCAGAAGGTATAGATACCAATGGAAATTGTGAAGTTCATCCAGACCTTCTACATCATTTAGCTGCTCCGCTTGATTTCAGTTCCACAAACATCATAGCCCTGTGCCAGGTACCAACCACCCTCCTCCATTTACTTTCATATTTTTTGTGTGTGTCTTCCTCCTTCAGATTTAAGTTCCTTGAAGGAAGACATTTTTTTTCTTATTTATATCCATAGTGTTCAGAGTAGTGACTGGCACACAGTAGGTGCTTAATAGAGGTTCTTCACTGATAGCTCTCAGGTCTGTTGAGGAGGGTCATAAGATTCTTGAAAGAGAAGTTGAATCGGTAGGGAATGATTAGGAGTCACTGGTTCTCTGCCTCCCCCACCACTACCCCTTTTTCACTTACACTCTTCCCAATGAAGACAGCAGGTAAGAGTTGAATTATCATTGTTCCAATTATAAATCACTTAATCTACTTCCTGCAAAGATCTTAACATTTTGGTATCTATCAGTCATACCACAGTTGCTGAGTGCTGCCTCTTTAGAAAACCAGTCACCTTACAGCCAGCTTGTTTTTGTACAGAAGGAGGAGTTTGGAGAATTGAGAAAGATGCCTTATAGTAGACTTGAAATTTAGAGCCTATTTGAACTTTGTGTTGCCAAGTTTAATCCTGAAGTCTTCTCCTTCAAAGTTAGATTCTCTTTAGCTCAGAATTCAGCGGATCCTCATGGGATTCTCTGGCCAATGAGGTTTTGACATTTTGGAACAACTTCCAAGCTTTTGTCTGAGTGTTGGTACCATACTTACTCTTACCCAATCTTTCTGAAGCCTTCCAAGTTTTCCATGATTAAAAGAACAAAGATAAATAAAAGTGGTTCAGCCACTTCCTTTAGCTGTGTTTTGTTATTGAGCTGCTCTGACTTTTCAACCTTGCATTTTCCAAACATTCCCCTAACTATTTGTCAATGGCTATCATTACAGTTATTCTTTGATTTCCTTCCCATTCACATGGACTGGAAGGTTTATGTTAAAAATAGATTTCTAAGTATGAATTCAGTTTGTCTGGCCTTAATCATAATTTCTTCACCTTCTGTCCTCATGTCTTGGTGACACAAATTTCTCTTGGAACCAGATTCTTCCTGGTGTGAAGGGAGACTCATTCCTTCTTTCAGGTCATTTGGGACAGACCTATTACAAGTCTAGCCAGAATATTCTAACATTGTCAGAGTATTCCATTTTCCTGTCTGTTGTTAGCCGCTTCTGCTGACACTTGTTCTTCCATCTTGACTGCCTTTATATTTAATCTCTCCCCAATGGAATCTTTGAAAGTCTTTGTTTCCATTTTCTTTCTTTTTCCATCCCTAATAAACTTTGACTTCTCTGCTTACAATTATTTGGGTTGTGTTATGAGATTATAATGCTTTTTGGGGTACTTTTGGTTCCCCTCCCAATCCTTTCTCCCCATATAATAAACATCTCTGCATTGTTTCTTGAATCATATTCTGCTCCAAGTGACTAAAATAATTGTGACAAAAGTTAAAAGAATAAGTAAGGGAGAGCATATCTCAATGCATTCTCTGTGTCCAGTTCCAAAGCAGAGTATGATTTAGGTAGGTCATATGATCAGAGATTTAGATCTGGAAGGAACTTGGTTCAATTATTTTACAAATAATGAAATTGAAACCAAGAGAGATAAAATGACTTGCCCAAGGACATACAGATAGTAAGTGAAACAACTAGTATTTGAACTTAGGTCCTAAGATTCCAAGTTCATTGCTCATCCTAATGCATCATGCTTTCACTACATTTAGTAGTAAAAGGAAATTAAATCTTTTGACCCAGAGATCCCAGTTCTAGGCATATATGCTAAAGCAGTTAGAAATGGTAGGCAAGCTCCAATATGTAAAACCAAACACATGTGGTGAGTTTTTACTTCATGTAGTTTATCACAGTGTGTTTTGTGGTAACAAAGAAAGGGAAACAAAGTAGGTACCCATTGATTGAGGATGACTAAAAAATTGTGGTAAAAGAACATAATAGAATATTACAGTATCAACATAAATAATTCAGTAAAAATATGGGAGGACATAGGAAGATTGAAGCAAACAAAACCAGGCAAACAATTTACACAATGAACAAAAGAACGTAAACAGAAAGAGCAGTAAAGTGAAATTTAATAATATACAATTGAGTATATTTGAATATAATTGAGTAATTATGATGATCATGTTTGAATTGAAGAGTGAAAGAGTTGAGAAAACAGACCTTTCCCACTTTTGAAGGGGTGAGGGACTAGGGGTGTGGAACACTACATGCACCATCAAATACAGTTTATTTGTTGTTTGGCTTTGCTAAAATGGATTAAAAATATATATTGTTTCAAGATTGACAAAGAATGGGGGAGGAAGGGATATATTGGAGAATGAATACAACACAGAATCAAAAAACATCAATAAAAATAGTAACTTTAATTCTGGATAAAAGCTTAATCCCACTCTTTTCCTGGCTGTTATTAAATCAGCAAGAAAAATGATGTGCTAATTAAGAATTGTGAATCCTTGACTAATTTCTCTGTAATACTTTACATGATAAAAACAAAAGTTGGAATTTGGGTAAGTGAAAAGAGGAATTGTCAATAGGATCATAAAGTTAGAATTGATTTTCTAGTCCAACTTCTCCTTTTCAGATCAGAAAACTGAAGATTGGAGAGATAGTAACTGCCCAAGGTCATACACAGGTAGTAGGTAGTAAAGGCAGGACTTGAATCCAAATGCTGCTTGTTTTCCACTGTGTCCTGCCCACTTACTCCCATGAAGTAGCTCTAAGAACATGGTGCCTTACTTAATAAATGATTGTTGAAAGAATGAATGGCTGATTGAATGAATAAAGTATCCTTTCTGACTAGCTCTCTCTCAAACTAGATCATCATAGTTAACCTCTATTAAATTGATTAACTTTGATGATGTCAAATACTCTTATTTCATTTTAGAGAGGTTCTGTTTGATTTTTCCATGCTTATTTTCCCTAAAATTGAGTACTCATATTACAGTACCTCTTCCCAAAGTGAGTCAGATGTGCTTAACATTTGAATACCAAAGTGGTGGTTCCCATAGCAGCCATAACCACAGGGAAGCTTACAATCACATACCAATACAGTTCTCCAAACCACTGGTGAACTCAGCTCCAGAAACAGAGTGAGGTAGGAGGGTAGGGATGACCCAGCATCCATGTGAGTTCTACATGAATTTTTCAAAATAGAGATAACCAGCTACTGTGCCTCTTCTTTAAGGGAAAGGTAATACTTTTGTTGAGAGTTCTTCGGTTTTCTCCTTCACACTCAGTGATAGCCCAAAGTTGTAGGCCTAAAATCAAGAGGGACTTCAGCAATAGTACCAGGAGAACAATTTACGGGAGGACTATAAAGAGAAACAACTGATCAATATAATAACCAACTATTTTTCTAGAAGACTAATGATGTAATTTACTACCCATGACAGAGATGATGGATTTGAGGTACAGAATTGCATATACATATATATATATGGGGGAACTTGTTTTGCTTGACTATGTATATTTATTATTTTTTCTTTTTTCTAATGGAATGGCAAATGATAAGGAGAAACAATTGATTTCTGTTCACTTTGAAAAATAGAAAGAGATCTGAAATGTTGCATGTAGTTTCAGATGAGACCATTGTATTATTAAGTTCATTTGATGGTTCTACTTTTTTACAAGAGACCTCTTATGAAGTAGAAATACATAACCTTTAAATATACACAATATAAAAACAAAACACATCAATAAAACTAAAAGTGACAAAAAAAAGTAAAACCACATGTTCATCTTCATTTGTGCACAGAGGGAATAAGGTTACAGGTAAAACAAATAAAGACAAGATTTTATAACTGCCTAACCTACTGGGTTGGAATCTGCAGTCATTTATATTCCAAATCACCCCTATGGTACAATATCAAACATTCATATTGAAAATTTTCTAGTTCATTGAGTCATAATGTTGAGAAAAAAATAATATGGACTAACCAGTTTTTAATACTCATCCTAGGAATAAGGTCAAAAAGGTGTATAAGAAAATAGACTTAGGGGGCGGAGCCAAGATGGTGGAGTAGAAAGACATACATATGCAGGGTCTCCCCACACAGCCCATAAAATACCTGTAGAGAGGGACTCTCAACAAATTTTGGAGCAGCAGAAGTGGAGAACAGCAGAGTGGAGGAGACTTCCAGCTCATGGTGACCGAAAGGCCTACGGGGAGCGTCTGTTGCATTGCACGCAGAGCAGAGCCCAGCCCAGCCTTGGCGGCACAGCATGGCTCTGAAACAGCCCTTGGGGGTGGAATCTCCAGTCCTGGAATCCCAGTAGCAGGTTCATAGATCCCTCAACCCACAGGCACTAAAGGTCAGTGATGAGGTTTTTTCAGCTGGCCAGGAAAGGAGAAGGGCCTTCCATAGCTCCAGCCTTAGGTAGCTGCAGCAGAGGCCACATAGACAGGTGCAGCAGCAGGACCATTATTAGAGCGCAAAAACCCCTGGGGGTATTGAAGAGCTGAGTCTTGCCTTGGCCCTGTGTGGAGGCCCTGGGGGAGTTGATCTTTGTCTCACACTGAATGGCAGCCCTGCCCATCCAGCTTATCTGAAAATCAGCCCCCAGTGCTGACTTGGGAACTGGAGGCCAGGTGGCTGTGAAGAGGTAACTGCTAAGATTCTGGGCACAAAAATCCCTCTTTGCATCCAGACCAGTACACACTTGATTGTACCACCTTGGAGGAACTGAGATATTACAGATTCCCAGAGTACACCCTACTCTTGACAAAGGACCCAAAAGTCAAATAACTGGTTGGGAAAAATGCCCAAAAAAGGGGAAAAAAATAAGACTATAGAAGGTTACTTCCTTGGTGAACAGATATCTTCTCCCATCCTTTCTGATGAGGAAGAACAATGCTTACCATCAGGGAAAGACATAAAAGTCAAGGCTTCTGTATCCCAAACATCCAAAATAAATATTCGGTGGGCTCAGGCCATGGAAGAGCTCAAAAATGATTGTGAAAATCAAGTAATAGAGGTGGAGGAAAAATTGGAAAGACAAATGAGAGAGATGCAAGGAAAGCATGAAAAGCAGATCAACCCCTTACTAAAGGAGACCCAAAAAAATGCTGAAGAAAATAACACCTTTAAAAATAGGCTAACTCAATTGACAAAAGAGGTTCAAAAAGCCAATGAGGAGAAGAATGCTTTAGAAAATAGACTTAGGCCTGCCTGGAAGAGAATTTAAAGGCCTTTTAGTCTAATCACCTAATTTTACAGCAGAGGAAACTGAGACACAGAGGATAAGTGACTTGTCTAGGGTTACACAGATGGAAAATAGCAGGACAAGTTTTTGAAACCAGAAATCAAATAGCCTTTAAAAATATGACCAAGAAGCAATTTGTGTATATTGTATAATTGAGTTTTCGGTAGTGATTGGTTTTTGTTGTTTTATGACAAGTGTAAAGATGTACTTCAAGTGTAAAGAATAAAGATGAACTTCAAGGTCAGGAAAAGATAATGAAGAAAAGAGATAATATATCACTATTTTGTACACTTTGGTTAGTGGCAGTATGTGTAGAGTGTTTGTCTTGGAATCAGGACTTTGGTAGCTTGCCCTTCATTCTTGAAGAGGAACATAGCATCAGGGAGATGATGACATGACTTGCTATTGACTTTGATTTGAGTGAGGCAGGGCTATGCAAAGTCACAAACCTCACTTTGTCCTTCAGAGTCATCTGGGTCCACTTACCTGCTATCAACCAGGATGACTGGAAATGGCCCATTTGGGCAACTCAGTTTGTTTTCTCCTCTCCTCTCCTCTCCTCTCCTCTCCTCTCCTCTCCTCTCCTCTCCTCTCCTCTCCTCTCCTCTCCTCTCCTCTCCTCTCCTCTCCTCTCCTCTCCTCTCCTCTCCTCTCCTCTCCTCTCCTCTCCTCTCTTCCCCTCCCCTCTCCCTCCTCTCCTTCCCTCCCCTCCTTTTTTCTTCTCCTCTCCTCTCCTCCCATCCCCTCTCCTCTCCTCTCCTAAGTTTCTTTGCCTGTAAAATGGGGATAATAATATCTGTAGAAGCTGCCTAGCTGGTTAGTTGTGAGACTCAAATAACAGTGCCTATAAATCACATCACAAACTGAAAGTATTTCTTAATGTATTATTATTTTTTCTAGATTATAATTTTAACAAATTTTATCATTGAAAACTTCAAATTCTACAGTGA
This sequence comes from Bettongia penicillata ogilbyi, assembly GCA_023548195.1. Lineage (NCBI taxonomy): Eukaryota > Metazoa > Chordata > Mammalia > Diprotodontia > Potoroidae > Bettongia > Bettongia penicillata. The sequence goes on from JAJHZJ010000772.1 coordinate 228,105, forward strand.
AAATGTACTTGAGCTTTCCTCAGCTTCCTCTGTCATGTAAAGATAAGAAAATTTCCCTCCATCCCAGCATCCTTCTATGGTTTCTCTCTGGTATTTTACCTCTTTAAGAAAAGAATTATCCCATAGGTTCCTGTAATACTAATAGAACTGGCCCTGAAACATGTTTCCTTCAACACATGAAACTTTCTGAAAATCCTCTCACTTTCAGGGTTACTTGTATCTGAGGGAAAGAGATTTTTCCCCTCCACTATGGAGGACATCTCCCCCTCCATGGGTTGATGACAGCTTCCTTTCCCACCCAGGGTCAGGCACATATAGCACAAAGTTTCTTTGAGAAGATTTTCTTCCAGTGAGAAAGTAAATCCTAAACAATAAATCTGAAGTAGTATAAACATCCAAGATATGTATAAGATTTTTGGAAAAAAGAAGAATCCATATGAGTATACACACAGACACAGGCATACATATTTTTTCCAAAGGCTGGATGAAAGCCCAAGTTCTGGCAATTTATGTGAGGATTAGAAAAAAAATAATTGTGTACAGAGACGTGAGGGAGTAACAGCTCTCATAAGCATTATTGCTGCATGCCAGATAAAATAGAAATGAGTTGAGTGAGCAAGAATTCCTAATGACTCCAAAGTCATTCATTCTGCTAGCAGGTTCAATAGCTTTGGAAATAAATCAAGGCAAAAGCAACTACATAGACCCTGCCCTATTTTAATAAATCAAAGGCTCCAAGATATCCTCAATAGGGCTATCCTCTCCATTGGTGTAGAGTGTAACTAAGTCATCTTGTGTGATTCTAGTCTATGTCCTTCCTAGAGAATCTAGCCAATGACCTGGAAGTGTTCTTTGAACATTTTGGGGGTCCCCATAAAGGACTCAAAGTATTCCCTCAAATTATCCCTCACCCACTCTCTCCACATGGTCACCATACCTTCTTTTCCATCACAGCATCTCCTTGGTGATGCTTCAAAGCATTTTTTTTACATTCAAGTCATCCTTCCTACAGCCTATGTTTTTGTAATACACCATAATATCTAGGTAGTACAGCACATGGAGATCTGGACCTGGAGTCAGACAGACCCAAGTTCAAGACCTCCTGCATTTGCTAGCTGTGTTACCCTGAGCAAGTGATTTAACCTTTGTTGGACTCAATTTCCTCAAATATAAAATGAGGATAATGATAGTACCTATATGTAAGGGTATTTGTGAGAGCACAAATGAGGCATTAGCAAATTATTTAGCATCCTGCTTGGCACATGTTGCCATTTCAGTTGTGGGGCCCTTTTGGGGCCCATTTGGGATTTTCTTAGCAAAGTTGCTTGCTAGTGGTTACTACAGGGGTTTGTCATTTCTTTTTCCAGTTCATTTTATAGATGAGGAACTGAAGCAAGAAGTGTTAAGTGGCTTGCCCAGAGTCAAACAACTAGTTAGTGTCTGAGGCCAGATTTGAGCTCATAAAGATGCATCTTCCTTACTTCAGGCCTGACTCTCTAGGCATGTTCCACCTAGCTGCCTATGACTGATACATAGTAGCTGTTTAATAAATGCTTCTTTCCTTCCTATGTACTTATGTCCGTCATACATCATTATTCCACAAGCCCTTGGATTACCTATCATTTTGATTTTTAAATATTTGAAAATCTTCAGTTTACAGTCAAATGTTATCATGGGGAGAAAAATAATAGTGAATATTTAATAACAGCATTTATATAGTGCTTTGAGATTTGCAAAGGACTTTAGAAATATGATGTCATTTGATTCTCATGACAATCCTGAGAGGTAGGTGCTATGATCATCTTCATTTTACAAATGAGCTAATTGAAGCAAATAGGTTTAGTGAATAATCTAGAGTTGCAGAGCTAGCAAGTATCTAAGACTAGATTTGGACTCAGGTCTTCCTATCTCCTGTTCCAACATTCTATTTACTGTGCCATCTAGCTATTAAAAAGGTAGGTTTTAGAATGAGAGAGCATCTTGTCATCTATTAAAGTGAGGATGAGTTTTCTACCAGTCACTAAACTGGGTAAGTAAATTCTGTGTTGTAGTTTACATATAGTGAAAATACTAAACAAAACATAATCTTTCACATTTAAATTGAAAATTAATTTATGAAATTATGAAATGGGTCAGGAACAGCTGGTTCTTTGGGCATTTTGGCAGCAAGAAATGGCACATCAATCACACTTTAATTAAATACAGAGGGTGTAGGGGCAAAAAGCCAAGAATAGCAGAGACAAGCAGCAAAAAGGATCTAGTAGAAGATGGTAGTATGGGGATGGGGAATGGGATGGTGAAGAAAAGCAGGCAGCTTGGGGGAAAGGATAGGGAGGGGGAGAGGCAGAGAATATCACTCTTGTAATCATGACAGAGTTGGGAACACTAGGCAACATGGACTTGATAGAGAGGGATGCATGCTTGGGGGGGGAGCAGGAAAATTTGAGGTCTCATTTTTATAGGGTTTTTTGGGGTAGGAGGAAACAGATCAATTCCTATCTGTGCCACCTTAGGGTTAGTTCATTAACATACTCCTCCAAGTTATCAATAAAATTTTAAATCCTAATCCACAGTTATCAATACCTTTTTGATGTTCTGGTAGTCTTCTGACTTGTGGAGATCTGGATTTTGGAATAGGAATTTATATGGAATTTACATATCATAGGACAGAAACTTTACTTGATAAGCAGAGACTCGTTATTTTCTCCTGAATCAGCACATATTACCAGGGTCTGAATTGTGGGTAATAAATGATGTAATTTATAAATTATGTTCTGGTCTTGGGACAGTTTGTATGTGACTCTGAGGTTGTCCTTTGAAGTCTTGTTTTCCACTATTACTCTATATTAGCTGCCTAATAAAACTTATTTTTGATGACTAGAAAACCTGGCGTTTGGAGGGTGGTTAGGGGCAACGTATTGATGATTCAGTTTTGCTTGTTGTTAGTGTAATTTTGATTTCTAATGGGAAGACCTTCCCCATCCATTAATAGACCCATGTGATTTGCTTAAGTCACATGGAAGCCTGAATCACATGAATCAAGTCACATGGAATAGGAAGGGGTCAAGCAGGAAGGGTGGAGACCTAGATCAGAACTGAGAGGAAGTTAGTAAGACTAGTCAGAACTAAAGGAGAGAGAGGAATCAGGTAGCTGGCTGTGAGTGAGGGAAGGCATTTTGCTTGAGGGTGTTCATTTGTGGGAAGGTCTGATAATACGTATAGACTTCTTGGTGACTATGATGGATTTCTTTGTTACTATGATGGATTTGGCTTTCTGGTGTTGGGATTTGGCTTTCTGGTATCTGAGTAAATGTTTTGGTTCTGTCTTCCACGTGGAGAGTCTGTTGTATTTTGTGATTCATAATTGTGCTGGGATATTCATGAATGTTGTGTAGGTGCTATGAACATTGCTTTGTACCAGAACACGGTACCATTTTACCACAATTTTGATTTAGTTTTGCCCATAGTGATTTCCCCCTGTTCCATTCACAATCTCTTACTTAAGTCTCCCTGCATAAAAAAGAGTATGACTATAGGAGTTGTTTGGCCTGAAATTGGGGGTGAAATTCAATTCATCAATCATTAATTGTAATACATAATAAATGCTGGAATATCAAATGATGATGACACTTTCAGGAGTTACAAGCCTTTAAGTCTCTTCTGTGATATAATTTACATAAGGAAATCCAGATAGGGAACTTCTACCTGTCCTGACTCCAAAGTTAGAGAGCTGCCTGAGGCCCTGGGGCAGCTAGGTGGCATAATGAATAGAGCACCAGGCCTAGAATCAGGAAAACCCTAGTTCAAAGCCGGCTTCCAACACTTGGCAAGTCATTTACCTCTGTTTGACTCAGTTTCATTATATGTAAAAAAATGAGCTGGAAAAGGAAATGGCAAACCACTCCAGTATATTTGCTAAGAAAACCCCAAATAGGGTGATGAAGCATAGGACATGACAAAAAACAACAACCGAGGCCCTGAGTGGTGATGTAACTTGCACATAGCCAGTATGTGGGCAGTATAGGGTAGGATGTGAGCCCCATTTCTGTGGTCTGCTCTCTCACCACTATTCCCCCACTTAATCTCACTTAAAAGCATACACTTTGATTGTGGAAAAGGACAGTTACTTGGACCAAAGGGGTATTGAATCCAAGACCCTTTGGAATATGGTTCTCTCATTAAATATGCACATTTAGTAATCCCAGACCATAGAACACTCAGAAATATGAGAGAAAAATGATACATGTGTGCGTGTATGCCTCATTCATCTCCTTTTCACAGTTCACATTTCATAAAAGTCATCTTTAATGTTATTTGAAATAGATTAAGCCTGTTTTAAGGTGAGACTCAGTGCCCTAATATACCTATCCAAAATCAGGATTTTTTCTCTCAAAGCTTTGGTCATTAGTTTATTTTGTTATCTCCTGAAATTTGTACTTGGTTTGTTCTGCTCAAAGGATGTAACTCTTTAAACATTTCTTTCATAATGCAAATGTTTATAAATGATTTTATGACCAAATCAGCATCAAAGAGCACTATGGCGTAATAATGTAAAGAGCCCTAGATTAGCGATCATAAGACCAGGATTTCAGTTCTTTCACTGTTATTTGCTAACTATGAGATCATGGGCAGGTTACATAACTCCTCCAAAGCTTGAACTCTTCTAAAAAAATTAATCCATATATTTATCTATTCATTAATTTAACATTCATTTTTATAAATTTTGAATTCCAAATTCTCTCCCTCCTGCTCACCCCTTCCCCAGCCTTTGAAAAAACAAGCAATATATTAATGATATATGTGAGGTCACGCATAACATATATACATAACATAACATAACATAACATATAAGCATGTTGCAAGAAAAAAAGCAAGGAAAGTTTAAGAAGGTATACTTCAATCTGCACTCAGAGATGAAGCTCAAATTCTTTACTTATCAAAGTGGGATGATAATACTCATTCTTCCTGGCTCACAAATCATATGTGGTAAACTGCAAAGCAGGATACAGTGTCCCAGAAAATCTTAATGCGGTTTTAGGTCTTACTACCTTAAACCTGTACTAACTTTTGGGACATTCGGTATAAACTTAAAAATTAATAACAATAACACTAATAAGGATGATATTACAAATGAATTTATTTATAGAACCAAATATGGCCACATGGCCCATACGCTTAAACTGATGACCAACCTTTGGCATTTCTGGGAGCTGCTGGTGTTCTCTCTTTTCTCAAATTGTGTTTTGAGGCATTTGGAATTTTATAAAACCTTAAATATGCTTGCCAAAAGCCTTTTCCCCCTTAATATTTGAACACATGGATTTTAAGGGAACTGCAATCCATATGTTTCTGACTCATTTACACTTAAATCACAAAAAATGTTATTTTCTAAGAGTTATTTGAAGTTCCAAAGCCTTTTGAAGCTTTAAAAAAAGTGTATGTTTTTAAGGTTCCCCTCCTCCCCCCATTCCTTGCAACAGGAAACCTAGTTTTGCCAAAAGTAAATGAACTCAGACACAAAAAAGGTCCAGGTCTTGTTTGAACCCCCAATTTTTAAACTTGGCAAAGGCCATCTGACTTCCCCTATTTGTTATGTTAACTTCAGAACCAGACAGCATTTTCATCCTTTTACTGGGAAGTTCTTATCACCAGAGCCATTGTGGTCACTACTAATTCATCCCACACCTTGAAGTTCCTCAACAGAACTTCGTTGTGTTTTGTTTTTTAATTCAAAAATCAATTTTAAGTCAGGATTTCGGTGAAAAATAAAAAGCTAAGTCAAAGGTAATTTTACTGTTTATTAAAAGTCTGAAATATTTTTTCTCTGCAAATCCAACTCCTCTCAAACAAACTCCCAAAAGGCATTTGTCTGTGTGACTCCAAGTCAGTTCTAAAGTCTCTTACAACATTTTGAAAACAAACAAATGTGGCTCCAGACAGCATATGTCAGTGAAAGCCTCCAATCAGAACAGACAAAAGTATGGTCCTAGAATTTAGGATACTTAGATCCCTAAACTGTTACTTTGAAAGTTCCCAAATGATTGGAAGCTTAAGAAGCACTGACATGACACAGTGCTGTACAAAAGCCAAAAGCCCTTCCCCACCTTATTTTTTAGCAAATATTATTTTTTCACCTTCTCCAAGAAGTTCATCTAGTTGAGTGTGTTTCAATAGCAGCCACAGACATGTTCCCGTTCCTCACATAAAATGTTCCTATTAATAGCTTCCATGTGTTGGCATCCAAGCTGATGTAAAGTTATCTCGGCCACGAAGAGACTCACTATTTACTCTGACATGACATTTTCAGTATCATGTCTTTCCCTTCCATTCATTTTACAGTTTAATACTCTTGATGTTGTACAATTGATATCAGATTTTAAAATCTTTCTTGAGAAATTGAATGGAACCCAAGACCCTTCAAAGGAATAATTGCCATTGGTCTTATGAGGTATTTCCTGCATCTGTGTCAACTTTGGCGATCTATCTTGTGATATAGTATTTATCTAAAGTGAAAGTATAATTAGTAAGTGACAAAAATGTTCCATATCCATTAAACTTTTTTTTTTAGAGGGGAGGAAGGAGAGAGTAGGAACATATCTGTGATTCCACCAGTGTTGATAATTCTTGGTATGGAAATTCTCTCCACTGATGCACACTTACAATTCGTTTGTTATTTTATGCCCCAGCCCAAGCCCCACCTGGTCATTATTTTTGGCTTATAGCAACTGTTTCTCTTTTGGTCAGAAACCCTGAGGATCTTCCTCTCCCAGATTAATCTTTTCTAATGGAGTAAAAGAGGTCATTCTTTACCTGCTTTTTTACCTTGCCTGAATCACTGAATGAATATTGCCTCAGTCAAACTGAGACCTGGGAAAGACCTTAGTTTAAAAAGGCCAAGGTCTCCTACTATACACAGGGCTGTGTCCAGTTGTCCTGATCTATATCTTGCCACTGGACCCAGATAGCTCTGGAGGAGAAAGTGAGGCTGGTGACTTTGCACAGTCTTCCCTTACTTAAATCTAATTCACTTTCAAGTCATGACATCACTTTCCTGATGATACTCTTCTTCTAGTATGAAGGACAAACAACAAAAATCCTTAAAGAAGATACTAACTGTAACAGCAAGGACCCCGACATATACAGGAGGGCCTGCTGTGCAGGTTCTTAGATCTGCTTTTCTAAAAGGAAAGCAACTTTAGAGGGATCAATAATCTACTTTAATCAAGCATATCTATTTTTCACTTAGTTCAGGGAAAAAGTCAGTACCCTAAGCTTCAGACAAAATACAGAGGAGATACAAATCAACAGATAGGGCTTCTAACTCTCTGACCATAAGCAATACATACATCACAGATCAACAGACAGATCCAACTGTTTGATTATTACATACATACATAGTTACCAGAGAGAAAAGCACCAACATCTGAGTTTTCAAAGCCGGGGGACTCAGATCCTTCCCAGAGTCTCATCTGGCACACAAATCCGCTTCCAAAATCTAAGCCCCAAAGTAAAACCTTACCTCAGAGTATTTATACACCTTTCAGAGCCAGAGAACAAGGCCCTCTGACACAGTGCCTCAATAGAAATTAACAGAAGGTATTGAGGCCTTTTAATGGATAGGGAAGATCTTTAACTCTCCCCCACACCATTAACATTACATTAACATTACACTAACAGGCTGAATAAGTTGCCTATGATCATATAACTAATATATTTCCAGTCAATAAACATTTACTAAGCACCTACTATTTTCCAGCCACTGTGCCAAGTGCTAGGGATACACAGAGAAAAAATATAGTCTCTTTCCTCAACAAACTTACAATATAATGCTGCTGGAAGTAGTACTTAAATTCTAAGCCTTCTTAAAGTTAATGCTTGCCCTCTATTATACCTTTATTGCTTCTCATTAAGCTAACTCAAACAAAAAAAAAAGGCTTTACTTTCTCTCTCAGAAAAGGAAGGATCTAATAGATATTTGAAAAATATCAGTCAGATTTGGGGGCTATGAAGGATATCATAGGTTGCTGAAGTGGGGAGATAGTTATCCATCAGAGGGTCTATACGGTTTGAAGCCTCAGCTCACTACAGACAAACTAGATATAGAGGTTAAATCTGTCACTATCATATAATGGAAAGAGCATAGGAAAAAGATATAGGATTCTGTCATTTTAATCCCTACTTTGCCATTTACTAGGCTCAATTTACTCATTTACAAAATGGAAGAATTTATGGTAAATGATCGCCAAGGTTTCTTCCAGAACCTCAAGTTTCTGTTTGAAATGAGTAGCATGTTTTAGGGGTTGAGAGCAAGAAGGAGGACATTCTGGTCATTGCAGTCAAAACAGTTGACAGAAATGTTAGTGTCACCCCAATAGCCAAGATATCAACTTCTGTGAGAGTGCTTAAGGATTATTTTCCTTGCTACAAAATGACTCATCTAACAGTCTATAAATCATTGCAATCAAGTTATACCCAAACATGGATCTTCTTCTATAGCACCTCCAGTGAATGATCATACAACTTTGACTTGACAACCTCCAGTGAAGATGAACCTATTGCCCGCTGAAGCAGTCTTTTCTATTCTGTTTTTGGCAAAATGATCACTAGGAAGCTTTTTTTATGAAACCTAAATCTGCCTCTATGCATCTTCCATTCATTATTTCTCATTTTGTCCTCTGGAAGCATATAGACCAAGTCTTGTCATGCTTCCACATTCATGTTATTTAAACACTTGAAGTGAGCTATTTTATTCTTTCTACCCCATCTTCTCTTCCCATCCATGACCATGCTTCTCTCACATCATAATCCTTCTTTGCTTTTTCAGGTTTATTGAGGCTAGTTCCTTTAATGAATCCTAGTACAGCATAGTCTCCAGGGCCCTTGTTATCTCAGTTACATTCTTCTAGAGGATCTCTAGATTCTAAAATGTGACATCCATAATTGAACAGAAAATGTCAGATATGGCTTGATATGTACCTAATGCAAATTAATGGAGGAATTATCACTTTCCTTTTGCAGGACCCTCCCAACTTCATCATATAACACAAGGCCATGTTGACCCATACATTGTATATAATGAAACACCTTCAAATAACATAAAATTCCAATGATGCATCTACCAGAAATATCTACATATAGTGACAATTCCTTATAGGAAAGGATCCTAAGCCTATTTCTCTATAAAATGTCAGTGTAAACTGTGTTGGGAATAAACTCTCTTAAGAGCAATTGAAAGAATGGGTCAAGGAGACTCATGGCTGCATGTTGCATTGTTGAATCATATTAAACCAACAATCTCCTAAGATTCCCAGATCTTTTTTACACAAATTTCTGTTGAAATTCCCCCCATTCCCATCATCTTTAATATGTTCTGATGACTCCTTGAATCTAAGGACAAGAGCATCGTGGTCTCACTGGTGCCATCCTTCTGACATATGGAGTTGACATCTCCTTGATTCATTCTTTCAGTTTCTCTTAAAACAATTTATTCCCAACACAGTTTTTACTAGCATTTAAGGAGAAATAGGCTAACGCATTATCATGAAATTTTGTGCATTTCAATTCAGTCTCATTACATATAATATATATGTCAAATATACAGAAATATATATGTCAAAGAAAGCATGCTGAGGACTAAGATTCTTAGATTGTGGATGCTTGACCTTTGAAAAAAATCTTTGATACTAATGTGTATAGTTTCATTTACCTGCACATGTTTGACATTTCAAGAATACATCAAAAATAACTTTCTCAGAATTTTAAGTAACTGTGCTTGAAGGATGGTAATACATCAAAGGAACAAGGGTTGACATGACCAGTCCCAGGAATAGTCAATTATCTTCTATTTTTATGCCAACATGGCTTTAGATACTTGCCTTTGTCTTTTAGCGGCAGGACTGAAAATTACTGTTTTGATTCATATTTGAAACCAGAAAAGGGGAAAAATAAGGACTTTCAGCCAAGTTTAACAATATTGGGTGATATTGAAACAATTCCTCCAACTGAAGGACAGTCCCTGCCTGAAAGTATACATTCCTGGAGCACATGCCATGAGGATCTGGGGAAGTAAATGATCAGAGTACTCAGAATCCTGGAGATGCCCCAGGCTTGGTATGTAGCCTTGGACAAGTGCTATCTCAAGTAGCACTGTAAAAATAACATTTTTATGCCTAGAGTGTGGATGAATTAGAACAAGCTGAATATAATCTCCCTTAACACATATTTATTGAAAAAGGAAAGAAAAAAGAAAACACTTGCCAAATATCCTTTGGCTTTTATAGAACTGAAAACACCAGGGAAAAGATTTTGACAAGTTTAAAAAAAGACATACCAAAATAAGTGTACTCTTGCAGTATTGAATAATCTATGATATGAAACTCTTATTGGCATCTATGGCTTTGATAACGGTGATGAGACTAATATCTACTAGAGTTTCTGGAGCCTCTTTCTCATCTATGGGTTAAATTCCCTCTTTGCCTCCCTTTGCAGTGGATTCATTTTCCCTAAAAAGAGAAAAAGCTGTCTCCAGGGTCTGAATGGTCCCTACTTTGGTTGACAGAGTTTCCTGGCAGCCTCTGTCTTTATTGACACAACTTCCTGTCAACCAATGGTGAAAAGTCTTACTCACATGGAGTCCTGACCGTTTGGACTTGGTGCAAGGCTAAAGAACACATGAGCCACTACCTTTTGCATTAGTGACCAGATGGGTTGCCATATGGAGATGAGAGGGCTCTTGTCTATAGAAACGAAGTGCCACTACATCCTTATTGTGTATCCTTTCTATGTTTAGGCTAAGTAAACATCCTTTTGTCAATCCTTTAAGGGAAGAAAAGTGATTCAATTTACCCAAGCATTAACCAGAACTAACAGAGTACGGATATCAGACCCACTCAAAACAATAAGCTATGATTCCCAATTTATAGCCTGTTTCCTTCTTACAAGTGGCATATCACGGAAGTCTTACTTTAGAATCCTTCCCTTCCCGTAGTCTACTCCTCAACTATTTTAAATATTTTTCTCATTTTAATCAAGGAATCTGTCTTGTGTCCTCAGGATCATGTATCTCAGGATCTTGTTCTTGCCTGGCATTAATTAATAGTTAAGGCTTTACTCATCATAATAAATATATGCTGTCTATTTATCAGGTCATTCACTCTTGAAACAATGCTCAGGAAAGCTACTCTGTTTATAGGTATTTCCCGGACCATGACAGATCAATAGATGAGAGCTTTGGGAGCAGTCAGGGCCTTTTAAGACTGCTCAAATTGCACTCGTTAGGTCAGTCCATCACGAGATTTTCTGGTGGGTCGTGTCACAAAGCTTATAAAATGCATACAGATGGTCAATTCATAAGTGCTGCCAAGCTTTTCAATGACAAGATGCCCATTTCTTGACGGTGCTGGGTATGAAAGTGTTTCTTTTAGACTCAGCACAGATTGAGTGTGTCAACAAACACAAGCAGCAAATTCTTCAGGTCTGGCAGACATAGAGAACATATGGGGAAAGAGCAGAGGACAGAGTCAATGGAAGGTTTCACTATCCACAGAGAAAGGCAGATGCTTTGAACTTAGTAAGGCTCAAAGAAGAAAGTCAAATTCAACAAGTTCTTAGTTTAGCTGGTGGGGGGAGGAACCTCCTACTTCTTAAGTAATTAGCCCTATAGTTTACATGTTAAAATTCCTAGGAAAGCTAAAGTAGTGCCAACAGAAAAGAAGGGTGATATCCTGCAAAAAGAGCTGTATTGAAAATCAAATCATAAATTGCTATGCGACCTCTCTGGGCCTCAGTTTCTTTAAGTGTAGAAGAAGATCTCTTATTCTAAAATAAATGGATTTGCACATGCTGTGATGATGGCAACCAGGCTTGACATCATCTTGAATAAATTCTTCATTGTTACTTTGCCTTACCTGTAGTTTGAAAAGAATATCAATTAATTGGCAAGTTTCTGTTAAGTGCTTATTATATGCCAGGCACCATGTTGAGCTCTGGGGATACAAGTACAAAGATTGAAATGAGGTGTTTCTCAATGACTTTAAATACTAATTCTAATAGCTGGTGTAGTTACTTTGTTGCCTTCGGTTGTAACTGACCAAATCTACAGAAATCTGAGTTTCTTAGAATGTGATAATTTATGATAATCATTCCATTTCCTAGTACATTTTCAAGTTGAATACCCAGAAAGGCATCCAATATGGCAAGTATAAATATGCAAAACTTGTTTCCATGTCAATCATGTTGTGAAAAAATAGACCAAGAAAGTCTAGAAAAATAAAGCAAAAGAAAAAGCATGCTTTAATGTGTATTCAGACACCATCAGTTCTTTCTCTGGGGATGGATAATATTTTTCATCATAAGATTGTATTGCTGAGAATAAGTAAGTCATTCACAGCTGATCATCTTAAAACATTGCTGTTACTTTGTGTTCAAGGAGGAGTAGGGCCTCTGGTGTGATGGCTGCCAAGCCCTTTTCAGGGCTGCTTCCACCTTTGCTCTCCACCTGTCCCACCCACCTCTCTCTCACCTGTGGCTTCAAAAAGCTGCAGCATGTGCAGTGGCCACACCCTGGTAAACCATTTTGGCAGACAGGCCAAACTATGTTGAGGGCAATGAAGGGGTCTCAAACCCATTGGTGAGTTAGGGGGGTGTCTACCCTAAACATGTGAAGACTTGCCCTAGTGGAATGAGCAGATGAGAACAATTTGTTCCAATAGCCATGAAGGCAGCTGAAGCAGACGATGTGGAGTGCTTGGAGCTTGGTTAGACACCAAAGAGGCCAAGGTCATCCACTGCATCCTGAACCATCATCAGTCGTCTTGCTTCTGTTCTGCCACTGGACTATGATGACTCTGGAGGAGAGAGTGAGGCTGACAACTTCTTGCAACTATGCCTCACTTAAATCCAGTTTACGCACAAATCAAAAGACATCACCCATACCATTTTACTATTCTTCCTCAAAGTCCTGTGACACCAGGCAAGTGACAAAACAGCAGGTGCAGATACACTGGGAGTTGTAGTCACAACGCTGCACAGGTGATTCAGGCCATAGGGTCGTTTCTCCCTGGAAGCAGCAGTGGGACTTGGCAACCACATAGATGTGAGGAAGGGGGACAGAAATTGTCTGCTTATGCAACCCTGGCCTAATTATCACGGCAGGTGGGGAATCCCATTCTCAGTTGAAACACACAAAAAATGTCCAGAATGTACAAAAACATCTGCAAAGATGACTCCACTCACCATAGGCCCATGAAATGTGTGCACACTTACAAATAACACAAAAACCACTAGACCTGAAAGACAAACTGCTCTAATAAGAACTTACTGTTGTTCTATATTACATATATATTGCTTTAATATATATAACATATATATTATATTATATATGTTATATATTATAATATAATATATTATATCTGATATATAGTTGCTCTATATTTTATATATATATATATATATACATGTTGCTCTAATAAGAACAAACTGCTCTAATAAGAAGCAAAAGAACTCAGCAGGTATCACATCCAAGTAGCAGCCCTGAGTGAAACAAGGCTGGCAAATGAAGGCTACCTTACTAAAGTCAGAGCTGGATACACATTTTTCTGGAGTGGCTGCAGTGAAGGGGAGCACCATGAAACAGTCATAGGTTTTGCAGTCAAAACTAATCTAGTCAGCAAGCTGGTATGGCTGCCAAAAAGTGTAAATAACAGGCTCATGGCAATGTGATTGCCACTCACAAGAAAACTCCATGCTACCATCATCAGTGCCTATGCTCCCACCATGACAAACCCTGATGAGGTCAAAGAAAAATTTCATGAAGACCTAGAGACCCTTATCATCAATGTGCCAAAAAAGAACAAGCTTATAATTCTAGGTAACTTTAATGTTAGAGTAGGCTTAGACTACCAGACTAGGGAGGAATGGAGTTGGAAAGAGCAGCAGCAGTGGTCATTTACTGATGAAGACTTGTGCATTGCCTGACTTCTCATCACCAACACTGTTTTCTGTTTACCTAAATGCAATTAAACTTCATGGATGCACCCTTGCAGGAAACTGGCATCTAATAGACTATGTGATTGTAAGCAGAAGAGATAGACAAGATTTGAGAGTGACAAAGGCAATGTGTGGTCCAGAGTGCTGGACTGATCATAGACTTATCCTTTCCAAGCTAAATATTCACATTCATCAAAAGCACCATCCCTAAGGCAAAATGACTACCAGAAGAATTAATGTCAACAAATTAGAGCTCTTCTCTGAACCTGAACAGTTTGTTTGTAATTTGGAGGGAAAGTTGAACAAACACACAGTTGGTAACAGTGGAGCAGAAAAGGAGTGGGTAGTTTTCAGAGATTTGGTGTACAGCACTGCATCTACTCATCTGGGTCAGAACACTCACAAACACCAAGACTGGCTTGATGAAAATGATGGAAAAATTCAGAAGTTGCTAATCAAAAAATGAGAACTCCATAGGCTTTACCAGCAGAATAGTTTACCCACCTCTAAGAAGGCAGCATTTAATTCCATTAAAAGCAAAGTACATGCAAAGTTTAGAGAGATGCAGGATTCCTGACTTAGTAAGAAGGCAAATAAAATTCAGTTTTATGCTGACAGTAACAATTCAAAGCACTTTTATGATTCCCTGAAAGCTATTTATAGACCAAAAATCTATGGTGCATCACAACTACTCAGTGCACATTGATTAGTGATAAGGACATGATCCTAGAGAGATGGACTGAGCAATTCCAGAGTGTTACCAACAGACCATCATCAATCAATGCTGAGGCCATTGACCATTTACCTCAGGTTGAAGTCAATCCCTCCTTTAGCTGAACTTCCAACTGAAGAAGAGGTTTTGAAGGCCATTAGGTTCCTTTCATGTGGCAAAGCACCTAGTGCTGATTCTATTCCAGCTGACATTTACAAGGTAAGGGGACCGTTGCTCATACAAAAGTTGATTGAAATTTTCCAGGTTATATGGCAAGAGGAGGTTACCCCAAGGAGCTCAAGGATAACTCCATTGCCCATCTCTATAAAGGTAAAGGGAATAGATTGCCCTGTGACAGTCATGGGGCAGGGTCTCCCTCTTAGTCATTGCTGGTAAAACTCTTGCTAGGCCTCTTTAAAAGGCTGATCCTTCACTTGGAAGATGATTATCTACCTGAGAGCTAATGTGGCTTCAGAAAGGACCAGAGGAACAGTTGATATGGTATTTGCTGCCCAACAACTCCAGGAGAAATGCCAGAGGCAGAACAGAGGAATGTACATAACATTCATACATCTGACCAAGGCCCTTTGACACTTAGTCATGAGGGCTTATGGAAAATTATGTCAAAATTTGGTTGCCTGGAGAAGTTCATCAGTATTGTACGTCAGTTTCAAAGTGGTGAGTTTGCCTGGGTTCTGGATAGTGGACAATGCTCTCATGTCTTCTCAGTAACCAATGGAGTGAAACAGGTTGTGTGCTTGCTCCCATGTTTTTTAGCATGATGTTTCCACTTGGTGCATGATCTTTTGTTTGTAGATGATTGTGCACTCAATGCAGCCTCTAAAGCTGAGATACAACAAAGCATGGTTCAATTCTCTGCTGCCTGTGCTAATTTTGGCCTAATAATTAACACTAAGAATACACAGGTACTCTATCAGCCACCACCACACTATCCATATGTGGAACCATTGACTACAACAAATGGAGAAGTTTTGAATGCTGTGGGTAAGTTCACTTACCTTGGCAGGGTACTTTCCAGGGATGTACACATTGACAATGAAGTTGACACACGTATTGCCAGAGCTAGCTCAGTGTTTGGGAGGCTCTGAAAAAAAAGTTTGGGAGAGAAGAGGTATTAAACTGACTACCAAACTGAAAGTCTACAGAGCCATTGTGCTGACCTCATTGTATGCCTGTGAAACATGAACAGTCTACCAGTGCCATGCCAGGAAACTGAATCGCTTCCATTTGAACTGTCTTAGGAAGATTCTGAGAATCACCTAGCAGGATAAGGTACCAGACACTGAAGTTCTTGCTCGAGCTGAACTGCCTAACGTTCAAACTATATTTCAGAGAGCACAACTCCAACGGGTTGGCCACATTGTTCGAATGTCAAATGTTTGCTTGCCAAAAAGACTTTTATGGAGAACTGGCTTGGGGCAGGTGATCACATGATGGTCAAAAGAAGCAATAAAAGGACACTCTCAAGGTCTCTCTCAAGAACTTTGGATCTGATTATGTGACATGGGAGACACTGGCACAGGAACACTCAACATGGCATGCCCACATCAGAAAGGGTGCTGTGCTCTATGGGCAAAGCAGAATTGAGAGAGCACAAAGAAAACACAGGATGAGCAAATTTGGAATATCCACCCCAAATATTAAGAAGGACTCTTTGTGCTCAATCTGTGGCAGAGTATTCTGAGCTCATAGTCTGATCAGCCACAGTAGAACACATTGAAGCTTGACTTCATCATGGTGATGTCATTTTGGTCCTCTTGGAGAATGAAGGACAACAACCAATTGCTATTACTTTGTACACAGTACATGTCACTTTGCATTAGCTTCAGGTTTTTCTGAGAGCATCTTGCTTGTCATTTCTTATAGCATAATATTCCATCACAATCACACACCACAATTTGTTCAGCCATTCCTCGATTGATCAGCATGCCTTCAGTTTTCAATACTTTAACAAAAGTAAAGAGCTGGTGTAAATAATTTTTTATATATAGGGCTTTTGCTTTTTTTTTTTTTTTGTTCATCCCTTTTTGGATATAGACCTAGTTGTATGGTTTTATAGTTCTTTGGGCATACTTCCAAATTGCTCCACAAAATGGTTGAATCAAATCACATTTCATCAGCAATACATTAACCTCTCATTTTTTCCATATCCAATCTAACATTTGCCATTTTCCTTTTCTGTCCTATTAGCTAATCTAATAGGTATGAGGTAGTACCTCAGATTTCTTTTAATTAGCATTTCTCTAATTAATAGTGATTTAGTCCTTTTTTTCACATGACCATATATAGCTTTATTTCATGTGAAAATTGTTCATATGTTTTGATCTCTTATAAATTGGGAAATGGCTCTTATTTTTATAAACTTGACACAATTCTCCATCTGTTTGAGAAATGAGGCCTTTACCAGAGAAATTTACTTCAAATTTTTTCATAGTTATGATTACTATTTCCCTCCATTCTATTTCCCCTTCTGTTTATTTTATTCTCTCTATCCTTTCACTCTGTCCCCCCTCAAAAGTGTTTTGCTTCTCCCTACTGCCTTCCCCAATCTGACCTCCCTTCTATTAACTTACCTATCTTCCCTTATCGCCTTCCTCCCCTACTAACCTGAAGGGTAAGATACATTTCTATACCCATTTGATTGTGTATGTTATTCCGTTTTGATGCCAATTTCATGAGTAAGGTTCACTCACTCCCTCTCACCTCCCTTCAATCTTCCCCATCACTATAAAAACCTTTTCTTGCCTTTTTTATGTGATATAATTTGCTCCATTTTACCTTTCACTTTCACTGTCTCCCAGTGCATTACTATCTTACCCCTTATTTTTTTTAGATATCATCCCTTCATAGTCATCTCATCCCTTTGTTCTCTCTATACATACATACTTTTTCTAATGAGCCTAATAAGGAGAAACTTCCTGTGAGTTACAAGTACCATCTTCTCATGTATGCATGCAAATAATTTAAGTCCTTTATGATTTCTCTTTCATGTTTACCTTTTAATGATTCCCTTGAGTCATGTTGGAAGTCAAAGTTTCTATTTAGTTCTGACCTTTTGTCAAGAGTGCTCAAAAGTCCTCTATTTCACTGAATTATCTATTTTCCCCCTAAAAACTTAATGCTCAGTTTTGCTGGGTAGGTGATTCTTGCTTGCAATTCTAGTTCCTTTATGTTTCAGAATATCATATTTCAAGCCCTCCAGTCCTTTAATACAGAATCTGTTAATTCTTGTGTTACCCTGACTGTGACTCCATGATATTTGAATTGTTTCTTTCTGGCTGTTGGCAATATTTTTCCTTGACCTCTGAAACTGGCTATAATATTCATGGGAGTTTTCATATTGGGATGTCTTTCAGGAGGTGATCAGTGGATTTCTTCAGATTCCATTTTACCCTCTGGATCTAGAATATCAGGACAATTTTCCTTGATAATTTCTTGAAAGGTGATGTCTAGGATGTTTTTTTAAAATCATGTCTTTCAAACAAGAAAATGATAAATGCTGGAGAGGATGTGGGAGAGTTGGAACACTAATTCATTGTTGGTGGAGCTGTGAGATCATCCAACCCTTCTGGAGAACGGTTTGGAACTATGCCCAAAGGGCTACAAAAATGTGCATACCCTTTGACCCAGAAATATCGCTACTAGGATTGTATCCCCAAGAGATTATAAAAACGGGAAAGGGTCCCACATGTACAAAAATATTTATAGCAGCACTCTTTGTGGTAGCCAAAAACTGGAAATCAAGGGGATGCCCATCAATTGGGGAATGGCTGAATAAATTATGGTATATGAATGTAATGGAGTACTATTGTGCCATAAGAAATGATGAACAAGAAGACTTCAGGGAGGCCTGGAAGGACTTATATGATCTGATGCTGAGCGAAAGGAGCAGAACCAGGAGAACTTTGTGCACAGCAACGACCACAGTGTGCGAGAGTTTTTTCTGGTAGACTTGGAACTTTGTAATAATACAAGAACTTACTGAGAAAAAAAAAAAAATCCTAATGTCGGTCTTCTAAGGCAAAATGCCTTCCACACTCAGAGAAAGAAATGTGGAAGTCACTTGCAGAATGTAGCAGATCATGTTTGTGTGTGGGTGGGGTTCAGTGTATTATATGTTGATTGTTATATGATTTCTTCCATTTATTTTAGTTCGACTACATAGCATGAATATAGCGAAAATGTGCTCAATAGGAAAGTATATGTAGTACCTAAAACAGAATTGTATGCTGTCATGGGGAGGGAGGGGGGGTATTGGGGGAAGGGTGGGGGGGGAATAAAATCTTAACTTTAAGGAAATGATTGTAAAACATTAAAAAAAAAAATTAAAATAAAAAAAAAAAAAGAAAGAAAATCATGTCTTTCAGGTAGTCCAATAATTTTAAAATTATCCTCTCCTGGATCTATTTTCCAGGTCAGTTATTTTTCTAATGAAATATTTTACATTGTATTTTTTCATTCTTTTGGTTTTGTTTCTTAATTTCGCATGAAGTCATTACCTTCCATTTGCTCAACTCTAATTTTTAAGGAGTTATTTTCTTCAGTGAATTTTTGTACCTCTTTTTCCATTTGGTCAATTATACTTTTCAATGCATTCTCCTCCTTGGATTTTGCACCTCTGTTACCATTTGGCCTAGCCTGTTTTTTAGATGTTATTTTCTTCACTATTTTTTTTGTCTCCTTTACCAAACTGTTGACTCTTTTTTCATGATTTCCTTATATTACTCTCATTTCTCTTCCCAATTTTTCCTTTTCTTCTCTAACTTGATTTTCAACATCCTTTTTGAGTTCTTCCATGGCCTAAGACCAATTCATGTTTTTTTCTTGGAAGCTTTGGATATGGCAGCTTTGACTTTGTTATCTTCTCCTGAGTATGTGTGTGTATGTGTGTGTGTTTTGATATTCCTTGTCACTGCAGTAACTTTCTATAGTCAGAATTTTTTTTCTTCTTGTTTACTCATTTTTCCAGTCTATTTCTTGACTTTTAAATCTTTGTTAAAGTGGGACTCTACTTCCAGGGTGGAGGATACTCTATCCCAAGTTTCAGGGTTTTTGTGTGGCTGTTTTCAGAGATACTTCTAGGGATCTATAAATTTTCAGTTGTTCCAAACTAGTATGTTCTAAGGAGAGGTGAGTATCCTACTCTCCTACACTATCCTCTGATTTATGAGTGACCACAAGCACTTTTTTCTGCCCTGGAAATGGAATGAATGTCCCTGCTCCACTGTAGCATACAAGTTCTACTGTGCTAGAGTTTCTTCTTTTCTTGGGACTGCCACCCAGAACTGTGACCTGAATCTGAGTATGGTCAAAGCAACACATTCCTGCTCCCAGTACTATTAAAGAGTCCCCTGTAAAGAGGGCTGTGGACTAAGAGCTCCAGAAGTAGCCACTATCTGCAGATTCAATGGCTCCCAAAGCCTGCTCCTGGTTTGTTGGAGTCTGGTCTATGCTGGTACAGCTTGCACTAGATGGCACTCCACTGTCACCTAGGTGCAATAGACCTTTCCTGCTGACCTTCTAAGTTGCCTTTGGAAAATTATTTCATTCTGTCCTTTCGTGGGTTCTGCCACTTTGGGAATTGCTTTATGGCCTTATTTAAAGATGTTCAGAGGGTGTTGGGGGAAAACCGCTGCCTTTCTCTAACACTTTGGCTCCATTTTTCCATCAAATTAGTGTTGTTCTGATTGCCCTCAGGCATCAGAACTAAAAGCAGTGAGTAAAACAGAGACTCATTCATAGTTAATCTTCAAGGGGATGTTTAACCTGGAAAAGAGAAGACCTAGTTGGATGTTAGCTCCTTGAGTCCACAAACTATCTCACTTTTGTATTTGTATCTCCAGCATCTAACCTAGTTCCTGGCATATAATCTGTTGTTCAATCATGTCTGTGATTTCATGGACCATACTGTCCATGGGATTTTCTTGGCAAAGATACTGGAGTGATTTGTCATTTCCTTCTCTGATAAATTAAGGCAAGGAGAGATTTAGTAACTTGCCCAGGGTCACATAGCTAGTAAGTATCTGAGGCTAGATCTGAATGCAGGTCTTTCTGACTCCATACCCAGTCATCCATCCATCGAGCCATCTAGCTGCCTGGCACATAATGTGGACTTAATAGATACGTACTAACTGATTGGTTTGTAGAGAGAAAAAGGCTAGTAGTCTTGAAGGATCTGAAGGACTATCATGTGGGAAGAAAGGTTTGATTTATTCTGTTTGATCCCAGAGAGCAGAACTAGGAATGACAGCTAGAAATCTCAAACAGGAAAATTTAGGTTGATATCAGGAGAAAACTTCCTAACCATGAAAGTTGTCTCAAAGTGAAACAAGTTATCTTGGAAGATAGTGAGGTTCCCCCTCACTGGAGGCCTTCAAGTAGAGGCTGGATGGTCACTTGTTGGAATGTTGCATGGGGGAATTGTCAATTTGGTATCAGTTAAACTAATTAACAACTGAAGTCCCTTCAAATGCTCAGATTCAATAATTCTAGGTCCCCTCTGGTTGCAATGTAATATTTGGGGGGAGGATGTTAAAAATAATATCTTATAAAGCTCAAAGTTTAATAAGACTGCTAAATATGATGTGCCTGAGTGAACTGTCTTTGTCACCAAATGACAAGTTTCACCTTCTGTTTCGAATAAAATTTGACAAGGCCATTACTTTGAATCAATTCAAAATGGATTACTGTGCTACTCAGATCCTTTCAAAATCTATCATGCTCCAACATCAGTTATGCTTCCTTAGTGATAGCATCTGGAAATAGCTAGTGGCACAAGTTATTATAATAACTGTAAAAAGAAGGGTCAGAAGGGGGGGAGGAGAATGAGATATAGACCAAGAAAAGATCAGGAAGTAAAACCCATGCATTAATCAGTAAAGAGGAAGTTTGCTGAAGACAGAATTAAATTTGGCCATAACTTGAGGGAAATGATTATTCTTTGATTTTTACTGTACCATATCACTGAGTTGTTGTATGTCATTCATTCATTATTAATCAAGTTATTTTATTTTCATTACTTTAGATAAATCTGTAAAACATGACTTTGATTGTAGTTTCATCAGTGATGGAGAGTCCTGGTAAGATAACTCTCTCCACCAATGCTAATTAGCACCTATTTGACAATGTAGATATTTAGGAAGTTTCCTTGGGCACTAAATGATTTCTTTGCTTAGTGTCACTCAGCCAGTAGATGTTAGGACTTGGAACCCATGCATTCCTTATTCCAAGATGAGACTAGCTCCCTTTTCATTACTCCACATTACTTCTAGGAGATGATAAATAAATGGATATAAATGACTCTTTTAGTTATGTAATTTAACTAAATGGGTAATTCGTCCTTAGGGAAGCTAGGTGGCACAGTGGATAGATCTTCAGGCCTGAAGTCAGGAAGACCCAAGTTCAAAACCAGCTTTAGACACTACCAGGTATATAAACTTGAGGAGGAGCCAAGATAGCAGAGTAGAAAGATTCACATATGCTAGCCCTGAACCCACAGTCCATAAAATACCTGTAAAGAAGAACTCCTAACAAATTCTGGAATGGTGGAAGCCACAGAACAATGGCGTGGAGGAGATTTCTGTTCCAGAGAGCCCTGAAAAACCATCACCAAAGGTCTGTCACGCACAGGACCGGAGCAGAGCCCAGCCCTGCCTAGGCCACGTGGCACCGAGAGGAGCAGATCTGAGCAGCACAGGTCCCTCCACCCACAGGTGCACAGGTCAGTGAGAGAGACTGTTTGGTGGGCCGAGAGGGGAGCAGGGTGTCTCCATAACTCAGGCCCCTTCGGGAGGCAGCAGCAGAGACAGCAGCAGACAGGGGCTCCCAAAGCAGACAGGAGCTCAGATCCATTTTTAAAGGTTTCTGCATAAACCCCCTCAGGAAACTGAGCCCTGTGAGGTGGCCCTGCCCCCACCTGAGCAGCAGAACTTAATCTCTCACTTAATCTCTCACTGAATAGCAGCCCCACCCCGTTGAAAGCCCTGAGGCAGAAGAACAGCATTTGAATCTCAGACCCCAAGCTCTAACTGGGCAGAGGCAAGGTGGGTGTGGAAAGGAATCTCAGAAGTCAAGTAACTATATAAACTTGAACAAGTCACTTAACCCTGTTTACCTCAGTTTCCTCATCTGTATAATGAGCAGGAAAAGGCACACCTCTCATTTTTCCAGCCAATTATTTGACTTTTGAGTTCTTTATTAACTGGAGGGTGTACTTCCCAAAACTTCAGGGGTTTTGTGCAGCTGTTTTCAGAGATATTTCTAGAGATTTGTAAATTTTTAGTTCTTACAAGGTAGTATGATCAAAGGAGAGGTGTTTACTCCTCTCCTGGCCTGTGCTCTGGGCTGTGGGCAATGACAAGCAGTCTTTTCTGCCTTGGAACTGTGAGGAGGATTCCTTCTCCACTTCTGTCACAAATTTTGCCACACAGCACTCCTCCTCACCCCAGGACCACCACCCAGGACTGTGACGCAGATCTAAGCACAGGCTAAGCAAGAGAATCCTGTCTCAGAGCCAGCAAAGAGATCCCTACAATCGCCCTCTGATCAGCTGCTGGATTCCCTCACCATCTGTTGACCAAGAACTCCAGAAACAACCACTGCTGCAGCAATGGCTGCTACCACCCTGGGGTTGGGGCTGGGGTCAGATTATGCTCCTCTCTCACCCAGGTAAAAGACCTTTTCTACTGCCTTTTGAACAGTTCTTGGTGTTTGTAGGTTGAGAAGTTTGAAAACCACTGCATCTTAGAGTGACTCAGTCCCATAAGGCCTGTTCTAGCCCCATCTATGCTAGTGCAGCCTATGGTGGACTGCGTTCCTCTCCCAGCTCTGTGAAATAGACCCTTTCTGTCAACCTTCCAGATTGTCTTGGGCTGGAAATTTGTTTCAGTTTTTCATTTTGTGACTTTTGCTGCTCTAGAGTTTGTTTAGGGTCATTTTTACAGATATTTTGAGGGGTTTGGGGGAGAGCTCAAGCAAGTCCTTATTTTTATTCTGCCATCTTGGCTCTGCCCTTGAAAAGACAGATCTTTCCAGTATCTTTGCCAAGAAAACCCCAAATGAGATCACAAAGAGTTGGATATAGCTGAAATGAATAAATAACAAATTTGTCTTTTCTTTGCTCTATCTGTGCTGTGGCACAGGGAAAGGAGTGTTAGATTGGAAGCCTCTGGATTTGGATCTTGACTCTTCCACTTGTGAACTGTGTGACCTGAGGCAAGCCATTGAAACACTCTGGTGTCAATTTTCTTATCTATAAAAGGACGGTTTGGGATTCATTGATTTCTCAGGTCACTTGCAGCTCTACAGCTATGATTCTTGACCCCGGAGGTTGTAGCTCATACATTTGGCTCTTGTTCAAGAAACTAGTGCTTATATTTGAGGAATGGTAGTACAAACAAGAACCAATCAATTCAAGCCTCAGTGGTTTTCCCAGGTTCCTCAAATGCCACTGTACATTCTGTATACCCCATTCTAAGGGCAAGAGAAAATCACAAACCAGTAAAATTTCTTTTCATCTTGCAGTTACATATCCTGTAGGAGACTAGTTGTTCCTGTGCTGAGGGGCACTGTGACATTCAAGACTGAGAACTATGTGGAGGCAGACATTTGCCTTCAGCAAAGCCTTGACAGTACTGACTATTGATCCATCTGTCAGGAGTCACATTATATGGTAAACAACCCTTACCTTTTGCACTCCCTTGAAGCTGGAGGGCAATAATTCTTTGGTTCATAACCCTCTTCTATAAAATATGGAATGTGAGAGTATATGGGAGGGATTTCAAAGCCATTTGGATTTTGTGTTCTTGGGATCTATGTGAGCTACCCCATTTTGCATTTTATGAGTCTCTCCCTTTTCCAGTTTATTTTTTGGAGGGGACTGGGTAGATAAGCCTCATTTCTGTCAACAAAGTCAGGGACAGGGAAATACAATTTACCCAGAGGTACTAGACACATGATGGCTTTTATCTACATAATGGTTATGACATTTGATTATTCACATCATTGCCTAATATATTGTGATTGTTGGCTCAAGTGTGACATCATAGGTGTCAGTCAGTCAACAAGAACTTATTAATTACTCATTCTGTGCTAGGCATTGTGATAAGTACTGTGAATAAAAATATAAGAAAAAGAAAGATAGCCTTTGCCATCAAGGCGCTTACATTATAATGGGGGAGGACAATTTATTAAAAAACAGTTGAAAGGGTGGATGAGATAGTTTGTCTGTATGTTCTCCTTAAACGGAAATTCTTCGAGGATCTATCCAACCAGAAGGAAGGACCAAAGGGGCAGAAGATACTTTTGAGGTATGAATTGCAGAGCAGAGTGATCTCCTAGGATGAAGAGGTTTCTTTGGAATGATAGAGGAATCCAGAATATAGTCTGATGAGAAATGAAAGGTAGATCCTAGTGTCTAGTCATAGGTAGACTCTGGTGTTCATTGATAGTCTAAAAAGTTTATACAGGCAAGAATGAAGTCAGAAGTTTTAAAATGATGCCAGATGGGGAGACATAGTTCATACATTGGATGGCAAATTTGGCATCTGAAGAGACTTTGACAAGATAGAAAGATAGGATTCATTTGCTTTTCCTTGATATTTCAACAATTCATTATTTTCTCAGAATGGGTACTCTCTCCATTGCTGCAGATAACAGTCCTGCTATAGGAGACAGCATGAGAAAATGGTAAAAGCACTTCTTGAGAAAGAGAAAGAGAGAGAGAGAGGGTATTGAAATGATAGAATTTACTTTAGAAAGATTTTTTGCCGTTAAAATTGAAAGCACATGTTTTCAGTCAGTGAACCTGAGTTCAAGTCTCACCTTTAAAGATTGCCACCTGAGTGACCTTGTCACTTCAGTCTCCCTGAGTCTCTTTCATTATCTATAGAATAATGGGATTGGAGTAGATAGTCCTAGGTCCATTTGAACTATGTCTCTAATTCTATGATCTTAGTAGATGGTATTTATGTGTGGCTATGGATGAAAAAAATATATCCTTTAATGGCCAACCTTCTAATTATGAATCTTGAGAAATTCAGCTAGACTGGTCATGGGAAGACAACCTGGATGGAAGTATATATTTGTTTCCTTACTTTACTTTAGTGTTGTCAGTGGATTTCATTTTAATACCCCAGTCATTTCTGAGCTTGGCCCCACCTTCTCTCAAATGGGAGTTCTTTCACAGCAATAACAATAGTGACAAGACAGCAACAAGAATGATGGTAATAGCAGGCCAAATTAACCAACATAGGTACAATGTCATACAACATATTCCAACAATATTCTGTTCCCATAGTGCTCCTTCTCTTCTAGAAAAGGAGGAAAGTATATTTCCTCATCTCTTCCCAGTGACCTAGATAGTTTATTACAATTGTCACATTCAGTTTCAGTCTAGTTTTCATTTTATTACTGTAGTTATTGATATATATATCATATATTTATATAATTTAGATTATACATGTTATGTGACATATATAATATATGTTGATATATAATATGTAATAATAGAGCATAGTATATACATATATTCCATGAATATATATTATTTGTTTTCTTGCCAGATCTGTATTTGTAACATTTTCTTTTTTTAGGAATTGTTAGAGTTTATATCCAACTCAGAGACCACCTTCGAGCTCACCTCTGATCTATGAGAAGGCAGTGGAGTAGGACTTTAGAAATAGGGAAAGAAAATGTGTTCCTGTGCCTTAGGACTTATTCTTTTTAGGCATCGTCCTAGAGATTCTAGCTCCCGTTGGATGTGAATTTGACCTTGGTTAAAAAAGCTCTTCCCTTTCACTGTTTTATAAATTCCCTTGATTCCTGAGTTCTAACTAAAGGACCCATCAGCCCTAAACCTCCTTGTCTCCATGGATTCAAAGATATGTAGCACCTGGTTCCTCATCACCTTTCCCCTTCTTCAGTTGCTGCTCTCCTCAAGCATCTGCATCCTTTTTTCATTCTTTTTCTTTCACCACATGTTACAAATCCCAAGAATGTATTTTTCAGGGTTTATTCATAAGACAAAAAGTTACGCCCAGATTTAGAAATATAAGAGGAGTGCATGTAAAAGAAAACTACTCAGTCTCAGACTGCTTCTTGACTAAATTTTATCACTATATCCTCAATTTGAGTTCATTGTGATTATCTTTGTCTTCAAAATCCTCTTCTTTTTTAACAAATAATTTATTTATTTTCAATTCTTAACATTCACTTCCGCAAGAATTTGAATTCAAAATTTTCTCCCCATGTCTCCCCACCCAAAGAGAGCATGCACTCCATCTACCCCTTCCTCCAATCTGTCCTCCCTTCTATTACCCACCTTTCTTCTACCCCCTTTCCCTCTATTTTCCTGTAGGGCAAAATAAATTTCTATACTCTATTGCCTGTATAGCTTAATTTCCAGTTGCGTGTTAAAACAATTTTTAACATTCATTCTTAAAGCTTTGAGTTCTATATTCTCTCCCTCCCTCCCTTCCCACCCTCATTGAGAAAACAAGCAATTCAATATAGGTCATACATATGTAACAATAAAAAGCACTTCCATGAGAGTTGTGCTGTAAAAGATTAACCATATTCCTCTCTCTCCTAGCCTGCCCTTCATTTATTCCATTCTCTCCTTTGACCTGTTCTCCCACAATAGTGTTTGCTTCTGATTATCCCTTTCCCCAATTTGCTGTCCCTTCTATTATCTCCCCTCTCCTATCCCCTTCCCTCTTGCCTTCCTGTGGGGTAAAATAGATTTCCATATCCAATTGAGTGTGTTATTCAATCCTTAAGCCAAATTTCAGGAGAGTAAGGCTTAATTATTTTCTTTCATCTCTCCTCTCTTCCCCTCCATTGTAAAACCTCTTTCTTTCCTCTTTTATGTGAGATGATTGCTACATTCTACTTCTCCCTGTCTCTTATTCCTAGTACATTCCATTAAACAGCAGATTTTTATTTTTTTTAGCTTTTCTCCCTTCATATTCAGCTCACCCTGTGCCCTCTGTCTATGTCTCTATGTATGTATGTGCATATTATATATATACATATAAATGTATATGTATATATACATACACATGCATGAATGTACATATACATACCTACATATACATAATACACACATGCATACTTACTCAAATACATCTACATATATATTTCCTCTAACTACCCTAATACTGAAAAAGGTCTCATGAGTTACAAATAACATCTTTCCATGTAGGAATGTAAACAGTGCAAATTTAATGAATTCCTTAAGGCTTCTTTTTTCTGTTTACCTTTTTAGGTTTCTCTTGATTCTTGTATTTGAAAGTCAGATTTTCTATTCATCTCTGGTTTTTCAACAAGAATGCTTGAAAGTCCTCTATTTCATTGAAATTCCATTTTTTTCCCCTGAAATATGATACTCAGTTTTGCTGGGTAGGTGATTCTTGGTTTTAATTGTATCTCCTTTGACTTCTGGAATATCATCTTCCAAGCCCTTCATTCACTTAGTGCAGAAGCTGCTAAATCCTGTGTTATCCTGATTGCATTTCCACAATACTTGAATTGTTTCTTTCTGGCTGCTTGTAATATTTTCTCCTTGACCTGGGAACTCTGGAATTTTGTTACAATATTCCTAGGAGTTTTCTTTTTGGGATCTCTTTGAGGAGGTGCTCAATGGATTCTTTCCATTTCTATTTTACCCTCTAATTCTAGAATATCAGGGAAGCTTTCCTTGATAATTTCTTGGAAGATGATGTCTAGGCTTTTTTTTTATCATGGCTTTCAGGTAGTCCCATAATTTTTAAATTATCTCTCCTGGACCTATTTTCCAAGTCAGTTGTTTTTCCAATAAGATATTTCCCAGAGTCTTCTATTTTTTCATCCTTTTGGTTTTGTTTTGTAATCTCTTGGTTTCTCATAAAGTCATTAGCTTCCACCTGCTCCACTCCAATTTTTAAAGAACTATTTTCTTCAGTGAGCTTTTGAACTTAATTCTGCTTTTTAAAGCATTCTTCTCCTCATTGGCTTTTTGAACCTCTTTTCCCATTTCAGTTAGTCTATTTTTAAAGGTGTTATTTTCTACAGCATTTTTGGGGTCTCCTTCAGCAAGCTGTTAACTTGCTTTTCATGATTTTCTTGCATTGTTCTCATTTCTCTTCTCAATTTTTCCTCCACATCTCTTATCTGATTTTCAAAATCCTTTTAGAGCTCTGCCATGATCTGAGATGGTTGCATATTTTTTTTGGAGGTTTTGGATGTAGAAGCTTTGATTATGTTGTCTTCCTCTGATGGTATGCTTTGTTCTTTCTCATCCAAAAGGATGGAAGAAAATACATTTTACCAAGAAAATAACTTTCTATAGTCTTATTTTTTCCCTTTTTTGGGCATTTTCCCAGCCAGTTACTTGACTTTTGAGTCCTTTATCAAGTGGAGAGTATTCTCTAGAGACCTGTAAGATCTCAGTTCCTCCAAGGTGGCACAATCAAGGAAGAGGAGTTTACTCTTCTCCTGGCCTGTGCTCTGGTCTGTGAGAAACCACAAGTACTCCTTTCTGCCCAGTATTTGTTGAGTAAGATTCCCTCTCCAGAGCCTCTACCAGCCCCATCACACCAGACTACCACTCAGAACTGAGACCCAGATCAGCAGCTTGATTCCCCCAGGGTCTTGAGGCAGAGGGCTCCAAGAGTGGACACTGCTGCTGCAGTGGCTGCTGCCACCCTGGAGGTCATGGCTGGGGTGGAAACATGCTCCCCTCTCACTCAGGTGAAAGAGCTTTCTTTCTGACTTTTGAAGCTGTCTTTGGCATTTGTGGGGTGAGGAATCTGGGAAACACAGCTGCTACCCATGATTCCATGCCCTGAAGCCTGCTCCAGTCCTGTCTCTGCCCTGCTGTGACCAAGTCTGGTCTGTGCTCCACTCTGAGCCCGGTGCAATAGACTCTGCCTGTTGGCCTTCCAGGTTATCTTGGGCTAGAAATCTCCTTCACTCTGTCATTTTGTGGCTTCTGCTACAATACAATTTGCTTAGAGTCATTTTTAAAGGTATTTTATGGGCTATTGGGGTAGAGCTAGAGCAGGTCCATCCTTCTATT
The DNA here is from genome assembly GCA_023548195.1 of Bettongia penicillata ogilbyi. Lineage (NCBI taxonomy): Eukaryota > Metazoa > Chordata > Mammalia > Diprotodontia > Potoroidae > Bettongia > Bettongia penicillata. The sequence continues at coordinate 257,879 of JAJHZJ010000772.1, forward strand.
TCACCATCTTGGTTCCACCCCCTCCAAAATCCTCTTCTTGCTGGGAAACACAGACCATGACATTAGGTTGCTTTGTGGTCTGATCACCCAGAGAATGTTTGTTTCTACTCCAAAATCACCTCTGTCTAATTGTGCTTCACCAATACAAAGGCAGTTTGTCTTGAATTCATTTATCCATCCTACAATCCAAGGTTTACTTCCTGTCCCTCAGGAAGCCTCCCAGTTGTCTTTGAGACACTCTTTATCCTCTTGTATAACTACTTAGCCAGTTTAATATTTCTCTTTCCTCCAAATGGGAGTAGATGACAAAAAGAATTATCCCATATACTTAATCTCATCACACAGCACAAAGAATAGTTCAACTGAGTGCCTAGTTCGTCTCCAAAGTTCAAAAAAGACAGTCCCCTTCATTACTGTATCATTCACTCCCTCATTCTCCAAGCTCTTCTCCTTACTTTCCAGACTTTTTTCCCCCACTATAGTCCAGAAGTCTTCACTGGCCCTAACGCTTCATCCTTGTCCATCTTTGCTCTGATTGGTCAGTTCTTTCAGAGTCCATTTTAAGAAACATGCCCAGGAAAACCATATTTATCCTTTCATTCTTCTCTGGGCTCCAAACTTTCTGGTATTACACTTTAATTATGCATAGACCTTCCATCCCCCTTCACCTCACACTGTTTAAATTTCCATGTTTTATTTGCCATCCTCCATTAGAATATAGGGGCTGTATAGAGTGCTGGGTCTGGAGTCAAGAAGACTTATTTTCCTGAGTTCAAATCCTGCCTCAGTCCCTTACTAGCTATGTGAACCTGGGCAAGTCACTTTGTTTTCTCATCTGTAAAATGAGCTAGAGAAGGAAATGACAAATCACTACGATATCTTTGCCAAGAAAACCCCAATGGGATCATGAAAATCAATAAAAAATGGCTAGACAACAATAATAATTACAATATAAGCTTCTTTATTTCCATTTCTAATTTTAATACTTGTCACTGTGTCTGGATATAACATTTAATAAATATATTTGATGATGACTTGAATTACTAGAAAGAAGTAAAGTCTTGTGCATATAGTAAAAAAATAAATCATCTGTACAAGTACAGGATGGGCAGACATAGTGTGGTAGCAGCGTATGGTATTTGTTGAATTATATGGCCTCTGAAGTCATTTCTAGGTGTCAGATTCTATCATTTTATGTGAAAAGATCGTGGAAATTTTAGGGGACTGAAAACTCAATCTGATTAAGCAGTGTGACATTGTAGACAAAAGAGGTAACTCATTCTTAGGCTAGATTAATAAGCTAATAACATTCGGGAAAGAGATGTTCATGCAAGAGGTACCCTATTCAGATCTTCAATACCGGATACCACATATAAGAATGTACAGTGATAAATCAAGGATTGTCCAGAGGGGAATTGTGACAAAAATTGAAAACCATGTCATATAAGCAACATAGAACATATTTCAGAATGAGACATCTAGGATAGAGCACTGGACCTGTAGTCAGGAAGACTCAAGTTCAAATCTGCCCCCAGATGGGTATGTGACCCCAGACAACTCACTTAACCTCAATTTCCTCAAATCTAAAATGGGGATAATGTTATCATCTTCCTTCTAGGGTTATTGTGAGGATCAAATTAGATAATATAAAGTTCTTAGCACAGTGCCTGGAACAGGCTGAGTGTTATATAAGTGCTGTTATCATTATCATTATTAATATTGTAGAAAGGATGTGTTTTATAGGCAGGAAATGAACTACATGAATCCTGAAGTCTCTTAAAACTAATTTTCTGAGATACCTTCTCTAGAAGCAAGAAGTAAAAGATAGAACATGGCTGATTATTTTATTCACAGTTTTCACAGAGAAAATAAAATGTCTCTCTCCTCATTTCACATAGAAAGAAAATACTCTTCAAATTCCAGAATGGGACTCCTGATCTGCAGCTAAGTTATCTGCCCTTTTGGCACTGTGTAACCACAAGGGTGGATTTTAGTGCCCCTCTAAAAGAGACATATAATTATGATATTATGAGAGAAATAGTGAATTTTACTTCTAGTAACTTATTCAACTCACCTTGGGTGCCCATAATACAAATATATATATATATATATATATATATACACACACACACACATACTATACACATACACACACACACACACACACACATAAAGGCAAACCTCTCCTTCTTGCTTCATACATAGAAATTGGAACAAGCCTGTAGACTTGAAGCCTGAAAGAAATCTATTCAAGACTACAAATTGCACCATGAGTAAAAACTGTAATTTGTCAATATGTCAAAATAATAATAAAAATAGAAAATATGACCCATAACTCAGATCCTCTATTTCTGGAAGCATAACTTTCAAAAGCTTCCAAGCACTGCCTCATATTACTCCCTCTGAAACATTGTTTGCTCCAGCCAAACTGAACTGCCCTTGACCATATTTTGTGCTTTTCTTCTGCCATGCCCTTGTTTATACCATTTCCTTTGCCTGGAATGCCCTTTATCCCATTCTCACTGGGCTCAATTCCCACTTGGCTTTTAAAGACATCTTTAAAGAAATCTCACATGTCATCTCCTTCAGGAAGTCTTCCATGACCCTCCTATTGGCAATGACCTTCCCCATCAAGTTCCAATAAAGGTGCAGGGACCAGATTTTTTATTTCATTAGTTTAAGCTATTCTCAGATAAGCAGAATGTCTCTCCCAATACAGTCCAACCCATTTTTTACAACTTAGAGTCTTTGATAAAGAAGTGACTTATTTACCGTCATGTGGCTAGTGAATGTAAAATGCAGGATTGGAACCCGATTTTTCCCTCTCTGAAGCCAGCTGTAAAGTTACCATGCCACAATGTCTCTCAAGGCCATGCATCACTCTATTTTACAACTTTCCAAAAACAAACCTGTCATGTTTTCATGTTATTATTGTTGTTTTAAAATCTATATATCAGTATAATTTCTGACTAGATTGTAACTCCTTGAATGTAGAGAATGAAAGTTATCTAAATTTTTGTATCTGACCCAGTTTTTAGCACACTGTTTTGCCCACAGAAGATATTTAATAAATGCTGTTGCAACTGAAAAGAAAATACATTGGAGTTGTGATTTTATTAAGTTTATGAAGAGTCAGAGGAGAAAATGTGTAGGCCTTCAAAGGACTTAAATCTGTCTATAAAATCATGTGGCATTTTCTAGATTGATAGATAAAGTATTTATTAAACATGTAGTATGTGCCAGGCCATGTACTTAGTACTAGGAATAGAAATACAAGCAAATAGAAAAACAGAGCCTGCTCTCAAAGAGATTACATTTAAAAAAAATTTTAATTTATGAAATAAAACAAGCATTTCTATAACAGTACTATTTTACTATGTTATAGTACAATAAAAGATGTTGTATAACTTGCTTTTCCTTTCAAATATATGACAATTGTCACGTAAATTTCTTTTTTCTACCCCCTCCAGAGCCCTAGAGATGACTGTCATTAGATATAAACAAATAAAATTTTTCCATACATACTTCTCTTTATCAGTTCTTTCTCTGGTTGCAGATAGTGCCTTTTTTTGTATGTCCTTTATAGTTAATTAGGCTATTTATAATAGATAAAATAACTTATTTGCACAGTCTTTCTTAAAATACTATTGCTGTTACTGTATACAACATTTTCCTGGTTCTTCTCATTTCCCTCTTCTTTATTTCGTTTGTCTTTCCATTTTTTCTAAGATCATTGACCTCATCATTTCTTATAGCACAGTAGTATTCCATCACAATCACATACCATAACTTGTTCTGCCATTCCCTTCAATTTCTAGTTCTTTGATACCACAAAGAGAGCTGCTATAAACTTTCTAGAACATATACATTCATTTCCTTCTTTCATTATCATTTTTGACCTAGTGGTGGTAGAAGGGAGTCTCCCCACTGTAATTAAGGAAGACAACATCGAAAAGAGCTGAACAGGGAGCTTGGGGCAGGATTGGTGTACCTGCTCTGAAGAACAGTCAAGAATCACTTTGGAGAGTCATTTGGCTTGATGACTGGCAATGAGTGGCAATGGCTTAGTAAAGAAAACATTTGCCTACGTTATACGATTAGAAGGACTTTGCCATGTCCTGCCTTTCTCAAATCAAAATATCCCTTTCGCCAATCTACCTTAAAACTGTCCTCCACTACTATCTAGCCTGACATATTCACAAGGGGAGCTCTTCCTCTAGCTTGTATTATATACCCCAGACCATTACTAAAATGCACGTTTCTTTGGAGGGAGGGAAGACCCCATTGCCCATATGGCTATCTTGAGAACTTGTATGATGACAATTGGTAGGGCTACCTTCTCTTCTACCTTTCTTTTAGAGAACAGTAGACCAGACTGGTCTATCAAATTAACCAGTAATCATCTCAGAGGAAAGCAGAACTCCTGAGGGATTTACAGGGATCAGTAAGTTTCAGATAAAAAGTAGGAAGATGGAATCATCAAGCCCCAATTAGCATAGAACCTCCTAGAAATGCCAGCACACAGAAGGCAAAAAGTGGGGAGAAAATAGGAAGCTGGGAAAAAGGGGGCAGAAAATCAAATTAATGGGTTTTTTAATGTGGGATGGCACTAAGGATAGTTATACTAGTTCACAAAATATAAGAGTTGGAAGGGATCTCACAGACTATACAATCCAACCTGTACCTGAACAAGAATCCACTTCACAATAACCTAGCAAACAAACTCTACTGAAAGACTTGTAGTAAGAAGAAAGCCACTGTCTTCCAGCAGCCCATTCCCCTTTTGGATAGCTCTTACTGTCAGCTTTTTTGTTCTTTTGTTACTGCTGCTGCTGCTGTTCTAGTTCTCCCATTAATGTCCAGTCTGTCTAATCCCACCTTCTCTTATACTTGTGAAACTGAGTTTTTGAACTAAAATGCAAACGGTTATATTTTTTCCTATTAAATCAAATCTTTGTTTAGAGTCAGTCCAGTTTTCTAGCCCATTAAGACCTTTTGCAAACTGATTTCCCATAGCCATAACTGGGGCAGGGAGTATGGGGTTTTGCTCCATGTACTGACATCATGTGATAAGAGGAGCACTTCCTCCATTTCACATTCTAAAGACTGTTAGCCCTCCACAAGTCCATACCCTGTGGGGATTGTGGGAGAAAGGGGCCTCAGGCAGGAAGAGAGAGGGAAGTAGGCTATGGACCAGATTGTAAAGGTTATATATGAGGAGAGTGGTAAGAGAAGGAAGATGACCCTTCTTTTAGATTGACTGTTCACCTGACCAAATTGACTTCTGTCAGTAAGCCTCTTACTCCCAAAATTACTTTTGTCCCATGGGGGGGAAGTCCCAGCTCTAGCTCTAGTTTTGCATTTTGGTCTATATCTGCCCTTAGATATAAAGCAAAACTGTCATAAATGTATTTATATACCTCACAGTACTCCCTGAAGAATCATTATAGTCAAAAATGTCTGCCCATGAGTAATGCCAAAAGATGATAGTGCCAGGGTTTATTGTGGTGGGTTCAGAGCATTACTGTATTGCTTGGAGTTGTAGAGGTTTTTTGACCCCCCCCCATTCTATATGTTCTGTTTTATTTCAGATGGAAACCCACAATTAGTGTGTCCTGAAATACATGTCCCATAGATAAATCTCCAAGATAGGGAGGGATAAGTCTTGAACTCTCCATGTAGCAAATCCACCAGCCTGCTGAAAGATAAAAACATATGACTCAATAATTGTAAAAGGGTACGTCTTTCCATCTTCCAATTTCTTCAATCTCTTGAACAAAACAAATCTCTGCCAAGTAAGTGTCAGAAGTGTTGCTTCTGATAAAGACATCCTGATAGAATACACTCTTTTGTAACAGACTTTCCAGGTGCCCAGAGAACTTAAAAATTCCAGGGAAGTTCAATTCACATGAATCTTTCTTCCCACCTCACTCTCATGTTAAGAATCTCTTCTATCAGATCCTTAACAGGTAGATTCAACTTTGGATTATATTCAACTTTTCCATTATGAAAACTTCAAAATAGAGAATTTTGCAACTAAATGAATATGAACCTCTTCTATGCTATATAAAAGAAGAAAAAAGTGAAGTATAAAGAAAAGAATATAGATTATTTGTCAGAAAACCTAGGCAAGAGTCCCAGCTCTCTGAAAACACATTAGTTGTGTGACCATAGGGAAATCACTTGACCCTTCTGGCTCTTATTGAACTCATCTATAAGATGGGCATAATACTTCTATGACCCCTCCCATGGTGTTATTGTGAAAATCAAATATTACTGTATAAATCACTCCATACACATAAAATATTGTAGAAATGTGAGCTGTTAAATTCAACAAACAGTAATTAGGTGTCCATTGAATACTGAGTACCAAGCTAGGGGCTGGAGGAGATACAGTATTTGGATAAAACATGGTCCCTGCCCCTATGGTCTAGTAGTGGAGTAGGGTATGTAAAAAATATCTCTAATATAGAATAATTTATAAAAAGAAGAGGAAAACAAAATGCTGCATGAGGTTAAATAGTGAAACATTATTACTAACAAAGGACCAAGAAAAAATATCTTCTTAGAGGAAATGGTAACTGATTTGGAGGTAAGCATTACTGCAATGCCTACTCTTTTTATGGAAGATTTCTTGAAGCCTTCATGACAAAGCTCGTTTTTTGAAGATTCTGGTTCTGCCAAGCAGGCTTTGAGGACTATCTCAATGAGAGCCTATGCCTGCCATCTGAGACCAAGCACAAAGAAGTCCATCACCAGAAGGTTGATAGAATGCAATCAACTTGAGGCCAAGGGCTATCATTTCTATTTTTGTCTTTATATTCCAGTATTTAGTACAAGGCACATAGTAGATGCTAAATAAATTTTGTTGAATTAGTAAGCACTAACCAAAAATGAAATTGACTATCTCAAAAGAAAACAGTAACTAACGTGAGTCTGTGTGTAATCATATCATTAACTGGTCAGAGCAATGGACAATATAAATTTTTGCTTAATCATTTTAGGAGTGTTGGATCCTTAGTGGATACATGTGAGGTCTTCTTGGCAAAGGTACTGGAGTAGTTTGCCATTTCTTTCTCCAGCTCATTTTACAGATGAGGAACTGAGGCAAACAGAGTTAAGTGACTTGTCCAAGGTTACAAGGCTAGATTTGGACTCAGGAAGAAGAGTCTTCCTGTGGGTTCCTGAGTCTAGAACCCAAACTTAATCCACCAGGTCACCTAGCTACCCTTAATTTAACTCCTACAAAACAGTATTTTCATGTTGTCTCTCCATTAGAATGTGAATTTCTTCAGAGAAGGACCATGTTATTTTTGGTTTGGTTGGGTTTGGTTTACTTTTCTTTGTATCCCTATCACTAAGCACAGTGCCTTGCATATCATATACATTTATTAATTGTTGTGAACTAACAAAGTGACTGGTGGAGGCAAAGCCACACAGAAATCACCTCAAACAGCAAAAAAAGCCCCTGATCTTATGAAACAGGAAAAAAAGCAATTACATCCACAAGTCACACTGATTTAGTTGGCAAATTTGTATACAAACCATTATGGAGGGTGAAAAATTATAAAACAACATGTTGTAACAAAAGAGGAAAAGGCATAGGGGAAAATAATTTTCAAAGAGATTGGTGTTAGATGAAGCTGTTAGTTCTTCTAGAGATCACTGAGACACGAAATCAGAAAGAAGACAATAGATGTTCTTCAGGTTTTACAGTGATCTGCTTCAGAGCAAAAACCCTATTTGTATTCTATCACTTTGATAGTGGTTGAGCAGCTCTTGAAATAATGAAATAGGGAATATGGTTTATCTGAAAAAAATAAAGTCATTCCTCAACATTCACAGATTTCACATTTGTGGATTTTAGTTATTCCTGAGTTGGCCATCGATAATTAAATGAAATTTTTTGGAGATTTGTGGAGTATTGTGGCATATTGCAGACAATGTTCATATAAAAAATAGTAAGTCATAAATGCATTAGTCTGTATATTACTAATCTATTTTATTTTTTACTGTTACAAGTATAAGAACATAAATTTATTATAAACAGCTAAATTTTCTTAAGAATTTCAGGGCACTCATGAGCTACACACTCTCTTTGGAAAATATCCTCTTTGTCTCTCTACCATCCAGACTCAGTCATGTGGTTCTCTCCTGCAGGGATCTTTGTTTCTTGAACTTTTTTAGGAGGAGAAGGAAATCAAGAAAGACTCTGAATAGTATGGGAGATAACAAATCTCTTTCATGTAGAAACTGCGACTTTTTTATGAGTGCAGTGTGTTGTCTTGTTTGTTTAAAAAATATGATCAGAAGTATTAAAAATAAAGATTTGGGGGTAAAGACTGGAGTTATTTGTGGTTTTTCACATTCTCAGAGGTCCTGCACCCCTAACCCCTGTTAATGTCAAGGGACGATCATAAATACAGAGGAAATCCATGATAGAGTTTGCCCAGTCTTACAGATACTTAAGAACCAATTTTAAGATATAAAAATTGAGCAATAACAATAATAATTCATATTTCTACAACATTTTAAAGATTATAAATTTTTCTCCCTCATGACAACCCAATGAAGTAGATAGTAAATTCAGAATTTACAGATGAAAAATTGAACCTCAGGGAGGTAGAGTGATTTGCTCTAAGTCAGGAGTCAGGACTTAAACCTAAATCCTCTTACTGTAAATCTAGATCTTCTTACTGTAACTCTTACTGTCAATCATTTCTTTATGTCAGGCTTCTGTCCCCCAAAATAGAAAACATCAAGGATGATAAAAGAAAGGATGAAAGGAAGGAAAAAGAGACAGACAGAGAAAGACAGAGGGACAGAGACAGAGACAGTGCAAGATTATATCTACATCCCATGCCTGTTTTCTCATTTCTATAAATTCTCTGTGATATAGAACTGTAGTTCTGGTTTTACACAGCCTGGGCGAAAATTCTAGGGTACTTCACAAAGGGTTTTTCTTTGAATTTTTTTGAGTCCACTTAGAGTTTTACTTTGAAAAATCAGAATTTGATTTAGTGTCCTCCACCCCTCTACTTCACCTCCTCCACACACCTAGAAGCAGTTGGGTAGCACAGTGGATGGAGCTGTGGACCTGGAATCAGGAAAATCTGATTAGAAATCTAACTTTAGTCACTGTGATCCTGGACACATCACTTAAATTCTGTTACCTCAGTTTCCTCATCTGTAAAGTTGGATAATAATAGCATATAATCTCAGAATCTTTGTGAATATCAAATGCAATATTTGTAAAACACTGAGCACAGTGGCTATCACCTGGTAAGTGCTTAATAAATCTTTATTCCCTTCTATTGTTAATTATGTGTAATATGATGTTATTTAGCTGCATCATTATGCTTGGTAGACATAAGTAGATTGAAATATGCTACCAAAGAAGAATCATGCAAGAGAAGTAGGGAACAAAGGGTATTTTCAAAAAGATTTATGATCAGAAAAGAAGGTGGGCTAATCAGAAGTTGAGGGTGAGGAATAACTGATGCACTATGCCCTTTTGCTCCAGCAAGATCAAGTCTGTGTCAGCATCTACTAGAGAAAGACCCTGTACATATGTGCAAAACATGAACAAGTGTCAGAAAGGATGGGAGCACATGGATGGGTTTCTGTCTATGTCACCCCTACAGAGACTTTACACATTGATGAAATCAGAGGACTCTGACTTTTACTCACTAATCAACCTGTAGGGACATCCCTCGTATATCCCACAACATAAACATCTACCTCCCACATAATTGGGAGGAATTTCCCATTAAAACAAGTTGTTTCATTTTTAAAATTGACTTTGCTTCGGCTAATGGCATAGGCTTCAAAATGTTCTTTTATTACTTCATTTAATAATCAGTTCTTCATCTTTAATCTGTTCTCAGTGAAGTAAGGCAGCAACGCAGTCAACAAATTTTGGGAATCTCCACCACCTTTGTTTCATTATTGGGATTAGAGTGCCCTCTGCAGTTCAAAATAGGCTTCTGTATCCAACCAACAAATTGCTGATCATTCAAAATTGAGATATGGCTATCTCACCCTTGGTCTGTGTCCACCAAAAGGTGAGATTAGTAGTGGGGGGTGGGGGGGAGGGAGGGGAGAGGAACAAGGTTGCGGATATTGAACAGAGAGAGAAATTGAAAATAATCCATTTTGTGTAGGTCCCTTTCTCAGTCTGAATCTGATGGAATAATACTTAACCATTGCTCCATTGTGGCTTTAGAGTGAGTGCTTGTCTTGGGATGAGGAAGGCCTGGGTTTGTATCCTGCCTTAGACACTTACTGGCTGTGCGACCCTGAGAAAGTCAATTCAACTCCAATGATCTCAACTTCCTCATCTGTGAAATAGGGATAGTAATAGTATCAACACTACAGGGCTTTTGTGATGACGCATATAAAATACTCAGAAAACCCAAAGCGTTATATACATCAGAGGATCATTTAGAGCTGGCAGTCCAGGGATTCAGGAGCAGGACTGGGTAAGGAGGGGAGAAAAGCTGGCCTGGGCAGTACTTCAAAATGGGGGTTCTAGGAGTAACTCATTAATAGGAAGAGAGGGCCACAGGGGCAGAAGGATCTTCCAGGGTGAGAAGGCACCTGTAGTATGGTGATGACTGAACATACCCAGAATCGGAAGATATAATGTATTGTGTGAGAAACAGAAAGGAGGCCATTATATCACTGACACAGGTGACTAAAGCTAAATAAGGAGGCTAGAAATGTGGGGAGGGAGCAATTTGTGAAGAGTCTTAATGTCCTTCACAACAGAGGATTTTATATTTGATCCTGGAGCCAATAGAGAGCCACTGACATTACCTGAATAAGGGGTGACCTGTGCTTAATAAAAATCAACATGACAGATGAGAGGACACTCAGGAATCTTTTGAGCCTAATTCTAGAGGCAGCATACCTGCTCTTTTCCCCTTCTGTAGATTTGGCACCAATGCCACGGAGGTGCCAAGGTCCCTTGGCGACTGGTACCATTTTTGCCACTCGGTGTGTGCCCCAACATCTAGCAATATACTCTGGTCCCAACTCAAATTTGTCATTGCTTTCAGGGATATGTGAATTATTACACATTATAAACAATTGAAGAGAGGTAACCTTTCCATCCTTCAACCTCTCATTCTTCCTCTAGCCCCATATTCTCACGGGACTTACTTGTGGTTCTTGCCACCAAAGTCATAGGCATTGCCTAATGATTCAACATCAAAACGTAATAGAGTTCTTATCAGTGAAAATTATATCAAAGAAGATGCATTGGCATGACCTACATCTTAAGGTCCACGAGATCTTTCTATTTGATCTGCAGTCAAAACTTAAACCTTCCATATGCATTACATCCCTCATTGAAATGTGAGCATCTTGAGAGCAGAAACTGTTTTGCTTTTTTTCTTTGCATTACCAACAATTTTGTAAATGCTGTTTCATTTGAGAGAGAGAGAGAGAGAGAAAGAGAGAGAGAGAGAGAGAGAGAGAGAGGAGAGAGAGAGAGAGAGAGAGAGAGAGAGAGAGAGAGAGAGAGAGAGAGAGAGAGAATGAGTCCAGGTTGTTGAGACTCAAATAGACTTTACAACCTATGAACTAATGGTATATTTTGGTGGCAACTCTCTTCACTTGTCGGGGACTCAGTTTCTTGATTTGCAAAATAAAAGGACTGATATAAATAATCTCTAATAAAGTTCCTTTATAGCTCTCTGAACACGAAGGAGGCTTAGATGCATCCCCTCAAAATTCTGAACTCTTGGTTCTTGAAGTTGCTTTTTGGCCTTTCAACATCAGGCTGAGCTACTGGAAGTTGTGGAGAGATTTTACAGGACTAAAGACTGTTAGACAGTTCATTCATTCATTCATTCATTTAATAGGTATTTACTGAGAACCTATTATATTCTAGGAATTATACCAAGTAATGGAGAAACAAAGACAAAAGCAAAGCCATCCCTGACCTCACAGAGTTTACATTTTATTGAAGAAAAATTATATATATATATATAATATATATATATATATATATATATATATATATATATATGTAAGGTAATGAAGATACACAGGGATATGCAAATACAACACATATTTAGAAGTAAATAAAAATGACTTTGAAGGAAAGGGCACTGGAAGTTCTGGGGTTCAGAGGAGGCCTGGTGAATATAGGAGGTAGCTTGAGCTGAGCCTAGATGCAATCTAGGAATTTTTAGGAATGGAGGTGATAAGGAAGGATATTTCACACACAGAGGACTAGAGTGTCTGCAAAGGCAGAGAGGTAGGAGATGGAGAGACTTATAATTTAACTGAGCATCTAAAAGAGAGCTTTTGAATTTATTGTGATATTTGACTTTCTACTTGTTAGTCTAAGATTTACAGAAATCTTATTCATGCATATTTTTCAGTTTTGCACCATAAGTGGGAAAAAAGATGATTTCCATGTACAAGTACATGTCTGTCTTGTTTCTGTGCACATTAAAATTCCTAGACCTTCAATGAACAAAGTGCAACATATAGCTATCCAGGCTTGGTCATGTTCTTGCTATGGGCTATTTTAGTAAATATTTCTATCCAAACCAGAGAAGGAAATGGCAAACCACTCCAGTATCTTTGTCAAGAAAACGCTAAATGGGATCATGAAGAATGGACATGAAGAATGGAAACAACAGAACAGCAAAAAGACAATTAAATCTGCCTGGTTAATTGATATCAATTGTTCATCATTAGGTGAAACATATCGGTAAGGGCTCATAAGCTAGAACATTAGAAAAACACTGCTCAAATCTTCAGGATTATGTCCCCCTCACCAGAAATCTTAGGGATACACGAGTCTTGCTGTACGGTGCTGATATGCTAGCTAGAGTGGAGGTTGGGAGAGCACCTCTAGAAGCTACATGTGCTACACAAAGAGCTAGAGCCAGGGTGTTTATGAGAAGTTCCTCAGAAGCAGGAAAAGACTTATTTTTCTTGAGCAACTGCCCTTGAATCTCTGCCAAGAGTTGCTAGGGAAAAGTCATTACCTGCCTTAATAGTTGGAAGATGATAACTCTTATTACTTGAATTTATGCTTCAAGTTTGATTTTTAAGGATGAAAAGTGGAGTGTCCCTACTCAATTGTGAATAATTAAATTATGTTTCTACATAAGGTCAATATTTCCAAACCAGTAAATGTTTTCTGTTATATACCTAGTTTTTTTGGAAGAAATGCTTGCCAGTAATGTTACCATGAAACAAATTCTTACTTTTCCTTTGGCTTTCATTATGCAGTGGGAGATTATTCACACACACATACACACACACGCACGCACGCACGCACACGCATTCTCTTCACATTTTAACCCTATTTTTCTTTCTTCTTCAACTGCGTAGAAAACATTTGGTAAGGATTTGGGGGCAAAACCTGTAACATTCTGAGCCCCATCCTATGGCAAAATATTATTTCTACTGGTAAATATAGTGCCAAGTAAATTTTCCTTTGCACTGCTAGAATTCTCTTTTCACTATCCGTTAACTTCCAATCTCTCATATTTTAGGAAGGACATTGAAAAAACTGAATATTTTATTGGAAGGTGACTAGGATAGATACTGAGAGAGATTGAAACCAAGTCATGTAAGGAGCAGCCCGATCAAGAAAGTTCTTGGGGTGTCATGTCTGATGGTCCTCACATGTTTATTTAGGTTTTTAATATACTTTTTAAAAATTTTGAACTCAAACAACAAAAAATAACATTTTTCTATACAAAGAAAAATGCAAAATGAGGACTGTATATAAAACCTAGAATCTCCATTTCATGTTGCTTTTGTAAAAGCATATAAATTCTACATTCTACTTTAAAAAACTGTCCTGATTGTACATACTTTGTCCAGAACTTCTGTTTTATTATTTCATAAAGGAGGAAAGCCCATTTAAATCTCAGAGGCCAAGCACTAGCTGGGCGGATCCAGGCGGGGGTGGAAAGGAATCTCAGAAGTCAAGTAACTGGCTGGGAAAATGCCTAGAAAAGGGAAGAAAAATAAGACTTTAGAGAGTTTTTTTCCAACAAATGCAAATGATCCCGACCTTCGGATCTGATGATGAGGACGTATCCTTGCCATCAGGGAAAGACGTGGAGGGCGGGGCCTCAGTACCCCCAGACACCCCAGGGGGGTGGCGGGTGGGCTCAGGCCCTGGAAGAGCTCAAAAAGGATTTTGAAAAGCAAGTTAGACAGGTGGAGGAAAAACTGGGAAGAGAAATACCAGAGATGCAAGAAAAGTATGAAAAAACGGGTCAATACCTTGGTAAAGGAGACCCAAAAAAATGCTGAGGAAATTAACAACCTTGAAAAAATAGGCTCACTCAATTGGCAAAAGAGGTTCAAAAAGCCAATGAGGAGAAGAATGCTTTCAAAAGCAGAATGAGCCAAATGGAAAAAGAGGCTCAAAAGCTCACTGAATTTAATAGTTCTCTCAAAATTAGAATGGAACAGATGGAGTCTAATGACTTTATGAGAAACCAAGAAATCACCAAACAAAACCAAAAGAACGAAAAAATGGAAGAGAATGTGAAATATCTCATGGGAAAAACAACTGACCTGGAAAATAGATCCAGGAGAGACAATGGGACTACCTGAAACTCATGATCAAAAAATAGATCCAGGAGAGACAATTTAAAAATTATGGGACTACCTGAAACTCATGATCAAAAAAAGAGCCTAGACATCATCATGAAATTATCAAGGAAAACTGCCCTGACATTCTAGAACCAGAAGGCAAAATAAGTATTGAAAGAATCCATCGATCACCACCTGAAAGAGATCCAAAAAGAGAAACTCCTAGGAACATTGTGGCCAAAATTCCAGAACTCCCAGCTCAAGGAAAAAATCTTGCAAGCAGCTAGAAAGAAACAATTCCAGTACTGTGGAAATACAATCAGGATAACCCAAGATCTAGCAGCTTCTACATTAAGGGATCGAAGGGCGTGGAATAGGATATTCCAGAAGGCAAAGGAACTAGGACTCAAACCAAGAATCACCTACCCAGCTAAACTGAATATAATACTTCAAGGGAAAATATGGGTCTTTCAATGAAACAGAGGACTTTCAATCATTCTTAATGAAAAAAACCAGAGCTGAAAAGAAAATTTGACTTTCAAACACAAGAATGAGAAGAAGCATGAAAAAGTAAACAGCAAAGAGAAGTCTTAAGGGACTTACCAGAAGTGAACTGTTTACATTCCTACATGGAAAGACAATATTTCTAACTCTTAAAACTTTTCAGTATCTGGGTAGTTGGTGGGACCACACATACACATGTACACGCATGCACACACATACACACATGCACACACATACAGAGATAGAGAGCACAGATTGAACTGAATAGGATGGGACCATACCTTAAAAGAAACTAAGGTAAATGGTGAGAGAGAAATGTAGGGGGAGGAAAGAGAAGGAAAGGGAAGGGGGTAACTATATGTCATTTAAGAGGCAGGTAGGAGTTTTTCTTAGTGGAGGGAAAAAGAGGAGAGCTGAGAAAAAAAAAAAAACAACAAGAAATTTACCCTCATCACAATTGACTAAACGAAGGAGTGAAATGCACACTCATTCTGGTATGAAAACCTATCTTACAGTATAAGAAAGTGGGGGAGAAGGAGATATTGCAAGGGAGGGGATGATGGAGGGGAGGGCAAAGGGAGGAGGGAGCAATTTGAAGTCAACACTTGGGGAGGGACAGGATCAAGAGACAGAAGAGAAACAATGAGGGGCAGGTTAGGAGGGATGGTAATCCAGTTAGTCTTACACAACACGACTATCAGGGAGGTCATTTGCAAAACTACACAGATAGGGCCTATATTGAATTGCCTGCCGTCCCAAAGGGAATGAGTGGGAAGGGAGGGATGGGGAGAATTTGGAACTCAAAGTTTTAGGAACAACTGTTTAATATTGTTGTTGTAACTACGAAAGAAGACATAGAGTTAATGAGGAATAGAAAGTCATCTGGCCCTACAGGAGAAAAGAGAAGATGGAGACAAGAGAAGGGAGGGATGACAGAAGAGAGGGCAGATTGGAGATAGGGAAAATTAGATTGCTTGGGGTATTGGGGTGGGGGGAGGGGATAAAAGGGGAGAAAATTTGGAACCCAAAAATTTGTGAAAATAAATGTAAAAAATTAAATAAATAAATAAAATTAAAAAAATATTTTTATTACGAAGCATTTATTTTCTCTTCTTCCCACTCCTACCAAGTGAGAAAGAAAAACAAAACATAACATAAAATCTCTAGTTACAAACATGTATAGTTAAGCAAAACAGTTTCTCACATTGAGCATTTCCCCCCAAAAAATATGTGTTTACTCTATATATTAAGTAAATTACCTCTCTGACAGGAGGGGTGTAGAATTCTTCATCATCAATTCTCTGAAACTATGGTTGATCACTGTGTTTATTGGAGTTCTTAAGTCTTTCAAAATTGTATTTATGATATCGTTTATGATGTTGCTATTATAATATAAATTAGTCTCCTGGTTCTGCTCACTTCTAACTATGCATCAGGCTATACAAGTTTTCCCAGATTTGCTGGAACTAGTTTTTTTTCTTAATATCAGTTCTTGAAGCACAGTAATATTCCATTACATTTATAAACTATAATTTGTTTAGTTACATTAATAACATATAATAATAAATAGCATATTAGTTATTCTCCAATTAACGGGCACCCTTTTATATTGCACTTTGTAAGTAACTATGGGGATATTGCTGTGCATTATGGCCATATCAATACTGTATGTCAATGTGCCTATTTTCCTCAATCTCCATCATTTATCTTTTCTTTTACTTTTTTCTTTTCTTTCCTTTTCTTACCCCCTTTTTCTCGTCTGTTTTGCCAGTCTGACAGATGGGAGATGGAATCTCAGAGTTTATTTCCTTAATTATTGGTTATTTGGATAATTGTTTTTCATATATTATAGATAGATTGATAGCTATAGTTTGATTTCTTCCCTTTAGAAGGAGTTGTTTATATATTTTAGCCATATCTTAGAAATGCAACCGATATCCGAAAAACTGACCGCTAAGATTCTCGTGAAGTTCACTGTCTCCTTTCTAATCTTAGCTGCATTGGGATTTATTTGTGCAAAAACTTTCAAAATGTTATATAACAAAAATTATCCATTTTATTTTCTATAACCTTCTCTGAGTTCTCTTTCATTTGGTCATGGACTCATCTCTTATCTATCATATTGAAAAATAATTTCTTCCTTGCTCCTCTAATATGTTTATGTTTAAGTCATGTATCCATTTGGAGTTGATCTTAACAAAATGTTTGAGATACTGGCTTTAATTCAATTTCTTCCAAATAATTCCACATCTTTCCCAATTCTCAAACAGTGAGAGTCCTTACCCTGGTAACTGGAGTCATTGGTATTATGGAACACTATGTTACTATGTTCATTTTCTTCCATGTGTTGAATACATAAGCTGCTTCATTGATCAACTTTCTCTCTCTCTCTCTCTCTCTCTCTCTCTCTCTCTCTCTCTCTCTGTAGCAATGAATTGTTTCAATGATTACTGGTTTGTAGTATACTTTGATATCTGCTAGGTTCTATAATTTTCTCTGGTATTTTTGATATTTTATTTGTTCAGATGAATTTAAACACTTTTTCAAATTTTATAATCAGTTTTGTTGGTTTGCTATTGAATCAATTAATTAATTTGTGTATTATTATCATATTATCATTACATTGTCTGCGATGATTCATGTGTAAATAATATTTCTCTTCTCTATTACTGTAAGTATTGTTTTGCTCAGTCTTTATATAGTTCCTATATGCTTTTTGGTAAGTTGATTCTCAAGTAGTTATTAATCTGTCATATGGAATTTCTCTTTCTGCCACCTAATTTGGAAAATTACAGAAATGCTGATAATTCATGTGAATTTATTTTATATTCTGAAATTTTTGGTTATTAATTTTTTCAATAAATATTAGTTAATTCTCCATACATGCCATTATATCATCTGCTAAAAGGAATAATTTTGGTTCTTTTTTGCCCTATGCATATTCCCTTATTTTTTCTTGTCTATTACTATTCTTAGCATTTTTAGCACTATATCAAGTAGTGGGGGTGATAACAGATATTCTTGTTTTACCCCTAATCTTATTAAAGAAGCATAGTTCACTCCATTATATATGATTTTGACTCTTAGGCTTTAGATAAATACTATTTACCATGATAAGTAAGGATCTATTTTTTCTGTTTTTTTAAAACAAAAATAATAATTGCATTTTATCAATAGCTTTTTCTACATCAGTTAAAATTTTCCTGACCTTATTATTACGGTAAATTGTATTTGTAATTTCACTAATTTTGAACCAATCCTACACTTCTGATATAATTCCAAACTGATTAAAAAGTACAATTTTTATAACTTATGATGCACTGCTACATCCTCTAATATTCATTTGAGTTTTTGCCTAAGTGCTAATTAAAGATATTTGTCTATGATTTTCGTTGTTTTTATTCTCCCTAACGTAAGTATCAAGAGCCTCTTTGTTTCATATCACATATTTGGTAGGACCCATTCTTTTTCCAGTACATTACCCACTGTGCCATTTAGCTGCCTTTATTACATGATTTAGTCTCCAGTCGTTTTTTAAACCTACTTTTTTTAATGTCTGTTGTTGAATCGATTTTCTTCAGTGATCCTTCATTGATTACAATTTTACTAAATTGTGGTCAGTAAAGAATGCGTTTAATGTTTCTGTATTTTTAAGATCTTTTTGATCTGGTAGTACCTAGTCAATTTTGGCAAGTATGCCAAGCATGCCAAGCACAGCTAAAATTGCTTGTATCCAGGGCTATATGCATACTTCCAGCAATTCTCATTCAATAATTGCCAGTTTTCTATCATATCTAATCTTTCTTAAATTCTATTTAGAACTCTGCCTCCTTTTTGTTTACATTTTGCTTATGTTTGTGTAGCTTTGAAAGGACTACATTGAAGTCCCCCAGTATTACAGTTTTACTGCTGATTTCTTCTCATGATTTAAGCTTTAAATTAAACATGTAGATGATATATCATTATATAAATAAATATATACATACATGTATATATACATATATATGTATATATACATATACATACATATGTATGTGTGTGTATATATATATATACATACCTTTATATATATGGTGTGTGTGTGTGTGTGTGTGTGTGTGTGTATCTCAAGTATTGAAATTAATTCATTGTTTAGGGTACCTTTCAGAAAACTCTAATTTCCCTGTTTAACTCTTTGAATCAAGTCTGGTTTTGCTGTTGCCTTGATTGATACAGTGATTGTTGCTTTTGTTTGTTTTGGTTTAGCTGAAGGATAGGAGATTTCTGTCTAATTCATTAATTTAATCCAGTAACTTTATGTTTAAAGTGTGCTTCTTATAAACAGCATATTGATAGAGGTCTCATCCTGGAGCAGTCCTGCACCAAGGCATTAGAAGTACCAGAACCCCAGCAGCTGTGGATCCCTAACTACTTACCACACCCAAGTGGGGTATAGCTGAAGATTCCAGTCCTGGAAGGACAAAGAAAGAATTACTATTGTAGAGTTTTTTCTTACACTTCATGACCCCATTGAGGTTTTATTGGCAAAGACACTGGTTATTTCCTTCCCCAGATCATTTTTCAGATGAGAAACTGAGGCAAACAGGATTAAGTGACTTGCCCATGGTCACATAGCTAGTAAGTGTCAGAGGCTAGATTTGAACTCAGGAAGATGGGTCCTCCTGAGTTCAGGCCTGGAATTCATTCTATCCACTATATCACCTAGTTGTCCTAAAGAAAACATTGCAGCCAAGAAATTGGTAAAGTTCAATGATTTCAGTATAGACATCATCCAGGAAGAGAGTGAGTATGTGAACTATGCTTAGAAGTTGTATAGCGTTAGTTTTATAGTGATTATGGACAACTACAAGAATTTGGAAATATAATGCAATGATTCCTTCAGAGGTCCCTTTGGGCTTTTCTATGATACCCATTTCCCACTCCTAAAAGGAAGGGACCAACATTGAATTTTGAGATGACTATCCTGTCATTCTTTCATTTCCAAAGAGCAGGACTTGAAGTTATGACCCAGATGCTATTGGTAATTTAGATTGAGGGGAAGCTCCTTGGGTGTCTGAGAGAGAAGTCTAAAGGAATAGCTATCCAACATACTGCAGAGAAATACGTTTAATATAATAAGTGTTTGAAGGGCTTCTGTGAAAGCTCATACTAGCAAGCATATTCATGTAAGGACTTTGAGAGGATCCTTTGACAAAAAGCATGCCTGACTGCGAATAGGAGAATTCTTACTAGAGAGAAATCGTACAAATTTAAGGAATATGAGAAGATTTTTTGCCAAAGAGATGAGTCATCAGAGCGTTCACCTTGGTTAGAAATATTATGAATATAATGATGATAGGAAAGTCGTTTGCTAGAAAGTTTTCTTTGCTGTTAATCAGTACTCTTTTTATTCATGTAGGAATGTTAGAAGATTTTCTCCCAGAGAACTTGTATAGCAGCTTGTGTTTGTCCTTCGTTTTTGGAGAGGACCAAGACATCAGGGAAATGATGACATGACTTGCAGTTGACTTTGATTTGAGTGAGGGAGGGCTGTGCAAGGTCACCACCCTCACTTTCTCCTCCAGAGCCATCTGGATCCAGTGACCAGATATTCCTCAGAATGACTGGACATGGCCAGCAAGCAATGGAACACCCTGCCCCTTTTAGGCTAAAGTCTTTTCAGGTACTCACTTAGAGTGAGGTAATGCCTATTAATTGAATAGGCCTGTATGAGAAGTAGATAAGGAATGGCCCCTTGAATTCGAAAAAGAAAAAAAAAATCAATGTGGGAGGGAAAGACCCTCAAGGTTGCTGTTCCAAATAGAAATAGTTCAAACTGACATTCACTCTAAGCCGGGAAAGTCCGAAAAGAGCCTTTAAGTGGAGCTTGGAAAGGAGTCCAGTCTGTGGGCTTCCGAGTAAACTGGGTTTAAGGTTTTAGGAAAGAATAATAAAAGAAAGATAGGAAGGAAGGAAAGGAAGGAAGGAAGGAAGGAAGGAAGGAAGGAAGGAAGGAAGGAAGGAAGGAAGGAAGGAAGGAAGGAAGGAAGGAAGGAAGGAAGGAAAGAAAGAAGGGTGAGTCACTAGTCTCATTTTCTTCTCCAGAGCAGCTAGGTCCCATGATCAGATATGTATACCAGAGAATTCATATTGGAGAAGGATATTATGAAGTGTTTGAAGGGTTTTTGTCAGAGAACTATCTGTATTGAACATGAAGTAATCTACACTGGAAAGAAAACTTAGGAATGCAACAAACGTGAAATGCTATTTTGCTGGAGAGTTTTCTCAGCATCAGAGTATTCACAATGGAGATAAAACTCATGAATGTGATGATGGAAGAAGATCTCCCTCTAGAGTCAACATTCTTCTCAAAATTCCTACATAATAGAATACGTTTCCAAAATATAATGATTGTGAGACTTGTTTAAAATACTGATTAATTTTTGACACTACTTTTTTATGAAACTTCCTTTTTTGATGAATGTAACATTCACTAAAAAGTCTGAACATTTCAAAATACAAATAATAAAAGAAGGATGTACATGAAACTGAGAATACTCATAATGTTTTTAACTGTGTTTTAAATGTGTTCACTTACACACAAATTAATCTCAAAAATCTCTGACATTGGCATAAATAATCCAAAGGATAAATTAGTTATTAACACACTTCTAATCGATTTGAAAGGAACAAAATGTTTAGATCATTGGATGAAGACAGATGATACCAAGAAAGATAAATTCTTCGGTTGACTTAAAAATCTCTACACTACTGAATGAAACAGGAAGCAAGTCTGGGAGCTTGACCAGTCCAGCAAAGAAGTCTAAAGGCTCAGATTCTAAAGTCAACCCCTTAGAAGGAAATCAGTTTGGGGAAGGAAAAGTATTTCCTCTCTTTCACTCATCTTCTTACCCTATACTCATCGGCAGTGGCTATATCACAGAATATGCCTGGAGACTGTAGAAGAAATCTCATGAGGAGACCATAGACTCAGAAATGCTTTCTAGAGAAGTCACAGCTAACAATAGAGGAAGTGCCTACAAGCAGATGTGGAAAGACAGTTACTCAAGCACTATGACACCTTCTTTATCCCTCACCCAGACCCAATCACAGTTTCTTATCCCTTCTTTATTTTCTTTGAAACTCGTATTCACTTACCAGTTGAGTTTGTTCTGCTTATGACTTGAACCTACCCTCTTCTTTATTCTCCCTTTCTCCTCTATTGGATCCCTTCTG
The DNA here is from genome assembly GCA_023548195.1 of Bettongia penicillata ogilbyi. Lineage (NCBI taxonomy): Eukaryota > Metazoa > Chordata > Mammalia > Diprotodontia > Potoroidae > Bettongia > Bettongia penicillata. Next base: position 280,175 of record JAJHZJ010000772.1, read on the forward strand.
TTTCTATTTTGCTGAATGCATTTCCACACTAAACTCTTTCTGTATACTATTTATCTACTCTCCTTTGACTAGTTCAACCCATTCAGCCTGTATATTTAGAGTACTAGGACTAAAATGCATATTTATAACCGGTTTACAAACAATGAAATGTTCTGCATCTTTTTGCTCCCAGAAGGCTGGTACTCAAAAGTGGGGCCATTTTGAATTCTCCTCTTCATTAAATAAACAAGTATGATGTATCTTCTATGTGCAAGTCACTGCTCCACTGAAGAATTTTTAGTAGACAATAATACTCGTTTTGCCCATAAATTATGATTTATGGGTTAAGAAGATTGTTCTTCACAATGATATGAAGGATGGATTGGACAAATGCCATAGAAGAGTCAGAAAGACCTCTAAGGAAGATAGTACAATAGCCAAGGCAAGTCGTAAGGAGGGCTTTATTAGAGTGTCAGGAGGAACAGAAGCAAACAGATTCAAAAGAGATCAGACCAGCGGCAGCTAGGTGACCCAATGAATAAAGCACCAGCCCTGCAGTCACGAAGATCTGAGTTCAAATATGGCCTCAGACACTTGACACTTAACTGGCTGTGTGACTTTGGCAAGTCACTTACCTCTGCTTGCCTCACCTTCCCCCTCTGAAAAAAAAGATAGGATTGACACATTTTGTAATTGCTGATATATTAGGGGGACAGAAGAATTGAAAAAAAATCACGAAGATATAAAAATGGACACTGAGTCAATAGTGGGGCCACACATAGAAACAGTAAAATCAAAAGAAGAGGTTTCTTTTGCAGGACGGGTGTCTATGTTTTTCCCAAAAGGATATTTACCTTGATTTTTGATAAATTGGATTTGAAGTGTCTATAGCTTATCCAAATGGAGATATCCTAAAGAAAATTGGAGGTTTAGGTCAGGAGCTCAGAAGAGAGGTCGGAAAGGAAAATATAGATTTGGAAGTCATCTCCAGAGAAGGGATGATTAAAACTGTGATAGTATATTAAATTTCTGAGATGGCAGAGGACCTAGAACAGACCTTTGAAAAACATTGACATTGAAGGGTTAAGAAGAAGATGAGAAGCCAGGGAAAGGGATAAAATGTAGATTTTGGAAAGGAATATGTAATGGAATCTATTCATTGTATAGATGAAGCATTTTCCAAAATAGACCATTATGAGTATAAAGCAGAAAGATCAATGGGTTTGACTTTAGAAGAGCAAAGCCCAACCTTTGGCTCTACCTTGTATGACCTCTGACTTTGAGAAAATCAATTTGCTATTCTGCCTCAATTTCCTCAGTTATAAAGTTGGCATAATTTCTATGCTACCTGTCTACAGTATTGTTGTGAATATGAAATAAATTGAAGATACAAGGATGGAAAGTCCTTTTTATAATATGTATTTGTTATTATTCTAGAGTAAACAAATGATAAATCCCGGGACTAGAAACAGGACCATGAAATCATCAGCTTCTAGGTGCTTCTAGCCCCACCAATATGCAAATAAAATCATGCTAAAATAATAACATCCATTAAGCTTTTTCAAAATAAAAATAACAGTGTTCTCATTTCCACTACCACCTACTTATTCTATGGTTCCTGTTATAACATTCATGCCCACCAGAGGTCAGGATTGATACAGGTTAATATCTGCTTTTTGTCTTAAGATCTTAATCTTTGTTTAATTTAAGCATAGGCAAAAACATTGTAAAATCACTGGATCTTAGACATTTAAGGGATCATGGGTGTGAGCAACCTGATCTGGACATAAACATCATTGCCCTTTACGGAATCCTTAGCAAGTGGTCAGCTAGACTCTACTTAGAGAACTCAAGGCGAAAGGAACTTGGAGCTTCTGGGAAAGTCCATTCCACTTTGGGACAGTTTTAATTGTTAGGAAACTGGTAAATCAAGCTGGAAAATCTCTCTTTTAACCTCTACAACCTTAGACTCATTGCTACTAGAGCCATGCCCTGGGGTCAAGCAGAAAAAGCTTCATCCATCTATGAAATAACCCTTCAAACACTTTGTTGCTCTTCCTAAAGTTATCTGTTTTATCCCCTGTTCCTTCAATGACTCCAGCTCCCTATCTACATCGTTATAAATGACTTAGACTCAAAAAACCTTTTGATCTCAGTGATTGTTTCATTTATTTTCTTGTATCCCCAGTGCCTACAAAATGCCTTGAATATAGTATATACTTAATGAATGTCTGTTGAATTGAATTGACTGAAGCATGTATGGTATGACTAAAATTTACAGGAGGGGGGGCACAAAATAAATAGCTAACAAGGTAGATGACAGAGCATCAAAAACCACAACCACAGAATGCAATGGTAGAGGGAATGCTCATTTAAATAAAATCACAGATCCTTGGAGTAGGTAAGGAAGGTACAGAAAATTGTAAACAGCAAACTCTTCCTCCAGCCCCCACTGCCTATGCACTTATATTTTAAAACAACATTTAAAAAATTAATTTCTAAAGATGAAATATTAAGAAGTAGCTGGAAGACAGATATGCTTTCCCAATACTTCTCAAATCTCACCACATAGGCCACTACGAATGTTGCTTATGCAAAGGGCTTTAAATTTCAACCCCAGTTGAAGCTTACTGGAGAATAAATGAATACAGGGGACAACTTCATGAAGATATTTGCTAGGGCAAGTTCTCAGTTACAGGAATTGCCTTGGAATCAACAGGCAAAGGATATAAAACTTGTTTCCTTTCTCCATCTTGGTTGAACCTGCTTTTACAAACCACCAGATGGTGCTGTTATCACATCTCCTGCCATCACTATTTGCTTCAATTAATTCATCGTGATGGGGAAGACTATGTAGTAGACAGAGCAGACGATCAGATCTCCAAACACCTCCCTTCAAGACTTATCTCTGCCACATACTAGCAGTGCAATCTTGGGAAAGTCATTTCATGTATGTCAGTTTCAGTGTCCCCACTGATTAAATGAGGAAGCAGTATCTGCCTGTTTGCCTTTCATCAAATGAGATGGTATGTGCAAAAAGTGTTTTGTAGTTTTGACTTTGTCAGCCCACGATAAGAACCACGTGGTTTATAGACTGTCCGCGAATATTATAGATATTGCTAATAGAAGATGAGTTCAGCCTCAGAGTTGAACAGGAAAAGGAAAGCAAGAAGGATTGTTTATGGAAAACTGGACAGTTTCTGTAAAAAGTCCAAGAATGTGCCTAAAATAATCATCTTTTAGTTTAATTTTGATTTTGATTTTGGACTCAACACATGCCAAATAAAATGAGCATTTCCACAAATGAAATAGACCAGAAAAAGAGGACAATCCATGTAGGCATGTGTCTATACCATGCAAAGCTTGCTTTTGCCTCCCAAAGTATAACAAATTCATTGTGTTATTTTTGAAAATATCCTATTTGCTGTGTTTCCTACTGATCTTCCTTCTGCTCTCTTAAATGCATTTTAAAATGCTTCACTTACCCTCTTTCCTTAGTTCTTTATTATTTTTTAAAATTTATTTTACTTTCAATTCATGGAACAAAGCAAGCGTTTCCATAGCACAGTAGAATAAAAAATGATGGTGCAATTTCATGAGAAACTGCAAGTCTACCATTACATCTTAGTATTCCCTCCAAATATACAACCAAGTTATCATGTAAATTTTTTTTTTCATTTTTCTCCCCCTGCCCCTGCTTTAGAGATAGTTACCATTAGACACTCATACTTCTATTTATCAGTTCTTTCTCTGGATGCAGATAGCGTCTTTACTCATATTTTTGTGTATTTTTTTAAAATTTGTGTATTTATAATGGTCAAAATGACAGCTGTTCAAATAACTGAAAAAAATTACTGTTACTGTATACAATGTTCTCTTCTGGCTTTTTGTTTTGTTTTGTTTTCCTTTTGGTAATCCTATCTTTATCTCCTCTTCTTATCCCCCACCAACTCTGGCCTCCCCTCTTTGAAGGAAAGAAAATCAAAACCTCGTATCAAATATGCATAGTCAAGCTAAACAAATCCCCTCAGGGACCATGACCAAAGATATATGTCTCAATCTGTGCTTTGAGTTCATCCCCTCCTTGTCAGGAGGTAAGCAGCAGGTGTCATCATTGGTTCCCTGGTATTGGTACTGATCATTGCATAACTGGTCTTCTTAAGTCTTTTTAGTTGTTTTCCTTAACTGTTGTTCTTATTGCACATATGTGTATTATATAAACATATATGTGCTTCTCTCATTTTCTCTCATTCTCTCATAAAATATCTCATTTTATCCTCACAGCGATCCTTCTGGGTAAGTTCTCTTATTTTCCTTATTTTACAAATGAGGAAAATGAGGTAGAGAGTGGTTGACCTGCCCTGGGCCAGCGTCGCATAATCAGTAAACATCTGAAGCAGGAAAAACTCGGGACTTCCAGGTTGTAGTCCTCTGCTCTAGCCATGTTCTACCTACCTGCCATGAACAACTGTTTCAATATAATTGGCTTCTTTTTTTTTTAATTCTATGTGTTTTATTTTATTCATTTAAACCTATTATTCTGAGGAATTCATAGCCTTTACCAGAATACCAAAAGGGTCCAATCACACACACACACACACACACACACACACACACAGATTAAGAATCCCTAGTCTAACTGTAATTCTTGTCTATTTTCTTCCAGTTTTCCCAGTAAGAGTTGTTGAACAATGAGCCTTTGGCCCAATTTCTGGAAGATTTAGGCCTATTGAACACTATGCAAAGAGGTTCATTGCTTCTATATATTATATGCCAAATATGTTCTGCTTCTATATATTATATGCCAAATATGCCAAATGGGTCAACCTCTCTTCTCTTTCAACAGTATTAACACTTTTAATTATTACTGCTTTGTAGTATAATGTGCAAACTGCTACTCTCAAGTTCAGTGAATTATAAGAAATCATATCTTATTGACTTGATTCATGATAAAAGGTGCAATTTAAAATGCATGACAGGAAAAGGAAACAGGATGGTCATGTGGGGAGAGGAAAAGATTATTGATAAACAACAGTCCATAAGTTCTAGGGGTATCCTTTTTATATCAAGAAAACTTTCAGAAAGTCCACACAGTATATTGGGTGAAGAATATTTCACTTCCCTCTGTAGAAAATATGTTAAGACATGAACTAGAGTGGAATAGCATGAGAAACCAAAGATGAATTACAGTCTGCATCACTAGAGAGAACATACCCCTGAATAAGATTTTAAAAATCCATTTGAGTATTTGTAAGCTATACAGCGTTATCAAATATTAAATCTTACTGTTTTTGGGGAAAAATGCTACTTACTTTCTCCCAGCTATTTTCACGTAAGACTTAGGGATTTATTTCCTATTTGCAATGTTGTCCATAGAAAAAGATGTCAGTTTTATTCCCTAGACCATCCAAATAGTTAAAACTACTATGGCATCTTTCTTGAAATCTACCCTAAATCTCCACACCCTAGAATTAAAATCTGTTTTCTGGTGGTTCATCTTCATTGCAGACTAAAAACAATTCAAACTTCTCTGTGGAACAACCTTTCCCATATTTGAGGGTCAGGGATACAGGCTGGACTTAATCATCTCACTGCTGTAGAGTACTCCCAGGTGAGTAAACTCCGTCTACCTTCTTGAGTCCATTTGTTGTAAGATTTCTCTTCTTTCCTCTTCCTTATCTCCTATCCCTCAGATACCTTTTGCCACTTTCTCCTTTTACCCCCATGTTACATGAAGTGACCTTACTGCTTTCCCCTCTACTTGTTCAAACAATCTCATTCCATCCCATCTCCTCTAATAGATTGACCCCTCTGTCATCCCTACTCTTTCACTTATTTTTAATCTCTCCCTCTCTACTGGTTCATTTCCTCCTACCTACAAACATAATCGTCTCCTCTATTATGGAAAAAAAGAAAAAAAAACCTCACTTGACCTCTCCATCCCCACAAACCACCATCCTATACCATAGCTCCTCTCCCCTTTGTAGCTAAACTCCTTGAAAAGACTATCTACACTAGGTGTCTCCACTTTCTTTCCTCTCACTCTTTTCATAACCTCTTACAATTTGAATTTTGACATTATCGTCCTACCAAAACTATTCTTTCCAAAGTTACAAACAAACTCTTAGGTGTCAAATTCAGGGGCCTTTTTAAAATCTTCATTCTTCTTGACCTCTAGGTTTTTAGGACATTGCTCTCTCCTGCTTCTTCTCCTACCTGATGATTCCAATGTCTCCTTTGCTGGGTCCTCTTCCTGACCATGCCTTTAACCACAGGTATCCCTCAGGGTTCTATCTTGTTCCTTCTCTACTCCCTGTATACTATTTCACTTGGCAATCTCAACAGCTCCCATGGATTTAATTACCATCTCTATGCTGATGATTCTCAAATCTACCTATGCTACCCCTATTTCTCTGTTGACTTTCAAGCTTACATAGCCAGCTGTCTTTCAGACATGTCAAACTGGATGTCCAGCTGTCATTTTAAACTCAATAAGTTCAAAGTGAAACTCATTATCTTTTCACCTAAAAATTTGAGTGCCTTCCTTCTGTTAATTATTTCCTATCTTCTATATTTCTTCTTTGCATATATTTATTTGCATGTTATCTCCTGTCTTTGAGGGAAGTGACTCTTTTGACTCTCTTTGTATTCCCACCACTTAGCACAGTGGTTGGCTCATAATGGGCACTTAATAAATGTTTAATCATTTATAGTCTTAGTGTTGCCTGAGGCAATGACTAGTTGTTAACTGCCCAGGGTCATGAAACCAATATGCATCAGGGGCAGGACTTGAACGCAGGGACCTCCAAGTTTGGAGGACAGTGTTCTATCCACTATTGTCTATATTTGTAGGTTATTATTAAATTGCCTTCTCCCCGTCCAAGATGAGAAATTCCATTTCACTTTAATTTTGAAGCCTAGATCTAGGCACAACACTTTATAAATCTTAAACGCAAAATCCAACATGTAACTATTTTCTTGTACATAGTATAATTACTTTATCACTAGAAGGTGCTTCAGAGTCAAGTGATCTAATTCATCTTTTAATTGGGGAAACTGAGGTTCAGAGACAGAAAATGACTTGCTCAAGTTATTAATTCTGTACTCTGACTCAGTCATTAGAACATCATCCAAACTGTTTCAAATTCAGGGAAAAATTGCTCATTTGTGATGTTATTCCATATTCTTTGGGTCTTTTGAGGAAAGTGTCATATTTATAAGAACAATAATCGCTATTAATAGCAATACCATATATTCACATGTTGTTTCATACTTTTCAAACTGGTTTCACACACTATCTCATTTGGGCCACTTCAGAACCCTGGAAAGTAAGCCCAGCAGCTGTTACTACTCATGTTTTCAAATGAGGAAACTGAGAGTTTAGGCTTAGTCTTTCACAAACTAACCTAGTTAGTATATGACAGAACTGGTACTACAAGAAAAGGTCTTCTTTCTCACAGTTCAGCGATCTTTCTTCTACAAAAAGAATTGTGGGGCAGCTAGGTGGTGTGGTGAATAGAGTGCTGGCCCTGGAGTCAGGAGGACCTGATTTCAAATCTGGTCTTAGACTTGATGCTAACTGTGTGACCTTAGGCAGGTCACTTAACCCCAATTGCCTTGCCTTCCTTTCTAAAAAAAAAAAAGTTAATAAATATAATGCTTTAAAGTTTACAAATCATTTTCGCATATCTTTTTTGAGCCTTCCAACAGCTGTAAAGCAGGCATTATTGGTATTAGTATCCCCATTGTACAGATGAGAAAACTGAGATTTAAAGAGATGAAATGATTTTTTTACCATACTCAGCCAATAAGTGTCAAAAGTGGGATGTGAACCTAGATCACTCTGACCTTAGATCCTCATTCTATCCACTAGTTCCCACTGACTTTCATACTTCAGTTAAACAAACTTTCATTAATTTCCTCCTGTGTAAAACACCCTTATAAGGCTGTAAAGATGAAACAAAATGATACTATGTCTGCCTTCAAGGACCTTACAACCTAGGGGAAGTACATAAAACATATACATAAAATCTATAATACATATGAGAACGTTATTAAATGCAAAAATGTCACAGTAGGAAATTCAAGGAGAGATAGATATTTTCTATCCTGGAAAGATCATGAAGCTATTGTGGTAGAGGTCACATGATCTGAGCCTTGAAGGATGAAGAAAATTTCAAATGTCATAGATAAGGAGAATAGTTATTCAGAAATAGGGGATGTTGTGTAGAAAAGAGCAGTACAAGAATGAATAGCAGTGAGTAATCTAGTTGGACTGGAGCACAAAGTATATGAATTGGAGGGAAATGAGGGCAGAAAGGTAGTTAGAAGTGAAATTGTTGTGGGTATCGAATGTGAATACAAGGAGTTTCTTTTTTACCATGTGGACAATGGGACCTTGTGAAAGTTTGTGAACACAGGACAGACATGGCCCAGTCCTTGCATTAGAAAGATGAATTTGGCAATGATGTAAAGGACTGGACAAGAAACTAGAGGCAGTGACAACAGGTGAAAAGCTGGGCAGTAGTCCTGGAGAGAGGTAATAAGGGCCTGAACTAGGGTGGTGGGCATGGGAGAAGGAAGGGCAGATCTGAGAATTCGTTTTATCTTTATAGCACCAGAACATAGTTCAACGTCTGCTTTCCCTGAAAAGAAAAACACATATATACATATACATATATGTACATACGTATGTATATATATATATATATATATATACATAGATAAATATATATGCATTTTTCATTTTTAAAGGGAAGTTCTGATGAGGAGGTTCCTAAATTAAGTCAGGCCAGCAACTAATCCTGCAACTGAGAATCTTAGTTAGCTGAGTTACTAAGAGATTCAGAGTGATGTGTCCAGAATCACAGAATCTGAATGTGTCAAAGGCAGGGCTTAAACACATCATCTTTTCACTGAGGCCAGTTCTTTCTTTACCATGGCATCCGATCTTCATAGAGATATTAACTGAAATGAATTGAATTGAATTGTGAAGGATTAGTTGCAGGACATTGTTGGCTGATTGGATAGTCCTTGTCCTTCATAACCAGAGAACCAAAATGACATCACCATAATAAAGTGAAGTTTCAATGTGTCCTACCATGACTGATCAGACCAATACGAGCTCGGCATGCTCTACCACAGATTGGGCACAGATAGTCCATGTGAAAACTTGGGATGGATATTCTGAATTTGGGCATCTGATGTTTTCTTTGTGTGTCTCAATTCTGCTTTGCTCATAGAGTACCACGCCCTTTCTGATGCGGGTGCACCATGCTGAGCCATCCTGTGCCAGTGTCTCCCATGTCACACAATCAAATCCAAAGTTCTTGAGAGTGTCCTTGTAGTGCTTCTTCTGACCACCATGATGATCACCTGCCCCATGTGAGTTCACTATAAAATAGTCTTCTTGGCAAGTGAACATTTTGCATTCACTTAAATGGGAAGATCTTTCTTGTTCATTAATAGGCCCATTTAACCTGCTTAAATCACATGGAACCCTAAGTCACATGTGGTGGGAAGAGTTTGCTGATGGGGTAGAACAGGAAGGGTGGAACAGAACTGGGAGGAGGTTGGTGAGAGTGCTTAGGAGTGGAGGAGAGATGACACAGGTAGGCAGGCACAGCTAGTCTTGTGAATGTTTGCTTGTGGGAAGACCCCAGCAACGAGGGAAGGCTTGGGAATGGCTTTGTTCCCTGCAGTGCTAATGTGTATTGACTTCTTGGTTACTATGATGGACTTGGATTTCTGGTGTTGGGATTTGGCTTTCTGGCATCTGAGTAAAGTTTTTCTTCTGCTTTCTATGTGGAGAATCAGTTACACTTTGCCATTCAGAACTACGCTGACATATTTATAGTTGCTCTTGGTGCTGTGAATATTGCCTTGGCGATACAAGCACTTAGGAGAAGGAAGACAAAACATTTAGCTTACTCCTGTAAGACTGTGGGGGTTATGGTTTCCTTTATATTGTGTTTCTGCTTTGGGTTGCTTTTTCCTTAAGTATAGTTTTCCTGAATATGTTCTTTTTGGGTTTTTTTTAATTACAGTCCTTGCTTACCTTTTTCCATTTAGTAAAATTCAATTTGAATTCTTCCCTAATTTTTGAAGATGTAGCTAAGTACTAATTAGTTCTGATAATGAATCCCATGAAGTAGCTGTATGTATTATTCGAAGCTGTATGTACTATTTGAAGTAGCTGTATATATTATTCGAAGCTGTATGTACTATTCAAAGTTACAACCCTGTAAAATACAAAACAGAATTCAGCTGAATGGAAGTAAGGCACTGTGAATTTGAATAATGTTGCTGAAACAATTATTTGTATTAATCAGGACCTAGTTGGGCTACAAACCATGCTTTGTTGCCCCCTCCTGTTCATCCTTTCCCCCACTCCCATGCTGCTTTCCAAGGACAGAATCTGCTCTGTGTTTCCATCTCTAGGTCAAGATTGCTTTATCCTAACCTCATAGAAAAGACACATGTAATCAAGAGGACTTAAGAGTGAAATTTGAGGAAGAGGGAGAAAAACGTCTAGATAAAACTAGAAAATCAGATACTAGAGAAGACAGCAGATGTGAAACAGCAACCAGAAGCGATGGAGGAGGTCAGGAATTCTCAGGAACAAACCACAGGAAGGAGTTTCAAAAACAATTCTCCAGGCCTCAGATGTCTGTAAAGACAGCCTCCTACTTACACACTTGGCTGCAGTTGTTCCAGAAGTCACTATGTTATTGCCTGAAATGAATGTGCTTCCCCATAGAAATAATTTTTATTTACAAAAGTCAGCCTCAGAAAGTGCCATATCAGAGTGGAGGTATACACATAAAAGGGACATGTTCAGAATTATTTGTAATTCTAAGAAAAAAAAACAGAAATAACATTCCATCATTTTTTTTTCTTTTTGGTAACTGAATGTTTATGTAAAATTGAAAATGATGTGAAGGAGGCAGCCTAATATTTTATTTAGGAGAGGAATAAAAAGAAAGTCGAAGAGTCATTTAGGTTGCTTCTGTACTGGTAGAAATAATTGATAATAAGTAGATGAATGATTTTTTTTAAGCATTGCAAAACGCCTAAAACAGCCCACCTTGCATTTAGAATAGACCTCTCCCATGTTCACCTATTAACTTCCTTTTCTTTCAATACCCAACTCATGTGCCATCTCCTCCTGGAAAGCTTCCCTAACCACAGCAGATGAAAGTAATCTCTGTCTAGTTCTTTGTCTGAACTTAGTCTTTGTCTTTTCCCTTATGCCATAGTTATTTATGCAATCTTTTCCCCATCCCTGTTCTTGTAAGCTCCTTAAAAGCAATATCTCTTGTGACATGCATCTGTATATCACCAGTGATTAGCTCAATGTCCTGTATAAAGTAGACAAAAGAAATGTTAGCTATGTGTTGAATGAATAAAAGTTCTGACATGGGACACCGAGACAGACCTAGGAGTAAGGAAAAGCAAGGTAAGCAGCTTCTTAGAGTATATAACAGGCAAACCATAATGGAGAATATTATTATATTATTTTTATAAAAGCATATGAGTCATGAATTATTCTACAGATGACTAGAGACTGGACTTGTGATATCATTAGCACAAAGAACTTGCAGATGAGGATAATCACTCTCCCAATGTTAGTCATCATTTCCTTGCAACTTAAAGTCTTCAGAAGATTCCCTAGAGTACAGATGCCAAACTCGCAGCCTGCAAAACTCCTAAATGCAGCCAGAACCAGAAGTCAATATTATTAGGAAATGATTAACAAAATAAGTAAAAATACAATACAACATAGATAATGTTCTTTTATGGTTTCTAAGTCAAAATGTAATTCATTTCTATTTGAGTTTGACACAATGGGCTTGAGCACGAAGAGGGAAAGTGACTTGTCCAAGGTCTCCTAGTCAACCTCTCAGAGGGAAGATTGAACCTGGTACTTTTTGACCCTAAGGTCAGCTCTCTATCCACTTTTCAATGCTTCCACTCATCATAGGCCATGTACTTCATTTAAAATACAAAGAATTGTCTTTATTAAAGGAACATATTATTTGTAACTTTTATCAACATAAATCTTGATCTGAAATTATATATAAGTACTACTTAAAACATGTCAAGAGTTGATTGAGTAATATGATTTCCAATTTATTGTTGGAAATAAACTGGGAGTGGAAAGACTTTTTTATCCTGACTGTCAAATAGGATTAGCATTTCTGTTCACAAGCTTCACCCTTAGGAGGTACTACATCAGAATGAAGGTATTCATATGAAAGGGATGTGCTCAGGATTATTTGTAATCTAGGAAAAAAAAAATCATACTGTGCCATTTTTTTTTCCTTTCTGAGAACTGAATATTTATGTGAGATTTAAAATAATGTGAAAGAGAAAGCCTAATACTTCAGAAAAAATACTGAAAGCAGAAGAGGCATTCAGGTTGTTCCAGTAATAGCAGAAATGAGAAATAATAGGTAGACTAAGGATAGGAAAATATTGTCAAAGAGGATTCTTTTTGTAGCACACATAATTCAATAACTAATACATGCAGATTACTATTTATTATACATGTAGCTCTGAGACTCCAGAAGCTTCTTTTCTATATTCAGTATTCAAAATAGTAAAGTTAGCAGAAAGCCAATTGGTTTAGGTGGTACCTAGAGTAGTACTTCAATGACTACCTACAGTACAAATGACAGGAACCTTGAGAGACAGGCACCATGTCATCCTAGAGTTCATAAAGGGAAAATTAGGGTATGATGTGATATGCACCATGAAACTGGAAAGACCATATTACAAAGATTTCTGATAAAGGATAGGTAGGTGTTTATGACCTAAAATTCTGTAGAGATCTTATCTGAAGAAGGATGAGATAATCTTAATAATGAAATCCTGATTACACACTAACACAGCTGCATGTAATGAAGAAGGCAAATGGAATCTCTTTAAGATGGCTAATGTGTCCACACTATCAAACAATTAAGATTATAATATACATAAAATAGAAGGAAGATCAGGTGATAGATGGAATGAACATCAGGAGAGGTTGAAGTGTGATGGAAGCAAAAGACAGATTCAGAAGTGACAACGAAGATGAAGGAGTATAACTGATCCTCCTTCCAGCCCAGTGTATGTAAGGGCATGAAAAAAGAAGTATCCATGTAGTATAGAAGGTGGCCAGGGAGGAGAATTCCTTTGGAGGAAACTATATTTCCCTTAGCTCCAAGAGGTGGAAAAACCATAAGATAATGAATGTTAGGATTAAGGAGACTTTGTTAATAATAGAATAGAATGATGTGCTTTGGGAGATGGTGACTTCCTCCTCAATGGGTGTCCTCAAACACAGGAAATGACAACTTCTTATGTTATAAAGGCAAATTTTATCCAAGTATATGTTGAACTAAATTGTCTGTGGGCTCTCATCTAGCATTAAAACTCTGTTTCTCAATTCCAGAAGGCAGGAAAGAGATTGTGAAAAGTGAGATTGAAAATGAATAGGGATGAGAATGCAAGAGGAGATAGCAGGGGGAAAAGTTAAAAAATAACATTGATATATGTTCTGCTGCATATATGGCAATGTTCTTTTGTTTTGTTTTACATTGAAATTTAAAATAAAAAAAATTTACCAGAATAATTAATATGAGTACAGAGGATTGATTTACTAAGTTAAATCACCCCACTCCAATGAAAATAAGTGATAAAATGCCTGTGACTTTAACCAGGTGAAAATAATCAGTCTCAGTGATAGGCTTTAGTTGCACTCAACTTATCACAAGCTTAGCCTAAGGAAGAAAAGTACTTGGAACTGAAGTGGCATTGTACAGTAAAGAGTTCGAGTAGGCTGAAGAAAATTGTTCTTCCCTTAGAATCCTGCATAAATTATAAAGGGAGTCATGTTTGGGGTTGGCTCTCCAATAAAGCTCTTAAAATGGAGCTGCCAGGAATTAAATTCAGGAAGGAAGGAGAAACCTCAGTTAGGACCCTGGTTAGGACCCTTCCCCTCACTCTGCCCCCACTTTGACTGAACTTGGTGAATTTCAAAAAGGCTGGAAGATGTTGAAATCTTCCCATCAGTGTCTTAGCAGCTTTCCTGGATCAGCTGATGATAGAAACTTTGGGAGCCAAGGATAGTCAGGGTGTATCTTCATGGTTCCACAGGATCTACACCATGACAAAGGAGAACTAGACTTCCTACAACTAGAAACTGTAATTTCCCCTTCTGTCACATGTGCTCTCTAAGCACTTGTGAGAGAGTAAGTCACAGTTACTGGGAGAAAAGTGAGGAAGGAGGTATAAAAGGATATTTTACACCAATTGTTTCTACTACTCCATCATAGTAAATTCCTCTTCCTTACTTGAATAAAATTATTCTTAACTGACAGATAATCTTGGGAAAGGCTACCAGTGGGGATTTGGGCTGATAGCAAACATTGCCTAACATTTCAAGGGATACAGCTACAACCCTAAGAAGGAGATGTAACCTGCTCCAAAACCTAAGATTCCTCTGTGTAAATGAAGTTTGGATGAGGATCCTCAGGGCTTATATAAACTACATTAATATCATGTTATATGTCATATGGTAGAGAATTCTGACCAACTTACAAAATGCTTAATGATTCATTTGTGGTTTTAGCTGGGAATATAACAAACTGACTTGTTCTATAACTTTTGGAACTCAAGGCTAGACTAGTTACATTTTAGGATACTAAAGGAATTACAAATATAATTGTGGAAATGACCGTCAGTTACCTTTGAGACAGAAACCATGGCAAATGAGGAAGGGGTCAGCTGGAGATAAGGACGTGTTGCCACAATTTATACATGTATTAAAGGAATATGTGAAAACAAAAGTAGAAGTCTCTCACTTCAAGAAAAGTAAGAAACTTTCACTCTTGCTTTTACTTATTAGTAAAACTAGGGCAACCTTTTCTCATCTCTAGTATTACGATGCCTTCCTCATTTTTTTCTGATGTCTGGATTCTAAAATCATACCTTAAATTCTTTTCGTTTTCTGAAATGTAATTAGTATAGGCCTGGATTCACAATCACAGAATTTAAGAGTTGGAAACAAACCCCTGGTGGCATCTGGATTTTAAATGCTATGGAAGAATTAGTTTACTATAGCTCCAGCAAAAATTATGACATGAATTATTAAAATACTTTGTAATCATTCACCTCGTAAGCACAAAAGGTGGTAACAAATAGGAACCTAGAGGAGCTTACTAAGAAAGCATCTAATCTCATTTCTTTTTTTTAGATAGGGTTATTATATCACTGTTATATATTTTTAATAGCATCACTATATTGATAGGTCAAACAAATGCCATTGTCATACTGTATTATGCTTCTAGGGAGGCATTTGATAAAATCTCACCATTTATTCATTTAGACATTTTTAAACAGAATGAAAGAAATGTGGGTTGAATAATAATATAGTTTGCAAGTGGGAAACCACTTAAGTGATTGTATTAAAGTGTGTTGAAAAAAAGGATGCAAATCAGACTAGTAGGAGGATTTATTGCAGTGCACTCTAGAATTTTTCTTGGTTTGCTCGCTATATTTCTGTTACTTAGATAAAGACCGAGAACATGCTTATGAGATTCATGCATTTAAAATGCTAGGACAGCTTGATAACATATTAGGACTTGGTCATTTAAAAGATCCAAAGAGACTGTAGAGATTTGTTACAATCAATGAAATGAAATTCAACAGGGATTCATGTGAAGTTCTCTATTAATACATCAATTATTTAAGTACAGATTAATAAATTCCAAGATCGATAGCATTTACAGGAAAACTATTTTAAAACAAGCTCACCATGAACCAACATAGTGATAGAGACTAAAATGGGAAGAGGGAGATTCATCTTTGGCTTGCATTAATGCAATGGCCATTCTGTACTTTATGTGGGTCACATCTGCTTCGAGTTTGGGACATCATACTTTAAGGGATGCAAGCAAACAGGAGCTCATGCAGAGGATAGTTACTAGCATGGTGATAGATTTGGAGACCAAATTACATGAGTCTTTCTAAAATTGAAAATGATTAGCCAGTAGAAAAGGAGATATAGGAGAGACACAATATTTTTTTTCAAATATGTGAAGAGATGTCACATTGGAAGACAGGGTAGAATTCCTCCGTATACCAGAAGGCAAAATTAGGGCCAATGAGAGAAACCCATATGGAGACAGATTCCTACTATATGTAAATACTCTAATACTCAAGCCTTAAATACTGAATGAGCATTGCCTCAGTCAAACTGAGACCTGTTAAAGACTTCAGCTAAAGAAGGCCAAGGTCTCCTACTGCATCCCTCTCCAGTTATCTTGATCTACATCTGGCCACTGGATC
Source organism: Bettongia penicillata ogilbyi (assembly GCA_023548195.1). Lineage (NCBI taxonomy): Eukaryota > Metazoa > Chordata > Mammalia > Diprotodontia > Potoroidae > Bettongia > Bettongia penicillata. The sequence goes on from JAJHZJ010000772.1 coordinate 296,486, forward strand.
CAGGTGGCTCTGGAGGAGAAAGTAAGGCTGGTGACTTTACACAGCCCTGCCTCACTTAAATCCAATTCACTTGCCTGTCATGGCATCATCTTCCTGATGTCGTGGCCCTCTTTAAGAACTAATGACAATCAACAACATAGAATTTTAACAATGTGAACATTACCTATAATGATACAGATTGCAACCTAACCAACCCTGCCAGTGCAGTGCATCTCTTGTCCTTGTCCTCAGAAAGTGTCAGAGAAGATTCAACATGTGTCTGGAGCTATCCTTGAATTCTCAGGACATTGTTAGGCTACCAATGTAATGCCTGTTATCCATTGGTCATCTCTCACTTTCACCAGTATATCTTTTCTATCATACATTTATTTGAGCCTTCTTTTATGTGTAAATAATAGCTCATATTGCTATATCACTTTTAAATTTATAAAGATAGCCCCAGGCCCCTCCAATATATGCCAAAACAAATCCAGGAAATGTTATAATGTAGCATAGAACTCTTCTGGGAATCAGGAGGCCAGAGTTCTACTTGGTTCACTTGCTATGTTATTTAAGCCATGCTACTTATCCCCTTTGCCTCATTGGAAAAGTCCTGGGAAATCTACCTGTTTAATAGATGAGAAAACCAGAGCTCAGAAAGTCTGAGTGCTCTATCATCACTGATATAGCTGTTACGTCAGAGTCAGCATTTAAATGGCTCCTGACTCTCACTCTGCCACACCAGGTAAGAACTCTCTAATCACTAGAGCAGTCCAACAACGGAATGTACTGCCTCAAAATGCAGTGAGCTCCCCTTTCTTGAAAGTGCTTAAATATAGTCTGTATTTGTCCAACACAGATATCCTTAGATTATTTTGTATCACCAACTCCTTTGGCAATCTGGTGAAAACTGTGGATCCTTTTCTGGATGATTTTAGATGCACAAAGGTAGGGAAGAATTGAGGCAAAACCTGGCCTCGTTTTGCCTTCATAAAATAGTCAGTCTGGGAGTAGAAGAACCTCTGAGTTTCTGGCCTGAACAGCATTGCTACTTACCTTCATTCTGCCATTGCCTCAGACAAACTGAGACCTAGGAAAGACCTTGGCTTCAAAAGGCCAAGTTCTCTCACTACTCCCAGGCCAGGGTCACACAGCTAATAAGTGTCTGCCTGCACTCTATACGCTGTCACACCTAGCTGTAGCTAACTATAGTACCTAACAGGAATTATGGGACAAATGCCTTATACAACTAAGACCATGTCTTGCCACTGGACTTTGGTGACTCTGGAGGAGAGAGTGAGACTTTGCCCTGCCCTGCCTCACTTAAATCCAATTCACTTCCTAGTCAAGAAATCCCCCTCCTGAACTCATTAATCCTCTTTGATAACAAAAGACAAACAACAAATGCATAAAATGAAACATATAGGATTATAAAAGAAACCAATTATATTGAAATATAGTTATCAAAATATTTTCCTATGCAAGTTCACCGAGGTGCTGAAATCTCTCCTTGGACCCCTTGGGTTTACCGCATTTCTCAAGCATATTGTAAATGGAATTTAAACATTGGAAGAAATGTTCGTCCAAATGACTCTTAAGGAGAGTCTATTTCCAAATTATTAAGGCTCTATGATTGTTATCTAATACCCTATTTCTTCAATGTGCTTAAAAATGATTATGTAATAATTTCCCACCTCTCAGTACTTTTCTAGTTATATGGAATTAACGTTTTTTTTCTCCCCTTGTTCAGTATACTTTATAATGCTCCAGTCTCCTAGAAGCATTTACATGAAGGAAAAGCTATATTTCTGTAATGTTCTATCATTCTTCAGCAATCTTTGGAGCTTTTATATTCTCATTACAATTTTTTTCCTGGAGCAAATAAAATAAAATAAAACTATTTCACTTCTAGTATACTTCCACAATTATAAAAACATCGAGAGAGATCTGTCCCACTACATGAGAAACATCTTTGTCTTTGAGCTTATTAAGTGCAAGCTAAAATCTGCCTTTAGAATAATAGATATAATTATAATTTTGTTGAAGTTGATTGATTTATTGATCCTAATGACAGAAATTACTTTCCTTTCAGTAAGAGATTCCCTAATAGGACAATTAAGCATTTCTGTGAATTTGTATTATTTTGGGGGCTAGATACAGGAGTGGGGAACCTATAGCCTTGAGGCTACATGTGGCCCTCTTGTCCTCAAGTGTGGTCCTTTGACTGAATCCACACTTCAACAAATTGGTTCTAGTTCGATTCAGTCAAAGGACCACATCTGAGGACCGAGAGGGTCACATACGGCCTCAGGGATGCAGGTTCACCACCCCTGGACTAAAATCTTGGAGGTTTGTTACATGCCTTTACAGTCAATTGTGAAGTCATGTAGAAATGACATGGAATTGTTGTGGGAAAATCCAAGGGACACTTGAGAGGTTGGATCCCCAAAATGTTTCCATTTAGCCTGACTTTGTCCTTTGCGGCAAGTTTTTATTATACCATAATAACAACAGGAGTCACAGAAAAAACTAGTTGGGAGATGTAAAGGGAATCTAGAATTGTAGAGCTGGAAGCTATCTTAGAAATCACCTAATTCAACACTGCCTCACTTTACAGGTAAGGCAACTGTGCTCCAAAAGGATTAAGTGGCATGGTTCACATAACACAGCAGGGGAACCAGGACTAGAACCCCACACTCCTAATTCCCAGGAGAGTTTATATACATTATGGCATTTCCCAATTTTTTTTTTTTTGGTCTTGGCACATAGTCATCAGCTGGGAAAATAAATCAAATGTTAATCTATCATGCTTCACTGACCTAAATGTCATTTGGAAACTCAAAAGCTATCAATTCTAATCCAGATACTCATATGAAATAATCATACTCATAATGTCCTGAAGTCCCAGTTCAGCTACACAGGTTTTTAATTTCTTAAGCTGAGGAAGAATTACCCTAAACTACAGTTGTTGTATCTTCTCAGTCCTGTCTGACTCTGTGACCCCATTTGGGTTTTTCGGGGCAAAGATATTGGAGTGGTTTGCCATTGCCTTCTCCAGTTCATTTTACAGATGAGGAACTGAGGCAGACAGGGTCACACAGCTAAGTATCTGAGGCTGGATTTGAACTCAGGTCTTCCTAATTCCACGCCCTGCACTCTATCCACTGTACCACCTAGGTAACATAGTGCCTAACAGGAATCATGGGACAATTGACATATACAACTAAGGCCAATAGATGGCCTGCGAGTATGTGACTCAGAATCATTCATTTGGGGGTTGAGACTTTTCTCTATTGAATAAGTCATATATTCAACCCAAATAGTTTTCAGTCTGACATTCTTTATGCTATACTCTTAGCTTTGATATTTTAACAAGTCTGAAGTTAAGCCTTCTTTGTGGCCAGCAGGGCCACACTGAACCTCCAGAATATATTGGGTAGAAGAACTTGGGCTTTGGGTAGGACAATTTAGATTTCTTTTGTGCTCACAGGAAGCCTCAGGGAATCAGTGATGGAGTTCCTGGATTTATGAAAACAACATAGAAGATATATACCAAAATACTGATTTCCCAAAAGTATTATTTGTAGTAGAAAAAAGACAGGAGACAAAGTGGGTGCCCATGGGTAGGAGAATGACCAAATAAATTGTACTATATAAGTGGAATATTATTATGATAAAAGTGAAGATTTTGGAATAAACTGGGAAAAGTCATGTGAACAAATATGGAGGAAAACAAGAGGAAATAAGAGAACAGTATATATAACTAGCCACAGCAATGAAAATTAAAACATCCAAAGACTCAGAACTCATATCGATTCAATGACTAAATTTAACTCCAGAGGACTGATGATGACAGAGATGGTAGACATGTGAACTGGACCAGACTGGCCTCTAACCTGTGGGTGGCCAGAGCTGAACAAAGCAGGCTACAGTAGGGAGAGTCAGGAATCAAACAGAAGTTTAATTTCAAAGTAAGGGGAAAGGTTTGCAGGCAAGTACACATGGGCTGGAGTTCTACCCCTAGCTGGGGGGGACCCACTTTAGTGTGGGGAGATCTCAATACTTATCTATGGGTGCACAGTGAGCGGTAGTCCTGACAATGCGGGGTAACAGCAGCAATGTGACAGGTTTGATTCATAGCAGGACTTCATGACCAGAAATAGTTCTGGAATTTTATAGCAGCTGAGATCACCCTCATCTAGAGGGGGAGTAAAGGATCATTGCTATGCCAAGCTCAGGGCAAAGCTTGCTTGCTCGGGGTGTTTCCTAATATCTTGATAACTACAAGTACAAAATGAAGTATATACTATCAGATATGGTTAATGTGGTATTTTGTTTTGTTTTTGATTAACTGTATGGGGGAGTGGTTAAAAGGGAGGATTCTGTTGTAGTAATGATGGCAGGAAGTTATGGGGAAAAAATATGCATTTGACTCAAAGGACCAAGATTTAAATCCTACCTCTGATGTCTATTACCTGTAGGATGGACAGGTCACTTCATCTCCATGGGCCTCATTTTGTTCCTCTGTAAAGTGAGGCACTGGATTAGAGATAGCTTCTGAGGTTCCTCCGGGCTCAAGAGCTATGATCCTAAAACCCTATCACCATAAAAAGGTATCACTAAAATGATGCTTTTCCAAAAGAACAGGAGGACCAATAGGGTTTGGATGGACCATGTTTAGATGGTAGGGGGAAGGCTAAATAAGAATTTCCAAAGGGGTTGCAAATGAAAGGTGGAATAGGTAGTAGGTGGAATTGTAATGGTTAAAAGTAGAGATTGGTAGCAGGATTTATAGGGCTCGAGTTGATGGGGAAGAAGCTGATTGGTTGGGGCAACATGGGACAAAAGCAGGGCAGAGTCAAAATTAATTCCTCATTTGTTATTATTTGAGTAGTTGCCAGTAGAGTTATTCAGTGAATTCTATCTTCCAAAGCACTTCTAAGAGTAATTCTGCCCCACAGGAACTAGGTTGACTTGGCCTTCAAGGAAACTTTCTGAATCAGAGTTAGGTGACTGTGGAATGTCCTCTGGATGAGGACACTGAGGTCTGGAGCATTTCTGAAGGTTAAGGCCACAGGTCAGATGGGCCTAAGACCCTAACTGAACCCTCAGTGTATTTTTAAAAATTAGTGGAATACATTTTTTTTTTGGAATTGGTCAATATGGTCATTTGTTATTTTGCTTGACTGTATTTATTAAGAGTTTTTTTTCTTTCTGTGGGGGATTGGAAGAGGTGTGAGAAAAAACAAATGTTTTATAATTTAATATATAATTTAATATATTTATAATATAAATATAATAAATAAAAGTAGTGGGATGCTCTCCAGACTGAGTACTTTAGAGTTCCAGCTCACTACCATGTCGCTAATAGAAGTCTAGAATGATACCATCTCCTCCTTCCTCTCTCCTCTAATTGGAACTCTGGAGGGGACAGTACCAAACTCCTCTCAAAGTCTTCCTTATGGAAGGTAGAAACTGTACTCTCAGATCATCCATTTTGTATCTGCTGCACTACATGGTTTCAATGGCATAGAACAAAATGCCCTGGTGCCCCTGGTTCTAGGTACCCCCGTTTCCTTGCCTGTACCTGTGCGTTGTCTTCCCCTTAGACTATAAACTCATTGAAAGTAGGAATTGTCTTTCTTTTTATTAATTATATCCCCAGTGCTTAGCACATTACCTGGTATATTGGTGGGGCTTAATAAATGTTTATTGGATTGGATTCGACTGAAACATTATAAAAAAATGTTTTCCATCTGGCACAGAGAAGAGTCCAGAAAGGAAAAGTACCTCCAGCATGGATATGCTTCAGTAGACATGTGATCTCACTTTGGTGGAGACTGCAACAGTGCATGTCACAATTTATCCACATCTCTTCTTCCTGCAGGAGTCTTATCCCTATCTTCACAAGATGAGGTGGAGCTAAATTTGAATGAGGGACTCCTATCTACACATGGTGTCCTTGAACCTTGTCCACATGGTTGTGGACCAGTTGTCTTTTTGTCTTTGGAACACTGGTTCTTTCTCATGTTTCCCTATCTTTCTCCTCTCATAGTCTGATCCCTTGCCTTCCAGCTGGTCCTTATTATGGTGAGTACTTCCACAGACAATGAATTAGGAGACACAGGTTTAAATCCTGATCATGGACAAGGCTGGAATTGGTGTTGGGCATTGGAAAGGACTGGATTTGGAGTCAGAGAATCTGGGTTTGGAATCCCAGCCAGGCAGCTTATTAGCAGTATGATCTCAGGCAACACACTTCTCTAAGCCTCAGTCTTCTATTTTATCAGATGAAAAGGCATTACTAACGTGAAATCACCACCAAATAATTGACACAAGATGTTTCTTTTTAGAAAATGAGGAAGGATAACGCAAAACTGACAAAGTTGTACATGGACCAGGGCATGTTTTGCAATTTGACTATGAGTCTGAGAAGAATTTGAGAAAGAATTCAGGGATTCCCACTTCATCAGCCACTTTAATTTGGTAACTTGTGACAACTGCAGAGATGTTCATGGTAAAACAAGTTTACTACTAAAAGAGAAGCAAAATAAGAACAGCTCTTAAAATATCGTGATTTAGAAAAGAGAGAACCAGGGCTTAAGTTTATGGGGAAGAAGAATCCTCTTCATTCACAGTGAGATGACATGAAACTTTACTTAAAACTATAGATTATAAAGAGGTTCTTGAAGTTTGGGATAGTAAAATAGCCTTAGAAGAAGTGAAGGAAATTTGGCAGGAAAACTAAGGGAAAATATAAAGGAAAAACTTTGATTAAAAAAAAGGAGAATCATATAGTATTATAAGAAGAAAGTGTATGAAAAAAAGAAACAACTATTCACTAAATTAAGTATGGACCAGAGAAAAACATTCAAGAAAACCTGTCCCAGAATATTTGCATAGTTTTGTGGCCATGAATTAACATAAGTAAAAAACATAATTTGAATTTTTAGATTTAGACATTTTGAAATATTTTATAACTAAATAAAAGAAACTTGAGTAAATCTCACATAATACCTAAAATTGTCAACATGAAGTGGGAAGTGTTTTTTTCCACGTGGGCATTCAGTTCTTAAACATTACTCTAGTTAAGTACATGTTATCTTAATTTCAATATTCAGTGATATAAATGCATAAAATCTGATTATCACAAGTTCTTGTTGTACTTTGAGTCCTGTTTACCTTATAGAAAACCTACTACTACAGGTTTATTTGCTTTAAATTTCAGCCAATTGAAGTTTTGTATTACCGATATCTTTTTTATATTGTTATCTGTGGAATTGCTATAAACTATTTCAATTAAAATACTTATAATACATCAAGATGTCGTGACATACTAGTAAACATTCTTTACCTGAGGCATTGGACACAAGTAGTAAGAACGATAGTATCTCAGACAAAGAGTTTTCCTATTTCTGTATTCTGTGCAATGTATTTGCCCAGGAACATGCTAAGGAATATTTCCCTGATATTCAAAGTTACGTCTAACAAGAAAACAAGCAACAAAGCATTCACAATTTGGATCAGTTTGAATAGCCATTTACTTTGTTATTTACAGTAATTTAAATTTACAGAAAAAATAACATACTATTCATACTATAACGAATAGAGGCCACTACCACATAGTGGGTGCTTAATGAATGTGGCTTAATTAATCTTATGAATAGTAAGTTTCTTGAAGATAAGACCCTACTTTCACCCCATGCCCTAAATGCTTTTGTATAGTACTGTAACATGTTAGCTGGTAGAGTCAGTAACAACATAAAAGTTTTTTTTGAATGACAAAATTTACCACTTGAAAGTAGCAGAAAACTTTTCAAAGGTAGAGCTTTATCTAGTACCAGTCTATAAAAGCAATAGCCCACAAATTTATTGGGAAATGATTACATTGGATGTATTGTGTTAACCTCATCTTTTTGCCAATTACATGCAACACACCAAGGTTAAAATACATATTACAATTTTATTTTTTAAATCGTTTTGTCAAATTAACCATGAACTGTGAAAATCTATGCTTCTTGGTAATAAAAAAAAAACCCGATTTTTACTAGAAGTAACTTAAAAATAATCTACTGTCTTTTTACAAGTGAAGAAGGGCTATCACATGGAAGAGGTATTTACCTTCTTGTAGATTTAGGAAACTTAATTCTCAATTTTGATGTCCAGAACATGCTTCACTAAATACTCTTAGAACAACCAGCATGAAAGACACCCCCAGATCATCACAATCAAGATAAATTTAATAAGAACAGGTTCAGTCAGTAAGTCCTGAGATGCTGTTAGCTCATACTGGAGGAAATAAGGAACCACTGGTGCTTTTTGGGCAGACTGATAATTAATAATAATATATTTACATGGTGCTCATTATGTGCTAGGCACTATGCTAAGCATTTTACAATGATCTCATTTGATCATCATAACAACCTTGAGAGGTAGGTGCCATTATTATCCCCATTATACAGATGAGGAAACTGTAGCAGACAAATGTTAAATGACTTGCCTAGGATCACACAGCTACTGTCTGAGTTCACATCTGAATTTAGGTCTTACTGACTATAGGCCTGGCACTCCATCCACTGAAATACTTTAGAAATATCACTTTGGCAGGTAAATGGAAGATAGATTGGAATGGGGATATAATGGAGGAAGGGAAAACAGTTAAAAAATTATAGCAGTTGACCATATGAGAGGTGATGAGGTAATGAGCAGTGGTGTGGCCAAAGGGCACAATGTGGAAAGATTTGGACCTGAAATCTGCAAGATTTCAATTTATATCTATGTGACCACTGACTTCTGCCTCAGTTTCTTAATTTGTAAAATGGGGATAATAGCAGTAAACACTTACCTCCTAGGGTTGTTATAAGAATGAAATGAGATATTTCTAAAGTGTTTTGCAATTCTTAATATACTATATAAATTTCTTGTTACTCTAGTTATTGAGATAATTTATTCATGTAGAGTATCAAGTGTTGGACCTGGAGTCAGGAAGACTTCAGTTCAAATGTGACCTCAGAGATTTATTAGCACTGTGACCCTCAGAACCACCCTCTGCTTCAGTTTCTTCATCTATAAAACAGAGATTCATAATAGAATCTACCTGCCAGGATTATTGTGTGAGAGAGTACTTGTAAAGCACTTACCAAACTTTAAAGGACTATATGATTGCTAGCTAGCTATTAAACTAGGGTGGGAGGTCATATGAGGTAAGAAGATTGGATAGATGTGAGAGATATTATGGAGTGAAAACTGTCCAGACTTGGAAAATTATTGGATATAGAAGTTAGGATATTGTGGGGATTCTAAGATAACTTCAGGATTGCAAAGTAGAGTGACTAGAAGGAAAGATTAAGCCTTAGGGGGAAAAAAACACATAAAGAAAGGTAGAGAGGTGTGGTAGCTAGGTGGCACAATGGGTAGAGCACTAGTCCTGGAGTCAAGAATGTTTGTCTTTCCGAGTTCAAATCTCACTTCAGACACTTACTAGCTGTGTGACCCTGGGCAAGTCAATCCTGTTTGCCTCAATGTCCTCATATGAAAAATGAGCTGGAGAAGGAAATAATAAACCACTCCAATATCTATGACATGAAAACCCCAAATGGGATCATGTTGGACACAACTGAAATGACTGAATAACAAAAAATAGAGATGGGTTTGTGAGGAAAAACAATAAGTTCTATCTGGTACATACTAAGTTTAAGATGTAATTAGAGTTTAACCTAGTTCAACATTTTGCCATTTAGTAAAGTATACATTTTGGTAACAAGATTCACTTTATTGGTTAAATGAAAGCCTATGTAATCCTTTCAGGGATACTCTCCCAACAGCAACCAGCACTGACCAAGGTGGGTACCAAGATTGCAGTTAGTGACTCTTCCCCTTAGGACCCTATGGTCCTTCAGGGGTTGGAGCTTCTAGTGTTAGTGTTCATGAGCATGTGTTTTCTACTACTGATCAAGCAGTTGACATCAAGTAATTCTTTTACAAAAGAACATTTACTGAGAAGGAAATGGCTTACAACTCCAGTATCTTTCCCAAGAAAACCTCAAATGTGTTCACAAAGAATCAGACACAACTGAAAAAAATGACTGAACACCAAAAAGGTTGAAAAATATGTAGTTACAAACTAATTAACCCTCAAAACAAACAAACAAACAAATTGGTAGTAGACACTTCCCTTGCATACATAGGTCTGTAAGGTTCAGGGATTCAAACTTAGAAAGCACATGTGGCCAAAGGCTAAACTCATAGGTCCTCATTATAGTAAATACTTTTTCCCTTTCTGGTATTCTCATAAAGTTCCAAGCTGCCTTTCCTTGGTGTCTACAATTTGTCCTTATGTCTTTCAGCTTGTGATACAAATGACCTTGTCAATCTCTACTGCTCCTGAGGATACTGCTACTTATGTTAACGGAAACTCCAAGTCTTCTGACTTTGCAGAGTTCAAAAGCGTTATCAACTGGTTAATAATGGAGGAGAGGAAAAATATTCCTTCTAGGATCATTCTGAACCCTCTGCCCCTCAAAGCCCTCTGATAAAGGCATAGGGTTATGACTCCTCAAGACATTCCTAAGCGTAGAGGCACCTAAAGCAGGACTGATTCAATGTTGGATAAAATAATTCCCATGTGGCATCATCTGATTTCATTCAAAAATCAAAACACTTCACTCCTGCCAGATTGACTAAGGACATTTTCCTCCCTTGTTTAACTGTTGGTTGATAGAGTAGCCAGGTCTTTGGTGTTTATATTAATTAGGGTGGGCATAGAGATCCCAACCTTTACACACAAAACGTTTAATGAAACTTTAGACCAAGAGATCCTGTTGTGGTAATCTACTAGCATGGGTGAGGAGCCTGTAGCCTGGAGGCCACATGTAGCCCTTTAGGTCCTCAAGTGTGGCCTTCTGACTGAGTCCAAGTTTTACAGATTTGTTCTGTGAAGTTTGGATTAAGTCAAAAGGCCACACCTGGGGACCTAGAGAGACACATGTGGCCTTAAAGTGGTAGGTTCCCCACCCCTGTAGGGGTATATATGCCCATTACTGGGCATTTATATCCCTAGGAAGTCAAAGACAGGAAGATAATACACCAAAATAATTATGGCAGTGTTTTCATGGTAGCAAAGACCTGCAAACAAAGTAGGGTTCCATTTATTGAGTAATGGCTAAACAAATTATAGTACATGAATATAATGGTATATTACTGTGCCATAAGATATAAAAATGGAGAATTCAGAGAAACATAGTAAGACTTAGGTATGGGGAGCTATAGTTGCAGAATATTGTTTATGTTGTCAGATGTGTTGGTTGCATTTAATGAATTAGTTTTGTTTTTATTTTTTAACAAACAAATCTGTTACAAAAGAAGGCAAAATAGATAAGGAATGGGAGTGAGAGGGTGGGATATGATCAAAAGGAATATGATATAAAAATAAAAGAAATCAGTAAAAATATTTTTTAAGAACACATAAGGTCACTTGGTGAACATGACCAGAGCAGGGACTCATGAAGAATTTCAGGTACATAGAGTACATGCTTTCAAAGAGTGAATTATATCAACTATATTCATTTAAATTTAATTCAAAGAGCATTTATTAAGCATCTACTTAACATGCAAGTTACTGTGCTAGGTGCAAGGCATACAACAAAAATCCAAAGTGATTCCTACACTCAACAAGCTTATATTCTGCTTAGAATTTACTCCCTATCTTGGGTATCTTTAATCAAAAAAAAAAAAGAAAAAATGTGTGTTAATCAGTATTACCCCCATGCCTGAATTACAGCATTGCAAAAGTACCTGATTTAATAGAAGTAAGCACACTGGAAAATTTGACTCATCAGGGCCAGCTCAATGCAAAATTGAGAAACAGGCAAATTTTATTTGTGTCCACTCATATTCTCATAGTCCAATAAAATTAGTTATTGATAAGTCATTTTTAGTGGTCAAGGCCTGTGATACCATTGATACAAGGAAACCCAAGTGAGTATGCTCTTTACACCAATATCTACCAATGCAGATCAACAACTTCTCTGAAATGTATCTGAGAGAATGTCTGAAGGGACTTAGAGGTTAAGTGACTTGCCCAGGACAATGGAGTCAGTATGAGTCAGAGATGAGTCTCGAACCCAGATTTCCTCCTGACTTGGAGTTCAGCTCTCTACCCGTTATGAAATGTTACTCTCAGCTCGTTCATGAAGTAATATAAATGAACACTAAGACTTCAGTTGTTTTTCAATCTTTCTATTCTATTCTCCCTCCCTAATAATAACTCTAGTACGTATGGAAACAAGTCTAACTTTTTAAAATCTAACTTTTGAGTTAGCCTAAGGAACTTTTTTCATTTGGAGAATTTTCTTTATTTGATTCATGTGGTTGTGTAGATGTCATTAAAATCTTGATGTTCCCTATTATTTGACCCATAGTTGCTTAAGTAAAGCAGGCAACTACTTACATGTAAAAAGGAGTACCCAAATCTGGGTGATTTTCTTTTTCCCTGAGTAGGTATGACATGGAAGAACAAGGATATGAAACATATAAAAGGATGTTAATCTGCAGTTCGATCAAAGTAGTTGTGCTCAATAAGAGAAAGAAAGGAAAGGTAGGGTCTAGACAAGAAACAGCTCAAGGACTGAATGTGCCCTGTTCATGTTCAAGTCCTTTCAGCAGTGTGTCCAACTCTTCATGATGTCATTTGAGGTTTTCTTGGCAGAGATATTGAAGTGATTTGCCATCTCCTTCTCTCTCTTATTTTACACATGAAGCAAACTGAGGCAAACAGGGTTAAGTGACTTGCCCAGGGTCACGCAACTAGTAAGTGTTTTAGGCCAGATTTGAACTCAGGAAAGATGAATCTTCCTGACTCTAGGCTGGGCACTCTATCCACTGTACCATGTAGCTGTCCCTGAAGATGCCTTGGAGTAGAGCTTTTGGGTAAAGTGATGCCTAAATCTCAAACATAGTGGTAGTTATATTTTTTCTGGCCTCGGATAATATAAGTTATGTGATCTTGGGCAGGTCCCTTAACCTGTGTTTGCCACAGTTTCCTTCACTGTAAAATGGGGACAGTAACGTCACTCATCTTGCAGGATTATTGTGAGCATCAAATATGTATTTATAAAGCACTTAGCACAGTGCCATGGTGATGGTTCATAGTGCAAAAGATATTTATCACAAATAAACTTATGTTTGAAAAAAATATGGTTTTTAAATTGCAAATGTAATTTTTCAGTTTTTGTTGCAGGGGCCAGCACTTTAAAGGAAAAAAAAATGTAACATGATATAAGGTGGTAGGAAGTCAAGGGCAAACACCCTGTACAAGTTTTCCCTCCAGCTCGGACTTTTGCAGTTTGTTTCACAGTCATATCAGTGCCCTTCGAGACTGAATGCTTCAAAATGAGAGTTCTGAGATGAGTTCTGGGTGAAACCTTCATATAAGCGAAGAGGTCTGTGTTAAAAGGGGATTTTTGTTGCCTTGACATCAATAAAATATCACTGCTTTGACTATACAAAAGGCCAGTGTAGACAGTAACGTGGACATTTGCCTTATTTCAATATTTCAGAGAATGTTTACTCCCCAGTGCTGACATTTACCCTTCCAACTGCATAAAGGAGCTCCCTCCCCAGTCCAACCTCCACCTCTTTTCAATAACAAACACACTTTTGCTCTTAGTTCTCATAACTTACAGCAGCCAAATTCAATTTAATTATTATTATCATTTTTACCAAACTTTGCAAGGTCATCTACTTGGGGTTGATACCAGCAATCATCAAACATAATCTAAAGGCTCCTTCCTCCTCCCACCCCAAGGAAATACTAGAAACGTAAGATGGAGTTTGTGATTGAAAGTCTTCTCCACTACTTAAAACCTCGACTCCCTCTCCGCTGGCTTTATAAAAGAAATATTTTATGGTGATGAAGACTCTCCTTTAGTTATTGTTACACATAGAATAGCAGCTTTATCTATCATTTTATCCAATATTATTTATTATAAATGAAACTTTTTGGATTTGGGAAGGGGTCACATAAATCAAATAGAAATCATGCAGAAATGGCAGTGAAAGTGATATTTGAGAAATATATTTTCTTCAGTTACCCTCTGGAGGGTTACAAAATAGAGGAGAGGGGAGAGAGATGGGTTAGCATGGTAGCATCTCATCTATATGTTTTCATGTTTTAGTACCTGTGTGAGATTTAGCATTTACTATGTACACCCAGATCCCATTCACCCCCAAACATCAAGTATTTTATTTCTTCTTTTCTAAGTTTTTATACTTTAAACTATACAAACTAAACACACTACTTAAACCTATCTCCCTTCCCCCTCTCTTAATAGTCATTTGACAATTGCAAGTGAAATTGGAACAAAAACTAATGCAGAACATAAATCCTATTGTCTTTAAGTGTCACATCAGTTAATTCAAAACCTTTGTCTAAGGTTAACTTACTTTGATAAACGTCCTTTTCCTCCAGAGTATTTCTCCCTTTGCATTAAGGCAAACAGGCTCATTAGCTTTAATCGTGGTGCTTGTTGTTCCGTGGTTTTTCAGTCATGTCTGACACTTGGAATTTTCTTGGCAAAGATGCTTGAGTGGTTTGCCATTTCCTTCTCCAGATCATTTTACAACTGAGGAAACCGAGGCAAATAGAGTGAAGTGACTTACCCGAGGTCACATGGCTAGGAAGTATCCAAGGCCAGTTTTGAACACAGGAAGGTGAGACTTCCTGATTCCAGACCTGGCACTCTATTCATTGCACCACCTAGCTTCGAAGTTTTAACCTTACCTTTGTCTAAATCAGCCCTCCTACAGTCCACATGGGACCCCCTCCCCCCACCCCCACCCCCAAACCAGCTAGAAAAAGTAGCTTTTTCTGGGAAACAATTTTACCTATTCATAAGTGATTCATGTAAGACCATTTAATAAATATGTTAAAAGATGACTTAATTTAGAGTAACAGGACCTGGATTTAATTCCTGTTTCTCTCCATTACTTACCCATGTGAGTTTGGGCAAATCTCATGACCTCTCTAAGTCTCAGTTTCCTCATCTGTAAAATGAGGAAGTAGGAGGAGGTTTCTAATGTAGCTTGACATTTAAAAGCTGTTCTAATTCCAGGACAGTCATCCCATGTTTCAGTGCCTATGAAGATGGAATATTTGGTCACTGGATCCAGAAGGCTCTGGAGAAGTGAGGCTGATGACCTTGCACAGCCCTCCCTCACTCAAAATAACGTCAAGTGCAAGTCATGTCATTATTTCTCTGATGGCATGGTCTTCTTCGGCAATGAAGGATGAACACAGCAACAAACCTGTGAAGATGCTCTTATGTCCTCACTGAGATCAAAATTCCGACAGTTTCTGAGAAGTGAGTCTCATGCGGAAATCCTTAATATCAAAGCATTCCTAAGCAGTAAAAGGCTACTTATTGCAAACTAAAGTCTGTCTGTCTGTCTGTCTCTCTCCTCCCTTCTCCCCATCCCCTAGTATCTTCTCATTTTTTACCATTCCCTTGCATTCATACTTACAAATTTGGCATACAGTAGATTTCAAATACTTGATAGAGTAATAGTGAGTCTCTGTTCCCTTCCTCCCAAAATTGTATAGAAAATAAAGTGACAAATGAAAAGTAAAAGTGCTTTTCAAATATATTGAATGTGACGTCAAAGGACCTTGGTTCAAATCTTTACTAGTTCTTTTTTTAAACTATATCTGAAAAATAATATCTCCTTTAACATGGCTCCCCAAATGATTATTCAATCATTGTTTGAAGACCTCCAGTGAAGGAGACCACCCACAGTCTCCCAAGGTAGACCATTCCACTTTAAATAACTAATGTATTAAGACATGTTGCTTTGTATCAAGTCTGAAGTTGCTCTGCACCTTCTAGCCATCACTTCTAGTGTTACCATTGGAAATCAGTCAGAACTAGCCTCATTCCTTTTCCACTAGACATCTCTACTTGAGGACAGACTCACTCCTCTTCAGGTTTCAGTTTTACCTGAAAAGAGATAATCTCTGAGGTCTCTTCTGGCTCTTTTAATTGCTTACATTAGGCCATGATCTGTTTCCTAGCTCATCACTTCATATACAGGATGTGACTGAGTCACAAATAATCAGACTCAACAATTATATAGAATGTTTGCTAGATCTAAGCTATGCCAGTATCAGGTGATACAGGATGTCTCCAGATCAGTGGAGCAGCCAGAAGACAAGTATTCTATTAATGGATAACGTTGGGGTGGATTTACCCACCTGTGACCACTAACATTTGGGGAAAGCAGTTGAGGGTTGGAGGGGGGAGGAGCAGTCATCATCCTATTGAAAATTATGTGAAAGATTCTGTCCTTAAGGCAAAAGATAATTTCAAACTGAATTTTAGACATACACCTTTGTAGTGTTGTGCAGGAAAGAAGACACTAGGGTGCCCCTTGGGAGGGGTGGCTCCTTGTAATGATGATTTTAATGTTACTCATAAAAAAATAAAGTTATTTACATTTGGTAGTCATCATGAGGGCAACTTCTCCTTACACAAGGATATCAGCCCAAAAGCAAAGACAAAAACTTGACATGTAACAATGTAAACAAACCCAACCATTCTTCCCAGCCAGGCCACTGAAAGAGTTTTAAACAGTATTATATTTTCTCTGGACTAGATCTGAGTTAAAATCAAGCACTGAATTTTGTCCCAGGAAGTATTGATCCTAAATCCCTTTTTTAAAAAAGGGAAAAAATCTGCCATTATAAATTCACTATGAAGACATGACCCTGGCCTATAGGACAGTGCCCTGAAAAGACTATGCAATTTGGTTTCTGAGGATTTGGGCTTAAACCCCCATTCCATGAGCAAATCAGTTCACTTTTCTCATTCTCCACTTCTTCCACTGTAAAATGAGAGGGGAATTGTCCAATGTCTATGGTCCCTTTCAGCTACAAATACTCTGGATCCATGAGGGAGGGAGAGGTTGATAGGAATGGGATCTATCCCTGTATATATAATTCAGTGCAGAAACTGGAAATGTTAAAAAAGAAACTGTTCTAGTCCTATTGGGGAAGCTAATACGGACCTAGCATGTATTCCATGAAAGACTGTACTTTAAAAGAAAGTAAAAATACAGCTGCTTCTATTGCATCACTACTGCAAAGGATAGAAGCTCCCAAGAGCTATCAACCAAATATATTATCAATCTGCTTTTTGTTTCTAAATGAAATTATATCATAATACTGTTTGGCACTGGAGTGCAAATAACACTGCTTCTGGTGAGTTTATAGACAAACATTGAGTCTGGGTTTTTATCTCTACACAATAGAGTATATTCCTGAAAGGTTTTAAAACATATTTTGACAAATCTCTGGGGGCAGTTACTACTGATAACATTACAGGAGATATGGGTTAGAGTAGTTCAGGGTTGTGGTTCCTTTAAGGTTATTCAGAGAAAGTCGCATTTAACTCCTGTCTAATTCTACCTGTGGGCCTCACCTCCCTGACCTTCCTAGTAATATCCCCATATTTCTCTAACTCTCTGGTTAGAAGGAGAGAAAGAAATCATTTTAATTTTACAGGCAGAGAGGTTACTGTTACCATTTCTTTGTCCCCCCATGAACAGATGTCTAAAGAATAATCCAAATTAAACTGATTAGTCAGTCCTTCCATTTAAGCTGTAGTTCCACATAATCTGTTGGCTGTTGAAACATCTTTGGTGTCAGTATCTGGTCTTCCTGAAACCACGAATGGCCACGTCTGCAAGTAAAAAACGGTGCAATATATTAGAATTAAGAGCTAACTATTCAATGATATTTCCTCCTAATAGACTGAATTTCATCTGCAAGTGCTAGTTGTTGACCAGTGACTTGAGTTTAACTTATTCCTGAACCCTGGAAGAGCCTTTGTCTAAAAACTATTTTTAAATCTATGTCTGGGGTCGAAAATTTACTTGTGTATTACATTTTATTTTATTTGAGAGCTTCAAAACAAAAGAAGGGACAAGTTCTCCACCTGTTTTTTCAGTGTAAACGTTGGGGCACTTGGTGTTCTTAAAGTGGGAGAGCAGAATGTGAACCATTCTCAAGCAGAGAATTGGCTTTTCTGAGAGGGACTTTCCGAAAAACTCATTTCTAACAGTGTAAGAGCCGGGGAAAATCTATCTGCTCGGCCTTTTCGTTGTCCCCAAGAAAGGCACCTTAAATAATCAGCATAGCATCTGAGGGGAAGGAAAGATAATGAACTGGAAAGAGTCAGGTGGAGCAATTCGCAATGCAAGATTTCAGCACGATAGTGGATTGGATTCTAACGGAGAATTAGACCGGAACTATTAAATCAGCCAAACATGAGGTCACTGGAAGTAGCATCACACACAGTGGGTAAAACAAAAAACCGATGAGAACATAACAATAATTTGGGTGGGTTTTTGAGCGGGGAGCGGTGGTGGAGGAACTTCTCCCTCAATTTAGAGGAAACAAATTTCTCCAAGTCACAGGATTCCTTTAGAGGCAAGCCGGATTTGTCCTCTCTACGCCCCAGAAAACAACTTTTGTGCGAGTCTCTTCCACTACAACTACGCATTCCCTTTTTACCCCCTCCCTAAAAAAAAGCTGCAGAGTGTGCTGAAGTCTAGGCACGTCTGGCTAAGGAAGTCCAGTCTTGGGGAAGGTAGTCGTTTCCTGCCCTCTTACCAGATTCACGGGGTGCACGTAGCCGTTCTCGTATCGGTCTTCCTGCAGCAGCTGCCGGAGATGCGCTATGTAGCTGGAGGCCAGTCTGAGTGTGTCCAGTTTCGAGAGTTTGGTGTCAGGGGGGACCCAGGGCAGACTGGTCTTAAGCCTGGAGAAGGCTTTGCTCAGCACTCGCATCCTGGCCCTCTCTCTGGCGTTGGCCGCGTTTCTTTGAGATTGCTTGCATTCAGCAGAAGAGCCCTTGGGCAGCAGAGACTTCTTGGTGCAGTTGCTCCCGCTCCCGCTGCCGCTGCTACCGCAGCCTCCGGCTCCCGCAGCTCCCCGGGTCCGTTTCCTCTTGCAGCTGACGCTAGCCCCGCGGGCCGCCCCCAGGGTGCAAGTTTCCTCTTCTACGTCCTCGTCCTCGTCCTCTTCGGCAGAGGAGTTGTCCGCGGAGGGGTAGAGCTCGCTGCTGCTGCCTCCCCGACGAGGCTGCCGCTTGGAGGACGTCGGGGCTGGGTACGCCAGCTGTAGCCCACGCAGCTCCATGTCAGGCAGCTCCTCCGAGTCGCTCACCGAGCCGGTGGACATTGCGTCAGTCGAGCCCCCTTGGAGCCAAGTCCCTCTTGACCTCCACGCCAGCCCACCCAATTCTTTTCCTTCCCCACTTTCCCTCAAACGTCACGCAGCAGGGAGGGCAGCCAACCCGCAGGGCGAAGGCGGGGAGCCCTGACGCGGGCGCAGACGCGGACACCTTGGTCAGGATTGTGCGTTCCAGAGGGGCTGAGCGCAACAAAGAGAAAGTTGAGTCTTGGACAGCCTAGCTCCGCTGGGATGTGCGGAGGGCTTCCCCTTTTGACAAGAGAATTTATCCACAGCTTTCGGAGCAAACCATCTGGGAGAAAGAAGAGGGGGATAGACAGGGTGGGGCTCGAGCGGGCAAGGGGTGGGGACCACTTTCCACTTTTCTATTAGCAAAAGGAGAAACTAGTGGGCGGGAACGCAGACCACTCCAGCCTCTCCCCGCTACCCAGGAGTTGTCCCTTGGGGAACTATGTTAGGAACCAGGAGCAAGCTGTACTTTATCTTGGCCTTACGACTGAGATACGTTTCCAGTTAACCATTCATTCAGCCCCTCTGGCCAGCTCTAATATTGCAACAGGGGCTAGAAAGAGCAGCCAGCCCAAGAGGAGGCAGGGTGGGGGGAAAAAAAAACTGTCGAGCAAAAATCTCCCAGTAGCCTGGAATCTCTGCCATTATAGGGTCTGTCTTCCTCTGTCTTTTTCCAGCACTTTTAAAACGAAGAGTCATCCTTATAAATCCATTTTTAAGTTCTCTTAAGGGGTGTCAAAAGACCTGATTGATAGTCTGACATTTACTATCTCTGCGTTTACGAGCAATCACTTAAACTCTTTGAACTTCAGTTTCCTTGTCGGTAAAATGAGGAAGAAATCACTGGCACTTCCACTCTCATTGGGTTGATGTTACTGTGGAAACCTTTTATAAGCCTTAAAGCGGTATATAGATCTCTAATGAGTCTAGGGAAAAACAGGCACATGCTGCTTACGTGGAAGAGCATTTCTTGGAATTCTAGCTTTTCAGTTTAGTATCTCTGTGATCTTGGACAGTTAATTTCCCATTTTCCAGATCTGTCCGAAGGACGATGTAGAATGGAGATGGTTTAAATGATATCTAAAACCTTTTTCCATTCTGAATCTCTACGATCTATGAAACCTCACTAGTATCTCTCCCTGTCCTTCGAGGGATGTTTGACTTATTTTCTCGACAGATGATAGTGAGTTTTAGGACTGGAGGGCTTAGAAATCATTTAGTCTAATGCTGTCATTTTAAAGATCTGCAAATTGAGCATCAGAGAGGCTCAAGGTCATACACTGATAATAACTGGGAGAGTGGGGTTTGTCTTTTCTAAAATGCACAAAGCCGATGATGCTTTTAACCTGTTGAGCGTGAACCTAGCGAGAATAGGTAGACACAGAAAGATATATATATTTAAAAAAAACTATCACAATATTTACCATTTTTTGAGCATCCGCTAGGTGCAGGACCCTTATCAGCAAAACACCTGATAAAGAACCAAAGATAGATTTACTTTCTTGTATTTTCCTATGAGCAGACTCAATCTACCTTCCTTTTTTTGCAACACGATCGTAGGTAAAACTAAGTAGAACATTTATCAGATACAGATAATGAAGAAAGCACTTTCCTGGTACTTCCAATTTAGATTTGGCTCACATTTCTATTTTCTTATTTTCCTCAGTACATGCTGAAAACAAACGGGTGGCGGATTCGGATTCATTTGGAGGAAGGACTTCTTAACACTTAGAGTTTCTGGAAAAGAGACTTGGTTGTCTCATAAGGTAGTGAGTTCCCATCACTGGTGCTACTCCAGTGGTATGGGAAAGAACACTTGAGGGATGATGTTCAGGAGGGTTAATGGATCAGAGGTTTGGAACCTTTAATCTTCCTTCCAATTTAGAGCTTTTTAGATTCTCTCGAAGGGAGGTAGTGGATCTTGAAGCCCGGGAGACCTGGGAGACCTCTCTGTGACTGGTATTGACTGTATTATGGGTGGGTAACAAACTCTCCGTGCTGGAGCAATAGAACAGGTACTGCCTTGCATTGGTGGAGGGAATTTACTCATCCGGCCGTTCCCTATTTGGAAGAAATCAGGGGTATGGACTCTATCTTTGTCCCATATCTATCGTTGGAAAGAAGAATGGTCTTGCATATAGTAGAAGACCACCAGACTAGGAAACCAAAGTTATTTATTTGTTCGTTGACCTCCTGAAGTCAGTGCAAAAATTACAGAACAAATACGCTCAACCCCATGAGATTGAGTTAAAACGAATGAAAGAACGAACCGACAGAACGCACGGCAGGTGGAAAGTTCAATGGTGACCTCATCCGTTAGACATCATTTCATCCTAGACTCTGGTGTCTTTTCCTCGATGCTGCCTTGATTTTTCACGTTAGCAACTTCTTTGAGTTTCTGTTGTGTATACTTTCCTCGGCCTTTGGCAAAGCTGGAGGCAAGGGGCAGTAGGGTTGGAGAATTGTTACTTCAAAGAGTTAGCTTGGTAAAGACGTCATTCACCTGCCCTTCCTGCTAGGAAAAACTCGTCAAGGATACAGCTGTAACCAGAGCTCTTGGCTGAGAGCTGAGACGCACACAGCTAACGCTTAGTCTGGTTGGGATCAGCAGGAGGGAGGGGGAAGGAGGGCAACAAGTTTCCAGGAGATTGCTCAGCCCAGTTATACTCATCGCCTAAGACTGCCCCAAAACTATCACTATAAATATATACAGAGTCTCACGCATTAGGAGCAGATATATAGGTTTTTGAATCTGGGTTGTTTATACAGGTGCGGAACGAAGTATTTTTCTTAAGAAAGATTAATGGAGGGGAGAGTGCTAGATTTTTCTAAACAGTCCGAAGAATGGTACCCAAGCTTAAACTCCGCATTGGCCATACTCACTTTCTTGTTCTTGAAGAAACAGACTGACCCTAGCACATCCGGTGCATATTTTCCCGCCACAGAATTCAACCCCTTTTTAAAAGAAAGCATAGTAACGACTTTTCGCTTTCACACATCTCCTTGAGTTAGCTACATTCTTCAGGTACGTTCCATTTTAAAGAAAAGTTTACCAATTGCATTTTGACTGAGGTAAAAAAAAAAACCAAAACCCAGAAATCGGTAGTGTTCTTACTTAGGTTGTGCGTTTGAATGCTATTGGTGATGCATTTAGAAAGGGCTTTGTGGTTTTCAGTTGTCTTTCTTGCATTATTTCTTTTGCTCAGAAGTCTTTAGTGGATTGTTCCCACTTATTTAAGGAATACAGTCCAAACTCTGCCTCGGAGCCCCAGCCAGCACAGTGGGACCGTCCTTTCAATTCACCAGCTTGTGCACTTATCTTGACAACTTGGTTGAAGTCTGGCTTCTGATACATTCTGACTATGTGGCCAAGCATAACTAAACCTCTGAATAACTAATGGTCTTCATCAGTGTAGGGCCTTTCCTCTCTAGAATTCATTACCTTGATGAAATTTCAGATCTTGATTGTACCCTTCTCTCATTTTTTTCTTTTTTGTTCTTCCCAGCTCAGTGCTTCGCACACAACCAATGTTTAATAAATGTTCACTGAATTTCATTTGAATTCTACACAGCCCTATGAGGTTGTCAAGAATTACCTCTTCTCCTTGCCCCCTTTCCTTTTAAATAGTCTCACAGAGATGAAATAATGAGACAAGAAATATGGGGAGC
Source organism: Bettongia penicillata ogilbyi (assembly GCA_023548195.1). Lineage (NCBI taxonomy): Eukaryota > Metazoa > Chordata > Mammalia > Diprotodontia > Potoroidae > Bettongia > Bettongia penicillata. Next base: position 319,389 of record JAJHZJ010000772.1, read on the forward strand.
ATATTGACTTCAGAGGTAGAGGAACCACGTTGGAATCCTGACTCTGCCACCTGTGTGACCTAGGGAGAAACTCCCTTGACCTCTGAGCCTCAGTTCCTTACTAGTAAGAGGAGAGCTGTGGCTCCTAGCAACTCCTAAGAATCAGAGAAGGGACTAGAACCCAACTTCTGTGACTAGCTGTTCAGTACTTTCCATGTTCCGTATTCAACTTTCAGTTTTCAATAAAATCAAATTAAATTTCACCAATACTGTTTGTCTCTGCTTTACTATAGTGACTCTTGAACACAGTGACTTTTCTATACCTAACAACTTATCCCAGGGCATCTTCAACCATGCCAGCTATCAGCTGAGTCTTCAGGATTGCAGTTTTGAACGATTTAGCAAGAATGACGTTAATTGTATGGTTACCTTTCCCTTTCGCTTTTTTCAGATGTCTTTGCCCTTCCTGAGTTTTAATTTCCACATGAGGAAGAGTGGGGATGGTAATATTCACATCACCTCCACTAGAGACCTTCCAGAAAGGGGAACATTTTGTACAACTGAAAGTGATGATATATGTAAGTGTCAGAACAGGAAAGAGGAAGTTTATTATCATGAATTGCTAAGATTGCAGGTATTGATTATTGATGAATAATTGCCAGATCATCAATCTAAGTTTCCATCTCTCTCTTTTGTATATAGTCAGGCAATCTGAAAGGTACTTTAAATAGCTAGAGACTTTATTGGGGGGAGTGATGGGGGAAGGTTGAGATATTTCAAACTAACAGTCGAACCTATTGACAAGCACTAAAATAGATTTAGTTCATCCCACTTCCAAAGCCCATCTTTGAATTTTAATCATTTCCCTCCAGAATGAAGGGATTAATTTGATCATGGATATCAAGCTCAAAGAAACCTTAAAGGTCTTTTAGTTCCACCTAATATTACTGATGAAGAAATCTGGGCCCAGAGAGGTAAATAGGTTTCCCTATGCCACACAGCTAGCAAGACTACAGGTCCCTAACTCTATTATCTAATGAGGAGATTATCTGAGCAGTATAATGGAGAAAATAACCTCTGGGGATTTACTTGTATAGCCTGGGGGGAGGGAGGAGACAAAACAACAAAATACACATACACACAAAAATCCACTTTTTTTTCTCTTTATGGCAACTGAACACTGTGGAAAAGAGCTCAGTAACCCCTTTCCAAAAACAACAACAACTTCACACACTTGATACTGTTATTTGATACAGATCCAGTCCCTGTTGAAGTTCATAATGGTGGAATAGGAAGATTCAACAGATCGAAAAAATTTAGAGCCCTGGAATTCAAAGCCTGATACACTGGGCAAGTCATTTCACCAATTTAAGCCTCGGTGTCTTTATTACTAAAATAGAAATGATAATTTGGGAAGACCTACCTCACAGAATTTTGGGGAGGATCAAATGATAATATGTAGATTAAGCATAAGTATATTTAAAAACACATTAAAGCCATATATAAATATTAGTTTTAAACCTGGAAGCTGGAAGATACTTTAGATATCATTTAATGGAACTCTCTTACTTTATAGTTCCTGAAAGGGAGGCTCAGAGAGATGAAATTAACCTGGGGTTACATAGCTTTTTATGGCAGAGAGACGACTGACTAGGACAGCATAGTGGTGTAGCTGATAGAGCATAGGGTTTGGAATTAGGAAGACTAATTTTCAGGAACTCAGCTCCAGCCTCTGATACTTATTAGCTGAGGGACCCCTGCACAGGGATCCCTGCACAAGTCACTTAACTCAGTAAAAATGAACCGGAGAAGAAAATGGCAAACCATTCTGTATCTTTGCCAAGAAAACCCCAAAAGGGGTCATAAAGAGTCAGATACTGCAACGACTGAACTACATCTTGATTTACAGTTTATTTTTCATTGTTTATTAAGGCTTCATTTCGATTCCAAGGGCAGGAAGAACAAACACTTGCCTAAGTCCCATCAATCAACCCCTGCTTCAAAGTCTTTCCTCTATCCGGAATGCAAGATACTTTCGCAGGACCGAAGACACTCAGGGAGAAGCCCCTGCCTGGAGTCCAGTGCTAGATCAGTCACATTTTGGAAAGAAGAAGCTGGAAACATCTCATATCTTTTGTCAACTCTCCAGTACACGTTGTAATAGTAAAGAACTGAAGGAGGCCTTTCTTGGCCTTGTGGGACTTTAAAGGGTTCGGTACTTATGTAAACGTAGGTAAAGAGAAATCTGGGAAAAGAGAATAGAGTTGAAAGTTGAATAAAACGGATGGGAATATTAATGAGGGGCATGAGAGTGGAACAGGTCTGGATTTTCCTCTACTTGCTGAGGAAAAAAAATGAAAACATTCTGAGGATCGACACCAACTAATGAAGAAAGAAAAGTATTTTCTAAGAGAGATAGGAAATATTTCTCATTTTTCTTTTCATCCTCAGCTCTTTGAACGCGATGGGCACTTAGTACATATTTGATGAATTAGAATGAAATTTGACACTGAATTTTATCTCTTCTGAGAAGAGAACCCTCATCTAGACACCGGAACCCGGCAGAGAAGGTAGCACTTAGAGTTTAAAACGCGCTGACCATTAAGCACCGCCCAACAGCACCTCCTAAAAGAAAGTAAGAACAGAAGACCAGGCTGACTTCTCCTAGAACTTGTTTCTTAAGAAGTTATCCTTAAGAGAAATAGGAAAACCCTTTTCATGAAACTAAAGGCTCTAGGTTGGGGTAGGGAGGATGTAAGAAGTAGCTTCAGGGATGGGGGAGGGAGATCATCCTTGTTTATTTCTATCCCTTTGGAATGATCACTCCTTCCTGAACTGAAGATATGATCCATTTTTTTTTTTCAGTAAATATTACCTCTTCAGTTCTATTGGTCGCTTGGAAATACTCTGAATAGATAAAGAAATCCTTCCCCCCTACTCCCTAACCCCACCCACCCACCCCGACCCCCAATGTGTCTGGTCCCTAGAAATTTGCAGTATTTAAACAAACACAACCTTCTGTCTTTTCAAAGATGGGATGCCTCTGTTCAACTACAAGTGCGTAACCCAGGCTACATAAGCCTTCCTGGTACATCTGGACTCCCCCGGCTCTCACTCTCCTTTGGGCTGGTGAGTCGGCTCCAGGTACTCCCTCCTCGATTTCAGAGCGTTTCCCCCATGGAATAACCGAACACAGGATCTAAATACCTCCTGGCGCCAGAAGAAAGTTCTCATGTAATAGATACCATTTGGTGTTAGAACACGGATTCAGCTCACTTTGTCAATCAGCCCCTTAACGAACTTTCTTCCCCCTCCCCTTTTCTTTAAAAGAGAGAGAATATAAATGTGACCTCTTCCCTTTTCTTTCCTTTTTTTTTTTATACCCTGGATTTAGTTTTAGAATATAAATTCATCTGGATGCCCCGGAGAATGAGATAATCTTTTTGGAAAAGCCTCACTGTATCTCGGTGGTAGCTCTCTTACTTGTATTCTTCCAGCCAATTAACTGGAATGATAACAGACCAGCAGCAGGCAGAGTGGAATATGTTACACTCCTTCTTGGGTTTCAGTCTCAGAGGAGAGTTCCTACAATAAGAAGGAAGAGATGGGACTAGATAACAAGTCACCATCCCTTTCAGGATATCTTCATGTTTAACACCCTCTCTTTCCTTCTGTTTTAGAGGTGCTATCTTGAGATCATGGCAGGAAAGCTACTCTAGTGCCAAAGTAAAGCAAATAGAAAAAAAAATTCTCGTTTTCACAAGCAACTTCTGTCCTTTATACACTAATCAAATCTTCCTGCTGCATTCCCAAGGCATAAGATGCCTAAATAACTAAAAACGTTGACAAAATATAATATTCTAATGAGCATGGAAGAATTTTCCCCTAAAGTTATGTGGTCTATGTGGAGACCGAATTTTAGAGCTTGGCTAAGGCAAAAGATGACCTTATTTTGAAGGGAGTCCTAAAGGTTGCTGTTCATATCCTACATTTTGGACCAGAGTTTGGTTTTTAAACCTCAGATCTAATCAGACTTCAATAACAGTATGGAATCAATACATAAGTGCTTTCAAAAGTAGGAGGTATTATGGAAGGCCTTAGCTCTCACCGGCTTTGCCAAGAATTACATTTTCCTATGTTTCTTCAGTATTGTACTTTCAGTTCTTATGATTCAATACTGCATTTATAAATTTGTTCTCTGTTGTCTTCAGAGAAAGTATTTAACGGCTAATAATCTCTCCTAGTGTAGTATAATTTCAAGTTGTGTGTCATCAACCAAGGTTATTTCTAGACTTCTAAAGGTCTCCTTTAGCTTCAAGATGACATTTGTTAGCTTAAAGGCAAGTTAGTCATCTCTGGACATGCAGGTCTGATTACATCACCCTTCTGCTCAGTGAATCCCAGTGATCCCAGGCCCTTAGAGCCTAAATTCTAGTGGCATCCCTACTATCAAATATAAATTCCCTTGGCATTTAAAGTTCTTCCCACCATATCTCCACCCCGCACTTTCTGCCTTACACTTTCATACTTTATAGCTTCTATGGTCCAAACATAATGACTTCTTTGCTCTCATCTCTTCATTTCTACAGTCTGTTCCCCATGCCTGGTGTGTTATCTCTCCTCACCCTCATCTCTTAGAAAGCCTGATTTTCTTAAGGACTCACCTCAGAGGCATGACAGTATTATCAGTACTACTAAAAGTCCTAGTACTTTTCCCTCCAAACTTGTTTTTAGCAATCCAGGGGCGTTCCTCGCAACTCATACTTACTTACATTAACAAGTTATATCCTTGGGGGGAGAAGGGTTAAGAGGGGAGTGTGACTACTACCTCTATCTCCAAGTTCAAAAATATTCTGTGGGTTTCTCCTCCTAAAACTATGACTCACAAGACCTCAGCAGTGTGCTTACCTTTCAATTATTAATAAATGCTTGTCAATTTCAGTTGATTTATTAAAACAGCAAAGTTAAAAGCCATAGTTACACAAAACTCTTTCCATAAACCTGGGGTACACTCTCACAAATAAATATAGCACCAGTGTGGAAAGTGGGCACAAATTTAAAAACACTGTTAAGTGTGTGTGTTCGTTCTTTGTTGCCAAAGACCATGCCATCAGAGAATTGATGACATGACTTGCACTTGACTTTGTTTTGAGTGAAGGAGGGCTATGCAGGTCACCAGCCTCACTTCTCTTCCAGAGCCATCTGAATCCAGTGACCAGATATTCATCAGGATGACTGAAAATGACCCCGGATGAGGCAATTGGGGTTAAGTAACTTGCCCAAGTTCACACAGCTAGTGAGTATCGTGTCTGAGGTGAAATTTGAACTTAGGTCCTCCTGACTCCTGTACTGGTGCTTTATCCACTGTACCACCTAGCTGCCCTTAAGATTATTATATTACATAACAAATTATTGTAATTTTTATAATACTATAATTATCCCCCTTTTACAGATGAGGAAAGTGACATAGTCTAGGTCACCCAGCTAGAAAGTATCTGAGGCAGGATTTGAACCTAAATCTTCCTGACTCCAAGGCCAATAATCTATCCACTAGGCCATCCACCTCAGAATTGGTACCTTTGAATTGTTGTAATTGTTAAATTAGGTATACATGCAAGGAACACATATGACTAAGGCAACTCATGCCTTGAAAATTGTGGCACCTTGGTGTCTCATCTCATGATGTCTTCACAACAATGCCACCCCCTCACTTCCTAAGGATATGATATCTCTTCTCCTTGGCCAATGAGCAGGGTTTTCCAGTTCCATTCTGATCTAAAGTTTGACTCTAAATAATCAGGCCCGATTTTCTTTTGCATCTACAATGTTAACTTTCTTCTCTGCTGTCAGGGGTGACATTCTTTGAAGTTCTTTCTTCCTGCCTCAATCTCTCTCTTTTTCTCATTCTCTGGAGCTGAATTCAGTGTTTCATATTGGACAAATAGTTCTACCTTAAAATGATATTGTCAGTGCAGAAGGAGGAAAAGGAAATTCTCTTCCTACTTCTGCCCTCTGATTGAAGCACAGGGGCCATACATTGCATAAAGCTCTTTCTTTCCTTGACTGTGCCTCAGCTCTCTCTAAGAAGGGCAAGTTTAGGTTTTTAAAGGCCATTGCCAGCCAAGCAAGCTACCATTCTAATGTCACCAGAAAAACTTCTTCACATGTCCTAAAGAGTAACATATCTTTTGTGGGAGAGTTGGAACACAAATTCATTGTTGGTGGAGCTGTGAGCTGATTCAAACATTCTGCAGAGCAATTTGGAATTATGCCCAAAGGGCTATAAAATTGTGTGCACCTTTTGACCCAGCAATACCACTTCTAGGACTGTATCCCATACAAATGGAAAAAGGACCTATGTGTACAAAAATATTTATAGCAGCAGCTCTTTCTGTGGTGGCCAAGAACTGGAAATTGAGGGGATGCCCATCAATTGGGAAATGGCTAAACAAGTTGTGATATATGAGTGTATAGATATATGAATGAATAGAATACTATTGTGCTATAAGAAATGACAAATAAGTGGACTTCAGAAAAACCTGGAAAGACTTATATGAACTGATGCTGAGTGAAGTGAGTTGAACCAGGAGAACATTATAGGCAGTAACAGCTGCAGTGTGTGAGAATTGATTTTGATCGACAAGAAATTGACTTGATAGCTCTTCTCAGCAATGAAAGGACCTAAAATATTTTCAAAGAACTCATGATGCAAAATGCCATCCACATCCAGAGCAAGACCTATGGAGTTCGAATGCAAAATGAATCAGACTAGTTTCTCTTTTGTTATGTTTTGTTTTTCTCATGGTTTCTTCCATTTGTTTTTTTTTTCCAATTTATTTATTTATTTTTAGTTTTCAACATTCATTTCCACAAGATTTTGAGTTTCAAATTTTCTCCCCATCTCTCCCCTCCACCACCCCAAAACATTGTACATTCTGATTACTCCTTTCCCCAATCTACCCTGCTTTCTATCACACCCCTCCCTTCCCTTATTCCCATCTTGTCTCTTTTCTTGTAGGGCAAGATAGATTTCTACACCCCATTACCTGCATTTCTTATTTCCCAGTTACATACAAAAACAATTCTTAACATTCCTTCCTAAAACTTTGAGTTCTAACTTCTCTCCCTTCCTCCCTCCCCACTCATCCTCACTGAGAAGATAAGCAATTCAATATAGGCTATATACGTGTAGTTTTGCTAAAGACTTCCATAATAGTCATGTTGTAAAAGACTACCTATATTTCTCTCCATCCTATCCTGCCCCCCCATTTTTTCTATTCTTTTGACCTTATCCAGCCTCAAAAGTGTTTACTTCTAATTACCCCCCTCCTCTCATTTGCTCTCCCTTGTATCATCCCCCCATACCCCACCTATCCCCTTCTCCCCTACTTTCCTGTAGTGTAAGATACATTTTCATATCAAATTGAGTGTACATGCTATTCCTTCCTTAAGCCAAATATGATGAGAGTAAACTTCATTTTTTCCCTCTCACTTTCTCCTTTCCCCTTCCATTGAAAAAGTTTTTTCTTGCCTTTTTTTATGAGAGATAATTTGCCCCATTTCATTTCTCCCTTTCTCCTCCAATATAGTCCTCTCTCACCCCTTAATTTTATTTATTTAGATATCATCCCTTCCTGTTCAACTCACCCTGTGCCCTCTGTCCATATATATATATATATATATATATATGTATGTATGTATGTATGTATGTATGTATGTATGTATGTATAATCCCTTCAACTATCCAAATACTGAGAAAAGTTTCAAGAGTTACACATATTGTCTTTCCACATAGGAATGTAAACAATTCAGCTTTAGTAAGTCCCTTATGCTTTCTCTTTCCTGCTTACCTTTTCATGCTTCTCTTGATTCTTGCGTTTGAAAGTCAAATTTTCTTTTCAGCTCTGGTCTTTTCATCAAGAATGCTGGAAAATACTCTATTTCATTGAATGGCCATTTTGTTCCCTTGAACTATTATACTCAGTTTTGCAGGGTAGGTGATTCTTAGTTTTAATCCTAGTTCCTTTGACTTCTGGAATATCATATTCCAAACCCTTTGATCCCTTAATGTAAAAGCTACTAGATCTTGTGTTATCCTGATTCTATTCCCACAATACTTGAATTGTTTCTTTCTGCATTCTTGCAATATTTTCTCCTTGACTTGGGAACTCTGGAATTTGGCTACGATATTCCTAGGAGTTTTTCTTTTCAAATCTCTTTCAGAAAGTGATTGGTAAATTCTTTCAGTATTTATTTTACCCTCTGATTACAGAATTTCAGGGCAGTTTTCCTTCATAATTTCATGAAAGATGATGTCTAGGCCCTTTTTTGATCATGGTTTTCAGGTAGTCCCATAATTTTTAAATTGTCTCTCCTGGATCTATTTTCCAGGTCAGTTGTTTTTCCAAAGAGATATTTCACATTGTCTTCAATTTTTTCATTCTTTTGGTTTTGTTTTATAATTTCTTGGTTTCTCATAAAGTCATTAGCTTCCATTTGCTCCATTCTAATTTTTAAAGAACTGTATTATTCAGTGAGCTTTTGAGCCTTCTTTTTCATTTGTCTAATTCTGTTCTTTAAAGCATTCTTCTCCTCATTGGCTTTTTGGGCCTCTTTTGCAATTTGTCTATTTTTAAAGGTGTTAATTTCTTCAGCATTTTTTTTGATCTCCTTTAGCAAGCTGTTGACTTGCTTTTCACGATTTTCTTGGATCACTCTCATTTCTCTTCCCAATTTTTTCTCCACCTGAGACCATTGCATATTTATTTTGGAGGTTTTGGATGCAGAAGCCTTGACTTTTAGGTCTTCCACTGACGGTATGCATATTTCCTCCTCATCCAAAAGGATGGAAGAAAATACCGGCTCATCAAGAAATTAGCTTTCTATTATCTTATTCTTTTTCCCTTCTTTTTGGGCATTTTCCCAGCCAGTTACTTGACTTTTGAGTTCTTTGTCAAGGGGAGGGTAAACTCTGGGAACCTGTAAGTTCTCAGTTCCTCCAAGGTGGCACAATCAAGGGAGGGGAATATATTCCTCTTCTGGCCTGTGCTGTGTTCTGTGGGCAGGATTCCCTCTCCAGAGCCTCCACCAGCTCCACCACACCATCCAGCACTCCTCCTCACCCCAGGGCCACCATTCAGGGCTGAGATCAAGATCAGCTGCTCAGTTTCCCCAAGGGCTTTAGGCCAGGGTTCCATCAATGGAAGGTGCTGCTGCCTGGGGCCAGGGCTAGAACACTGCATTCCCTTCTCACCTAAGTGAAAGAGTTTTCTCATTGACCTTTGAAGCTGTCTTTGGCTTTTGTGAGTTGAGGAATCTGAGGAAGCTGCTGCTGGTGGTGCCTTGAATACCTCTCCAGTCTGTTCTTGCCATTGCAATGCCCTCACTATACTGCACTCCACTCCACTGGGCACAATAGACTTTTTCTTTTGGCCTTTAAGGCTGCCTTGAGTTAGAAATCTCTTTCATTCTGTTATTTTTTGGATTCTGCTGCTCTAGAATTTGTTTAGAGTCATTTTTTACAGGTATTTTATGGGCTGTGAGAGAGAGGTTCTAGAAGTGTATCCTTCTACTCTGCCATCTTGGCTCCATCCCCCCTCTTCCATTTGTTTTAATTCTGTGCAACATGACTAGTATGAAAATGTGTTTAATAGAAATGTATGTGTAGAGCCCATGTAAAATTGCATGCCATCTTGGGGAGTGAGGAGGGGGAAAAGGGCAGAGAATTTGGAACTTATGGAAGTGATTGTTGAAAACTGAAAACAAACAAGTAAACAAATTTGGCAAACAATTTAAAAATGATTTTTTATTTGTTTAAAAATGGTGCTTTACTTGGTTTCAACTCCTGAAATCATCTGGCCACCTCTAGGCCAAGCTTATCACCTGAAATCTCATCATCCTACCTCCATATCCTCAATTGCTTCTTCCCTCCCCTCTGCATGCTGGGCAAAGCAATGAACTCCTCTGAAGGCCTCCCTTTTTGGAGATTTTTCCAGCTTCTTTTACCAAGTACCTATCGACTGCTCTGCTTAGTTTTGACTCCATGAACATTATGTTCCTCAGGCTTGCAACCATGGTACTCTGCAACAGGCCCACTTTTCAGCTTCCTTTTATGTATTGCTTTCTCCTGTAAGCTCCCTGAGGGCAGGGACTGCCTTTCTTTTACTTATTTGTATCCCTAGCACATAGCCCAGTGCCTGACACACAGTAGGCACTTAATTAATGTTTAATGACTATTATTCACTGTCTTTTCACCTCACTTAATATATTAATAGTTTGAAAGTCCTGTTATTTGCACTACCTGTTTTTACATCAATTGGACTGAGTGGGAGGAAACCATCTCTGCCTATATTACACATATATCTTTCTGTGTGTTTTGCTTATACTTGTTTTTGTGCCTGTTGTTTCATACAAGGAACACATCTGAATACAAACTCCTTGAGAGAATGGAATATTTTGCTCTTGTCTTTGTATCTCTAGCATCTGTCAGTGTCTTGTATGTAAGAAATGCTTAATAAAACCTTGTTGATTAATTGATCACTGATGGTTTCTTTTGGTTTGATAAAATAATTTGTGACTTGTCCTGGGTGATGTAGCTACTAAGTGTCTGAGGCCAGATTTGAACTCAAGAAGATGAACCTTCCTGATTCCAAGTCTGGTGCCCTATCTACTGTACCACCCAGCTGCTCCTTAAATAATGTGCTTAATAACAAATTCAAGGAATTTCAGAATTGGATGGGATCTCAGAGGACATCTTGTATCTGAACAAGTATCCACTCTACAACATCCTAGATTAATTGCCATCTAGTCTTTACTGGAAGACCTCTAAAGGAGGAAAACTTGCTTGTTCCCAAGGAATCCATTCCACTTTGGAATAACTCTTATTGCTAGGGAAAAAATTGTTTTGTTTTGCTTTTCATTCAGCCTAAATATTCCATTTCCCCCAATCTACTCATTAGTTTTAGCTTTGCTCCTTCAGACCAGGAGGAATAAATCAAATGTCTCTCCCATGCAATAGTCCTTTCACTACTTGAAGACAGAGCCCCATGGCCCCTTTCAATCTAGTCCTCTTTTCTAGCTAACCATCTCCATTCCTATGACCTATTCTAATGAATCTTTTGACTGCCATGTCCATTCCTTTATGGGAAGTTCTTTAGTTCCTCAATATTCCTTCTGAAATATAGTACCCAGAATCAAATTATACTCCAGATGTGATCTCTCCAGGTCAGAGAATGGCAGGACTATTATCTCCTGTAGAGTTTGCACTATGCTTCTTTTAATGTGACCTAAGAACACATTAGCTTTCTTTGCAAAACTTGACACCGTCACCTAACATCAAACTGCAATCCACTAAAAAACCTCAAGAACTTTTTCCATACAAGCTGCCATATTTCCCCATCACCACCACTGTGCTGGACTTATGGAATTGATTTTTTGAACCCAAATATAGAAGTTTGCATTTTATTGTTATTATTTTTTACAAGGTTAGATTTATGCCTGTCGAAATTATTCTGACTCATCCAATGTATTACTTATTCCTTTAGTGTTTATATCATTTACACATTAGATAAATATGCTTTTCTGGGTCAGTATTAGCTCAAGGTGGTCAGGTGATTCAGGGTGGGTTGAGATTGGATTGAAATGGAATGCTCACAGACTATCTAAAATAAAACAAAAGGAGGTGTTTTTTTTAACAATAGTGTAGAAGGAACATTTAGCAAGGACACAACATTGATCACAATGGCTACAGCTCCTCCTCCTAATCAGATGGTTCCTCCTAATCCTGAGGGTCCTTGACTCCATCAGTGCTCATCTTTGGCCCTTAGGCAAACAAGAGAATACACTGATTGTTTAAGCCTTAGTTTTCTGGACCAATTAAGTCTCAAGGATGTATTCATCATCTTTGAGGGAAAAATCCAGTCTAGACTACAAGGCAGGGACCTTTCGTGGATGTTGCTCCTACCACTTATGACCAGGTAATTGAGTAATATCTGAAGCAGCACAAATCCAAGCACAGAACCCTATGGTATTTCACTAGAGGACATGTTCCACCATGGCAGCCAGAACAGTAATGTCTATTCTTTGGACCTGGTCACTAAGTTCCAAATCAGACCTATACCTTTGAGGCAGCTCTGAAATAAAGAAGGTAGAGACTGGGAACAAGGAGATCATGTTGGAGACTACCACAGTAGTGAAGGCAATGAGGAAATGAACCAAGGGATCGTGTGAATTGAGAACAGTAAAACTAGAAGCTGTGGATTGTCTCCTGGTCCGATGTTCTTAACAAGAGTGAATCAGAGAGGTTTCCTTTTTATTTTGTGCTGTTTTTTTCTTTTAAACCATAATAACAGTCATAACTACCATTTATAGTCTGTTTCAAAAGTCTTTGATACTCTGTATAGTGTCAGAAAATTTGAAAAGAGCTTTATCTCTGTTATTTTATTTTATCCTGTAATATATACGCATATGTCTGTGTGTGTCTGTGTATACATGTACATATTAAACATATTAACTTTTTTTAAGGTCAATAAAAATGAGAATTGTAAAGGGAACAGATGGGGAAAACATTGTGGAAGTAATATTCACACAACTTGGCAATTGATTAGATATATCTAAGTGGAATTTGGGAAAAGAGAGTTCAGGAGTGGAATTAGAAAAAGAGCAGTCAAACAAGTTGGAAGGATAGTGAAGGGTCAGGGATTACCGCAAAGGTACAACCAGCATGACTGGAAAGATGGTACTAACCTTAATAGAAATAAGCAACGTCAGAGCAAGGGGGATTTAAAGGTGTGAGGAAGATAAATTACTTTGGAAACATTGAGCTTGGGGTCAACAGGGCATTCAGATAGATTATATAGAGCCAGAAGAAAAGAAAACTGATCGCATACCCTCAGAGTTATGCTTAGAACTTAAGCTAGCGGTCACCCACAGGGAATCAATGTGTGAGTTCAAGTTCAGGTCAGAAAGTGATGCTCTGGAAAGGATGATACACAGTAGAAAAGGAAAGGACAGAAGAAAAGCTAAAAATATTGCAAATGTATAGCATTAACAAAAATTGGCCATTGGTTGAATGGTTGGAACTAGTGAGAAGATGAAAAAGATCCAAGTTTACAGCCCAAGTGAGAGGAAGCATGGTGGTTTTATCAACAACAAAAAAGGAGAAATCAAAGAAAGGAGTAAGTTTGGGGAGGAAAAGTGGGTTCTGTCATGAAAATATAGAATGTGATCAGTTTGTGGGACATCTGTGTGGAGAAATAAGGCAAGCAGTTGGAATTCTGGACAGGAATGACCGAGAGAAGTTCAGAGTAGAGATACAGATGTGGCAATCCTCAGAATAATGCTGTTTGAATTGATGGAAGTAGATGAGATCAGAAGGGGCCTATATAAAGAGAAAGAAGAGAAAAGGGGTGTCTATGCTTAAGGGGAGGGAGAATCAGGATGAGCCAAAAGAGGACATGGAAAAAGAAAGGTCAAATGGGAGGAGATTCCATGAGAATAGAGTGTCCTGGAAATAGTGGGAGGAGATAATTTTAAAAAGGATAGGGGTGGAGAATACTGTCAGAAGTATCAGAGAATAAAAGGATGACAGAAGCAGAAAAAAAAAAAAGTCCCTACATTTAACAATAAGGTCATTAATGACCTCAGAAAGACTTGTTTCAGGAAAATATTGGGGATAGCAGCCAAATTCTAAAGGACTGAGAAGTGAGTGTGTGATGAGGAAATGGAAGCAGCCAAGTTTAGTCTATTTTCTGGAAATTTGGCAGGGAATGGGAGGTAAAAGATGGGAAAATAATTTGATGGGGTAGCAGGGTCTCTTCTTAAAGTCATAATGGTAGAGAGTAAAAAGCATTGTATAAAGTGGTAATGATAATTTTGTATATTGGATGTCACAGGACTATTATGAGAATGAAATAGAATAAAATTCTGAAAAGTTAGGCATTAGACCTGAGATTTTACTGGTATAGGGAATTCCTGAATGAAGAAACTAGCTTTGTGCATGTTATTTCCTTCTCTGAGATTTATAGGAAGTTTCCTGGAGCACTGAGTGGTTAATTGACTTAGCAAGAGTTAGAATTAGAATAAAGGGGTTAGTAAAGAATATGAAAAGGAAAGATTTTGAATAAATATTGTGGGGAATGTGGCGGTCAGCATATGTTTTAAAAGGATTTTCATACATCAGTTAGGGCCCAGCTGAAGTTAGATACCATAAATTAATATTGAATTGTATTTGAAGATTTTTTTTCAGATGTATTTGAGTGGGAGTCAGAGAAGAAACTGGTGGAAGGAGTAACATGGAAGTGAGCATTATCAGCCAGGTTATGTAGGAATGTCAAGAATGTAAGGGACTCATGGAAAGAAAGGCATTAGTGAAGATAAAGTCAATAATAACAGGTGACATTTAGATAGAACTTTAAGCAGATCACTTGATTTTTCTTATTTAAGTGTTACAATAGATCAATATCATAGGATATTGATATCCTCATGATACAACTGAAAAAAATGCAGCTCAATAACGTTAAATGACTTGCCTCTGGTTACACCTTGTAAATATTGAAGGCAAGTTCTAAATGTAGATTTTTTTTTTGGCTCCATTTCCTGAACTTTATCTGCCTCCTCACATGGCCCGCCTAAGGTTGAATGGAGAAGACAAGGGCAGGGTATGGTTGATAAACTGGGAGAAGACAAAATAATTTTGGACTGACTATAACAAAGGCCAGGAACAGAAGCAGCAGAGGTGGGAATGATATGGAATTATTATTATTATTTTTAAATCCTGTGTTATATAAAAATGATTTATTGATGACCCAGATTCTCCTCCTATATCTCCAGGCATGGGGAACCCGATATATCCTAAGGTTACTTGTACCACTTTTAATACCTCCACAGCCTTAAGAAATTTTTATTTATTTTGGCTTGAATTTGTCATCCTCCAATTTCCCTCCATTTGTTATATTTTTGCCTTCTTGATTAAAGCAGAAGGTCTATCGATTTCCTTGCACATTACTTCCTTACAATTACTTGACAACACTTGTTGTATCTACCTTTATGTATTTTCTTTGCCAGAGTAAAATCTCCTGCTCCTTCACCTGATGTTTATATCTAGCAATTTTTAGTTTCCATACCACCCTGGTCACCCTTTCCTAGATGCACTCAAGCTGGTCCATGCCCAAGGGTGTGCTGACAAATGTTAGCAACTGGTTCTCTGAAAATGAAATACATGCATGACATCCTTTTAAGTTTATCTGCATTGTTAACATTCTCTCCTTAACTTTAATAAGTCTAGACTACCAACCAAGAATAACTGAAGTCCTGATTTGTAGTATTTGCATATTTCTGAGATGTAAATTCTCATATTGAACACTTAACAACTAGTTCTTAAAAGCTAGTTGGCTTTCAAGCTGGCTCTAGCACACCCTTGTTATGTCCCTCCCTCCTAAAGAGAGTGAGATCTTCCAAATGTTGATCAGGCCTCATACTTGGGGTGGCGGAAGGCCCCGTGGTAGAGAATGACAATTTCAATAAAGCATTTGAAAAAAGAGTCCTCTATGTCCAATTGAAGTATTATACTATTTCCTGGTATCAGTATGGACAAAATGGAGAGAAGAATATAGAATTAGATGACAAATCATACCCAAAGAGTTTTGATTAGGTGACTGATATTAAAGCTGGGTGAAGGTCTCCAGTGGATTATTAAAGCATTGTCTCATTTTCTGTTCTGCTCAACATTTTTATCAGTCACTTTAATAAAGGAGAAGATGACTTAATTAAATTTGGGGGAATAACATAAGGATAGGTTGAACAGCTCAACTGGGATCCAAAAAGATTTCAGTGGGTAAGAATAACAGGACAAATTTCACAAAAAGAATAAATAAAGAAAATACTGCACATAGGATTTTAAAAAAATAAGTCCACAGTTCCAGGTTGGGGAACGCATTTAGAGCAGCTTATGTGAAAAAGATTTTGGAATTTTCAAATACTGCATTCTGAAAATGGGTCAACAATTTAATTATACAGATAAAATACATTCAATATTGCAAGAATATTGTATTATCTAAAATAAAAAAGCTGACAGTCCTAATGTAGGCTTCATTTGACAAAGAAATCCAAATTCTAGAATATTTTGTTAGGATGGTAATGTAGAAATGGCAAGAATGTAAGGGATTCATGGGTGGAAAAGAAGGCATTAGTAAAGGGTCTGATCATAGACTCAATAATAACAGGTACCATTTAGACAGAGCTTTAAGGAATGCAAATCCCTTGACTTTTCTTATTTAAGTGTTACAACAAATCAATTATCATAGGAACTGTGGGTATTATCCTCATGTTTCAACTGAAAAAATTGATGGATCATGATCAAACAAGACAGTGTAAGTCCAATGAAGAAGAAAAGGGACAATTATGTAAAGAGACTAATGGGGATGCACAAGGGACTCTACTGGATTCTATTTTTTAAAAGATATGAAAAACGTAGAGGTACCCAATCATAGATAACAGAAGAATAAAACAAGAATGGCATATTTCTGAAGGGATAGTTTCAGAAGTACTAAAATGAAATCTGAGTTGAGCTCATCAAAGAAAATCTTAGAGAACAATATGGGTGAGTTTGGGAAACTCTAATGGGGAAAAAGGAGGATCAAAGCAATGTGAAATTGTTGAGGTAATCATGATAAATGATTCAGAGAAGACAAAACTACTCAATATTTATTTTACTTCTGTTTTCTCTGCCAAGGAAAATAATCTTTGGACTGGGAAGAATAAAAACAGCTAAATGAGAGTTAAATCAAAGATATACAGGCAAATAGAAAGAAAGAATTAGCTACTTTTTCATGATTTCAAGCTGTCATAGTACCTAGTACTTATTACAATGCCCCAATAGTCCCCGGGATAGTGAAAGAACTGAAGGAGGTGATGGCTAAGTCAGTGGCATCTATCTTTGTAAGAATGGAAAAGATAGAGGAGGATTAGAGCACGGTAAACATCCCAGTTTCCGAAAGAGAAGGCAGTGGAATCTCCAAAACATTGATCAATGAATTCTACTTCAACTCCTGAGAAATATTTGGGATTTTAGGGATAGCTGAAGTCTATCTCAGAAAGGAAGCTGTGAACCCAAAGAGCAAAAGTTAAATGAGAGAATGAAATGATGCAAAATGCTTTGCAAATCTAAAAGCATTATATACATGCTAACTAGTATTGTTATTATTGGCAAGCTTGGCTTTAACATAACAGGTTATTCAAGACTTTTTTCGACAGGATTAAACTAGTAGATGAGGGAATACGTTATAGGATTTCAGCAAAGCTTTTGATAATATCTCTCATATTAATCTTGTGGACAAGACTGAAACATCTAAGATAGCCGATTATATAACTAGGTAGATTTAGAATTTGGTTGAATGACCAGACCCAAAGGAGGCTCATTAATGTCATTGTTTATTTAAATGTATTTCCCTACTAGAGTGCCTCAGAGATTTATCCTTGGCCCTGTATTATTTAACGTTATTAATTAATTGGTTGAGCTACTTGTCATATTAAGTATATTTGTAGAATACGGAAGCAAAATTAACATGTTATATGATAGAACCTGGATTTCAAAATATTTTTGACAATCATGAACTTTGAAAACTAATAAGAATAAATATAAAGTTATATACTGAGTTTCCAAGTATTAACTTCACAAATACAAGACAAGAAAAATGTGACTAAATAGCAACTTGTTTAAATTTAATTCAAGGTAATTCAATAAATGATTAAGCATTTGCTGTTTGTGTGAGATTCATATAACTAGTCATTGGGGATAGAAAGACAAAATAAAAGTCCCTGACTTCAAAGTGCTTAAATCATTCTTGGAGAGAAACAACAAGTACCAAGTTAAGTAAATACCAAATTTCTATATAGCCCTTCCTCTTGAGCCACTATATCAATTCCTACTACATCATTAAGTTCTTAAAGGGGAGAATACTACTTTCCTTTGGATTCTAGGAGTGATTCTGAAGGCTTGTGGCTTATAACATCCAGTTATTGAGCCCATATCTGATGTGACTCCCCCACCCCCAATTTCAATCAACCAGTTGACATTAGTTAGCTTTTAGAAAAAAATTCTATTTACTAAGGTGCCATGAAAAAGACAATAGTTACAAAATATTTCCCCCAATGTTATGCATATGAAGACCCCAGGGAAGACTTAGCTCAAATTTTAAGTTCATGGCAGTGTATTAAGTGACACATATGGCCAAGGATGAACTCCTATCTCTTCCTGGAAGTCTTCTTTGCCCTTTGGACAGTCCTCATTAGATACCCTATAGGCATAGCTCTCTTCTGGGCTCTGAGGATTGATGCCTTTCTTTAGTGCATAGGCAGCATGTCTCTCATTCACAAGCTGTCAAGATCCTTGAAGTTCATGTTTGTTCTTCGTTGCTGAAGAAGACCATGCCATCAGGGAAATGATAACATGACTTGCACTTGACTTTGTTTTGAGTGAAGGAGGGCTGTGCAGATCACCAGCCTCACTTCTTCTCCAGATCCATCTGAATCCAGTGACCTGATATTCCTCAGGATGACTGGAGATGGCCCAGGATGCATTGGGAGACCTTGGACCCTTTAGGCCAAGATCTTTGCAGGGACTCATTTAGGATGAGGCAACGCCCATTCACTGAATAGGCCTGTTTAAGAAGTAAGCCAGGGCATGGCCCCTTTAATGAAGTCCAGAAAAACAAAGACATCAGGCTGGGTGGGAAACAGCAACAGTTACTATTGGTAATTGCTCTAAAGCTAGTGGGGTCCAGAGCCCTTGGTAGGTGCCCTGTGGAGTCCCAGTTGCAGAGTGTAGTAGGTTTAAGATTTTGGGAGAGGACAGGAAGAGGGAGAGGGAGAGGAAAAGGGAAGAAGAAAGAGGAAAGAGAAAAAGAAAGGAGGCAGTAAAACCCAAGTCAACAGGGCAACTTTTGAACATCCTAATTTACCTTCCTTTGGAGAGGAGAAGGAAGGGGAGGGAGAGGCAGACAGGAGAGGAGGAGGTGAGGTACCCAGCTAGCTTTCAGCCAGCTGCATCTGCTCACAGGATTGTGTTCATCCTTCATTGCCGAAGAAGACCATGGCATCAGAGAAATGATGACATGACTTGCACTTGACTTTGTTTTGAGTGAAGGAGGGCTGTGCAGGTCACCACCCTCACTTCTCCTCCAGAGTCATCTGAATCCCGAAGTTGATGCTGTTCTCAAAGGAACTGTTTTCTGCCTCTACAGGCAGTTCCTCTTTCCATTACTACCCCTTCAGTGGAGTCTACTACTGACTGTTTTCCAGTGGTACTTCTGATTGTTTGAACAGATCTCTTGAAATCCTAAGTTATCTTAACATTCCTCTCTTGGAATAATACTCATTCACTTTTGAGATAAGCATTAAGTAACAACTGTAAGTCACCAGGTCATTTAGCTCTGAAACCAATTAGAAATCTTGGTGATATCACCATGTTGCACCAGACTTTCAATAACTCATGGCTAGATGTAGGTTCATGTGTGTGTGTGTGTGTGTGTGTGTGTGTGTGTGTGTGTGTGTATGAGAAAAGGCAAATCTGAGCATTTTGAGGGACTGGACCCTCATTGGCCAATTCTTCCCTTCCCTCTTAACATATACAGAGTAATTTTAATAAGGAGAGAATATTGATAACTAAGGGTATCAGGAAAGGTCTCCTTTATGAATAGGCACCTGTGTTGAACTTTGTAAGAAACTTGAGATTTTGTGAGGTAGAAAACATTCCAGACATGGAAGACTATTTGTACAAAGCAAGAGAGGTAGAAAATGGGATGTCAAGCAATAGAATGAGCTATCACGACTGATAGACTGGAACAGAAAGCTCATGAAGGGGTATAATATGAAATATGACTACTGAGGTAAGTGAGAATCAGCCTGAAAGCCTTACAATTCTAAGTTGTGGATTTTTGATTTTACTGTAGAGGTTAGTTAATAGGGAGTCACTGGAACTACTTGGCATGGAGATTGGGGTCATATCTGTGTTTTAAGAATATCAACTTGAAGATAAGGAAGGAAACTATATCCTGCCAAAAGTCACCATATATGGCAAAGCAATTTCATTACTAAACATACATGCTCCAAGTGGTATAGCATCCAGATTCTTAGAGGAGAAATTAAGGGAGTTACAGGAAGAAATAGACAGCAAAACTATAGCAATGGGGGAACTCAACCTCTCCCTCTCTGAACTTGATAAATCTAACCTCAAAATAAACAAGAAAGAAGTTAAGGAGGTGAATAAACCTCTGGATAAGGTAGATATGATAGATCTCTGGAGAAAATTGAATGGGGATTGAATGGCACATGGCACATATACAAAAACTGACCATGTACTAGGACATAAAAATATCACAATCCAGTACGGAAAGGCAGAGATAGTCAATGCATCCTTCTCAGATTATAATGCAATGAAAACTATATATAATCAAAGGCCATGGAAAGATAAACCAAAAACTAATTGGAAACTAAATAATCTAATCCTAAAGAATGAGTGGTTAAACAACAAATCATACAAACAATCAACAACTTCATTCAAGAGAACAACAATAATGAGACAGCTTACCAAACCTTATGGGATACTGCAAAAGCAGTTCTTAGAGGAAGTTTTATATCTTTGAATGCCTACATGAATAAAATAGAGAAAGAGGAGATCAATGAATTGGGTATGCAGCTGAAAAATCTAGAAAAAGTACAAATTGAAAATTCCCAAGTAAATGCCAAATTAATAATACTGAAAATCAAAGGAGAGATTGATAAAATTGAAATTAAGAAAACTAGTAAACTAATAAATAAAACTAAGAATTGGCTTAATGAAAAAACTAATAAAATTGATAAACCTTTGGTCAATTTGACTAAAAATAGAAAATCAAATTACCAATATCAAAAAGGAAAAGGATGAACTAACTTCCAATGAGGAGGAAATTAAAACAATAATTAGAAATTACTTTGCCCAACTGAATGCCCATAAATTTGACAATCTAAATGAGATGAATGATTATTTTTAAAACTATAAATTGCTCAGATTAACAGAAGAGGAAGTTGAATACTTAAATACCCCATCTCAGAAAAAGAAGTTGAACAAGCCATCAATGAACTCCCTAGGAAAAAATCTCCAGGGCCAGAGGGATTTATAAGTGAGTTCCATCAAACATTTAAAGAACAATTGATTCCAATACTATATAGACTATTTGGGAAATTTGGGGAAGAAGGAGTCCTATCAAATTCTTTTTATGATTGGAAATATGGTTCTGATTCCTAAACCAGGAAGAGCCAAAACAGAGAAAGAAAATTATAGACCAATTTCTGTAATGAATATAGATGCAAAAATTTTAAATAAGATATTAGCAAAAAGAATATAGCAACTTATCACAAGAGGGATACATTATGATCAAGTAGGATTTATATCAGGAATACAGGGCTGGTTCAATATTAGGAAAACTATTGGCATTATTGATCATATCACCAACAAAACCAACAGAAACCACATGATTATCTCAATAGATACAAAAATAGTTTTTGACAAAATAGAACACCCATTCCTACTGAAACACTGGAGAGCATAGGAATAAATGGAACTTTCCATAAAATAATACCATCAGCAAGCATTATATGCAATGGAGACAAGCTAGATGCATTTCCATTAAGATCAGGGGTGAAACAAGGATGTCATTATCTCCACTGTTATTCAATATGGTATTAGAAATGCTAGCTGTAGCAATAAGAGAAGAAAAAGAAACTGAAGGAAATAGAATAGTGGAGAAGAAAGTAAGTTATCACTTTTTGCATATGATATGATAATATACTTAGAGTACCCCAGAGAATCAAGTAAAAAACTACTTGAAAAAATAAATAATTTTGGCAAAGTTGTAGGTTACAAAATAAACCCACATAAATCATCAGTATTCCTATATATTATTAACAAAGTCTAACAGGATGAGATAGAAAGAGAAATTTCACATAAAGCTACGGTAGGCACTATAAAATATCTGGAAGTTTGCCTGCCAAAACAAGCCCAGGGACTATTGAAATGCAATTGCAAAACACTTTTTGCACAAATAAAGTCAGATCTAAGTAAGTGGACACACATCAATTGCTTGTGGGTAGGTCGAGCTAATATAATAAAAAGGACAATTCTACCTAAATTAATTTACATATTCAGTGCCATATCAATTAAACTACCAGAAAATTATTTTCTAGAGCTAGAAAAAATAAAATGAAAATTCAAATGGAAGAACAAAAGGTCCAGGATATCAAGGGAACTAATGAAAAGAAATGGTAGGGAAAGTGGCCTAGCCCTACCAGATCTCAAATTGCGTTATAAAGCAGAAATCATCAAAACCACTTGGTACGGGCAAAGAAACAGAGGGGTAGACCCAGTGGAATAGGTTAAATACTCAAGATATAGTAGTCAATTAATATAGTTTGATAAACCTAAGGACCCCAGCTTCTTAACAGTGTGGCAGAAACTGGGCATAGACCAAGTTCCCAAGAATAAAGTCCAAATGCATACATGACCTAGGTATAAACACTGATAATATAAACAAATTAGGGGGAGCAAGAGATAGTGTATTTGTCAGATTTATGGAGAATGGAGAAATTTTTGACCAAACAAAAGATAGAGAACATTATGAAGTGCAAAATGGATAATTCTGATTACATTAAATTGAAAAGGTTTTGCACAACCAAACCCAATGCAACCAAGATTAGGAGGGAAGCAGAAAACTGGGAAAGAATTTGTGAACTAGTATCTGTGATAAAGACCTCATTTCTAAAGTATATAGAGAACTGAGTCAAATGTACAAGAATACAAATCATTTCCCAATTGATAAATGATCAAAGGATATGAACAGTCAGTTTTCAGAGGAAGAAATTAAAGCTATCTATAGTCATTGGAAAAAAATGCTATAAATCACTATTGTTTAGAGGGATGCAATTCAAAACAACTCTGAGATACCACATCATACCTATCAGATTGGCTAACATGACAAAAGAGGAAGGTGATAAATGTTGGAGAAGATATGGGAGAGTTGGAACACTAATTCATTGTTGGTGGAGCTGTGAGCTGACCCAACCATTCTGGAGAACAATTTGGAACTATTCCAAAAGGACTACAAAAATGTGCATACCCTTTGACCCAGCAATATCGCTTCTGGGACTCTATCCCAAAGAGATGACAGAAACGGGAAGTGGTCCCACATATACAAAAATATTTATAGCAATTCTCTTTGTATTTGCCAAAAACTGGAAATCAAAGGGATGGCCATCAATTGGGGAATGACTGAACAAGTTGTGGTATATGAATGTAATGGTATACTATCGTTCTATAAGAAATGATGAACAGGAAGACTTCAGAGAGGCCTGGAAAGACATATGAACTGATGTTGAGTAAAAAGAGCAGAATCAGGACAGCTTTGTACACAGCAACAACCACAGTGTGCGAGGAATTTTTTCTGGTAGACTTAGTAATTCGTTGCAATGCAGGGACTTAAAAAATTCCCAATGGACTCTTGAGGCAAAATATCTTCCACATCCAGAGAAGGAATTGTGGAATTGGATAGCAGAATGAAGCAGACCATTTTCTTTTGTATTATGCTTTGTTTTGTTTTATGGTTTCTCCCATTCATTTTAATTAATTCAATTTAATTTTAATTAATTCAATTTAATTTCTATGCAACATAACTAAGATGAAAATATTTTTAATAGGAATGTATGTGTAGAACCTATATAAGATTGTGTACCATTTCAGGGAGGGTTTGGGGAGGGATGGGGAAAGGAGGTGGAGGGAGGGGAAAAAAAATATAAGATATATGGAAGTGATTGTAGAGTAGTGAAAACAAATAAAATAATTTAATAAAAAAAGAATATCAGCTTGTCAGCTGTGTGGAAATGAAAGTAAACGTTGCATAGTGAAGAGGAAATAGACGTATTATTAAAATAAGATTGTCCAGAACTGACAGATGATTGGATGTGAAGGATGAAGAAGAATTGAGATAACTCTGAAAATGTAAAATTGGGTGACCAGGAAGTTGGTGGAATCAGCAGCAGAAATGGGGAAGGGAAGAGGGATGGTCAAACAAATGGTATGAGGGTTTTGACGGATTACAAATTCACTTTGGGTCAATTTAAGTTGCACTAAAAAGAGCTATCATATCTGGACTGAGGGAGTTTGCATCCCCACTGTACTCTGCTCTGGCAAGAACCCATGTGATATGTTAAGGGATGACCTTCATTGATTACAGACAACTTTATTTGAAGGATATTAAGAAAGTATTTATTAGATACTCTACTGCAGCAGATCCATGAGAGAGAGGTGAAAGGTTTTACAAGTCAAAGATAAGATTGTTTATTCTTGAAGTAATATAGAACCAGTCAAGATTATTGAATAGGGAGGTTGTGTCACAGTCAGACCCATACTTCAGGAAAATGGCTTTTAGTTGGTAAATGAAGGATGGATTGTAGAGAGAAGAGCCTTTATTCACCAAGACCAGTCAACAGGCTATTGCATTAATTCTGGCATGAGGTGATGAGAGTATTTAGAAGGGTAGAGGCATGCAAGATGGTTGGGCTTGTCCTTCATTTTTGAAGTGGACCATGATATCAGGGAAATGATGACATGACTTGCAGTTGACATTTATTTGAGAGAGGGAGGGCTGTACAAGGTCACCAGACTTTTTCTTCCAGAGCCATCTGGCTCTAGTAGCCAGATACTGATCAGGATATCTAGAAATAGCCCAGGATGCAATGGGGAACCCTGGCCCTTTTAGACTAGCATGTGAAATGCACAAATTTAGAGAATCCATCTCACATATTCACATGGACTTCTCATGTCTGACCTGTGGTAGAACATGCCAAGCTCATATCTGGTCTGATCAGCCACAACTGGAAGCATTGTAACATGATTCTAACATAGTGATGTCATCTTTGGTCCTCCTTGAGAAGTCAAGACAACAACCAACTGAACATGACTTTCATGTGGAGAGAAAATGATCTGTTGTATAGATTTAAGGACTCAGATCTGTCAAGACAGATGCCTCTGGTGTGTGTGAACAGTTTGTTATAAAAAAGCAGAAAAAATGTTTTATTTATTAAAAAAGTAGAGAAAAATTAAGTGTAAAGAAAAAAGGTTTCAAGACCATGAAAGTGGTTGGTGATGATATAGAAACCTTCAGAGGTACAAGTGTGAAAATTTGCAAATATAATTTTATGATTAAAGAGGTTAAGACCAAACAAAACGAGAAATCATGCAAACATTTGGAAACTGATTTAAATGGACTACTGATTTGATGAGGGAAATTGAATGAGTTGTTATTTTGTGTTCATCCTTCCTTTTCAAAGAAGACCATGACATCAGAGAAATGATGACATGACTTGCATTTGACTTTGTCTTGAGTGAGTGAAGGCTGTGCAGGTCACCAGCCTCACTTTCTCCTCTTGAGTCATCTGGATCCAGTGACCAGATGTTCATCAGGATGACTGGAGATGGCCCAGGATGCAATGGGAGTCCTTGAACTTTTTAGGCTGGCCTTTTCAGGTACTCAGAGGGAGGATGAGCAAAAGAAGAAAATGACAAAAGCTGAAAGGGAAAAGGCAACAGTTACTATTGATAATCATTCTAAGCCAGGAGGGTTCAGAGAACAGTCTTAAGTGGAGTTTAACCTATTGTTGTCCAATCTATGGGCTTTAGAGTGCATCAGGTTTAAAGTTTTGGGAAAGACAAGAAAGACAGAAATTGTATGTCTCCCGGGATTTTAGAAGTGAAGGAAAACTTAGATATTATCTAGTTTAACTCCTTGAATATCCTCTCATTTTATAAATAAAAAAAATTGAATTCCAGAGAAAAAAATAAACATTATGCTAAATGCTTTTCAAATATTATCTTATTTGATCCTTAAAACAATCCTGCAAGGTAGATGCTATTATTTCCCCCATTTTGCAGTTGAGGAAACTGAGGTAGAAAGCAGTTAAGTGATTTGCCAAAGAGTTATACATTTAATAAATGTCTGAAGCAAGATTTGAACTCAGGTCTATACATTGCATCACCTATAGATGCCTTCAACTCTAGAGATTTTAAGTGAGTCATCTCACACAATTAGTGGCAGAACATGGACAAGAAACTAGGTCTCTTGAGTTCTAGACCTGAGTTCTTTCTCTTCAACTAACAATTTTAAAGAAGAGACAGGGTGGTATACTAGAAAGATACTTCTAAGTTTCTATGGATGGAGACACATGAGAAAAGTTTTTCTTAGTTTAGAGGACAAAAAACTGCAAAACCACTTCAGAAGATACAATGACAAGAAATGGATTGAGAAATTAATCTTGGATATCATGATCATGGGAGAAGGACTCTTGATCTTGAATACTTATGTTTGCATACCAGATGTGTGCCAAGATAACAATAGTAGCCCATCTATTAACTTTGGGAAAGACAGTCATGTTTTGGTACTTGAAGTAAAGTGATAGGAATGGCTGGATTAGTTCTATGTCATGACCCTGCTAATCCTGACTTTTTGGTTTTCTCTCTCTTTCACATAAACACTCACATTTTTCTTTTAACATATGGATCAATATTCCCTACCAGGGTGGTGGAGTTGGGTGGGAACTCCCACAGCTGCTTCTGCACTGTGCAGGAGAGCTGCCAAAGCGGAGGGCTGGGTGCAGGTGCACAGATGGCTTGTTTTGAAGGCTTGCATCGTCCCTAGTGATATCCAGTGTCTTACTTAGGAAAGTCCTAAAAAGCGTAGCATGCAACACATTTGCCGAGTATTGATGGCATACAGCTCTTTCCATGTCAACAGGAAAATTTCCAGGAGTCCACACTGTATAACATCTGAAATCTATTGCATCCAAGGTCTGCCTTGTCAAGACATCACAACAACTTAAAAAATTATAGCATTCACCTGATATTATGGCACCTGTCCAGCCGTATGGTTCCTTTTAGTCCTTTGTGTCAGCCATATCCCTTATGACCATGTAAAAGATTGGATCTTTGAGTTTTTTCTATTAGTCCTTTGCCAGATGGAAGCAAGAAGTCATAAGAAAGAATATATTTTTAGAGACAGAAATCTCTTCCACTTGTCAATCTAAAAATATTTCCATTACTTTGACTTTGCAATTTTGCTCTTGGAGCTCGAAGTCCCAGGTCTGAGTGCCTATTCTACCACTCACTAGTCAGGGAAGCCTCAGTTTTCTCACATGCAAAATGGGGATACTCATGCCTGCCAACCTATCTTATCAAAAAGACAGAATGAGATATGATGTATAAAATCACTTGGACAGTTATAAATATCACTAAGATTTCAAACTCAGCACAAGCTGACACAGTGACATAGACAGCCAAGAAAGTAAATGACCTAAACTGAATTAGGAGGGTCATAGGATACAGGAAAATGAACGCTGTATTCTATCCTTTCCAAGTGACCTCTGGTTTACTGTGTTCTGTTATGTTACCCCATTTTGTCGAGGGCCTTGACAAGATGAAGCAACAAAAAGAAAGCAAATAGAATACCAAGAGCACCATAATAAATGATGGTAAAGATACAATTTTGGGTCACTATCATTGTTTTCAACTATTTGATGAGTTAGCATGTGGAAGAGAGATTAGATTTAATCTTAGTCACAAAGAGTGGAATCAGAAACAAGGGGTGAAAGCTGCAGAAATGCCAACTACCTAAACCTAAGGAAACACCACTTAACCACTGGGCTTTCCAAAGGTGAGTGTAGCTTCCATAGCTTTAGGTTGACCCTTACTGGAAATATTTATTATTAGGCTTGTTAGAGATGTTGTAGAAGGAATGCAGGATCCAATTTGAACTAGATGACCTCTGAGTTCTATGACAGCATTAATACAAATGTATTCTTACAAGGATCAAAAACAAGGGTGTTTTGGAAATAGCTCCAACAAGCTAATAAGAAGTGATTGTTACACATTTTCAGTGTGAGTGTTTATGCCTTGAAAATCTGTGAATGCTACAAATCGGGACTTGACTAATTGTATAGTTGATTTGTAGACTTGAGGAAGTAATGGTAAAATGTTGATATTGCAGATTAAACTTAAAAATGTCATGTGTGCATTTATTTTTCTGTATAATCAGTTATTAAATCTTTACTAGCACAACCCTAGTTAGGAGGGACCTTAGAGATATGCTGCCCTTATCTGCTCCCTTTATAGATATAAATCTGAAAACCAGAAAGAAAAAAAAAAAGTTCTGACTTGCCTAAGACCAAAGGCAAGAAATAGCGGAGCCTTTATCTGAACTCAGTCATCTGACTCCAAATTCATTGATCTTTCATTAAAAGGAAATTGAGTGGTACTGGAGATCTAGTGCTGCACTTTGAATTAGGAAGACCTGAATTCAAATCCTGCCTCAAACATTTAGCTGGGTGTCTTTGGGGGAATTACTTGAATTCATTCATCCTTGGTTTCTTCATTTGTAAAATAGTGAGAATAGTAGCACCTATCTCACAGTTGTCATGAGGATCAAGTGAGAAATTAATCTTACAGCATTATATAATCATCTCATGTTCTTAGGAAATTGACTTTGGGTGCTTTTGTAACGCCCACATCCATCGATTGGGAATTTGAACCTCTTGCACATGGGGAAATTGCAAGACCATCTTCCTCTTGGAAAAAATGACCTTCTTGATCACAACGTCTCCCCTGTCAGCTAACTCCTCTGGAACTTTAAGAAATGAGAGAAAATTTATGATGGGTGAGAGAATTCCTGGAAAGATAAATTGATAGACTCACAGAAACTCAAAGAAACTTTAGAGGTCAACTTTCCTGACTTGATCATGGCTAGATAGTAGAGGGATCAAGATTAGAGGCTATTTCTCCTAACTCTCAGACTAATAATATAATTTTAATGTGGACATCAGCTTCTGTACTAAAATGGACTATCTAGATACCAGGATATTGTAAGAAGCTACTAACAATAAATCTGGCTGTCGACTGATTAGGCTACAGCCTACACTTTGTTGTTATCCAGATGTTTTCTCAGTTGTGTCTGACTCTTTGTGACCCCATATCTTTCTTGGCAGAGATACTGGAGTGGTTTGCCATTTCCTTCTCCAGCTCATTTTACAGAGGAGGAAACTGAGGCAAGCAGGGCAAATTGACTTGCTTAGGTTCGCACAGCTAGTGTCTGAAACCAATTTAGGAAGATGAGTCTTCCTGATTCCAAGCCCAAAGGCCTATTCATTATACTGCCTATGGTTTGCTAATAATATTAATGATATTAATGATAACAGCATTCACATAGAACTATAAGGATTGCAGAACCCTTCCCAAATATTACCTCTTTTATTCCACACTACTTTTCTTATCAATAAATACCTCATAACTGAAATTCTATCATTTTAAGTCCATTCTTCTTACAGATTAAGGCATTGCTTTCTGTTAAGTTACAAATAATTTTAGAATAAATAATATATTAAACTGATATTTGATATCTATCTTTTAGCATTAGTTTATAATATGCTTTATAATATTTAGGGAGCACATTTTGATGACTCAGGGAAGAGGTGAGAAAAATAGACTCATTTATACTTTATGTGATGTTGGGAAAGGACAAATGTGGTACAAGAGGAGAGATCAGGGCTTAAGATGCTGCATTCTAGCTTTCATGCTTATTAGCTTTCCACAGGAACCTAATACTCTGCCCCTGGTACCCCAGGCTCTGATAGGTGAACTTTCACCTTATCTTGGCAACAGCCAGGCCCCAAATTCCCCTCCTTCTCCACACCATGCAACTATCCCATCTTTACCTCCTGCTTTTATTTTCTTTATCTTCCTCTGTTAGAATGAAAACTTGAAAATGGGGACTGCCTTGCTAGTTTATATCTGTATGCCCATTACTTAGTGCTGAGGCTGAAACTTTATGAGTGCTTCATAAATGTTCTGCAGGACAACGGGGTGGTATAGTGGATAGAGTGCTGGGCCTGGAGTCTGGGAGACCTGAGTTCAAATCCAGCCTCAGACATTCAATTTGATTCTGAGCAAGTCATTTAACCCTGTTTGCCTCAGTTTCCTCATCTATAAAATGAGCTAGAGAAGTAAATGTCAAAGCAATCTAGTGTCTTTGCCAAGAAAACCCCAAATGGGCCTACAAAATGTTGGATATGATTGAAATAATTAAACAAAGAAAGCAAGCTTGGAATAATTTATAACTTTTTGTCTTATCCACGTCTCTAAAAATTCCAATTTAAACGAAAGATGACAAGTTCTCTTATTCTCAAAGAAAGCTGACAAGAAAAATAGATAATATTTATGTAGGGCTTTAAGGTTTGTAAAGTTCATATATCTATATATATGTGTGTGTATATATATGTGTATATGGATATGTGTGCATGTATATGTACATTCATACATGTATGTATGTATGTGTATATATATGTTTGCATTTGATCCTCATAACAACCCTGTAAAAGTAGGTGCTGTTATTCATATTTTGCAAATAAGAAAATTGAGGCTCGGAGAGGTTAAATGACTCACCTAGGGTTACACATCTAGTTAATTATCTGAGGCAAGATTTGATCTTAGGTATTGGGTCACCAAACCGAAAACAAGGTCAACCATAGGTATTATGTCCTCATAAAAATGCTATTCATCTCAGATCCTTCAAGTATTATTCTCTTTTCCCTTCATCCCACTCCTGAAAAATAAACAGAATTTTAAACCTAGATTATAAGAGTAGAAAATCATGCCATGGAGTCTTCGAAAGAAATCTCCTAGTTTAGATCAATTCAATTCAAATATTTGAATTCCAGATGGTGCCATGAGCAGAATGAAATCTGGCCCAGGGTCCCTCCACTGACAATTCCATGGAACGGTACCATCATTTCGTCATCAGCTGTGTTGAGATTTCTTTGAAAGGAAGTCATCATTGCCTCTACTGAATAACTGGCAAATTCTCATCCATTGGAAGCATCCTGGGTGGTCAGGAAGCCCGATTAATTCAAGCTGTCTTTCCTCAGTTCCAGAGCTGACACTTTCTCCCTGGTTTTCAGATTACATTGCTGACAAAATCAATCAGATGTGGACCATAATGACTCTGTCTTGAATGAACGAATGAAAGAATGAACTGCATCAGAAGATTCCAGATATGGCATCTTCTCTACGATGCTTGGGCTTCTTTCAATCACTGGAGTTTCTCAGAACAGGAGATACCAACAATCCCCCATGCCTTAATGTCATACAGAGCAGACTCTCAGTATAGACTGGGCTGTGAATTCTCCTTGAACAGGATTAGAAGTTTCCCTTGATTCAGGCCCCAACAGCACATCTGCTTTGAAATGTCAACTGGGACATCTGGGATCTCTAATCAGTCCCAGCTATCAGTTTATCCTGGCTCCCATTCAAGGGACTGATCTCCATCCACAAAAGCCCTTTTCCCTGGAGATACAATCTCCTTCCATCAGCACCATCACAGTCATTGATAAGTCAGCAGCATCCATCTGCTACCTGATGGAGAAATGAAACTTTGATTTCAGAGGGGAAAAGTAAAAGAAGGGAAGAGATAAAGTTTTCAGATTTGGAGATATTGTCCTCTGCAATTCATTCTTTAATGTACCACCAATTGAACCCTATTAGGTAGGATTAGTGCTTTGTTTGCCTTTCCACATTTACCATTTCCTGATGGATATAACAATAATTTTTATTTATGAGCATTTATATAGCACTTTCATTTTGCAAAGTGCTTTACATTATGTGAAATCATTTTATCCAGGTAGCATATTAGATGAAAAGCTGAGTCTGGAGTCAGTCAGATTTGAATTCGAATCTATCCTCATACATTTCCTAGTAGGCAAGTCACTTAACTTCTGTCTGTCTCAGTTTTATCAACTGTAAAATGGGGATAATAACAGCACCTGCCCCTCAGGGTTGTTGTGAAGATAAAATAAGATGATTATTTATGAAGGGATTGGCAAATTTCGAAGCTCTATTATGTGCTAGCTATTCTCCCATTTGAGCCTCACCATAATCTCAAATTATATAATATATGTATATTATATAATTATATAATATATGTATATAATATATAGAATTATATAATTATATAATATAATATATGTATATATAATATTATTTATTATATAATATATACAAATTATATAATATATGTATATAATATATATATAAAATGTATGTATTATTGCTATTTTTCTCATATTACAGATGAGGACATTGGGGCTTGGAAAGGTTTCATGATTTGTGCAGATGTGAAAAAACTGAAGGTAGGCTTCACTTGGGTCTTCCTGACTGCACGTCCAATACGCTATCCCAGTGTCACCCACTGTCTTCTGGACCATAGTGTCAACAGTGAAACTCAGTGTCAGGTTATACAAATCCACCCACAGTTTTCTCTAATTTTAGTTTTATAGTAACCTAATGAATTTGTAAAAATTGGTATAAATTGAGGGATATGAGGGAAAATCTTCCCTGATTTCATACAAAATTATATACATATATATGTACATATCCACACATATATATGTAGACACTCATATTTATATGTCAAAGTATAATTTTTGGGTCAATTGTTTCAGTGATGTCATTTTTAAAAAAGCAGTCACTTTAAGGTTTTTAAAAATAGTTATTCTTGTATTCTTGCCTCTTGGAATATTCATGTGTTAACTTTGTAGTATCTCTCCTGCTGCTTCATGGAGATTTGAAATTTGGCTTCCACACTCTGTCCTGACTTTAAGGCCAGCTGTGAACTCTACACAGTGAGTGTGCTCAACTTCTGTGGGAAAATAAGATCTCCTTTCACCCTCTAGTGACCCCTAGGGTTACTAAAAAAGAGATTTTGGTTGTAGTTACAGGAAACTGATCCTCTCCTTATTCAAGAGATGCTGTGACTTCAGAACTTGGAAGAAACAGGAGAAAGGAAGGCAAGATCCTATTATAATTTTTTTAAGTATACAATGTATGTTATTAAATTATAACACATTCAGTTACGAAATTGCCTCTTATTTACCTTACAGAGTACTACTCTAAGAAAGATGCATTTTAAGGAGTTCATAACTTTAAATAGATATTAGTGAAATCAAGGAATAAATTCATTCACTCTAGAAGCAGTACTTACTGAAATTTAATTTTTTTTAAAAATTAACAAAAATCCATTTTCTCTCCCTCCTCTCTCCCCTCTCATTGTAAAAGAAAAAAGAAAACAAAAGCAACGTAACAAATAGGTATAGTCAAGCAAAACAAATTCCCATGCTGGACATGTCCAAAAGTATAGGTCCATTTTGTATCCTTGGTCCCTTGCTTCTCTGTCGGGAGATAGGAAGCATATTTCATCATCGGCGCACTGGAACTACAGTTAACCGTTGTATTGATCAGAGCTCTTCAGTCCTTCAAAGTCTTTTATCTTTACAATGATATTATTATTATACAAACTGATCTTTAGGTGTTGCTCACTTCACTCTATCAATTGATAGAAGTCTTTCCAGGTGCATCTGAAATCATTCCTTTCATTATTCCTTATATTACAAGGGCATTCCACCAATTGCGCATAACGCAGTTTGTTCAGTCATCTCCCTGGTTTCCAATTCTTTGCTACCAAAGAAGAGCTGCCATAAAATTTTTGCACATGAGTATTTTTTCTCTTTCTACAGGTTATTTATTTTTAACAATTGAAAGGAGTAGCTAGACTTTGGCCCAAGTTTTGAGGAATTATCCACTTTCCCAACTCCCCCTCCACTAACATGCACCAATAGTTTTGGTTTGTTCCTCTGTAATTTACAGCTGCCATCAAGCTGCGTTGTTTATAGTACCACAATTTCCCCTCATGGAGAAAACAGAGACAATAGCTTGCAAGAATGGAGTATTGTGAATCAAAACCATGTTTATAATGCACAGAATTCTCTCCAAATGTGGACATTACCAGAATTCATAGGATGCATCAAAAGACCTAATTAAGATTCTGGAAGATGCTACAATTAAATATATCCTCCTTTGTTTTTATTTTCCTATTACAGAATCAAATAAGTATTCAATAAAGGTTTTATTGACAATTTTTTTTTGAAAAGCTACGATATACCTTTATTTACTTCACTTAATTGCATTTTATTCTATAAAGTTAATAAAACATTTAGGAATTGAAAGAGGAAAAAGAGTCATATTGAAACAATTAAAGCAAGAAAAGAGAATCATCTGAGAAATCCATAGTGTTTTATGGGTGAGATGGCATATTTAATATTTACCATATCATAACTCACACAAGGCTTCCTTACTCTCTTAATGAGTGACAATAGCAAATCTGGAAAACATCTGCCTTAGGGGAAAAAAACACATCAACTGCTTTCTGCTTGAAAAATGTTGATATAGTATTACTTTATGCCAGCCATGCGTATCATATTGTGGTATGAAATGTCTTCGGTGGCTAAAAGTTGGGATCTTCACGTTTGATTTCAAAATGTCAGGAACAAGATTGCAGCATAATTCAAATCATTCTGAAGCCACAGTTGGAATGAAGAATATGATTTACTGTTAGAATCTCTTCAGTACAGCTTAAATGTGAATTCTCTGGTATCATCTTGATGAGGGAGAGTATAATTTAGCAAAGAATTGTGTGTACATACACAAGATTAAAGAGAACCTGCAATTACAGTCTCACATTTATATGGCTGTCCCTTCTTTTTCAACTGTCATGCATGTTTGGGCTGCACAATTACAATATATTCCCATAATCCCTAGAACAGATTTTTTCCCATCACCGCAAAGAGCAGCTGCAGTCAGGATAAGTTTATCAACATCCCCACCTGTGTTTCTGCCTTAAGTCCAGAGAAGACCATGACTTCTCTCCTTTACAACAACAATTATTAGGTATTTGGAGGTTCAATATGTATTATAATCTAAAAAAAGAATGAAAGATTTTCCAAAGTAATATCAATAAATAGGACAAAGATTTTTACTAAATTTTCCTTTTTAAACTTGATGATTTACATCTCTCCATTTGCATCACAATAATTCCTGACTTTACTTCCATCCATATGGTGAGTCTTTTCTCATAACAACAAAATAAGATTCATAGTTAAACAAAGCCACTGATACTGTGACCACATCGCACAGTATACTCAACATTCTGCATCCATTGACCCTCCACGTCTCCAAGGAGAAGAAGAACTGTATTTTTTCATCTTTACTTTGGGCTCAAGATGAATCATTGCAATTTCATAGTGCCCAACTTCATTACAGTGTCACTGTCGTTACTTTGCATACTGGGTCCTGGTTTTCTTACTTCATTAAGCATCAATTCTTACAAGATTTCTAATGTTTCCCTGAATTCTTTATTTCTTTTGATGAAGTAATGTCCTTTTAGATTTTTCTCACACCTTTCAATGAATGAGCACCCATTTTGTCTCCAGTAATAGCTAGAATTGTCTCTGTTAGCAGCAGAGTGCTTTGCTAATGAATGTTCCTTTAAAAATGCGAGATTTCTTGGTTTTTTAAAAATTAATTTCTCAAGGAATTGTCCCTTCCAAAAATACAAACCAGAAGTTCATCCCTACTGGTCTTTATAGGAATTGGTAAATCTAGAGAAAATAAAAGGTTATTTATATTTGCAAAATATGTCCCAATGCTCATGGTACTGTGTCTTTAAGTGGCCAAGTAATGCAAAAGCACAGTATAATGAAATGTGATATTATCTGACCTGAAAGGAGATTGCAATAATGGAAAGACATTAGTTTCCAGTGTTTTAAAAATATTCATCATAATTCTTTTCTCCCCTTTAGGGCATTATTGTTCCATAGTGTGAACATTTGCATTTTTATTACCAGAGTGATATTTATCCAAGACATTTCCTAATAGAAAAGCTAGATAGTACCTCGTATTCTTGGTTCTTCTTGATCCCTGACCTTACTGAAATTTACCATTCGTAGAATTTTGTCTTGTCTGTGTTATAAATGAAGAAGGAATCCAAATGATTTTGTTTCTCCATCAACTACAGTTATCAGTTTATTATAGTGGACAAAATGAAAATGAAGACCTTTCGTTTATATTCCAGCTATATTATTAGACTTCATTTTAAATTACAACTTGTTTCAACCAAAAACTATTTTTCATATTCTTTGAAGTTGATTGTCTTTTGACATAGCTCTGTTTTTAGAAGACTTGGCTGTCCTGTTCAAAATGTGAGTCAATTTAAGTTTATTGTCTTTTTAGTTCCAGAAGGCAAACCTATCAGTGTTCGGTAGAGGACTAAATGGCTTTTAATGGTAGCTTATGAGTTCTTTCCGTCTCTAAGCAGAATCTTGAACTATTTACACGTGTCGGTGGCCATGCAGGTGCATTGTGAGAAAATATGCCACGACTGAAGTCACACATGAGCACTTTGATTCAAGTGCTTCAGTTGCATAGCAAGAAATTAACAATGCTGCACTTGTTTCCTTTCTAATATCTCTCATATTTCTTACTCTCATTCTGTAGGAATGCATTCTAATCCAAGGACACATTCTCATACAGTCATTAATCCTACTGCTCCAAAAAGTTTCACATGAAAACTCAGATTCAGATGGTTTTACGTGTTCCAACTGAGCTTTTGTTAAAACAGGGTCATCCTTGAACTTGTCATCTGGTAGGGGATTGAATTCCCGATTTCACTCAATTACACAATCTGAGGAATGTGGCCACTTGCCATTTTATTCTCAACTTTGAACAAATGTTAGGGAATCAAGCTATTTCAGTTTGGGGAACCCCTCCGTTATCAATGACCTTTAGAAGGAAATCATAAGTCTGGTAAGGAGTGATCTGAATGATACACAAACGCAAACATGTTTTTCATTGTAGTTACCATTTGAAAATCAAATGGATTACCTAAGTTATTTTCCCAAAAAATGACAGACTAAAGTATTTGAAGTGGGTTTTCTTTTTTCCCCCTTCAGTTTTATAGTCTCAGTGCTTAGATAGTCCATGGAGGATCCAGAAAGAGAATCAGCTTATTAACACTGTAATCAAGGAGATAGTTCAAAATGCAGGAGGAAAAAATATTGCCACTTGCCCCTCCAAAACAGAAAAGAGGCTATTTCTGAATTATTCATTTGGTTTTACAATATTGAGTTAAATGAAATTTAGTTCCATGTAGAGAAGCATATTTAGCATTAAGTTGTCAGATTATCTTCTGTCAGAATTAAAGAAGGAAAAAACATCAGGAAGTTTATACATCCAGTAACTTTGCTATTTACACATTTTTTATGGAAGAAAATATGAGATAATCAAATATGGTCTATATTACATGTTATATTTTTTAAAGGACTTTATGAAAGGAGATTGCCTTCTTCTAGTATCACATTTAGAGAAGATACACAGACAGTTGCTAAAGGAGAACTCTTTTAGGCACAAGCCTACCTGGAGTCAGTACCTATTAATAGGGATCAACTCATAGTAATCTGAGTAGCAGAAACAAATCCCCTGGTTCTTTTCCTCAACTCACAAATATCTCTCCCTAACAGAATTCCTGCTCTGGCTTTCCCTCTCTTCCTTGCAGATTCAAATAAAATAGTATCTGTAAAGCACTTAGAACAGCATCTGGCACATAGTATATACTTAATAAATGTTTGCTCCCTCCCTCCCCTCCTTCAGTATTACATGTATGTGATATTTTACCTCTCTTCTCCCTGCCTTTGTAGAGACTGTCCCTCATGCTTGGAATGTACTACCTCCTCATCTCTGCCTCCCAGAATCCGTAGCTTCTTTCAAAGTCTGGCTAGCACCAAGATTAACTAGACAAGTGATAGTGTGCTGGAAGAGCTCCCGACAAAGACAATTGTTGAATTTTTAATGTGAACACTTATACCTCAGAAATTGGCAAATGTTACAAATAAAGGTTTTATTGGGTTTTTTTGTTGCCTTGACTTTAAAAAGTGATGGAGAAACACTGATAATGAAGATTAACCTTAAAATTAAGTCCTATGTACTTTTTTGTGGGAGGAAGTCAAGCTAATCATTAAACATCTACAAGTATCCCCCTGGGGTGAGGCCACAACATTTGTTGACCTTTACCAATCCCTAGCTTTAAGAGACACTCACAATTTGCTATAGGTTCATGGCTATGGGGTTGCCAGTCTCCTCAATAGGAGAACTAGGCTTCAGTTCCTTCTCCCTCCCTACTACCAGATTCCTGAGAAACAATTCTGGTTTGTTTTGGTTTTATCTAGGAGGGAAATAAAATAAAAGTATAGATCAGGTACGGAATAGGGAGTTTTAATACCACACAGAAAGGGCATGATAAGTAATAAAAAATCATAATGATGACACTCAAATGAGAAGTTCTACATAAAAGCCTCATTGAAACTTTTGACAGGGCCATTCATTTGCTATATTCCATCTTTCTTTCACTGAGGATGGTCCATGAAACATAAAGGAAGGTAGTTACAGAGCAGTTGACAGATTGGATTTTTACAGTAAAGGTAGCATTGATTTAATTACCATTCCCAGAATCAGGGATGGAAATTTTGTGGGAGAGGGGAGGAGGGTTGGAGAGTAGGTGGAATAACCGGGAAAGGGAAGGTCATGGTGATATAGGATAAAAATGGCTAGAACAGTGTGATGGGACTGGTTCTGGATTAGTTATGAAGCCCATCATCAAACAAGAAGCATTTATTAAGCACTTACTACATAACAAGCACTATGCTAAGGCATGGGAATGCAAAGAAAGGAAAAGATTTACCTCAACTAGAAATCCAGGGACCCAGGATCCAAGGTCAGGAGCCAGAGTGACTGGTGCATGGGTAGAAGGCTGAGGAAGGTGCGGATTAATGAGAATGTATCCCAGCTGTGTAACAATCTCAACTTCTCTTCCTTCGCAGTGAATATGCCCTTTGGTACTTTCTCCATTTAAGCATGCCTTTCATCTTCCTCCATAGTGTCCTTGCATGTAGGGTATTGGTTTTTGGCAACTGCATGTGGGTTCTGTTTCCATATTAAATGCCTGCACTTTTGAAGTGGGAAGTAACTTTGTTGTCATCAATGTGAGAAATGAGTTCACCTAACAAGCCACCAACTGTGAGGAACATGCTCACCTTAAACAAAGAACAACACCTGTTGTGAAATCAGGAAAGATTTTATTAATCTTTACGTCCATCCTCGTTGAATAGATGATAGCCTTCCCAGTAAGGTTACAGGAAGACTACAATGTATTCAAAGTAATGGAAGCTTCTTGTAGCATTCTGAATTTGGACCTCCCGCTCTACCATCCATTCCTACATGACTTCATGTTCTCCTCTCTGATAGGCTTTCCCTCAAAAGGTTCATCAAGCCTGTGTAGACAAGTTTCTGACCTCTAACCTGACCATGCTAGGCCATGACCATGATCACCCAGAACTGTGGAAACAGAATTTCCTTGCTTCCCACATCTGTGTTTCATGGATCATTTCTCCTTCCCATGAACTAATTGTTCTTGAGGTGGTATTATATATAACTTAAAAAAAATTTGCCTTCTGGACTGCTGGATCCTTTGAGCTAGTAGTAATTCGTGAAAATATACTTGTATTATCTTTTATCACCTAGCACAATAACATGCACATCATGGGTAAATGTTTACTGAAGTAGGTAAATGTTACTGAAAGCATGAATTAATAAATGAGTGAGTAAACTAATGAATTAGCTAGCTGCCTTTAAATTCTTCTCTTCAGGGAGCACATGGTCTAGTAAGAGAATATGGCACACATATGGATCATTATAATCTATTTTGTAATTAACAAACATTTATTCATTTATTGAACAAAGTGTGTACCAGGTATTGTGCTGGCCAATGGAGACGGAGAAACAAAATGAAGTTGTCCTTACCCTTAAGAAGCTAGGCGGCACAGTGGACAGTCATGGAGTCAGCAAAACCTCAGTTCAAATCCAACCTCAGACACCTATAAGCTATGTGACCTTGGGCAAGTTGCTTAACCTCCGTCTGCTTCAGTTTCTTCATCTGCAAAATTGAGATAATAATAGCCCCTAATTCTGTTGGTGGTTGTGAGGATAAATAAAATCAGGGAATATTTGTAAAGTTTTTTGCAAGCCCTTGAGTGATACATAAATGCTAGTTATTATAATTAATATTATCTGTTGGGGGAAGTAATCTATTCATCAGTATACACAAAATTTAATTCTCTCTTAACTGGTCCTGTGTGATGACGATATAATAGATAGCATTTATAATATAACATCTAATAGTTTAACCAAGAACTTTGTAGATATCCCTTTTTATCTCCAGAACAATCCTAGGATCAGGATTGCTATTATTAGCTAGGATGCTATTATTATTTCAATTTTACATATGTGGAAACTGAGGCAGACAGTGAGAAAGCAGGTGGTAGGTCCTAGGTTTCTTAACTTCAGGGCTCTTTCTAGGCTCTTACCTTGTTCTTTGCCTATATCCCTAGATATTTGATAGTTTCATTTAAGATATATAAATTGTAAAGTGCTTTATCACAGTAAAAGACAATGGTCATATATATTCTGTTGTAAAGCAAGGAAATAAATTGTGGAAAGAATGAAGATTTTCACATGAGCATGTTGGCTTCTAACTTAATCATCCAACTGAAACTGTTCTCTCCAAAGTTACCAATGATCTTTTAATTGCCAAATCTAATGACTTTTTCTGGATCTTGATCTCCTTAGTCCTCTTTGCAGAACTTGACACTGTTGATCAATCACCTCCATGCGCTCTCCTCTGTAGGTTTTCATGACACTGCTCTTTCCTGGTTCTCTCTCTCTCTTTTTTTTTTTAGCTTTCTGACAGTTCCTTTTCAATCTCCTTTGTTGGTTCTTCATTCACATCAGATCCATCAATCATGGATAGGGGCAGCTAGGTGGTGCAGTGGATAGAGCACCAGTGCAGGCGTCAGGAGGAACTGAGTTCAAATCTCACCTCAGACACTTGACACTCACTAGTTGTGTGACCTTGAGCAGTTGTGTGACCTTGAGCAAGTCACTTAACCCCAACTGCCTCATCCTGGGTCATCTCCAGTCATCCTGATAAGTATCTGGTCACTGGATTCAGATGCCTCTGGAGGAGAAGTGAGGCTAGTGACCTGCACAGCCCTCCGTCACTCAAAACAAAGTCAAGTGCAAGTCATGTCATTATTTCCCTGATGGCATGGTCTTCTTTAGCAATGAAGGACAAACACACAATCAATAATGGATATCTCCCAAGACTCTACCAAGACCCTCTTCTCTTTTTCTTCCCTATTATCACACTTGGTAATCTCGTTACCTCCAATGGGTTCTATTTTGATGACCATGCAGCTAATTCCCAGATCCATTCCCTCTCCTGAGTGATAATCACACAGCTCCGACTATGTCCTGTACATTTCAAAATGGATGTTTTGTGAATATCTCAAACTCAACATATCAAACACAGAACATGTTATCCCCTCCCACCAAGAATACCCCATCTCCTTTTGAGCTTCTCTATTACTGTCGAGGTCGCCACTATCCTCCATCACATAGGCTTATAATATGGTGTCATCCTTGATTCTACACTTTCAGTCACCCTGATATACAACCCATTGTCAAATCTTCTGTTTCAAATCTTTCTGTTTTACAATATTTCTCATGTATGTCTCTTTCTCTTCACTCCCTAAGTCAAGCCCTCATCAGTTTTCTCCTGAATGACATCACTAGTCTTCTAATGGTCTCCCTACCTCAAGTCTCTCACCATTGTGCAATCTGTCCTCCACACAGATGCTAAAGTTATTTTCCTAAAGTTTACATATGACCATATAATTCCCCTGCCCCCAGCTCAGTGAGTTCTAGTGGTTTCCTATTATCTCTAGACTCAAATGTCAGTTATAGCTTTGTATCTCAAGCTCTTCATAATCTGGCCCTTTCTTAACGTTTCAGACTTCTTATGTCTTATTCCTTTTCACACATTCTATATTCCAGGTACCCTGGCTTTCTTACTGTTCCTTAGACATAGTACTCTATCTCCTGTCTTTGTGCCTTTTCGGGTCCTTCTGCTTCTTGATATCTTCACCTTTCAGGGTACATTCACATACCCTGCATGTCTCTTATATGTACCCATTTACATGTTCTCCTTCCTGTTAGAATATAAGCTCTTGAGGGCAGGGTTGGTATTTTTGTTTTTCTTTTTTCAGAATCCTCTGGCATTAAATAAAGAAATGAATCAGGTCAGCTATTTGTTGAACTTCAAGCATCAGCACATGAAGTGTTGCCTGGTCTTGACAGGTTAAAGTGTTCTATCTGTCTTTTTCTCTCTCACACCAAATTTTCTAAGACATTTCTGCTGTCTAGATCTTTCCTTCATTCACATCATACTTATAATGTACTTGTCTGCACATATGTTCTAAATCATTTAGTAGAATGTAAATTCCTTGAAGACAGGGAATGTTATAAAAATTATAACCATGGTGTCTTATACATAAATATACTTACTAAATTGAAATTAATGAATAATGCATGAAATTCAATGGCATGGAGAAGGGGACAAGGACAGATAACAAAGAATGAATACTAAAATGTTGGACAGTCCTGTAAAAATGGCAACTCAATGCAGCATAGATTACATTAGCTTTTTTGGAGGGGAGGGATGCCACAGAATTAGAGATTTCATGCTGGAAAGGATCTTATTGTCACTGAATCTTTGTAACCTTGTTTGGAGTTTTCTTGGCAAAGATACTAGAGTAGTTTGCCATTTACTTCTCTAGCTCCTAAGTAACTAAGGCAAACAGGATTAAGTGACTTGCCTAGGGTGACATAGCTAGTAGATATTTGAGACTGGATTTGACTTCAGGAGGATGAAACTTCCTGATTGCTGGTCCATTGTTCTATCCACTACATCACCTAGCAGCCATTCTACATTTTTAATAGTGGAAGAAAAATCTTGTTGCCTTTAGGTAAAACAATAAACATCTAGTGTGATTATGTATTTTTTATTTCTCTGAATATTATGGAAGATTTACTAAGTTTCAATGGTTCATCTTTGAATGTATCTATCCACCAATTTAACAACAGTTCTCTAAATTCATTAATCTCCCTTTTTCCTTGTTTCATCTCCTATCCTTTGATTTTGTTTCACCAGCTAATAAAGTCTTCCTTTGTTCATCTATTGAGAGATTCTTATAGTACAAATCGGGGTTGGAATTAATAATTGCATTTCTTAAGTGTTGAGTCTATGTTGGGTTAATGAATAAAGGAAATATACATAGACTAAACTATAGCCAAGGACTTATGATTACTTCTTCAATAAGTAGAAAACAAAAGAATCAGTAAAGGCAGGGCAAGGCAACAAGTATTCATTAAGTACTTCATAT
This sequence comes from Bettongia penicillata ogilbyi, assembly GCA_023548195.1. Taxonomy (NCBI): domain Eukaryota; kingdom Metazoa; phylum Chordata; class Mammalia; order Diprotodontia; family Potoroidae; genus Bettongia; species Bettongia penicillata. The sequence continues at coordinate 362,655 of JAJHZJ010000772.1, forward strand.
ATTCCAGGCAATGCCCTTAGCTCTGGGGATATAAATATAAGTGAAAAGAATGATACCTACCTTCAAGGGACTAGCATTCTAATGATAGAACACAACACACAAAAGGAAGACAAAAAGCAGGGAGAGAAAAGGATGAGTGAAGTTACTTATGCAAGGATAGGGTATTAAATTCAAGAAAAGTCAGAAACACAGGCAGAGGAATGAGGTCTAGACCAACCTAGACCTTCCCCCCAAATTGAGGTACTCTGTGAAGAGTTCACCAATGAGAGTAGAGGACGAGAATGGCAAATGGATGTTCTACTGTGAGAAATCAAGGAGGGAGGATGGATGTTCCAAGATGAGGCTCCAAGGAGATTCCAGCTTGACCCTGGAAGGAGATATACGTGGCTGTTTAAGGCTGGCATCTTAGCACCAGGTATAAAACAAAAGTTGGGGTTGGCTGTATATTGGAAGTCTTACCCAGTCCACCCTAAGTCCTCTATGTTTGAATTTGTAGCTACTACCTTTGTGCTCACTAGAAGACTGAGCTTTGCTTTAAATTTTGTGTCCTGGGCATTTGTTACCCTCAACCAGGGCCCAGTTGCCTCTGCTTAGTGATAAACCTGATGTGTTTGCCCAACTCAACAAAATGTGAAATTATTGCAAATAATTGCATTACTTTCACCAGTGTAGACATATTAACTAAAAATTCCAGGCTTTAGACAACTATTGTTGTCTTTCAGTAGTATTATCAAAGTAACGAGATTGTCAAACCTCCACATTAGCTTACACTTTGTATATAAGTGAAATCAAGAAACTGTATGCAGCTTTATTTGAAATTGTGCCATTTTAAGTGGTCCATTTTTTAACACTTGTAGGGGAATGGGAAAACTGTGTAGAGAGGCACTGTGGGGTAGTTGCTAAAATGCTAGACTAGGAGTTAGGAATAACTGCGTTGAAATTCCATCTCAGATTCTCATTCATTGTCTGACCCTGTACAAGTCACTCATCATCTCTGCCTCAGTTTCCTCATCTATAAAGTGTCAAGGTTGAACTTCTTGAATTCTCAGTTTCCTTTCAATTCTAAATTTGTGGTTCTATGGTTCATGATCTCTGTAGCCAGGATGGATAGAATTTCATACATACGGTCTCTGTTCTGCTTAGGCAACAGAACAATGCCATGTTCCTCCCACTCTCCTCAGTCAGGAGGTTTTCTTCTCCCCTCCAGCTGTGTAAGACAGGGTCTCCCTGCTGAGTGTGGTATTCACTAATGATAAGTTATACTTCAATAAAGGGATCTGAACTGTTACCTGCACAGGCGCATCTAACAGCATGGGTGACAAATACTTTACATGAATATAGATTTTCTAAATTTCTTACTGGTCTTATCCTTTACAAATCTACATCATTCTCCATGTTCCTAGTTGTCTACTCCACCAAAGTCAAATGGAATGAAAAAGAACAAGGAATTCTGTTAACTTTATCTTCCCTTTCCTTGTTGGCCAAGCAGACAACACATTTATTTGTGGTCAGCTCTTTGGCCAGATGCTAGCTGGCATGCAATGTTCACACAAAGCCAGCTGGTGAGGAGAGGTTGAGAAATGTTGGTCAGTAAACTGAATATTGAATGAAAGAAATGCTAGAGTTGCCTCTGGGTACGAGCCCAGTGGGAATTTTAATGGAGTTATTTTGGGTAAGTATCCAGTTTTGGATTTAAACATAAAGATATAGTTTAAGAGTGGATCAGTCTTTCTGGTCCCTGGCATTGTTCCTAAATGAAAATGGCATCTTACGCTGTTGATTTGTGTCATGTATCTTCATAATTTTGTATTTACACATTAGCGTTTATGATGTGGGGTCTCAGGAAGGCCAGAAGTCTGGAAGACTACGGGAGAAGTATTTTTTGAGGATAATGGCAGAGTCCCACAGTGAATAGTTGTGCTGAATATATGACAGTGATGTTTCCAATTAGAAAACATGGAGAATAGAATGTCTGTATATTTTAGGCTCCTTTACCTTTTGAATTCTCAAATGACATGACCAACGGTAAGAATACAACTATATCCTCTTTAATTTTTACTTTTTTAAAAATTTTGTGCTTTTTAAATTGTAAAAATTGATTTCTCATTCCGTCCTGCCCCATTAACCATTGGAGAAAAAAGAAAAAGAAAATCCTTGTAACAATCGGTATCCTGTCCAAACACACACACACACACACACACACGCACACGCATTGTTATAGTCTTCGACCTGAGTCCATCATCTTCTCTGTTAGACAGAAGTTAGCATGCTTCATCACTGGTCCACTAAAATAATGGATCATCACTGTGTCAATTAGTTCTTAAAGTTTTAAAAGTTATTTATCTTTACAATATTTTTCATACATATGTCTCCCTGTGTTTCTCTGAAACCAACCTCTTCATCATTTTTATGTATGATAAATGTTATGTATATTATATTCATGTTGTTCAGTGTTTCTCTAAATGATAGACAACCAATTACCTTCCAGGTCTTTGCTACTACAAAAAAGGTAGCACAATGAATAGAGCAGGACTTGGAATCGGGAAGACCTGAGTTAAAGTCCTACCACAGACACTTACTAGCTTTGTGATCCTGGTCAAGTCACTTATTCTCTCTGCACCCTTCTTTCCTCCACAATAAAATGGGGATAATAATATTATCTAACTCACACAGTTGTTATGAAGATCAAATGAGTTATCATATATAAAGCTCTTTGTCAACCAGAAAGCAATATATATGTATAGCTATTTATATATACACTAGTTATTATTATCGTCTATAAATGTCCTTTTCCTCTTTCTTTATTCTCTCTGGGCATAGGCCTAGGTCAGAGAGTAGGCACAGTTTAATACCTTTTTTTGGATGTGGTTCCAAATGTCTTTCTTGAATGTCTAGACCAATTTACAATTCACTATTGGCACTATCAACAGTGTAATACTTACATTCCTTTAGGCTCTCCAAAATTAGTCATGTTGTTTTCTTTTCAAGCTTGTCAATGTAATGGATACCTGAGAGAAGCTCAGAGTTGTTTTCATTTGCATTTCTGCAATTTTCAGTGACTTGAAGTATTTTTTAATATGGTTATTGATAGCTTAGATTTCTTCCTGGCTCTTCATATTCTTTGCTCAAATCAGTGAGGTTATGGCACTTATTCTTATGGATTTGATTTAATTTCTTGAAAAGAGACCCTTCTCCACAAGACAAAGATATTTTTCTCCAGTTGTCTATTTTTAGCTGCTTTGATTTTGTTTGTTCAAAAAGTTTTTGGTTTTTAGGTAATCTAAATTACCCATTTTATCTTCTGGGATCCTCTCCACACACTTTTTAATGATAATAAAAAAATCTTCCGCTATCCATAGATCTGAAAGGTAATTTCTTACTGGCTTCTCTATTTTTTTTATGATGTCACATTTATGTCTGTCATGTATCTATTTAGAGCTCTGTGTGTATGAAAGTTTGAATTATTGGTGACTGAAAAAAAGAGGCAACACAACATAGTAGATAGCTAAGCCTGGAGGCAGGACTACCACAATTAAAATCTTGTCTCTGTCACTTAATAGTTGTGTTCCTCTAGCTGAGTTATCGAACCTTCATCAGCCTCAGTTTCCTTATCAGTAACATTGTGATAGCAGTACCTCCTATCTCATAAAGTTTTTGTGAAGCTCAAATGCGATAAAGACATAAAGTGCTATGTAAACCTTAAAGTGCTGTCTGAATGTGTTTTTCTTCTCCTCCTCCTTCTCTTCCTCCCTCTCCTTCTCCTCTTTCTTCTTCTTTCTTCCTCTTATTCAAAATTCATATCCAATCAATTAACAAGGCCTAAAAATTCTACCTTCAGAATCATTTTCCCTTCCTTTTAAAAATATTTATTGATGCCTATTGCTATCATTTCTGCACATTCTTGCCATTCCCCTTTTGCCCCAACATTGAAGCATCTCTTGTAAGAAAGGAAGAGTTTGGCAAAAGAAATTAATACATTAGGGGTTCTTAACCAGGGTGCCCAGCTTGCCAGAGCATCCAGTGATAGATTACCCATGAACTTAGATGGGATAACAAAAATTACATCTTTATTTTCACTGACCTCTCATTGAAATTTAGCATTTCCTCCTATTATTTAAAAAAATTATTCTGAGAAGAAGTTCAGAGGATTCACCAGACTCCCAAAGGGGTCTATGACACAGAAAATAGTCCACAAAAAGCTGAAGAACTAAGATGCTTTCTCTGACAAAAAAATACTTATTTCTTTGCAAAGCAAAGATAAATTCTCAAAGGTAACATAGGTTGGAGTAAAAGCAAAATGTTGCAAAGAAAGATGACTGAAGATAACTAAAAGTATCACCTCACAATGATAATAATTGACTCTATAAGGAATTAATACTTGTACTGCACTCTAGGTTTGTGTGTATATTTGTACAACATATGTGTATATATATATGTAATATTTAATTTGATCTTCAAAATAATCAGTGAAATAGAGGCTGTTACCATATTTTTATATGTAAGGATATTTAAGCTTAATGAGGTGAAATTAAACATATTTTGGCAAAATTAGAAATAAAAATTAGGAAAGTAAAAATATTTTAGGAAAAAATAGCTTGTAGAGAATTTGGTAATTCTAAGTCAGTTGATCCCAAGAACATTTGTCAATGATGTTTGAATGAGGAAAATAAACATGAAAAAGTACAGATTCATCAGTATTTCCATATTGAGCTGTTCTTATCAGTGACCATGCCTAATCACAAGTATCATTCATTCATTTGTGGACTACTTAAGGAAGTAGGAATAGCATATAAAAAGATGAAGTCAGGAAGAGTGGCTTGAATGACAAAATACACACAAAAATTAAATACAGTTATCTGGTAACAGTTATTGTTTGTCTTTCATTTTTGAAAAGGACCAATAGCATCATCATTTGGGGGTAAAACAGTGGATGATGGGTGAGGCAGAGTTGCACGAAGTCATTAGCCTCATTGTCTCTTCCAGAACCATCAAAATTTAGTGGCAGGATAACGTCAAGACCATCAGTGAAGGCCCAGGATGTGGTGGGAGGCCTTGACCTTTTTAAGCTAGGGTCTTGGCCAGGTCTCAGTTTGTCAGAGGAAACTCCCAATTAGTGATGAAGACTAGGTAAGAAACTAGGCAAAAAAAGGCCTCTTTTAGCTCGAGACACACACACACACACACACACACACACACACACACACACACACACACACACACACACACACACACACACACACACGTGTCCAGGAGGGAAAGACCCTCAGGGTTTCTGACCAGAACAAAAACAATTGTCATTTACACTTATTTAAGCTATCAAAACCCAAACAATGACTAAGTGAGGCGTGGACAGGGACCTATTGTTGCCCAATCAGAAAGCCTGAGTGATTTGAGTTTAAGGCATGGTCAAGTAGCTTCATGTGAATCCCAGTGGGCTTTATGAAAGACTGGTTTTTTCAGTGCTGTATTTCAAGAAATCGTAAATAAAGCTATATGGGGCAAAAGAGTTAATTGTCCCAGTTTTTTTTAATAGAATAAGTAGGGAAGAGGGAAAAAGTAGCCTGTAAACCCCAAGATACCTTGTGAGGTTTCAGTGATGAAAATTTATATTCCTTTGGCCAGAGCACCCACAAGTAAGTGTATGGTAAGGAAGGCAGGAGGAAAGGATGGAGAGAGAGGGAGGGAGAGAAGGAGAAAAAGGGAGGGAGGGAAAGGATGCATAGGCTTTACCAAACTACCAAAGGGGTCCATGATACAAAATAGTTGAAGAATATCTAAGCTGCTTTTCAGTTGTCATGAAGGATGTGCTCATGAAGTTCCAATAGTTGATGGGTATTTGTAGATGTCAATTTCTTGACAAGGTTCAGTTTCATTAAGCTAATTGCACAATTAGCTGCAGAACACAATAATAAATCCTCAATAAAATCCATATTCTTCAAGATTCTCTCTGGAAAAACAAAATGGATAAAAATGCATGTTACCTAGATTACCACATGCTGTTATAGTAGTAGCATATTAAATTAATCCACCTTTGTATGCATGTATGTATAGAAACATTGTAGCTGAAGACTGAGTTGTACCTAGCATTGCCTAGAAATCCATCAGGCTGGAGGAAGACTGGAAATCTGTGTGATGTTTCTGGGATTCCAAGTTATTTATTGCTACAAATAACCATGTTTTTCAACAACTATACTCTTCTAATGATTCTATATGATTGTGAATCATGGGGCACAGCCGAATGAACATATAATGGAAAGACACATGGTGGACATAAATAAGCAACAATGATTCATGCATGAGAAGCAGAAAGAGCTCTAAGTATTTGTCACAATGTCTGCATGGCATCAATACAATTAGTTGAAATGGGAGGGAGGTGAGGGGAAGCAAGCAGTAACCGCAATGATTTAAAGCACAGTTTAATTTTTAAATAAAAAAATAAGTTGATTCAATTAAGTTTTTCATATTGTAGACAAGATGTTTTTTCATGAGTAAGTTGAACTGTTAGGAGTTGGGTTGGATGATAGCAGACATCCTTTTTTATCCTTAAAATTCTATGGCTCTGTTTATGTCTCTTGGTAGAATTTCAGGCCTTCTTCAGTCTTGGTAAAAGATATTTTGGTCCAATGACTTAGCATAAATTCCATTCAACTTAACAGATATTTGCTTAACGTCTACTGTGTGCAATGGAAGCTAAATGGTTCCTGTCCTCAAGGAACTTACATTGTCCTGGTGATATACAAATGAGTATATAACCCAATACACATTAATTAGGATATAAATTATGAAACTGAGTCCTTTTAGCACTCTTGATAGGGCAGTTAATGGTACAGTGGATAGAGTGCTAGCTCTGGCGTTAGAAAGACTCCTCTTCCTGAGTTCAGATCTGAGCTGAGACAGTTATTAGCTGTCTGGGGAAGTCATTTGATCTTGTTTGCCTCTGTTTCCTCATCTGTAAAATGGGCTGGAGAAGGAAATGGCAAACCACTTCAGTATCTTTGCCAAGAAAACCCCAAATGTGATCATGAAGTTTCAGACATGGCTGAAAAATAGCTAAACAGCAAAAACAATCCTTCTGAGGAACTTATAGGTTATAATGGATAAGTAGCGGAGATCTTAGGTGTTAGAGTTTGGGGGTTTTTTTGAGACTTTGAGAGACTGGACTCACAGCTTGTAAAGAACATGTCATTTTGGTCTACTTTCACCTTATTAAAAAAATTTTTTTTAAAACCACAAAAAAATAAAATAACTTTTGTTTACTCCTTTAGAAGGTCGGAAGAAACTCCCTAAATATCTTAATGGAACTATAGAGAAGCTAAACTTTTGCTAAAGGATGAACCATACCCATGGTAATATTAAAAAAGAAAAGTAAGCTCTGGGAAAGCAGCCATTTCTGCTCATCAAAAGAAGACTGAACAATGTTCTCCACTTTTTTTCTTTGTGCTCCTTCCAGAGTACAATGGAAAGGAAAGTAATTCTCTTCTTGGAATTAAATTAAGAGGAACAGGCTAGTGGTGCCCAGAGGAGTTCACCTAATTGTGCCCTTTGATTTGAACCATAGTGTTATTGACATGAACTCACACAACATTTTGAACTTGATATAGTTGCCTCCTGGGAGACTAGACCCTACCCGTGCAGATCAGGGGGTAGCCCCATAAGGAGTGACACACTGTCTTCCACCCAGCTGCCAAAGAGAATTTCGTTAAGGTCAAATCTGAATCCATCACTTTCCTTGTCAACACACTTTCATGGCTCCCTATTACCTTCAGAATTAGATACAAAATCCTCTGATATTTAAAGTCCTTCAAAAGTTGAAGGACTTTCTAGCATATATACATATGTATATATATGTATATGTATACATATATATACACACATATGCACATACACACATACACATACACACACACACTTTATCTCTCCACATACTTTAGAATCTAGCCTCTTTGCTGGACACAGCACTCCAATTCATGATTCCATGCCTTTTTTGTAGTGACAACATATTCACAGTGCATACAGCAGCCATGACTATCCTGGCACAAGTCTGAATTGCTAAATCCAACAGACTTTCCACATGGAAGACAGAATCAAAACATTTATTCAAACATTTATTCGGAAAGTCAAATCCCAACACCAAAAAGCCTAATTCACCATAGTAACAAAGAAATGTATACAAAGTAACAATACAGAGAGAAACACCATCCCCAAGCCTTCCCCTTGCTGGGCTTCCCACAAATCAGCTCCTTTAAACAAAATCACAGACAAGCTCTCCCACTCACTCTAGCTGCTGCCCCAGCTGTCTCTCTGTCCTTCCCAGCTCTGACTAGTTTAACCAACTTCCTCTCAGCTCTGCTCTACCTCCACGTCTTTCAGTTCCACCTGTTCAGCAAACTCCTCCCACCACAGGCTTCATGTGATTCAAACTCATGTAACTTAGGCTTCCATGTGACTTAAGCAGGTCACACGGGCCTATTAATAAATGGAAAAGATCTCCCCATTTAAGAAGCAAAATTACATTAACAATAAACAAAAATGTATCAACAATACACTTTTCAATGGTATCCTCCCTACTTAGAATAATCTCTCTCCTTATCTCTGCCTCCTGGCTTCTCTGATTCTGGCAAGACTCAGCTCAAATCCCACCTTCTGCAAGAGGACTTTCCTAATCTCTCTCCGTCTCTCTGTCTCTGTCTTTGTGTCTGTCTGTTTGACAGTTTCTCCTACTCCCAGTACATTCCAAGATTAATTACTTCCCAAGCATATCTTCAGTACACATAGTTCTTCAGCTATATAAATCAGCAGCTAGGTGGTGCAGTGGATAGGGTGCTGAGCTTGGAGTCACAAAGATCTGAGTTCAGATTCAGTCTCAGATACTTACTAGCTGTGGCCCTCTTGGATAAATCGTTTAGCCTCTGTTTGTTTCAGTTTCCTCAACTGTAGATTGGGGATAAATAGTAGCACCAACTTCCCAGTGTTATAGTAAGCATCAAAAGAGATAATATTTGTAAAGTATTTAGTACAGTGCCTGGCACATAGTAGGTACTATATAAATGCTAGCTATCATTACAATATTATTAATTTTTGTGTGTTGTTTCCTCCATTGGAATAAGAGATCCTTGAGAATGGGGACTAACTTTTTCATTTTGGGGGTTTTGTTTTGGATTTTTGTTTGTTTTTGTTTTTTTTGCCTTGGAAGTAAGGTCAGTACTTAATAAATGTTTGCTACCTAACTGACCAAAAATATACAAAAAGTGAAGCATTTTCAGGAGAGTGAGAGCAGGAACAACTGGGGATTGCATGAACAAATCACACTGCATGGACAACTGCCTACTCTGCCTGAGTGGAAACCTCTTCCTGCCCCCAGCATATATCTATAATTAGGTATTGGGATTTACAGTGCTATGGTGGCTTTAAAATGTATGAACATCTTGCTTATTCTCAGCCTTGATCTCCAAAAATTGCATCCCTCAGTTAAGATCCATGAATTGACATTGTGCAATTTGCCTGGCCAGATCCAAAGTGAGTGTTCAGGTCCCTGACCTATTGTTCCCCTTCCTGGTCCTTTCCTTTTAGAAAGATGTATCTTCTGCTGTGTAATAATTGTGTCCAGAGGTCTTCCTCAGTTACATATGTGAGCAGAGAATTAGATTTCTATTGCCTGTAGCATGTAAGTGGTAGCATACTTGGTCATTTTCCAGCAATACTGTGTCAGCATTTATATGCAAAGGGAAAGAACCAGAAAGGACCAAATTCTCTGGGTTATTGCTTTGACAGAGAGCACTGTCAACACAGTAAATGTGTCACTGGACCGGTAAAAACACTTTGGCACTCAGCTACTTTTTAGGATCTCCCATGAAATAATGGTGTGGCCCATCTCATCCTTCTGTCTAAGAATTTGACTAGACACTCATTTTCAGGTTGAGCAAATTTGTTCCTTAGTGACTTTATTTTTTAATATATTTTATGGAACAAATATTTCTGTGGATGTTTTAGCCACTTTGTCAACTGAAGAAAATTCCCAAGCGAGCTCTAGCAAGTCAAAAGCTTTCCTCAACAACATTTGGAAAGAAAGGTTCTTAAGTGTACTCAAGGGATCCCCAGAACAGCTGGGGGCTATGTGTGAGTACTGGAGACTGGACAAACATAACAGATAGGCACACTGATTAGCTAATGACCTGCAGTAAGGAATTCCATTTGATTACTTTCCTTCTGATGGAGATGAGGGATAATTTACAACTTTTCTCTTGCATTGCATCACATCGACTTTTATGTGGTCAGTGCAAAGATATTATTTTGCTCTTGTTGAGATGTCACATTGTACTTGTTGCTTTGTTTTTTCCATGAGTATAAAGTGTATTTTAAATCAAAGAATTAGGATTTCAGAGATATAAGAGACATTAAAGACCATCTAATCCAACCATGCTGAGGGTGCTGAAGCTAGGAGAATGAATTAACTTGCCCAAAGGCACATATAAAGTGGTAGCAGAGTCGGTACTTGAACTCAGAGATCTCTTGGTTTTCTAGTCTATTGTTCTTGGGCAAAAGTTTTATTTTTAATGGTTTCTCCTACAATGCCTAATATTTTACACACACTCAGAAGTCAATACCAACCTATTAGTTGAATATTTTCATATAGTTCCTTAGCATAATTTGAATAAAAAAATCAGGTGACAAGAAGATCGTTTTCCTACTCTTGTAGGTCAGACCTGGCTTAACCTAGGCAGGTAAATCAGGTTTGAAATCGGAATTAAATGAGATACACAAAGGCTAACTCCTCTGTTAAAAAAATGGAATTTTGTTTAGCCAAACCAGGAGAGGAACACTTAAAGCATGGAAAAGATATTCACGGAGGATATAGCCTTGATTCAGATAAACAAAGCTGTCTTGTGCTGCGGTTAGTCATGGAGCTGATCTACCGTCTGAAACATGAACTCCTGTTTTTTGTACTCAGACAACCAGGAAGATAAGCCACTGACCCAAACCTTAGTCCCGTGAGCCCATTAAAACTTGAGGAAAGATTCATCACCTTATAAAATAACCTCTATTAGCAGAGCTTTGGGATTTTTCTTCCACAATATCTGCTATGCAACTTTGGCATAGTTGAAAAAACACTGTTAAATATATCTACATTTAGTAAATATACGCATGGTGTCTGCTTTTACTTAGGTTTGGATCAGTTAACCTGAGTTTCTATCCCATCCTAAGGAGAAGGTTGGTTTTCTTAAGAACCATATGTACAGCATGGAGAAGTTATGCAATTATCTCCTTACAGACAGATAATTAGTATTTTAATTTAATTTAACTTTAATTTGAGTATTTGTCCCATCTTATCTGGGTGAGAATAGAGTGAAAGTCAAAGAAAGAAGAAATAACAGTCAAATATCACCTGTGCAGCATAAGAAAAACTTGCATGAACTCAAAGCTGAAGTCAGGCAGGACATAGTAGAGATGTTCACTAACTGGACATCTGCTGGAGATACCTTCTTCCTGAAATCAGAGCAGCTAAGATATTAATGACTTGGCCCATTGATCGTTTCTTCTCAGACACAAAATTTATGCCATCAACTACTAATTGGACTTCCTTCTAAGAAATGGGAAGGAGCTAGTTACTGGAGTAGAAATGATAGGAACATAGGGAGAAAGGGACCAACATATCTTAGACTTCATAATAGATAAGGAGAGAAATGTTGGGCACAGTCTTTCTTACTTTCACTCTAGAGTTTAGAAGAGTCAGGATTCTACAAGGAAAACCAATTTAAGAAGAAAAAAAGAGGCCCTTAAGAGTGATATCTTGATAAACAAGCACATTTTTTTCTGAAAAGGAAGCAAATGATTCTAATATCTATAGAGATAACTAGGTATGTCTATGTAGCTATCTATAGAAATCTAGGTTGTTGTATAAGAGAATCGTAAACTAGGATTTTGTACAATACACTGAAGCAAAGACAGCTAACTGAGGATGAAAATGACAGAGGATTAAGTTTATTTAAAAGCAGCATTTGTTTTTGCTTTGACTCAGAACCTGTGATTCTATCTGGGTAGGGAGCTCCAGAGAGGAACTTCTTTCATCCAAATGGATCAACACCTACTCTAAAACTGAGAGTTTTAGAGAATTGTGTCTATCATTGAAAGGTCCTATGATGGATGAAGCGTCGCACAAGATATGTTTCATAGACAAAATCTTGAACCCAGATCTTTCTGACATTCACTGTTTTTCACAGACATAGGAAGGCTGAGTTCAGAGTGAACTGAGGTTGGCAATGAATGCTTAGGGCAAAATAATGCTTTCAATGGATTTCAAATAAAAATGATTTTTTAGGGGCAAAAAGAGATGAAAGGAATTGTAGGATGACAGCATGGGATAGATGGGATGATAATACTAAATGATGAAGAGATGGCAGAACAACTCAACCCTTAATTTAATTTAATTCTCTGTTCCCAAGGATAATAACCTTTACAGAGGGAAGTATAGAACAAAAATTCTTAACAAGGAACTGAAAGCAAAATAAAAGGAAAGAGAGTATCTATCTATTCTTCTTGAGTTCAGGTTGTGAGATTTGAATGGACTATATCCCAAGGCACTGAAAAAAATAAGGAAATATATTTGCTAAACCAATGGTTTTAGTACTCCGAATTCACCCAGAAATTTAGATGGAGAAACAAAAAGTATGTTGTCAACAAAAGCTAATTTAGCAAGCATTCATCAAATGAATGTTATTTACCATACACAAGTCAAATCAGAAAAAAATCGAATCAGCAAGAATTTATTAAATGAATGTTAGATGCCAGATGCCGTGCTGGGGATACAGAGAGGCAAAAACAGTCCCTGCTTTCAGGGAGCTTACAGTCTCATGGGGGAGGCAACATGCAAACAAACAGATATGTATGTGTGAAATACATACAAGGTAAAGTGGAAGTGAGTTCAGAGGAAAAGCACTGGAATTGAGGGTGATTGAGAAAGGCTTTCTTGCATAAGATGAGATTTTAGCTGAGACTTGAATGAAGTCATATCAGAGATGAGGTGGTGAAAGGGAGGGAGGCTTGGGAGGCACTCAGAGAAAAAGCACAGAGTTGGGAAATGCTAGGTTGCATGCAAGGAACAAAAAAGAAGACAATGATTCTGAATCACAGAGTAAACTGAGAGGCTGAAACAAGGGCAGATCACAGATTATGATTGAATACAAAAACGTAGCATGGCAGAGAAGAGCCAAAGATAACAGAGGCCTAGAGTATGGATGACTGGGCAAATGATTCAATTAAATACAGCAAACATGTATTAAGCACTTAATGTGTTCTAAGCATTGGACTGGGTACTAGGATACAAGAAAAATCACTGACAATAGTCTCTGCCTTCAAGATACCTACATTCAACTCAGGGGAGGAGAGAAGAGGGGAAGGGAAGGAAGTAGATAACATGCATACTCACAGAAGTAAATACAAAACACAAGCACAAAGTTATTGGTTAGTGCTGTTCAACTCTTCATGAATACATTTGCATATTTTTGTTCTGTTTTGATTTTTTGGCAAAGATCTTGGAATGATTTGCTGCTTCCTTCTCCAGCTCTTTTACAGGTGATGAACTGAGGCAACCAGGGTTGTGACTTCCCCAGGTCACACACCTAATAAGTGTCTGAGGTCAGATTTGAACTCTTGAAGTTGAGTCTTCCTTACTCCAGGCCTGGCACTCTACCCACTGTGCCACCTAACTGCCCTATTGGCAGTATTAATAACTTGAATGGGGGAAGAGAAAAGGTCTTGTGTAGGAGAGGGCACTTGAGCTAAATTCACAATGCAGCTAGGGTCTATAAGGGGGACATGCGAAGGCAGATTATTCCAGGTGTGAGGAATAGGTTATTCAAAGTAGAAAGACTGTACGGTATATGCAGAGATAGCAAGTTGGTTGAGAGGAACATGGAGTACATGATGGGAAGTAATAATCAATTAGAAAAGATATAAGAATACTAGATTATGGTTTTAAATATATCAAGCTGAATAATTTATATTTAATATAGAGACAAAAGGAGTTATTGAAACATCTTGTGCAGAGAAACTGCATGGTCAAGTCTGTGTTTTAGGTTATCAGTTTTGTAGCTACATGAAGGATGGATTGGAGGAGGAAAAGACTGGAGGCAAAGACACCAAGTAGGAGGGCATTGCAGTACTTAGGACAAAATGTGATGAAGGTCTGAACTAGGGTAGTAAGTGAATGGGAGGGGAGTAGATTATGAGAGAAATGTAATGGAAGCCACAAGTATGGGTTTTAGCAAATGATTCGATGTGGGAGGTGAGAAAGAAGGAAGAGTCAAGGATGATTTTGAGATCCTTTGTGTGGAGGGAACCATTATGGCATATGGTCAGTGAATTCCATTCTTTGGACCAGCAGTTTGTTTCTTATTAGAGCTGTCCCTACCCCTACAACTCGAGATCCCAAAAAATAGAATTGAAAAATTCCCCTGTGAGGGAAACATTTCAGAACTTAAACCTGCTTTGTAGAGGCCTAACAACAACCTTGGTGATAGTCTTATCTCCATCAAGAGGTTGGTTTATCATCCTCTGGGACTACATTGAAAACTGGATTCCTAACTTCTGGCTGGAAACACCACCAAAAAGTTTTTGTTTAACACCCCAGAGATAAAGGAAAGCTACTACCACATCAGTCACTCTGGCTCACACATTGCTGGATGCCCAAGTAGACTAAAACTATGGAAATCATAGAAGAATGTGAGAATTGTAAAGAAGAGGGTTTAGATGCAGAAACGTAGCATGAGAGAAGACAGACATCTGAGAAAAACCCATGAAGGTGAGGCATCAGGAAAAAGTCTTGTAATTGAGTTGGGTTATCCCTAAGAAAGAGCAGAAAAATGAGAGAATCGGGAGAGTATACTATTATGGAATCCAAACAAAGAAAATAGCAGTAAGAAGGAAATGGGCAACAGTACCAAAAGTTGCATAAGATGATAAAGAGGATGAAATTCTGAGAAAGGAATTGGCCAGGATGGATGCCATGATGGCCTTTCAGAGAGTTCATTACATGAGGTAGGTTCTACAGTTATTGCTATTTCCATAACAGGAAGAAAGATAGAAGAGATCACATTTGTTGATAGGATTTCCCTAAAAAATGTGGTCCAGCGAACCAACAGTTCTAAAAAAGATGAAAGAAACCTGGTGTATTGCCAAAAAAACCCCAAAAAACTGGAGTACTCAGAGTCAGAAGGCCTAGATTTGAATCTTGTTGCTAGAAATAAGCAATATTATCTCAGCAAATATCTTAAGCTCTATGAGGCTCAGTTGCCTCTTTTGTAAAATAAGCATATTAATAAAATACCTGTTTTTCAGAGGAGGGCAGCCAGGTAGCTCAGTGGACAGAGCACAGGACCTAGCATCAGGAAGACTGAATTCAAATCTGACCTCAGACATTTACAAGCTGTATACAGGCCCTGAACATGTCACTTAACCTTGTTTGCCTAAGTTTTCTCATCGCTAAAATGAACTAGAGAAGGAAATGGCAAACCATTCCAATATCTTTGCCAAGAAAACCCCAGATGGGGTCACAAAAAGCCACACACAATATATCTCAAAGATATTCTGTTCAATTTAGCAATTATTTTTTCAAGTGTTTACAAATTAGGGAAATGAAGCAAAATCCATAAAAAACATCTTTTTAGTAACATTATTTTTCTGTTAGTGTTGTATAGTTATGAGTCATGGAACAGAGCAGTTTCTAAAAATTTTCAGTTAAGAATTATCAACTACCAAAGAGCAATGGAAAAGTACATAGCAGACATAAGTAGTCTAAAATATATTACAAATTTTAAAAAAGTCTAAAAGAGAATAAAGAATAAAAGATGTCATTAAAGAATTGTGTGACTTGAAAGGAAATTGGCTAGTCATACCAGGAAGTGAGGGGTATCCATTAAGTATCCTGTGTGTTCCTATCATGAAAAGAGAAAGGCAAGCAACATCTCTAGTACTTTGAATGACCTTCCTGTGATGAAATTATAGGAGGACATGGAGCAGACTTTCATGGGATAGTCCAACTTCATTGGACTTATTCATTGGACATATCACTAATGTCTCAATAGCCACAATGTTCAGATCATAGATCCATTTGAGTGGGATGGGGAAAAATGAATGCTATTCTTCTAGATTAGAGTCCTAATTATTATAAAGAAGAAGAAAAGAGGAGATTGACTCATTGGGCAAACAATTAGTATTTATTGAACACTTGTGATGGTTCTGGTTCTATGGAAAGAGGATTGATGGGAGTCAGAAGACCTGCATTTGAGGGCCATGCCCCTTCCAGTTCATGTGACCTCAAGCACAACATCTGACTGCTGTGTTTTACGTTCCTCATTTATAAGATAAGAAGAGTGGATCAGATGAGTTCTAATTTCCTTTTTAACTCTAGAACCCTAGGATCTCAGCTGCTAAGTGTTAGAGATACAAAAATAAATTACAGAAGAGAAGCAATTTGCATTGATAGAGTTTCCTCCCTGGAAGATCACTATGCCGGTGGGATCACAGATCTGGTCCAAAATAAAATAGTCATTCAAGTAAAGAAAAGAAGGCCAATCAAATAGTATTACTAATAACAAGAATAGAATTTATATAGCGCTTTGAGGCTTTGCAAAACATATTACAAATATTATCTCATGTTGTTTAACATTTTATTATCTCATTTAACAACCCTGGAAGGAACTTGGCAAGTGAGATAACTTGAGCTCACACACTGGCAAAATACAAACCACCTGCCAAGTAATAGGCTTCTCTTTCATTTAAACAATTTGTGTGAGGGGAGTGAGTGAGTGAGTTGTGATATGATCATGAGAATTTCAATAACTTACCATCTTTTTCAATGCCTATTGAGGTAACATGGTAGAATGGGTAATGTGCTGAACTCAGAGTTAGAAAGACTTCAAATTTAAACCTATATTTGATGCCTCCTAGATGTGTGAGCATAGGTAAGTCATGTATCCTCTTTAAGCTTCAGTTTTCTCATTTGCAAAGGACATCCGAACAAATTGAACCCTCTCAGCACCCTTTCATTCTGCTACACAGCACCTCTGCCAGATAATGCTCAGTGAAAATAGAGGTAAATTTGTCAGTTCATCCAACCCCTGTCCTGGGAAGAAAAAATGCATTGTTTGCATTCTTATGAATATTTTTGGAAACCAGATACATGTCAATGGAAGGTTGGATGATTGTGGTATCTTTAATCACAGACATCAGTCTCAAGTTTTTCCCAGTTGTTTCATAATTTAAAAGGGCCCCTGCTTTTAGATTTTGATTTTATAATTTCCTTTTGCAAAAACATCTCCCATAAAATTTTGCTGATTCCTGAAATATTGAAATATTGAAACTAGTTGACCAATTCTGGGAATATCTATATTGGACAAACATATCACATATGCTTGGGGGGGGATAGGGTATCATATAGGATTATTGATTGTACATAGAAGGATCTTTAGAGGTCATCTAGTTCCCCCCCCCCCCTCATTTTATGGATGAGATTAAATGGCTTTTAGTCACAAAGAGTTGTAAGTGGAAGAGGCAGCATTTGAATCCAGGTCATTTGATTTCAAATTCAGTGCCCTGACTATTGACCCATCATGCTATGTCTCTAGGCAATGAAGATAGCAGGCAAGGAGGAAGCCAGCTATTTAGGGAAGGAGGTGTCCAAAGTAATATATATCATGGTGCGTTTACTGGAGATTTGGGGAAACATGGGAGAATCCTGTATTTGGCTCAGGTGTGGGGCAAAGACAAATTTGGTCTACTTTTCTGTTTTATCTGAGGATGGTCTTAAATTCTGGACTATTTTAATACTGGGTTAATATTTCTTGAAAATTTCTATTTCATAACTAATTCATAAGCATTTATTGCGAGTCTAACATTCCCTCCACTTGTTTTGGAACCAAGAGACAAATAATTTTAAAAAGAAACCAAACTTCAGGACAGATATCTGTGTGGACTTTGTGACCCAGCTGCAGCCAGAGAACACAGGAATCCTTCCAAGGTAGGGATGATCTTAGGGGCTTTCCAGTTTTACTGCCAGATGAAAAGGCTTTATATACATTTAGATAATCTCAGCCATCCAAACAGAAGTAGGAATATTCAATGAGCTTGAGGTTTTTTCTTTTTTCTTTCTTTTTTTTTTTTGTGGAAGAAAATATGGGCCTCCAATATAAGTGTACTTCACAGGTGTGTCTTTTCAATCCTCAAAAGATTCCTCTCCCCTCCTCCTCACCCTGTGAGTGGTTTAGCAATAAAAATCGCTTTATCATACATTATTTGGGAGAGATTTGGAAAGCTAGTTCTCCCTTATGTAGACCGCTGTGAAAGCATAATTTCATGAGGGGGAAAAAAGAGTTTTAAAAGGCATCACAATCAGGGTACATTATTTTTATTTTATACAGCCATATAAGTGATTAGATGTCTTACTATTAATATTTGAAACACAATTTTTCTTCCTGAATCCTGGCAAAGGCATTCCTGAAGTTTCTGGGTTCCTTATTTAATGGTACATTGAATTTGTAATGTGTTTGTCAGGAATTTTATTAGCTTTGTCTCCTGAGAATCTTGAGGATTAAATTGGTAAAGACTTGTGTAAGTCCATATGTCTAGTAGTGGTAAATCTGCTCTGGAGTATTGCTTTAAAGGTCATTTCAACTCAACAAATTCTTACTGAGTTCCTGCTATATTCATTACATTCATCAGGAAATTAATCACCTTGGAGATTGTATCAGATTTGGCATCCATCAGGGCTCACATGGGGCTCCTGACCAGACACTGTATCCACTGTGCCACCTAGCTGCCCATAGTAGGCACTGATGGATTGATCAATGTCCAGATTTCCAGGCACGTGTTGTTCCTCATCCCATACCAGGGAGGTGGGGATAGCCTCCTTTGTTTGGCAACATGCTTCTTTAAAAATGGAATGATGACAGGAAGGACTTTTTAAAGACTTGAATCTTCAATCAAATTTGGAAGACTTTATGACTAAGGATTAGGAAATAAGTTTTGGAGAAGATGGGATTTGAATTTGAATTTAAAGGAAATGAGGGAAACCAATAGGCAGAGAGGAGGAGAGAGATAATTCAAGGCTGGGGGATAGCCAGAGAGAATGCTGAGCGAAGAGAAATGAAGTGAATGTTTGTGAAATTGCAAGGAGGGCAGTATCACGGGGCTGAAGGGTACATGCTGAGGAGTAAATACAGCTGAAGAAGACTAGAAAGGTGGCATTTCAATATTTGCAAATGACTTCACATTTAACTGACTTGAATCAAATGACAGCCCTTTAAAGTCAGTATGACAGGTATTATTTAACAGATGATGGAAAATGCTAAGAGGGATTAAGTGACTTTTCCAAGGTCTCACAGCTGGCATCTGCAGCATATTCAAACCCAAGTCTTTCTGAGTCCAATCCCGGTACTCTTGCCACTAGGAAAGAATATAAAGTAAATATATAATAGTGATCTCATCCATACACACACACACACACACACACACACAGAGAGACACACACACACACAGAGGATGGCCTTGACTGAAACAGCTATTTCATCAGTCTTTTTACTTTCTGCTATAATTTCCCATGTATTCCTCATAAGTTCCCTTCCACCACCATCACCACCACTTTATGGTTGCACATCATTGTCTGAGCCTGGGAATGACTCTATTCTGAGAATGGCTAAATAATTTGTGAGTCTCTGCCGAGAACCCACATATTGTGAGAATGCCAGTCAGGAATGGGGCTTCACTGCTCATTCTCCATTACCAGCTCCCGCCTTCAACTTGCCCTACTGTCACACCAGCTATCTGGACCCCTGGTAATTGTGAAAATATGGCTGAACCCTTTGCTCAATGATTAGCATACTCCCATCTCAGCAGATCCTCCCCATCTCAGTGAATCTGAATGCTCAGCTGTCATTGTACAAGCCTTGTTCCCCATGCCCCACTGCCAGCTCCCTTTCTCCTATCTAGCTAAACCTGATCTTATATGGCCAGTATCCTGTTAAAGCTTGTTCTTTCCTTCTACTGTACTCTCTAGAATGCCTGCTTCACAGAAAAAGCAAACTCTCTTTCATTTTAAACCTTTACTTTTCTCAAAACATTTGTCTTCTTGCACTGAGACCCGACTTCCTGCTGATGACTCAACATACCCGGCTACCCTTTCAAGTACTGGCTGCTCTTTCCCTCACACCCCCTCAACCTTCACTTACTGATCATAGCAATAGAATATTAATAGTAGAATACGACCTTCTTCCCACTGCCACTTCCAGACTCTTCTATCACCATCATTCAGTGACTTCTGCTTTGAGACTCATTCTGTGCATTTTTATCATCCAATTAAGAATCAGGCAATTGTTATCTGCCAACCTCACAAATTTCCTCCTTCCTCAGTGAATTCAGAGCCTGTCTCAACAGTCATTTTGCCTCCTCAATTTTTGCCCTCATGTTAGGGGACTTCAACATATATATTCACACTCCTTCAAATGCTGTATTTTGACACTACTCAACTTACTCATTTCCTATGAATTACTCTGTTACCTCAAGGCATCTAGGTGATGCAATGGATAGAGCACCAATGCAGGAGTCAGGAGGACCTGAGTTCATATCTCACCTCAGACACTTGACACTCACTCACCCTGGGCAAGTCACTTAACCCCAATTGCCTCATCCTGGGTCATCTCCAGTCATCCTGATAAATGTCTTGCCATCTGATTCAGATGGCTGCGGAGAAGTGAGGCTGGTGACCTGCACAGCCTTCCCTCACTCAAAACAAAGTCAAGTGCAAGTCATGTCATTATTTCTCTGATGGGATGGTCTTCTTCAGCAACGAAGGATAAACACACTTTTTCACTTTAACTCTTTCACTTCAACTACCCACAAAGACAGTCGCATTCTTGCTCTTGTAATCACCCATGCACTTTGAAATTCCTTTATCTGATAATATTTCACCATTCCAACTTTCCCTATGCCTTCCTCCTCCTAACTCTGTTCTCCATTCTCAACATTTACCTCCAAACTCTGCACCCCTTCAGTTCTTTCCTAGGCAATCGCCAATTTGAGAAGAGTACCTATAATTCATAAATCCACTTCCTTTCTTCTCATTCTCTTAACTCTCTGTAATCTGTCTTCCATTCCCATTATTTAACTGTAATTCCTCTCTCCCAAGTTATCTATGATCTCCTAATTGACAAATCCAAGATCCTTTTTCCAATTCCCATCTTTCTTGACCTCTCTGCAGCTCTTGATACCATCCACCACCCTCTTCTCCTTGATGTTCTCTTTTGTCCAGGTTTTTGTGGCACTGTTCCCTCTTGCTTCTCATATTTTTGTAACTACTCTTCAGTTTCCTTTAATGAATCTTCCTCCAACTCATATCCACTAACTGAGATTGTCCCCCAAAGTTCTGCCCTGGGTCTTCTTCTATGGAATTTGCTTGGTTGTCTCATCAGCTTCCATGGATTCAATTACCATCTCTACGTAGATTGTTGTCAGATCTATTAATGCATATCTAACCTCTCTCCTGATTACCTGTCTTGTATTTTTGTCTACTGGACATCTCAAACTAGTTGTCCTATAGTCATCTTAGACTCAATGTGTCCAAGGCTGAACTAATTATATTTTCCCTAAAATTTTCACCTCTTTCTAACATCCCTTTTGCTGTAGAAGATACCATCATCTTCCCAATCCCCAAGTCTCACAACCTAGGTTTCATTCTTCATTCCTTACTGTCTCTTACTCCCCATATCCAGTCTGTTGCCAAGTCTATTGATGATACTTTATAAAAATTTTCTTATATGCTTCTTTCTCTCCTCTGACATTGACTTCATTCTAGAATAGATACTTATAATCTCATGTTTAGACTATTGGTCCAACCTTGGTTGGTTTCCTTGACTGAAGTCTCTCCCCATTATAGACCATCTTCCACTGAGTTATCAAAGTGATCTTCCTAAAGGGCAGGTCTGAGCATTATCAGTTCCTCTATTAAATAAACTTCAGTGACTCTGTGTTACCTCCAGGAATAAATATGAAACCTTTTCTTCAGCTTTTAAAGACTTCTCCTATCTTATTATACATTAATTCCCTTCATTTACTCTACAATCCAATGACATAAGCCTTTTATATGTTCCTCCCATATGACATGCCATCTCCCAAATCAGAAGATTTTTCTGGCTGTCCACCATCCCTAGAATAGTCTCTTTCCTTATCGTTGTCTCCTTGCTTCCTTGACTTCCTTAAAATCTCAGCTAACATTTCACATTTTACAAGAAGTGTTTCTTGGTCCTTTTTAATGTTAAGGCTTTCCCTCATAGATTATTTCCAATGTATTCTGTATATATCTCATTTGTGCATAGCTGTTTCCATGGGGGACTGCCGAAGCAAACGCCCAAAGCTGAGAGATGGAATGTCTCATTACTAGGACAGCGAGCGGGCCAGTGTCTCTGGAGTACAAGTTGGGGAACAAAGTACAAGAATGCTGAAAAGGCAGGAGAGGGTTACATTAAGAAAAAGTGTGAATGCCAAACAGAATATTTTTTATATGAGCCTGAAGGCAATAGGAAACCACTTGGGCTTATTGAGAAGAGGGAGGTGACATAACTGGATCTGTGCTTTAGGAAAATCAATTTTGTGGTTTGGAATGAGGAAAAGTAGAGGCACCAGAAAGCTAGTGTAATAATGCCAGTGTAAGGTGAGGAGAGCCTGCACTAGAGTGGTGGCAGTGTCAGACAAGAAAAGGGGGCATAGTCAAGAGATGTTGCAAATGTCACATCAACAGGTCTTGCAACAACTTTGTTATAGAAGGTGAGAGATGGTAACGAATCCAGGATGACTCCTAGGCTGTGAGCCTAAGGGAGCAAGAGGATGGTGTCCTATACAGTAACAAAGAAAGTAGGAGGTATATGTGTGCATGTGTGTGTGGGAAGAATAATGAATTTAGTTTTGGAATGCTGTTTTAAATATCTACTGGTTGTTCATTTTGGGATATCTGAAAGGCTGTTGGAGATGTAAGACTGGAGGTCAGCAGCAAGTTTGGGGCAGGATAGGCAGATTTAAGAATTATAAGCATGGAGATGGTTCTTAGATCCTTGGAATCTGCTGAGATAACCAAGTGTTATAGTATACAGGGAGAAGAGAAGCCCAGGACAGAGACACTTACTATGGAAGGAAGTGATTTCAAGTAGACTCCAACAAAGGAGATAAAGAAAGAATGGTCAGATAGATAGGAGGAATGGTGTCCCTAGAAAGAATATTAAGAAAGAGTGATCAAAGCCTGCCAAGAGGTCAAGGAAAATGAGGACTGAGAAAACAATGAGAACTTGGATTTGGCAAGTAAGAGGTCATTAGTAAGTCTGGAAGGTTCAGGTGGGAAGTCAGATCGGAGTGAGTAAGGGGGGAAGGGAGTGAGAAGATAGAAAGTGGATGTCTGAATGAAATAGAATCACAGCATTTTACAGCAGGTAGATCGTTGCTAACTGAGTTAAGGACCAAAAAAGGAACTTGTGGGACCACTGAAAGATATACTTCCATTTCTGGCATAATTCCCAGAATTGAATACAGCTACATTTTTCAGTCAGGGTAACAGGAAGGAGTTATAATTTTAGGAAGGTCTGCATATACTCTTCTATAGGGTCTCAAAAAGCAAAAATAATAAAAAGAAAGTCATTACATTTGAATTCAGGCCAAAATCAAAGGTCTTTTTTTTTCCTAGAAAATTCTGCCTGTGACAGTCTCCCGTATCTGGATTGTTTACAATTCCACTGCGGTCATTTTTTAGTGCCAAGTTACGGTGAAAAGGCTAACAATATTGTCATGAAATCATTGAGTTCTTTTGAAACTTTCCCAGGATTCCAGAGAAAATGTTTGAATAAAGAACATTTTTCCCTTTAAAGTTCATATTCAAAATTAAGGTCAAGATATTCAGTCACGTAAACAAATAAACCACAACTGGAGCCCAAAGAGACACAGATTGCAGGTGTCTTATAGTGTTGTCTGAGGACATTTAAACACACCGGTTCCGGATACATATAGCACAGAAAGTCCAAACATTCGGTTGACAACTGTTGTTGCTTACTCAGATTGTCTCAGTCACATTCCTTTGGGAATTAAATTCCTTGTCAGGTTTAAGCTGTAATAAATTCTATTCTATAAAAGAGAAAAAACTTACTTAGAAACTTGGTAGAAGATAAAAAATTTTTTTTCTTCAGGAAAAAGTGAGAAACTTAAAAAGCATATGTATATATATGTTTTATATATATATTATTGCAGTGTATGCATATATAATATATGTTGTGTTTGTCCAGTGAATCAATAAATAAAAATACTGTTTTCATCTTTCTGAATGAAATTATTATGGAAATAAACAATAATTTCAAAGCTTATCAGGTGAGAAAATTGTCTGTTTTTGTTCTGTTTTATACTTCTAGAAACCCATGGAATAGATGAGAAAAGTATGTAGCACAGCTATATATCTGCTGCACTTCTTTTCAGCTGGTTGGTAATAAACAATTCATTTTCCAAAATTCACTTTGCCATCGTAGATTTCTTAGCCTGAAATACTAGTTTGAGGAAAAAATGTAACTCCACTAGACATATTAATATATCAGTTACACTAATAAAATTCCTAGCAATGAAATTTTCCCATGGATTGAGGTATATTTTGTTACTGCGATGAAGCTATGATTTCATTAACGTGGGTATGCCATGTGCTGGCACAAATTACTTCCTGTCCTCACTTGCCTGTCCTGTGTTTTTCTTCTCTGTGTCCTCCCATAAAGCTTTCTTTAAAAAGATTTTCCAAACGTGCTAGAGGGTTTCTTTTGGGTTCTTTAATATTTTGTGGCTCCCAGTGCAATGCTTGGTCCTGCCGTGCATTATTCCTGTTTTACGCTCTGTGGCATCTAGATAGCGTAACATATAGAAAGCCCGGCACCTGGAGTAAGGAAGAGCTAAATTCAAATCTAGCCTCAGACACTGACTATCTTTGTGACCCTGAGGAAGTCCCTTAACCTGTATCTGCCCAAGTTATCTCACTTGCCAAGTTCCTTCCAGGGTTGTTAAATGAGATAATAAAATATTAAACAACATGAGATAATATTTGTAATGTGCTTTGCAAAGCCTCAAAGCGCTATATAAATTCTATTCTTGTTATTAGTAATACTATTTGATTGGCCTTCTTTTCTTTACTTGAATGACTATTTTATTTTGGACCAGATCTGTGATCCCACTGGCATAGTGATCTCCCAGGGAGGAAACTCTCTCTATCAATGCAAATTGCTTCTCTTCTGTAATTTATTTTTGTATCTCTAACACTTAGCAGCTGAGATCCTAGGGTTCTAGAGTTAAAAAGGAAATTAGAACTCATCTGATCCACTGTTCTTTTCTTATAAATGAGGAACGTAAAACACAGCAGTCAGATGTTGTGCTTGAGGTCACATGAACTGGAAGGGGCATGGCCCTCAAATGCAGGTCTTCTGACTCCCATCAATCCTCTTTCCATAGAACCAGAACCATCACAAGTGTTCAATAAATACTAATTGTTTGCCCAATGAGTCAATCTCCTCTTTTCTTCTTCTTTATAATAATTAGGACTCTAATCTAGAAGAATAGCATTCATTTTTCCCCATCCCACTCAAATGGATCTATGATCTGAATATTGTGGCTATTGAGACATTAGTGATATGTCCAATGAATAAGTCCAATGAAGTTGGACTATCCCATGAAAGTCTTCTCCATGTCCTCCTATAATTTCATCACAGGAAGGTCATTCAAAGTACTAGAGATGTTGCTTGCCTTTCTCTTTTCATGATAGGAACACACAGGATACTTAATGGATACCCCTCACTTTCTGATATGACTAGCCAATTTCCTTTTAAGTCACACAATTCTTTAATGACATCTTTTATTCTTCATTCTCTTTTAGACTTTTTTAAAATTTGTAATATATTTTAGACTACTTATGTCTCCTATGTACCTTTCCATTGCTCTTTGGTAGTTGATAATTCTTAACTGAAAATTTTTAGAAACTGCTCTGTTCCATGACTCATAACGGTACAACACTAACAGAAAAATGTTACTAAAAAGATGTTTTTTATGGATTTTGCTTCATTTCCCTAATTTGTAAACACTTGAAAAAATAATTGCTAAATTGAATGGAATATCTTTGAGATATATTGTGTGTGGCTTTTTGTGACCCCATCTGGGGTTTTCTTGGCAAAGATATTGGAATGGTTTGCCATTTCCTTCTCTAGCTCATTTTAGCGATGAGAAAACTTAGGCAAACAAGGTTAAGTGACATGTTCAGGGCCTGTATACAGCTTGCAAATGTCTGAGGTCAGATTTGAATTCAGTCTTCCTGATGCCAGGTCCTGTGCTCTGTCCACTGAGCTACCTGGCTTCCCTCCTCTGAAAAACAGGTATTTTATTAATATGCTTATTTTACAAAAGAGGCAACTGAGCCTCATAGAGCTTAAGATAGTTGCTGAGATAATATTGCTTATTTCTAGCAACAAGATTCAAATCTAGGCCTTCTGACTCTGAGTACTCCAGTTTTTTGGGTTTTTTTTGGCAATGCACCAGGTTTCTTTCATCTTTTTTAGAACTGTTGGTTCGCTGGACCACATTTTTTAGGGAAATCCTATCAACAAATATGATCTCTTCTATCTTTCTTCCTGTTATGAAGTCCTTAAGGGGATTTTAAAGAAAGAGAAAAGATATGCTGATCATAGCTAGAGGATTAAAATATTTATAATGTCATTTTAAAATGACTGAAGGTCCACAATATTCATGATGCTGTAGAACACAAAAGATACAGTCAGTGCTTTCCAGGACTTATATTCAAAGGGAAAAAAAAAGATAAACATGTACTTCATTTTTATGCTGTTTTTATAATACTCCTTTATAGCAACAGACCTGTAAACCTCTATTTTTTATTAGATCTTTGATAATCTGGTTACTTTTACTCTCTCAAGCTTTCATGGTATTGTTTTTGGAGCCTCTAAAAACCAGTATAGGATAATACATCCAGAATTGTAATCTCTTATACATTTTTAGGTTAGTAATAATTATTTATTATAGATAAATTATACAAAGGATCTATTATTTTTTTCCAACTGAGATTTAATAGATAAGTATTAGGATATTCTCTGAGATATATAGAAGTTAAATGACTTGTCCAGGATTAAACAGGTAGAAAGTTTCAGAGAATGAATTTAAGCCCTGATTTTCCTGTCTTCAAGGCCAGCATGCTATCTATGATGCTACCTAGACACTATGTAAAGGAGTCATCAATTATAGACATGAAGTTGTAAGGAATATATGAGTTTGTCTAGTCCAACTCCCTAATTTTACAGATTAGGAAACTGTGTGTCACATAGAGGTTTAAATGACCTACCCGGGATCATATAAGTAGTAAGTGTCAGAGCTGCAATTCTAGCCATGGTCTTCTGTCTCTTGTAACAAAAAAGAAAAAAACAAAGAGGGAAAAAGCAGCTCCGCCACACTAACCAATCCATCCATTGATGATATGCACAATTTTACATTCACAGTGCCCCATCTCTACAAAGACTACCAAAACTCTACAAAGGAGGCACATTTCTCATTTGGGGACAAATTTGGTTGTTATTACTTCATATCACTAATTTTCACTCGTTATTCCATTTACAATGCTTCTGTCATTCCTACTTCTGTTCATTTCATTTTGCATTTGTGTATATGAGCCTTTCTGGCTTTATACTTGTTATATAATATCATTCAGTCATTACAATTGTTCGTTTCATTTTGTCAAAAGCTAATTCACCTAAAGCCAATTGACTTGCCCAAGGTCAACATGATAAATACATCTTATTTGAATTATGAATTTTAGGTCAAGTGAGATCTATGTAAAGTGCTTTACAAAGCTTAAATCCTTTTATAAGTCCTCCTCCTCCTCCTTTTTTTCTTCTTTGTCTCCTTCTTCTCCCAAATTATAAAATAAACAAATCCCCCTCAAAAACTTAAAATAATACAACATTTCTTTCAAAGGACTAAAGTTATTCTTTTGTGTATTTAATGCAATAGCTGTGATATATTCTTCTTATTGGAAATATTAATTTTGGGCAAGTGTGTCACGAAATGACTTAGGCAAACTGACTTTTAGGTTCACTGGCCCCCTTTTCCTTACAACAAGTCTGTGAAGTTGACAAAGCAGATTTTTCTTTACTCATTTTACAAATTAGAAAAGTGAGACCCAGAAGGGATGATTGACTAAAACTTGTAGAATTATTGAGGTGGAAGTCGTTTCCAGTACTGGTCAGTTCAGGTTTTTCATTTTGTGGAACAGACTCAAAGAGATTTAGTCATTTGCCTGAGCTTCCCCTGAAAATCAGCATCAAGTGTCTGATTTAGCCTTTCCCCCTCATATAACATGCCATAATTCATGCCAGGCCTTAACTCAGGGAATCCTATGAGTAGAGATGAAGCTGTAATTTCTGAGAAGTGACTAAGGAGTTGATAGAAGCTGGAAGTTATTTGGGAATGGAATTGATTTGTAGACAAGATCAGGTGACCTCTAACCTCATCTTAGTGTGGCTTGGAAGATCCTATCATCAGAACTGCCCATCAGCATAAAATGTTTCTTTTTGAGTTTCCTCTTTCAAATAAATGGATTTGTTTTCCTGCAGGATGACAAAGCTTTGCCCAGATTTCCTGAATAGGGCAGCGCAGGTGATAGTTCAAACTCATTTATCTGTCCTCTGCTAATCCATTTTTTTGGAAAGCAAAGAAGAAAAGCAGGAATTCAGTTCATTTAATGTAATTCAACAAAACTTATCTGAGTTTAGGCTGTACTTCCCTCTAAGGTCTTAATCTATGTGATTTAAGATCCCGGTGCATCTTAGAAACATCAGATTTCCCAGAGCCCCAGGATTTGGGAGTTGGAAGTATCCTTAGCAACCATGAATCTAACCCCCACCCTAAAAATTCCTCATTATAACTTCACCAGCAAATGCTTCTCCCATCTCTGCTTGAAGACCTCTAAGGAGAGGAAAGCCTACCATTTTTCAGGTAAGTCCGTTTCACTTTCATTAGTAAGTTTTTCCTAACAGTAAGCACAAATTTTTCTCAATGTTACCTCAGTCCATTGTTCCTGATTCTGGCCCCTGGGGTCTAAGTGAACAAGTCTAATTCTTCTTCCATATGAGACCTCCTCAAATACTTGAGAAAAGCTGTCTTGATTCCAGGTCTGACGTTCTATCCACTGCACCATCTAGTTGTCCCAGTGGGCCTGCCATCTTCCAGTTCCTGGAAGCTATATCCCTCTTAATAGAGGCTAAGATTGCATTTTTTATTTTGTTTTGGGCTGCCACATAGCACTTCTGACTCATATTAACCTTGCAGTCCATTGAAATCCCCAACTCTTTCCCCGGACAACTGCTACCTCTTTATGCCACTTTCCTTTTAAATTTTTTGGAAGACTTTACATTGGTAGCTAGGTGATGTAGTGGTTAGAGCATTGGACCTGGAGTCAGGATGAACCTGAGTTAAATCCCGCCTCAGATACTTACTAGCTGTGCGACAAGTCACTTAAACTTTGCTTGCCTCAGTTTCCCTATTTATAAAATGTGGATAATAATAGTGCCTTCCTGCCAGGGTAAGATATGAAGATAATATTTTTAAATATTGCAAACCTTAAAGTGACATATAAATGCTAGCAGTTTATCCCTACTGGGATAAATTCTTATTATAATTAGCCCAAAGTTTTAGTCTATCAAAATCCTTTTGGATCCAGAATGTCAGTTATGCCATTCAACTTTGAATCACTTGTAAATTTAATAAGCATATAATCTATGCCTTCAGCCAAGCCGAGGATTAAGGATAAACACCACTGGAAGTCTCTGCTATGTTGAAGTTGAAGCATTAGTAACTACTTTTGGAGTCCAGCCATCCACCCAGTTCTGAATTCATATGGTTGCACTGTCTAATCTATAGCTCGCTGTCTTCAACACAAGAATAATATGAAATACTTTATCAAAAAAAATTGCTAAAGTCTAGGGAAAGTATATCCACATTGAAAGACACAAAGAATATGACAAATGCATTAAATTATGGGAAGACATATAAACTGATGAAAAGTGAAGTAAGAACAGGGGCAGCTAGATGGAACAGTAGATGTAGCACTGGTCCTGGAGTCAGAAAGATTTATCTTCTTGAGTTCCAATCTAATCTCAGACACTTACCAGCTATGTGACCCTGAGGCAAGTCACTTAACCCTGTTTGCCTCAGTTTCCTCATCGTAAAATGACCTAGAGAAGGCAATGGCAAACCCCTCCAATATCTCTGCCAAGAAAACCCCCAATGGGGTCATGAAGGGTCAGACTGGGCTGAACAAGAATTAAGAACAAGGTGAACAGCATCAACAATAACTGCAACAATATAAACAGGGAAAAAAAATGAAGCAATTATAATGATCAAGCTTAGCCCTGTAAGAAAAATGAGAAAACACATCTGGCCTAGGTGGCGGGCTGGCTGCTGTCCATTCTCAGACAGGACCAAAATGACATCACCGTGATAAAGCGAAGTTTCAGTGTGTCCGACTGTGGCTGATCAGAGCAATATAAGCTCAGAATGCTCCACCCCAGATTGGGCACAGATAGTCCATGTGAACGTTTGGGTGGATACTACATTGAGCATCCTATGTCTACTTTGTGTTGTCTCAATTCTGCTTTGCTCATAGAGCATAGAACTCTTTCTGATGTGGTCACACCATGCTAAGTGGTCCTGTGCCAGTGTCTCCCATGTTGCACAGTCAAATCCAAAGTTATTGAGAGAGACCTTGAGAATGCCCTTGTATCACTTCTGAACATCATGTGATGTCCTGCCCCATGTGAGTTCTCCATAAAGTAGTCTTTTTGGAAAGCGAACATTTTGCATTTGAACAATGTGGCCAGCCCATCAGAGTTGAACTCTCTGAAGCATAGTTTGAATGCTTGGCAGTTCAGCTTGAGCAAGGACTTCAGTGTCTAGTACCTTATCCTGCCAGGTGATCCTCAGAGTCTTCCTAAGACAATTCAAATAGAAGGGATTCAGTTTCCTGGCATGGTGCTGGTAGATTGTCCATGTTTCACAGGCATACAACAATGAGGTCAGCATAATGGCTCTGTAGACCTTCAGCTGATTAGTCAGTCTAATACTTCTTCTCTCCCACACTTTTCTTTGGAGCCTGTCAAACACTGAGCTGGCATTGCGTACATCAACCTCATTTTCAATGAGTACATCCTTGGAAAGTACACTACCAAGGTAAGTGAACTTATCCACAGCATTCAAAACTTCTCCATTTGTTGTAACCAATGGTTCCACATATGGATGGTTTGGTGGTAGCTGAGGGAGCACCTGTGTTTTCTTGGTGTTAATTATTAGGCCAAAATTAGCACAGGCAGCAGAGAATTGATCCATCTCAGCTTCAGAGGCTGAAAGCTATTTATGGACCAAAAACCTATGGTGCATCCCAGCTACTCAGTGCTGATGGGGCAACATTGATTCGTGATAAGGACATGATCCTAGAGAGATGGGCTGAGCACTTCCATAGTGTTCTCAACAGACCATCATCAATCAATGCTGAGGCCACTGACTGTTTACCTCAGGTTGAAGTCAATCCATCCTTAGCTGAACTTCCAACTGAAGAAGAGGTTTTGAGGGCCATTAGGCTCCTTTCATGCTGCAAAGCACCTGGTGCTGATTCTATTTCAGCTGAGATTTACATGGTAGAGGGACCATTGCCCATACAAAAATTTAAATTTTCCAGGTTATACGGCAAGAGGAAGTTATCCCCCAGGAATTCAAGGATGCCTCCATTGTCCATCTCTATAAAGGCAAAGGCAATAGATTGTCCTGTGACAATCACAGGTGGGGTGGTCTCTCTCTTAGTCATTGCTGGCAAAATTCTTTCTAGAGTCCTCCTTAATAGACTGATCCTTCATCTGGAAGACGGTCATCTACTGAGAGCCAGTGTGGCTTCAGAAGGGGCCAAGGAACAGTCTATGTGGTTTGCTGCCTGACAACTCCGGGAGAAATGCTAGGAGTAGAACAGAGGTCTGTACACAACGTTTGTAGGTCTGACCAAGGCCTTTGACACTGTTAGTCATGAGGGCTTATGGTGTCTAAATTTGGTTTCCTGGAGGAGTTCATCAATATTGTATGTACATTTCATGGTGGCATGTTTGCCTGTGTTCTGGATAGTGGACAATGCTCTTGTGCCTTCCCAGTCACCAGCGGAGTGAAGCAGGGCTGTGTGCTTGCTCCCATACTTTTTAGCATGGTGTTTTCAGCCATGTTGACAAATGCTTTCAATGAGGATGAACACAGCATCTAGGTCAACTACCATACTGATGGAAAGTTCGTCAGTTTGAAAAGGCTACAAGCCAAGACCACAGTGGAGGGAGTGTTGGTGCACGATTTTCTGTTTGCGGATGATTGTGCACTCAACACAGTCTCCAAAGCTGAAGAAGCTGAGCTGCCTCACCCCATCCCCCTACACTTTTCACTGAGGCGGAGGAGCTACAAGTGTGCAGTATTGCATATGATGTTAGCATGACTGACCTGATCCTTCTATTTATTGTTATTTTTTCTTACTTTTTAAATTCTTTGTTATAAGGATGAATAATTGGATTGAAGAAGTTATATAGATTTATTAAGAAATAAAGATAGCATAAAACCAAAATATATCAATAAATTAAAGGATTTCTAAAAACATGATTGACAATCTGTCCACCCAACAAAGAGAGGAAGAATCATATAGTGGAAAGAGTATTAGACATGGTATCAGGAAGACCTGGGATAAAATCCTACCTAGACATTTATTGGTGGTTATTTCATTTCAATAAATCATAGGGAACTCTCTAAGGTAATCTACTAAATTACAGATGAGCAATCAAATAAAATACCTTACAAATACAACATTGATAATATTAAACAGTAACTTTCAGGGAAGCCTTTAAAATATGACTTTTGGTATTAGCAATTTATATGACAGTTAACTTTTCAAAATGACTTTTAAATTATCCACTGAGATATGTATTTTATTTTATTTGTTGCAGAAAAATCTGGGAAATAACAGCTTGTGAAATCTTAAATGACACCAGAAATTCTAATAGAAGAGTTATCACAATATTCAGTTCCCTTCTATTTAAAAACCACATGTTAGCCTTTCAGTAACAATTTGAGCAGTATCAGGTGCATGAACTGAGTCCAAGAACCAGCTCAGATGGGGAATGCTGCTGCCAATTAAAAAGGCTGTACTCTCCCTTCCTGTGAAACCATTCCATTAAAATGAGTGGCTTTTCCAGGAAAAAAAAAGATCTTGGGATTTTCTTGGTCATCACATAGCCCTCCACCAGATATTAACATAAGACATTTCTTTGTGTGAGGAAAGCTGAGATGTTTTCTGAACCCTGTGTCATATTACAAAAATGGAGTTCGGAGAGAGATTAAAGTGCTTATTTCAGTTCCTTTTCCAAACATGGAAAATTACATACTAGTGCAACCTCAGCCCTTTTTGGGGAAGATCTCATCACCAAAGTAAACATCTCTGACCAGTCACAAATGTTTCATAGTGCTGAAAAGAAGTCAGGCTTCACCCAGATCCAAGATGTCACATACAAATTCTAGCTTGAAACAATAGAAGTGTTTGCCAAATCAGAAGTCAAAGGATTCTTTCCAGTTCAAAGGATAGTTTGACTTAACTAATTTGCTTTCAATTGCTGTCAAAGAATCTATCCTTATTTTTTTAACTGATCATATTTCAGGATGATGCTAGTTTCTTATATAGCTAATTAGTGGTAGAACTGAGGCTCAAACTTCCAAGGACTTGAGTCTAAGCTATATAGGCCTCCTATGAGGTGACATGGTAAATCCTATGTTTGTCCTAGAATATAGTATAGTGTGTCAGGCATTGGGATAGAAATCAGAAGAACGAGACTTTGAGGACCAACTCTCCCACATATAGTCCAAAAGATGTTGGGACAGCCTCAGTGGACTCATCTGTAAAGTAGGAATAATATTTCCTTTCCTATTTATCTCATAGGATTGTTATGAATTGATGATGAGATAATGTTTTTGGAAGTGCTTTGAAAATGTGATCATGGAATATAGATCTATCTGGACTCCCTGGTAAATGCCACCTCATGCTTGGGCCTACTGTGAAGCAACTTTCCAGATGCCTCCCAGGTTATAGCAACACTACTTACCATGAGACCAGGCAGTTGAAAGCTGTGGTGAGATTGCAAAATCTCTTTGAACATCTTAGTACAGTGTCTTCATTGATGGGCACTTATAATCCATTAACACTCTTCCTGATCATTCATCCCCCAACCCTACAGTGATTAGCAAACTCCCATCCCACCCTACATTCCTTATTCCAGACTGTTGAAAAACAGTCCCTCTCCTGGCTCAACTTTAGCTTTCTGCTCCCTCATTTCACCTATTTTACCTTCATCCACTCCTTTCCCCCTAGACCTGCCTGTGCCTTCCACTGTGGACTCTACACCTCTTGCTCCATAATTATTATGTTTCCTTTCTTTTTAAATCTTTTTTAAAAGTCTTTTAAAGTCTCTTTTGCTCTTCCAATTTTCTGTCACTCAAGTACTTGTTTCTCCCATGACACTACACTCACAACCATCTTTCTCAGTTCTGATTATACTTTCTCTGATACCACTGACTTACTGGTCCCAGTAGACAGTCTAAATTTTCCTTGCTTCCTATTATAGCCTCTAGACTGAACTTTTGCCTATATTGTCTGGGCAGCTAGGTAGCACAAGGCATAGAGTGTTGGGCCTGGAGTCAGGAAGACCCTAGTTCAAATCCAGCCTCATATACTTATTACCTCTATAATTCTGTTAAGTGGGCAAGTCACTTAGCCTTTCTCTGCTTTAGTTTCCTCAACTGTAAAATTGGAATAATAATAGTATGTATCTCCTAGGGTTGTTGTGAGAATCAAATGATACAATATTTGTAATGCATTTAACACAATGTACAGTACAAAGTAGGTGCCTCAGAATACTTGGTCCCTGTCCCCCAGCTCACTACATCGGCTATTCCAAGTCATCCTTCACTGCTCAAGCTTTCCATGGCACCCCCTTCCCCAGTCCTTTTCCATTGAGAACATCACCTCGTACTTAACTGAAAAAATTGGGGACATTTACTGAGATCTTTCTCTTTTCCCTTCTCATATCACATCAACCTGACATCATTCCTCACTACCTTTTCCTTCACTTATTTGTAATGAAGTCATCCTATCCCTAGTGAAGGCCCATCCCTTAGCATATACCCTTTATCTCATTCCCTCTGTCTTCTCCAGCAGATTGCCCCATTATCATCCCCTCTCTCTACTTTATTGATTCCTTTCCTACTACCTACAAACACACCTCTCCCCCTTCCTTTAAAAAAAATATCCTAATTAGATCTTACTGTCCTCACTGTCATCTTGAATTTCTGCTACTTGAAAAAGTCACCTAGATTTGGTACCTCCTCTTGCTTTCATTGTATTTATGTGCCTTCCAACTATTCTGCTGAAATTTCTATCACCAAAGTTGCTACTGATCTCTTGCTTGGCTTGTTGGTGTTCATCCGTGTCATGACCACTAACAGTGGGTGTACCACTAAGAGTCTGTCCTTGACCCTCTTCTCTTTTCTTTTGCACATGGTGACCTTATCAGCTCTCATAGGTATAATTATCCTCTCCATATAGATAAAAACTTATAAAAAATTAAGTTCTGACTTAGTCAGGCACTGTGCTAAGCCCTGGAGATACAAAGAAAGACAAAAGATAATCCTTGCTCTTAACAAGTTCACAATCTAATGGAGGAGACATCTGAACAGTTATGTACAAATAAGATCTATACAGGATAAATTAGAAGTAATCTCTGAGGGAAGGCACTGGTATTGAAGGCTTCCTGCAAAAGGCATGATTTTAGTTGCAACTTGAAGAAAACTAGGGAAGGCAGGAGCCAGGGATGGGGAGAGAGAGCATAGTCAATGAAAGTGAATGGTGTGGAGATAGAATAATATCTTGTTCAAGGAACCAGATAATTCTCATATCCATATTCCTAAGTTTTTCTCCCAAGTTTCTCTTCCAAGCTCCAGTCCCACATCACAAGCTGTCATTGGATTTTTTAGATTGGCTGTTCTGTGGGCATCTCAAAGTCAACATGTCTGAAACAAGATTTATTATTTTCTTCAATGTCTATTACTTCCCCAAAGTAAGGGACCCCCAGGTGGTGCAATGAATAGAGTGCTGGGCCTCAAATCGGGAAGACTTGAGTTAAAATCTAGCCTTAGATACTTACTAGCTGTGTGATCCTAGACAAGTCATTTAACTCTGTTTGCCTTAGTTTGCTCATTTGTAAAATGGGCTGGAGAAGGAAATGTCAAATAACTCCAGAATTTTTGCCAAAAAATCTCCAAATGAGGTAACGAAGAGTCAGAAACAACTGAACAACTACAGTTATTTAAATTGTGCTTATTATGACTGTCTCTAGAACATTTCCAGAATATACACATCTATTTAATATGTACATAATACACACAGATAAAAACACACGTCTATACATGTAATATATGTATATAGAAAGACATATGTTGTCTTTTCAATTAGAATTTAAGCTCCTGAGGTAGTTTTTTTTGCCATTTATTTATTTTGTATTATCTCTGTTGCTTTTCACACTTACATAAAGTAAGTATTAAACAAATACTTATCGATTGATGAAGTGATTCTCTCCATGTCTGGCAAAGATGTGCCAATCTACTCTCAAATGACACCTCTCACTCCTTCATGGCTATATCCTTACATGTGTTGTTTTCCCCTATTACAGTGTCCTCAAGGATGGGAGCTATTTCATTTCTGTGTTTGCATTATCAATGTTTAGCCCAATGCTTGGCACATCATAAGCATTTTTTAAAAAGCTCATTCATTCATTTAGATGACACATGACTCCTATTTTATACCCTCATTATTTCTCATTTGGGCTATTATAATAGCCCCCCCATTTGTTTCCTTTTTCATCATCTCTCACCCCCAATCCATATTCCATCTAGCTTCCACAATAATTTTGCTATGACATTTTCCTCTTCAATAATCAATGGTTTCCTGTTGCCCATAAAGAATCAAACACTTCAGTCTGACATCTGTAGTTTCACTTTGCAGACTTATTTTATGTTATTCTCTTTCATGTACTTTGTTTTCTAACCACACGGCCCTATTTACTCTTTCTTGAGCTCAGATTCCTTCTCTGGCCTCTTGTTTTACACTGGCTTTTTCCATGTATCTCTCTAGAATGTTCTCTCCACTAAGTTCTGCTTCTTTATATCCCTGGCCCAGCAAAGGTGTTCATCCCTGTAGGAAGAAAGCCCTTCTTTTTCTTTCTATTTAAATATTGTTCTCTCCCTCCTCAAATTACTATTTAGGATGGACTTAAAGCCAGACATATTTTGCTGGTACATACTAGTACATAACCAACAATGTGATTAGGCACTATATTGACAGTGATCTTGTCCCTTGGGCTTCATTTCTGTGCTAGTGTAGAGCCAATTGCTTAGTATATGCAAGGCACCTTGGGTATCTCCCTACCCCCAAATGTAAGGGATAAGACCCACATAGCTCTGAGGCAGTTTGCTGATGTAATAGATAGTGTGTTGGATTGGAAATCCTTCCTCCCACAAACAAAATGATGTTTAAATTTTGCGGCAGACACCAGCTAGCTGTTTGATTCTGAGCAGTTCACTTAACCTCTCAGCCTCAGTTTCCTTAGTTATAAAATGAAGTTACATTTGTAGAGTAACTTGATGTTACTCTACAATATATATACAATATAATCTGAACTATTTTCATAATTTTGTAACTGAAATAAAAATCTAATTGGCACAGAGATGGCACAAAATCACCTTAAAACTTTGGTTTTATTATGGAGTTAATAAAGTCAAGTTAATAATGATAAGTATTTGTGATGAACAAATAGGGTAACATTAAAAGCATTCTGCAAAACTTAAAGTGCTAGATAAATGCAGTTATCATTTTTAATTGTCTCTTGGATTTCTGTGGCAGAGCTCTCATGAAATTAGTTTAAGGAAGCAGAATTCCAAATTAGAAATTAAACAGAATCACATAGATTTTCTAACCCTAAGAAAGAGGAGGGTCTGTGATGGAGGTACTCAGAATCAGTGGAAAGGAAATATACTTTAAAAAAATAAAATTAAGCCTGAGGGCATGAATTAAAGACACTCATTGCTGCTATAGGCTCCGTGTTCCCATATTTGGTGGCAAAACTCTCTCCAAGTGGTTGAGTACATGGTAAATGAGTATCTGCACTGGGAGGGGGAAAAAGAAAAAAACAATACCTTACAAAAGACATTCATCTCCAAAAGAGATTCACTAAATAATATTCTGTAGAGTCAATGTTCTGTAAAGTGTTAGGAAGATTAGCGATGAGAGTAGAATACTACTTTCCTCTAAATCTACATTCAGAATCAGTTGGTTGTCCTTCATGTTCAGAGGACCAGAATGACATCACTATGTCAGGCAGAATCAGTTAACGGTCTAATAGCCTCAAAAATGATTTTCTAGCTTCCTTCCTTCTTTCTCCCCTTCCCTCCCTCCCTCCCTCATTCCTTCCTTCCTTTCTTCTGTCTCTTCCTTTATTCCTTTTTTCTTTTGCTTTCCTGCTTTTGCTTTCTTTCCTTTTCTTTCTTTTAGAAGTGAAACAATTTCCATTTCTTCCTTCATTTTGTTTCTTGTTATTTTTGGAAGTATCCTATCACTGAGAAACATCTAATAACCATTTGTTAGAGATTTGCTCTCCTTTTCAGGAGTTTTACCCTGGTGATCAGTGGGAATCATGCCATTATCTGCAATCTCTGCTTTAAAATGTGTGTTTTGCAATCTTTCTATGAAGTTACTGATTGAAGATAAATGGGAATATTTGACCTAAATTTTCTAATTTGCATAAGGGAAATGTAGATCTTCTCTGGGATTACAGGCAGTATGGGGATGTTTGGACCAGATAGATATTTATCTATAACAATACAATGAAGGAAATAGGAGGTTTGACTTCAGCTAGTTTCCGAAGAGAAAGCAAAGCAAAACACAAACCAAAAAGAATTAAAACCTCGTAGGTATACAGAATAGTAGCCAATTATTATGGACATGTGTCTTTTCAAGGAATTACCCCTCTGAAATTGCTTGGTCAGTGGCAGGAGGAAAGCTTTGAATTATTCTCCTAAGTAAAGATTAAAGATATTATGGAGTTGCTTCTAGCTTTCTCCCTCAGGATTCTACACAGGAATTCTAATTCAGATCCCACAGGGGAGGGGAAACAAAAAGGGAACAATGAGTCTAACAAGGGAATTCTGTCCCAGGCCATTTTCCCTGCACTAGATACTCTCTCTTCTTGTTTCCATCTTGACTCTTGGGTGAACCATTTCAAATCTAAACTATCCTCTCCTGAATCTCTGGAACTCTTATTATATCACCAATTTTTCCCAGTCAAGCTTCAGGCTTAGATCAGTCCTTCACCTTTGTGCCTACATACATGCTGCTGATTGAAGTGGAAAAAGTCACACAACCGGACTGGGTCCACTACGAATTTATGTGATACAATCTCAACTTGTCCCTCACTGCTTTTAGCAATGGCTTTATATCTCCCCCTGTCAACTCACTGTCCCACTCTTCACAGTGGCTTTTTGAAACCTTTTCATCCCTCCTCAAACTTGCCATAGCCCTCCTTCCTTCCCTCTCAGTTAAGAACCCAGTCTCATTTTTTACCGAAAATATTGAGGCTTTTTGTCATGAATTCCCTCTTCGCCCCCCCCATGCTTGTATATCACGCAAGCGCCTTCTGCTGCTATTTTTTCCCTCTACTCCTGTTTCACATGATGAAATGTCCTTACTCTTTACCAAAGCCAACCACTCTACTTGTTGAAATGATCTCATTCCATCCTGTCTTCTTCAGTAGATTGTTGTCTCCTCTGTCAACCCCTCTCTTTAACTTGTTTTCAGTCTCTCCTCTACTGGTTCATTTCCTACTGCCTACAAACATGCCTATATCTCTTGTATTCTGAAAAAACCCTCACTTGATCCTTTCCAGCCCTGTTAACTATCATCCTATTTCTTTTCTACCCTTTATAGCTAAACTCCTGGAAAAGACCATCTATAATATATGCTTCCACTTTCTCTCTTCACACTCTTTTTGAACCTCTTACAATCTGACTTCTAACTTTATCATACTACCAAGACTACTCTCTCCCATGTTACTAATGATCTCAGTTGTCAATGGACAATCCAAAGGCCCTTTTCTCAGTCCTCATTCTCCTTGCACTCTCTGTATCATCTCTCTTCCTTGATACTCTTGTCCCTCTAGGTTTTGGGGATACCAATTTCCCCTGGTTTTCCTTCTACCTGTCTGACTATTCCTTCTCTGTTTCCTTGGCCAGATCTTCCTCCAGATCACACCTTCCACCTGAGGTGTCCTTAAGGGTTCTGTCCTGTGTCGTTTCCTCTTCTCCTTCTTTATCACTTCACTTGATGAGCATATCAGCTCATATGGATTTAATTATCATCTCAATGCAGATAATTCTGAAATGTACCTTTCCTTGTCCCAGTCTCTCTGCTGACTTTCAGCGCTACATCTCCAACTGCCTTCCAGATGACGCAAATTGAATGTTCTGTAGACATCTTAAACTCAGTAGGTCCCAAAGAGAACTCATTGTCTTTCCCCTAAAACCCTCCTATCCACCCACTATCTTCCCTGTTACTATAGAGGGCAACATTTCCTTGAGCCCCTCATAGTCACAGCCTGAGTCATCCTGGATTCCTCATTGTTTCTTATCCCCCCAACATCCAGTTTCTTGCTGAGGCCTGTCAATTTCACCTCTGCAACATCACTACTCATCACCTCATACCTTGCTTACCACAATAACCTGCTGGTGGCTCTATCTGCCACAAGTTTTCCCCATTCCAATCCATTGAGTCACTGAAGTGATTTCCTAAAATGCAGGTCAGATCATGTCATCCTCATACTCAATAAACTCTAGTGGCTTACTTTTATCTCTGGGAGGAAATACAAAACGCTTTTCTTCGGCATTCAAAGCCTCTCCTAATCTATCTCTCTCCTAGCTTTCTGGTCTTTTTGTACCTTACTTCTCAACATATATTCTTCAATTCCCTCACACTGACCTCTGTGGCTATTTATCAAACAAGACTCCATCTCTCAGCAACACGCATTCTCTCTGGCCATCCCCCATGCATGAAATATTCTCCCTCCTCTGCTCTGACTACTAACCTCCTCGGTTTCCACTTTCAATCTACAAGAAGACTTTCCTAAACCCTTTTAATTCCTTCCCTTTCTTTAATTATTTTCTATTTATCCTGTGTTTAGCTCACTTTGTATATATTTGTTTGCAGGTTGTCTCTCTCATTAGATTTTAAGTTCTTTAAAGGCAGGAACTCTTTGACTTCTTTTTATAGCCCTAGCACTTAGCATAATGATTGTCAGATTGTAGGTGCTTAATAAATGTTTACTGAATGAATGAATAAATGAAAGAATTAGTTAACATTTCTCTATAAAAATGTGCATATGCATGCACATGTTTTCTAGCAAGCAATATCAATTCACTTACATTCTCCAGTGAAGAAGGATAGTTAGCACTGGCAGTTACAAAATTCTAAAAACAAACATATAAATAAACACATATACATATATATATATACATGTACATACACATACTTACATATACATATACATACACACACATACATAGTGTAGCTGGACAACAACAAGGCACTAGTTAAC
Organism: Bettongia penicillata ogilbyi; assembly: GCA_023548195.1. Classification (NCBI taxonomy): domain Eukaryota; kingdom Metazoa; phylum Chordata; class Mammalia; order Diprotodontia; family Potoroidae; genus Bettongia; species Bettongia penicillata. The sequence continues at coordinate 404,471 of JAJHZJ010000772.1, forward strand.
TGTGACTGCCCTGTATTCCAAAAAGATTGGTGCCTATGTCAAGGGGTCTCTTTCTAGAAAGGAAACATCTATGTTAACTAGGCTCAGAGGAACATGAAGACTTTCTTACAGAGGAAAACAGAGGGGAAAAAAAAACAAAGAAAGAAACAAAAGGGCAGGGATTTATCTCCCAGTCTTACCACATATACTGCTGTTCAGTTATGATTGACTCTTCATGACCCTATTGGGGGTTTTCTTGGCAAAGATGGGAATCTGAAACCTTGAGAAGACTCTGAGTATAGATAACAAAAAGAGAAAATATATTTATTTTTAACTTGGTATAGTAGAAAAAAAAGAGATGTCTGAATGAATTAGGGATAGAGGCTTAGACCCATGATTGCACTAATGTAGGCAACTCCTGGATGAAGAAACACTGTAGGGCAATACCTTTTCTTGGGAGCACAGAGAGATTAAGTGACTTTTCCAGTCAGTAAGTGTTAGAGGTGTGACTTGAACCCAGGACTTCCTCTCTCCCTGGTTTATGTTGGAATAAGTGCTATTTACAATGATATTTTCTTTTTAAAAATTTTATTGTATTTTAAAAATCAATAAGCATTTATTTTATTCTCTTTCTTCCTACTCCCTTGGGAAAATATTTTAACAAATATGCATAATTAAGGAAAAAACAAATTTCTCCAGGGACCATGTTAAAATAAATGCATATCTCTTTCTGTACTTTGATTTCTTTACCTTTCTATCAAGAAAACTAATGGTCTTCATTGGTGTTCTGGAATATTCGTTATTTACTGCTTTGATCAATCTGATTAAGTCTTGGCAAAGTTACATGTCTTTACAACATTACTATTAATATATAAGCTGTATTCATAGTTTGTCTCACTTTATCCTGAATCAGTTCATATAAGTCTTTCCAAGTTTCCTTAAAACTATGCCTTTCACCATTTCTTATGGCACAATAGCATTCTATTTTATTCGTACATCATAATTTGTTTAGCCATTCTCTAATTCCTTAGTTAACAGAATTTTGTTACTACAAAAAGAACTGCTATAAATAATACTGTAGAAATGATTCCTTTTCCTCTTCCTTTGATCTTTTTTAGGATATTTTAAGCTACAAATAATATTACCAGATCAAAAGGCATGTGCAGTTTAGTAACTTCTGGCTATAGTTCCACACTGCTTTCCAGAATGACTAATTCAGAATTCCACTAACAGTAACTCAAATTAATATAGTTGAGAAAAAAAAAATCTAACTTTCATAGTACCTTTTTTGTCCCCCAGCTCTTACAAACTATGAAAAGAAATGTTTTCAGACTCTTAAAATCTCTTGTGTACTATCTGGAACCAGATTATTTCAGACCCTATCTGGTAGTTAGGTCTTTTGTCCACTTTACCTCTATCTCCTTTGTTGACCTCTATGCTCCTGTATGAGCAATTTCAAAGCCATACTACTTTAAAATCATCCCCTTCTGCAATTTATATACATCTATTAGAAATTGCTTATCACTTATGAAGTCAGAGAAAGGTATTGGGCACTTCTGACATGTAAGGAGAGAATGAATATAGGATTGCTTCCCCATTTCTATACAAAGTTGATTGAAAAGTTGAGCTACCCTGTTTGTGGAGGATTTAGAAACCAGAATCCCTCACATAGACGATGACGACGATGACTACTCCTCCTCCTCCTCCTCCTACTACTACTAGTATTACTTCTTCTTCTTCCTCCTCCTCTTCCTCCTCCTCCTTCTTTTTCTTCTTCTTCTTTTTCCTCTCCCCTTCCTCCTCTTCCTCCTCCTCCTCTTCTTTCTCCTCCTCCTTCTCTTCCATCTCCTCCTCCTTCTTCTTCAAATGACCTGAAGACCATTGCACCAAGACTCCAGTTAATCCATTTAAAGTTGATGCTGTTACCATGTACAGTGTGTTTAAGGAGGGAATTTTCAATGATCTCAAATGCTACAGAAATGACTTAAGACAAGGACTGAAAAAAGTGCCACTGAATATAGCAATTAAAAGTCATTAGAAACTTTATTTATTTATTTAACTTTTTACATTCATTTTCACAAAATTTTGGGTTCCAAATTTTCTCCCCTTTTATCCCTTCCCCCCACCCCAATAAACCAAGCATTCTAATTTTCCCTATCGCCAATCTCCTTTCTCTTCTATCATCCCTCCCCTCTCTTGTCTCCATCTTCTCTTTTGTCCTGTAGGGGCAGATGACTTTCTATTCCCCATTAACTGTATGTCTTATTTCCTAGTAGCAACAACAATACTAACCAGTTGTTCCTAAAACTTTGAGTTCCAAATTCTCCCCATCCCTCCCTCCCCACCCATTCCCTTTGGGAAGGCAGGCAATTCAATATAGGCCATATCTGTGTAGTTTTGCAAATGACTTTGATAATAGTCGTGTTGTGTAAGAATAACTGTATTTCCCTCCATCCTATCCTGCCCCTCATTGTTTCTATTCTGACTTTTGATCCTGTCCCTCCCTGAGTGTTGACTTCACATTGCTCCCTCTTCCCATTGCCCTCCCTAGCATCATCCCCCGCTCCTTGCTTATCTCCTTCTCCCCCACTTTCCTGTATTGTAAGATAGGTTTCCATACCAAAATGAGTATGCATTTTATTCCTTCCTTTAGTCAAATGTGATGAGGGTAAACTTCTTGTTTTTTTCTCAGCTCTCCTCTTTTTCCCTCCACTAAAAAGTCTCCTGCTTGCCTCTTGAATGAGATATAATTTACCCCATTCCATTTCACCCTCTTACCTCCCACTACATTTCTCTCTCACCATTTACCTTAATTTCTTTTAAGATATGGTCCCATCCTATTCAATTCACTCTGTGCTCTCTATCTCTGTGTGTGAGTGCATGTGTGTATGTGTGTGTGTGTGTGTGTGTGTGTGTGTGTGTGTGTGTGTAATCCCACCAACTACCCAGATACTGAAAAGTTTCAAGAGGTACAAATATTGTCTTTCCATGTAGGAATGTAAACAGTTCCCTTCTGGTAAGTCCCTTATGACTTCTCTTTGCTGTTGACTTTTTCATGCTTCTTCTCATTCTTGTGTTTGAAAGTCAAATTTTCTTTTCAGCTCTGGTCTTTTCATCAAGAATGCTTGAAAGTCCTCTATTTCATTAAAAGACCATATTTTCCCCTGAAGTATTATACTCAGTTTTGCTGTGTAGGTGATTCTTGGTTTGAGTCCTAGTTCCTTTGACTTCTGGAATATCTTATTCCATGCCCTTCGATCCCTTAATGTAGAAGCTGCTAGATCTTGAGTTATCCTAATTGTATTTCCACCATACTGGAATTGTTTCTTTCTAGCTGCTTGCAAGATTTTCTTCTTGACCTGGGAGTTCTGGAATTTGGCCACAATGTTCCTAGGAGTTTCTCTTTTTGGATCTCTTTCAGGCGGTGAGCGATGGAGTCTTTCAATACTTATTTTGCCCTCTGGTTGTAGAATATCAGGGCAGTTTTCCTCAATAATTTCATGGAAGATGATGTCTAGGCTCTTTTTTTGATCATGACTTTCAGGTAGTCCCATAATTTTTAAATTGTCTCTCCTGGATCTATTTTCCAGGTCAGTTGTTTTTCCAATGAGATATTTCATATTCTCTTCCATTTTTTCATTCTTTTGTTTTTGTTTTGTGATTTCTTGGTTTCTCAGAAAGTCATTAGACTCCATCTGTTCCATTCTAATTTTGAGAGAACTATTCTCTTCAGTGAGCTTTTGAACCTCTTTTTCCATTTGGCTAATTCTGCTTTTGAAAGCATTCTTCTCCTTATTGGCTTTTGGAACCTCTTTTGCCAATTGAGTTAGCCTATTTTTCAAGGTGTTATTTTCTTCAGCATTTTTTTGGGTCTCCTTTAGCAAGGTATTGACCCGTTTTTCATGCTTTTCTTGCATCTCTCTCATTTCTCTTCCCAGTTTTTCCTCCACCTGTCTAACTTGATTTTCAAAATCCTTTTAGATCTCTTCCATGGCCTGAGCCCACTGGACATCCACCTTGGATGTCTGGGATACAGAGGCCCTGACCTCCACATCTTTCTCTGATGGTAAGAATAGTTCCTTGTCATCAGAATTGAAAGGCGGGAACATCTGTTCCTCGAGAAAGTAACTTTCTATAGTCTTATTTTTCTTCCCTTTTCTGGGCATTTTCCCAGCCAGTTACTTGACTTCTGAGATTTCTCTCCACTCCTGCCTAGATCTGCCCAGCTAGTGCTTGGGGTCTGAGATTCAAATGGGCTTTCAGTGGCAGGCGTGGCTGCTATTAAATGTGAGCTTAAGTGCTGGTGCTTGGGTGGGGGCAGGGCTGCCTCCCAGGCTCAGTTCCCTCAGGGGCTTTATGCAGAGACCTTCAGTAATGGGGTGGGTGGGGGCAGGACTCTCTCCCAGGCTCAGTTCCCTCGGGGGGTTTATGCAGAGATCTTCAGTAATGGCCCTGAACTTCTGCCTGCTGCTCGGGGAGTCCCGGGCAGCTGCAGCTGCCTCTGCCGCTGCCTCCCGAAGGGGCCTGAGTCATGCAGACACCCTGCTCCCCTCTCGGCCAGCCCAGACATCTCTCTCACTGACCTGTAGCGTCTGTGGGCGGAGGGTCCTTCCCGGCTGCCGGAGGTTCCATCCCTGAAGCGTGTTCGGATCTGCTCCTCTGGGGCCATGTGGCAGGGCAGCTCAAGGGTGGACTCTGCTGTCCGGAGCATGACGGACCCCTGGGGACAGCTCTCCAGGGCTCTCTGGAACGGAAATCTTTTCCACTGTGTTTCTGCGTGCCGTGCAGTGCTCCAGAATTTGTGGGGAATTCTTCTTGCAGGAAATATATGGGCTGTGGGTTTGGAGCTAGCATACATGAGTCTTTCTACTCCACCATCTTGGCTCCACCCCCAAGAAATTTTTCCATTAGTAACTTTTAAGAGAACAGCTTCAAATATAGTAAGTGGTAGCAGTGGTTAAATTATATGTTAAATTGTAAGGGGTTAAGAAGTCAATGGTGGGTAGGAATATCGTGATAGGTAGGAGATATGTGGGGACTATAATTTTGATAAACTTGACAGTGAAAGGAAAGAGAAAAGATGGTGATTCCAGGAAGTACCTGGTAGACATTAAGCCCAAATATGTGCTAGGCCCTGTGCTAGGCACCGGGATGACTAGTACAAGCAAAGAGAAAGTTCCTGTCCTCTAGGAGCTTATGTTTTAATAGAGGAAGACAGTACACAAAGGAGAACTGAAAAGTGAAGGAGAGGGAAGATACTGTGTTTATAACAGAGAAATAATTTGTCCTTAGGAGAATAAGCAGCTGATCACATGAGCATGAATGCTAGAGGAACTTTCTCAAATGGAGGTTTCAAAAAAGAAATTCACCAATCAGAGGAAGAGACTTCAGCAGTAGATGTGTCTATTAGGGTGAGCATGGATGCAGTGAAAACTTCCTGAAATGGAGATTCTGAGGAGGAACTTTCCAGGAAAAGGTCACATGGTGGAGGCATCTTTGTGGTCAAAGGAAGGTCTTCTTAGTCCAGAGAATACATGAATGTGTTTGTATGAAAAAGGGAAACAACAGCAGAGAAACAAAAGAGACCAGATCATTAATGAAGTAAATCCTTGGAGGTGATGGGCATGGAAAGCACAAACATTAAACCTCAGGCAATAAATTCTCAGAAGAGTTCTTCAGGTCACCTTCAAGACCATATTGACTCATTTGGGGCATTATTTTAATAACCTTGGTTGTATAGTTTCATAGAATGTATAGGATATAGCAAATTTAGAAACAGGATAGCAATGATAGTCATAAGATGAACTTGACAGTGACAAAAGAGGAAGAAAATCTCCAAAAGGCAACATAAACATCAAAAAGCACAGCAGTTGGCCAGATCCACCTTGAGTAGACCCTGAGGCTATTGATGTCCATAATGATGATCCACAACCAATAGAAGAAAGCTAAATTATCAAGAATTCTAGAGCTGGAGTGGAACTCAGAGATCATCTAAGGAGCAGCTTAGTTTAATTGACCTAGAACTGGTTAGAAATAGGAAGATGGTTTGAATCAGACCTCAGTCTCAGACACTGAGAAAATTGCTTAAACTCTTTGTCTCGGTTTTTCTTATCTGTAAAATGAGGATAATTCTGTTGTTCAGCCCTTTCAGTCTTGTCTGACTCTTTGTGACCCCATTTGGGGTTTTCTTGGCCTTTTCTTTCTCCAACTCATTTTACAGATGAGGAAACAGCATTAAGTGACTTGCCTAGGAGAGTCAGAGGCTGAATTTGAACTCAGGAAGGTGAGTCTTGCTGACTTCAGCCCCAGCATTCTAACTTTCCCAAAATGCGGATAATAACAACACCTATTGATGCAGGGAGTTTACACAGTGGATAGAGCGCTGGGCTTGAAGTCAGGAAGACTTCGGACACCGACTCCCCTTGTGACTCTGGGCAAATCACTTGATCTCTCTTTGCCTCAGTTTTTCTGTAAAATGGTACATGATAGTACCTCTGCCACACGGTTTTGTTAGAACTGAATGTCATAATATTTGTAAAATTCTTAGCATAGTGTCTGGCACATATTAGGCACTATATAAATGCTGATTGCTTTATTATTAGTAATATTATTATTGTAACTATGATTACTTACCTCAACAGCCTCAGGGTTGTTGGTGATATCAAATGAGATTTTATATACACACACATATTCAAACTTTAAAGCAAAATCACTATCATCATCATCTAGGTGACACCATGGGTTATAGGGTGTATTCAGGGAAGACCAGTGTGGTGTGAGGGCTGCTGAGCCCTTTTCAGGACTGCTTTCCACCTTTGGTGGCTGCCTGATCCACCTCTGGCTCCAAGAAACTATGTCATGCACAGTGGCTACACCCCAATAAGCTGTTTAGCAGATGGGCTAAACCAGGAGGATGGTAACTGAGGGCGTCTCACACCCACTGGTGAGTTAGGTGGTGTCCACCCCAAGCATGTGAAGACTTCCCCAGGTGGAAGGGCAGATGAGAACACCTCCTCAAGCAGAGGAGCGCTTAGAGCTTGGCTAGACATTGAAATCATAGCAGTCGTCCACTGCATCTGAAGAAATCACCAGGTAAGACAGTAGATAGAGCTCTGGACTGGAGTCAGGAAGATAAGTTCAAATTTAGCTGTGTGAATTTAAACAAGTCACATAACCTCTGTCTGCCTTAGTCTCCTATCTGTAAAATGAAAATAATAAAATGAAAATAATAATGAAAAAAATAATCTACTTCCTAGGGTGGTGTGAGGATAAAATGAGATACTATTTGTAAAATGCTTTGCAAACCTCAAGAAGCTATATGAATGCTAGCAATTGTTATGATTAATTATTTTTACTTTAAGTCTTTAATTTTTTACATAAAGAAACAGAGGCCCAGAAAAGTGAAAAGTGGCCACAAGAGAACAAGGGGAAAGGAAAAGGAAGAAACATTTATTAAGAACCTACTGTGTGCCAGGAACTATGCTAATAAGCACTTTACAAATACTATATCATAAAATGTCTCTAAGGCACTCAGTATTCTCTCCCCTAAGCAATGTATTAAAAAATTAAGTGGGTGACATATTTTACAAAGATTTCCATCAAGAAAGGTTTAAATAAAAAATGTCTTAGTGTTCAAGCTTCAATTATCTGGAAAACTCATTTATTAGTAACAATCTTTTCTTCAAAGATTCTTAAAAAGTTGGAAGAGTTTTTGTTAATTTTTTTACATGCTTTATTTCCCCAACTAGACTTTAAGCCCAAGGAGGGCAGACAGTACGTCTTCTAGTTATGTGGAGAGAACAGTAGACTTGAAGTCAAATCATATGATTTTCAGCACCACCTCTTCTGCCGACAGTGTGACCATGGGTAAAACAAAACAAAAAAAAAAAAAAAAAACTTTTCCAGGTCTCAGTTTCCTTATCCATAAACTGTTTGGGTGACTTACATGGTCTCTTTCTAATTCTATAATCCTATAAATTTCTTCAGTAGGAAGCTAGAAGATCTTATGTCTGAGATAAAATAGTAATACTCACATATTCAAATGGATCCGTGATCTCTGAAAGTTGCCTTCAGTGAAGTAATCTGGATCTCAACCCATCTATGCCTGCTCATTATGGGTCATTCTTGCCCATATATTCTTATAAATTCACAATAGGAAATCCACCAGTTACATTAGATGCCTTCTTCCTTTTTGGTTTTTTCTTCTTGATGAGATTACTAGTGGAACACTCTAATGAATGGGTGACAAAGCTTAGAGTGTGTCAGCTATTGTGCTAATTGCTGAGGATCCAAATATAGACGCTACAATAATCTCTGCCCTCAAGGATCTGGCATCCAGGGGAGCCAAGGAAGGGCATTCTGGTTTAAGAGGTTACTAGGATGGTCAACATACTCTACATAATACTGGTTACTGAACTGGAAAAATAATGGGAGCACCATGAAGGAAACATACACATACTGTGAGGCAGTTGAGAAAAAGAAGCTGGGGAGTAAAGTGAAAGCATTGCCCAAGTTGGCCTAGATATAGTGGGCACTCATCAGTCAAGACAGTGGGTGCACAAAGATGAAAATAAAAGAGGCGAAATTGTTTAGGACATTAGTTCTGGTCCTGGAAGCAAGGTGGCTGATAAGATGAATGTTAGAAAATAAAGTGGCATACCTCAATGTCACCATGACCAACCCATCCTCTCCCTATCATATATTTCTCCAATGACATCCTTTATTCCTTCAAATAACCAATAAGGAACTTCAAAGAAGAATAGAATTTAAGATAATGAATTCTGAAGTGTTTTGTAACTACACAACCTCAATGTAAACTATCATTAAGCATCTCTCTCCCACATTGCTTTTACTCAGGGTAGGCAACTCAATAAATAATTGCTGAATAAATGAACTGAAAAGTCTAAACATGACATTAACAGAGTCATGATTCTCTGGTAGGTGAGGCAAATTGAACTGGTATTTCTACCTACATTCAAAGACATTTTAACAACCTCTTTTAAGAAATGTAACTGCTTAGATAAACAGGACAATTCACATTTCCCCTAATGTGGTTATAAGAAAATACATACAGTACATGCTTAATAAGCCAGTCATTCTAAACTTAAAAAGTTATTTCCATTTTACTGTTTTGGCTCATAAACACTCAGCAAACACGAACTATGATCCACATTTTTATCTCACCAAATGACCTTCCCAATATGCGGTCTGTACTTTTTTTATAACTAATTATATGTGTTTGTGGTAGCCAGAGACCAAAGTGTTGGAGCTGGGAGAAAACAAAGTCTATGTTTAAATGTAGCGGACAATTAGGAATTCCAAACAATTTGCTCATCAATCAAAACATTAGAAAGTCAGGAAAAAGGAACCCTTTTGAGTTAAACAGCCTTTTCACCTGGGGCTCATTAGTGGGAAGAGTGTTTCTTTCTCCTGTTTCTAACTAATGCACTGCTGGGAGTCCAGACCAGGTGTTCTTTACACTGCTTTCCACTCAAAGCAACTTTATCTGAAAGCTCCACGGCCAGTCACACTGCACCAATATAACCTTTGGCACTAGTACTGTTACGTTAGAGCCTGTCTGACTCCACATTTCCAAGTCTTGGTGGCTAGCCTTAAATCATAACGGATGGACCTTCAACATCTTTCTCACTCCTTTCTTGTTTGCCTTTTCCTTTTTCTCCCGGTTGTGTTGGGTGGAAAGGTGACTGGAAGGGCTAGAATCTGTGCTGATGCATTGGAATTAGAAAGGTCTTGTCTCACTTCAAACCTTTCGGTTTAATAATTAAATAATTTTATTTGCATTCGTTAAGTTGTCATTTGATCCAAGATATTCCAGGTCTGTGACAAGACCCTTTCAACTGCAATGTTCTCTCTCTTTTCAGAGGGAAAAACTGAGAATGTGGGAGGGTAAGGGACTTAACAAAAGTTGAGGCCTTCCTTTGGGCAGTCCTCGTATCTTCCCCATGACAATGAGAGGCAGTGTTGCACAGTGGTTAGAGGCAGACAGATCTAAGTTCAAACTCTGCTTCTTAACTCGCTAGTTCTGTTATCCTGAGCAAGTCACAATACATGTCTGAAACAGATTAGATGTCCTCTAAAGTTTCATTCATTAATCTATGATCCGCTGAATTTTCAACTCAGAGTAGTCTTTCAGAAGTCTGCCTCAGTTAAAATTCCTTTGCTACATTTCTTCCCGTTCAATTTAACTGAAAACCTGGTTTTGGAATCTCACTTGGCTCCAGCCTTGGCTATTGACTTCCTTTTCAAAGCACTAGTGAGGCTGGCTGGGGAGACTGTAAAATGGATGGGGCTTGCCTGGTAACTAGTTCCAAAGGCAAGTTTCAGAGGAATTTTATTACATGCCAAAGACATAGGAATGGCCTAGGCCAAAGGAGCTTTGGTGAACCATTAAGAAAATAACACGTTTTTAATGGTTTGGGGAAATGGGAAATAAGTAATAAAGTCTATTATGAGGGTAGGGAGGGGGTGAACATGCAACACCAGGGCAAACAGAGTCAGAAGTGCAAAGAAATTCAGAAAAAAATTCTAGGACAAGGAAAGGCTCCCAAGCCAATGGAAAAGTGTAGCATTGCTGTAGACTCTTGAACGTTTTGAATATTCCTTCTTTTTCTCAGTTCCCTTCCATGCTAATCAAGCCTGACATTCGTAAAAATTTTGTTCTCTGGATCTGGAAGGGAGGTATTTTCCAAGAGGCCATAAAGTTAATTTTCCTCGAGAAGGATTCAGGGTTATTTTCCATATATCATTTAAGGATGGTATAGTGGAAATTGAACTAGATTTGGAGTCAAAGGACCTGAGTTCAAATCCTAACTTTGTTACCTACTCTGCAAGTCAATTCAGGGAAGTCAGGTGACCTCTCTGGATCTCAGTTTCTTCAACTATAAAGTGACAGAGTTGAACTAGATGGTGGTCTAAGACCCATGATTCGCATTGAGAGTACATCAGAGCCTGAGCAATGTTTATACCACCAAATATTATCTTATCTGATTCTATGACTTCTTTGGCAAAGGAAATTCCTCCATTGATGTGATTCAGGACCTTAGCTATAAATTTATAGTCTTAGATATGCCTGGGCCACTTCCAAAGGTTAAGTGATATGTCCATGATCACGTAACCATGTATACATTAAAGGAAAGGACTTGAATCCAGGTTTTCCCTACTCTGAGGCATGACCCTACCCCTTATGCCATGATATCTCTCTCAAGTATAATTGTTCCTGCATTACAAATGAGTAAACTGAAACTTGATGATGCTGTGGCTTCCACATGGTTGCACATCCAGGAAGTATTAGAAGCAGGATTTGAGCCCATCTCTACCACTCTAACCACTAAGCGATAGTGTGACCTTCTGACCAATTTCGTAGACTTACTCACATGTATCATGTAGCCTGCTTTAGAGAAACACTGAGTATAACTCAGGCATTAACTTGTTCATGCAGATAGAAATTTATATCAAAGGAGTAGCATGGGTGCAAAACTTCATTCATTGTATTGTCATTTTCATCTCTATAGATGAAAGTGCAGTGGTTAAAGTTTTCAAATTATGAAATCTTTTGTGTACTTATTTAATAAGCTGTTCTCCATCAGCCCATGCCCTAGAACTTAGAACTCTGGATATTGTTTCTAGCTCTGTGCTCTTTGCTACATACTTATAGCATAATCTTGGTTCTTTGCTACCACCCATCCACGTCTAGATCAGTAGACACAGGTGCCTTTTCATGTGACTCTATTTTGCCCTCAGATTACAAAGCCAATGATCTGGTCACTCTGACCAAATGATTTTGCTATTTCTGTTTTTCTGCAGAATTATGACTTGGTTCATTGATCAAAAGTTGAAACCCTATTTCATTTTAGTCCCTATAGTCTAGATCTCATTTCCTTTAGAGTAGGAGAAGTCCAGTTCATATGAGAAAGCATTACATAGGAGGAAGCCTCATGCTGCTGTAAGAGACTCAAAATTTCAGATTCCCTGAAAACACTGGAATATCTGGCTATTTGTTCTATAAGGTACTATAATTAAGAATTGACCCTGGTAAGTGAAGAGGGATAGTATTTTGGACTTATATACCACTATCACTCTAAAGGGGCAGCTATGTGTCACAGTGGATAGACTGCCAGGACTAGAGTCAAGACTCATCTCTGTACAGAACCCTATGGATAAAATTTACTTGTTTTCATTAGAATATAAATTTCTTGTGGACATGAATTGTGTCACTTTTAACTGATATTTATAATTCCAGTGACTAGAAAAGAGTATTTTTAAAAAATGGTCATTCATTAATTGGTTGATTGGTTCAGTGATCTAGAGTGGCCTCCATAAGGTGGGATAAGAAAGGTCTTTTATTTTGGTGGGGATATTCAGAAACCAGAAATCAGAAGTTTCATCTTGGTTTTGATACTATTTAGGCCTTATTCAATTTTTTTATGCCTGCATTCTTTAATAACATTATTTGATAACAGTATTTTATTAAATAAGAATATTATTTAATTTAATTATTAATTAAAATAATATAATTAATAACAATAACATTTTATAGCCACATCCTTAATAGAGAGATAGCCCTTAAGCTTCCAAAGTGGAATTTTGAATGCTTCCAGGGTTATAGCTTCCATACCCTAAGATAAATGGGAGTTAATATAGCACTTGCTTTATTTTTCTTTATCCTCTTCTTACTAAACTTTTCCATTTAGTTGCTTTATCTATGCCACTTAGTCTCTTTTTCTCTTCCTTGTTTTTCATTTCCCCTTTCTTTTCTTTCTATCTGTCTCCAGTGCAAACATATAAAACTACCAAAAATGTGTTCCAGAAATGTGCAAAATTCAGTAGCTTTGAATGTCATTTTTCCATACTAATTTTTCTAAAATGTTTTCCTTCCGATGCCATGTGAGATGTAATTTACTCTGAATATAAAGTGCAATCCTCTCAAAAAGTTTATCTTGAAAAATTTTAACATTGAATTGGGTTAAATTGTCTTTCTAATAGTTTTTGAATCTATAGGATTATTGACAGGCCATGTGATTTAACATTTATTTGACTTTATATATTTTCAGAACTTCTCTGGCTCAATACAAATCTCTTGGAGCTGGAGAGGGCTTCCCCTGGAAAGGTAGCTTTCATTGGTGGTGGCTCTGAAGGGATACTCTCACTAGAATGATAATATTATCTTAGGTTCTGAAATCCCAGGAGATAAGGGTCAGTTCTAGGATTAGCTTAAAGATTTTTGACCTGAGATCTCTTCGGATCTGGTCATCCAAGAGCAATCACGTGGTGCCAATGGCAGACGATTCAAAGTTCATGAGAATATGGATTTAGAGCTGAAAGGTCCTTTAGCAGTCATCTATCTGATCCTAGACTCATACAGTGATAGTTTAAAAAGGATCTGCAAGACCTGTTGATAGAAAATAGTGCAACTAGGAGTTGAACCTGGATGTTTATTCAGGATATTTACATATAAAAGCAGGTGTGTATTCTCTTATTTTTCAGATTTTTAATATGCATATTTATTTATTTTTAACCTTAAGATCACTGGGGAAAAGATAAATTATTACCATAGAACAAACAATCTAGGTACTGCCAAAACTGAACACAGAAAACTTGACTAATTTTATTCACTGGTGAACTTTGATAATTTGAATCAGAAAGGAATTAGGAATTAATAAACTATTTTTAAAACTAGAATGGTGGGCCTGGATTCAATAAGAACTGATTTCCGACCTGGTCTCAGTCCTTTATGACCTATATCCCCTGGGCATATCACTTGACCTTTATTTGACTCAGTCCTCTGAAATATAAAATGGTAATAGTACTATTTCTCAGTGTTGTTGTGAAAAATCAAATGAGATGATATCTGTAAAGCACTACCATAGTGTCTGGCACATAGCAGTTGTTTATTTAATGAATGCTTATTTTTTTTCCTTCCTACATGTGGTTAAGACTGACAATTTTGCCCACAGGACCATAATTTATATTTAATATTAAAACAATTAACTCTGATAAGAATAGGAACAATCTCAGGGAAAATCTGATAAATTTCTATTTCACACATACTCATATACACAGATAGATAGATAGATTTGTATAACAGCTTATTAGCTAAGCAAATTAATTGACCTCATAGCAATGAATGTTTTTTTTGGTATGTGAGATAAACAAATTTATTCTGAGTAGCAGGGCACTTTCTCTGTGAATATCACAACTCCATGGTAGGAGAGACAGGATGGGTCAGGGGAACAAGTACTGGTTCTGGATTCAGAGGACTTGGGTTCCAATTACACTGCCAACTAATGGTGTTGGTCAACTCATTTAACCTCCCTATGCCTCAGTTTCATTATATATTAAATGAGCCGATTGGACTACCCAGTCTCGAAGTTCCCTCCAATCCTGTGACCACTAATTAGATATGGGTCAGTCTTCCAGAATATAATTTGTTATAGTCACAAATGAGTTATTTAATCTACAGGGAGGCATCAGATTCTCTGAAAATTTATGCATATATCTACTTATCTTTGAAAGACAGAAACAATCTTAGTTTAGGCTTATATATTGTTACTAAATCAACCATTTTGTAGTTGAAATATATCCTCAGCCATCGTCATGACTAATTTCTGCATAATTTATTTCACCACTTGTGCAATCAATCTGATTTGAACTTTAGAATTGTTCCAAACACTGAATTGAACTTATTTTTTGAAGGTGCAACTTTTCCTCTTTTAGTAAGACCCTTAGTAAAAGACCTCTACTTGCTAGTAACCTAATTTTCTGTGTACATAACATAGTGTTACTTCAATAGAATGTAAGTACTTTGAGGACAGGGGATAGGATCTAGATCTGTAATTTCATTTGCATAGGAAACACCTGGGTAAAGAAACTCCCTTTACTGATCAACTTCTCTGCCACTTACCATCTTAGAGCGTTCCATTAAGAATTGGGGATGCAACTAAAAAAAGAACATACTAAAAATGCCCCATTTAAGTAAAATTCTTAGAAATTCTGAAAATCAAAGGAGAGATTAATAAAACTGAAAGTAATAATAAATAAAACTGAGAATTCCATTGAGCAATAAGAATTGACTTGACTACCATCACATGGCTTTTATATATTGGAGATGGGACTTGAACCAAGTATTTCCTGGTTTCAAGGACAGCTTTTTATATATTATAACATAATGCCTCCATAGGCCTTGAAATAGAGAAATAGCTTATTCCCACATTTAGTGCATTAGCACATTTTGCCAATCTCTGAACTATATTTACCCCCTTGAATTTAAAATTAATAGTGATGAAAAGTCTATGAAATACTCTTCTCCACCTTGGCTTTTGTTGTTGTTTTATAATTTGAGAGGTTCAAGAAGATCTGATTAGAATTATGGAAAAAAAATTAAAAGGAAGTTATAGTTATGTCTTAACTTGAGAAGGAACAAAGTCACTTTGATCAGAAATTAGAATGTGATTATTAGAAAACTACATTATCTAGAAAACTATATTTCCATAATTTCCATTGACACTTCCTAGCTGTGTGACCTTGGGAAAGTCACTTAATCCTATTTGTTTCAGTTTCTTCATCTGTAAAATGACCTGGAGGAGGAAGTGGGAAGCTGCTCTAGTATTTTTGCCAAGAGTACCCCAAATGCAGTCATGAAGAGTTGGACACTACTGAAATGACTGAAAAACAAGTGAACTAGTTTATTTTAATTTTTTTTCACTCAGCAGTAAAGTAACATGTGTGACCTCTGAGAGGGGAAGGAGAAAGACAGCCGAAGATGAGAGTGAATTTCATAACCTTAAAGCTGGTAGACAAAAGAGATCATCTTGTCCCGCCCCCTCTCATTTTATACCCTCAGAAGTGAAATGGATTCCTTGAATTCTTATAGTTAGACTTTTGAAATGGGTGGGAGCAGTACAAAAATGCAAGTAAGGAGTCATTTAAAAATAAACTACCCCTTACTTATAATACTTAACAGAGGGTTAGTCCTGTAAAGGAGAGATCTTGAAGTTGGGGTCAAGAGCTCAGTATCCATCTCCAAGTAAATGAAAAGAATTGGTGTGGTTTGGTTTTGGCAATAAATTTTACTTAACTTTAACCCTGTATTTTCCATCTTTTGATAAACTTTTAAAGAGAGTCTCTCTTAATAGTCTCCTCCTAAGCACCCAAAGTCTTACCCCTAGTTGAACCTGAAAGTGAGTTAACAGTAAGGGAATTTAACACACACACACACACACATACACACACTTGCATGTACATACATGGCTACTGGAGCCAAGAAAAACATCCTGTCTCTTCTTTACTAGAGAGCAAAAAAGACAAGACTGGGTATGAAAGGAGATGATTCAACACCTCCACTTTCTTCTGTAGATTTGAGCTCACTGAATTAGAAATGTAAGCCAATGTCTGCTCTTGCCACCTTAGAAGTATTTGGAGCTGCTGCATCTGTGGCTTAAGAAATTCATTTCCCTTGAGCTCGGTGGGATTGCATTAAGGATCCTGGTCTTCAGGGAAATATACTCCAGCAACAAAGTCTGCTTTTAGCTTCTATTTTTAGCAAACTCACTCCATTCTCTATTATTATTATCATTAGGCACTGTAACAGGATGTGTGCAGCTTCTCTGAGGAGACTCAGCAGTTGACAGATAATGGAGACTGAGTTAAAAGAACTGTAAAAAACAACCAGAAAAGATAAAGGTAATTATTGTAATGTGTTGTTTTTGTTTATTTTCATTTGCAGGAGGGAGAGGACTTTGCAGGAAAAGCAAACTTTTCTTTCACTCGTGCCTTGGCCATGCCTCCAGCTGAGAACCTATAAAAGAGCTGTCCTTGAGCCACATGCTGCCTCATTCTCATCTAAAGAGCTTCCTTGGGAGCTGTATCACGCTCTTGACTAAAGGCCAGTCATTTCTTTGTGCTGCAAAGTTGGACGGGGATTGAGGGGGACTTGTTTCCCTCAACTGGAGAGTTGACATGAGAAGTTACTCCATTTCGAGGGGTACATGAAAGAGTTGAACTGACTAGTGGAGCGAAACATGAGATAGATTGGAGAAGAATCAGGTGACCCCCTTTGAGAGGCGGTGGAAGTGACTCTTTTGGATACTCAGATTTTACATATAAGAGAAAGGTTTCTCTTTTGACCCTCAAGCCTGAGGGTCTTCCCCTCCCAGCTTGACTTTTCTTTTTTTCTAATTAAAGAGGCCATTCCTTGACTCATTTCTTAAGGAGGCCTGTTTCCTGAATGAGCATTACCTCACTCAGAGTGAGAACCTGAAAAGACCCAAGTTTAAAGGGCCAAGGTCTCTCACGGCATCCTTGGCCATCTCCAGTCATCCTGATTGATATCTGGCCACTGGACCCAGATAGCTCTGGAGGAGAAGTGAGGTTGGCGACCTGCACAGCCCTCCCTCACTCAAATCAAAGTCAATTACAAGTCATGTCATCATCTCACTGAGGTCATGGTCCTAGGCCTTCACTCCAAGGACAGTCTTCTATCCTCTGTTCTGTGCCTGATGTAGATGGGATGTTCAGTCATTTTTCAATTGTGTCTGATTCCTGGTGACCTCATTTGGGATTTGCCATTTCCTTCTCCAACTCATTTTACAGACAAGGAAACTGAGGCAAACAGGGTTAAGGAACTTGCCTGGGGTCACACAACTAGTTAGTACCTGAGGCCATATTTGAATGCAGGAAGATGAGTCTTTCTGACTCCAGACTCAGCACTCTAACCACTGTACCACCTTGTTATCCCTGAAGTATAGCAATATATTTACATATTTTGGGATCAGACCCTTGACTCTATGATTCTATCAATGAGAGAGTAGAGGAAGGAAAAGGGAACTCCTAGGAGCCAGGGATACAAAACCAAAAATGAACTAGTCCCTGCCTTCAAGAAGCTTACTTTCTGTCAGGTTGATGAGTTGCCTGGGGAATTGAGAAGCTGAGTGTCATACCCATAGCAGCTATATAGCTAACATAAGAGAGAGGGAGGTCTGACACTTAGTTTTTTCTGACTCTAGGGCTAGTTCTGCATCCATTGGTCCAGTTGTTTCTCTCATATAATATGACAGCTACAAAAGTTAATGCTTTCCTAGGCTTCGTGAAGCCTGATAAAATCTCTAGGTAAGAGAGATAGTTGTTCTACTTTGACCTTGCCTTTTTCAACCTGTACAACACTGGGCAATTTATTCAACTTCTCTGAGCCTCAGTTTCTTCAAGAAGAAGTTTATCTTTATGTTTGGCATACAGTAAGCACTTAAAAATGCTTTTCATTCCTTCATTTGATCCAGAGAGATCTTAATGTATGAGAACAATAGGCCAAATTGAAAAAAGTTGAAATTCAAAAGGAATAATGGGGTTTAAAAATGAATTGAAGAAAATATAAGATCCTAGAAGTATAGGTAGTCAATATTTCTTTGAAAAGGATCTGGGTACTTTAGAGTGACCAGTGCCCAGACTCTCCCCAGTGCCACAAAACCAGATTAAAATGTAACTGACAAATATTTAATAAAATGAACAAATACAATAAGTCACAAATCATATTACATTTTAAAACTAAGCCACTATGTAGGTCTAGGGATCCTTAGGTACATATTAGTGACTCCCATTTCTCTTTGAGTGTAACACCATTGCTTTAGACAACTACAAAACTCAACAGGAATCAACAATGTGACATGGCAACTAAAAACTCTATGCCATTCTAGGCTTCATAAAGAAAGCCATATCATCCCAGAACAAAGAGGAAACTTATGATGTTTGCCTGCATCCTGGTCAAATCACAGCTTGAGTAGTGAATTCAATTCTAAGCACTACATTATGGGAGAAGTAGGACCTAGCTGGAGAGGCGACCAGGGTAGTGAGATAACTGGAGAATATATCTTATGAGGATCCAGGTAAATGAACTGGGGATTGTTAATAGATGACATCTTTTTCCTATACATCTTCCTCCTTTTCCTTCCATCATCATCATCGTTGTCATCATCATCGTCACTATCATTTTCATCTTTGTTGTCATCATTATCATTTTGCTTGAAGAATGACTTTGATGGAACTGGCTTCTAGAATTTGAAAGTCTATCCCATGGAAGAAGGATTAGACTAGGCTTGACCTCAGAAGGCAGAAGTAGGAGCAATGGGTGTGTGTTCGTCCTTTGTTGCTGAAGACCACACCATCAGAGAAATAATGACATGACTTGCACTTGACTTTATTTTGAGTGAGAGAGGGCTGTGCAGGTCACCAGCCTCACTTCTCCTCCAGCATCTGAATCCAGTGACCAGATATTTATCAGGACAATAATAACTACCTCTCAGGGTTGTTGTGGATGAGATATGTTAAAAAAAATGCTTAGCCCAGTGAGTGGCATATGGTAGGCACTATATAAATGCTTATTTCCTCTTCCAGTATCTCCTCTAGTGAATTAAAATGAAATATTACTGATCTGGGATTACCACCCAGCATAAGTTTTATTAACCCATCTCTCACTAAGGAACTCAAAATACCATTTAGCAGAGGGAGAGGTTTGATCAACTGAGAATATGTTCCTTAATTCTCTAAATATATTCTCCCTGAGTCCTCTAGTGAGGCCAATTCTAGATGTCTCATAAAAATACATAAATGCATTGAATTTGATGGGAATCATTTTTCTGGTGTATATGTAATATGACCAGTATTAAGGCTGAGTTCTAAGGAAAGAATCTGGAAAATAAAAGCATCATTGGAGCAGCAGTCATGGCTGGGAAGAATACCTTACTTCTGCTGTAGGCCATGTGAAAAATGTAGATCCTTTTCTCAGTTTGAATTTTCAGTGTCTTGCCTCCCCCCCGCCCCGAATCTCACACTGCCTTATATCTTAGGGAAGAGAATTTGGAAAATGTGTCGTAGACTAAGAATCAGGATCTTAGAAAATGAAATCTATATCAGGAATTCAGACAATGTGATACATTGAGAAATAAAGGCTGATATGTTCTCTTAGGTCACAGTGGATGAGTTACAAGATGATATCCAGCTGTTCACTCTTCCCCTTGATGACAGAAGGGGAAATGGGCTTAAAATATAGCAAGAGAGATTTGGATTAGACAAAAGAAAGGGATATGCACTGGAGAGATCAGGAAAGAGGTTGTGGAGGAGGTAAAATTTCAACTGGGCTTTTAAAAAGATGATGTTAAGTCTACTCATAGGTATGAGAGTCAGCAAACACACAAAGATATGAAATAACGGAATGTACTGAATATAGCAAGCATTACAGATTGGATGAACATATGAAAGATGTAGAATGTTAGGACAGAAGCTGGAATGATGGGGTGGCTCTGTATGTTTTAGGCTAATGAATAGCAATTCTAGATTTGAGATTAACTCAGAGGCAGTAGGAAGGCATTTACAGGGATTTTGAGTCGAGATGTGACATGGCCATATCTATATACATAAGGAGAATTCATATGGCACCAGGATCTGTTAGAGAAGAGGAGAGAATGGAACTGAAAAAACCTATTAATTGATTAAATAATGAGTATTCATTGTATCTATTATATACCAGGACTATTATAGGTTTTAGGAATACAAAGCCAAAATGAAATGGATCTTGCCCTCAAGGATCTTACATTATTTCATAGGAGAAAACCTTTGTATATTTAAGCATATACAAAACAGATACATAATAGATAGAAGGTAGGACTACAATACAATCTTGGAAGATTAGGAAAGACTTCATGTAGGTGGTGATGATTGGGATGGGATTTGTCTTTTTAGGAGGCTAGACCAGGAAGAGGATAATGAGAATGATACTGGAGTGACAGCACTGGGAATAAACAGAAGCCGAGGGTTATAGATGTTAATAGAACTTGCTAGCTGGTTGTGTGAAGTGTGATAGCAGGGTCAAAGATAATAATAAAATTTAGAATTTAGAAGACTGAGTAGGGAATAATGTCACTGACAAGAAATGGCCAAGTCATAAAGGAGAATAGATTTTAAGGGAAAGATAGTGATCATAGTTTTTGACTTTTGAGGCTAATGTCCAAATGAGATGTCCAGAAAAAAAACATCCCAGACTCTGCTGACATGGAGCTTGGATCTGGGGCAGTAGACTTGGATAATGGGACTGGGGAGTCAGTGAGGGAAGGTAGATTAGAGTTGTTTGGAAATTACTCTTTTATACTATGGCATGAATCAATAGATCTCTGAAAAGGTACTTGAAGGAGACAGGGACGCAAATTTGCTAAATTAAATAGTCACATGTGGATCTAGTAGAAGTCATTAAGGAAATGGAGTTATTTCACTCAAATCTCTCAAATGCAACCTCTGTCGGAATTGGTCAGTTTTCCCTTATTTCTTAAATGGATAAAACAAAGCATCAATGGTTGTCTGGAATTACGGTGGTAGTTACGTTACAATGCATTTCTATCTGGTGTGGTGGGTAGAAAGCAGGCCTTGGAGTCAAGAAGACCTGGTTCAGTTCTCGCCTCAGAATCATAATGGCTATGTCACTCTAGATAAGTCTCTAGTGTCCTAGGCAGATCTTTATGATGGAGAGAGTTTCCTTTCAGGGAACAGTGGAATCAAAGATCTACTATAAAAACAAAAAAAAAAAATAAAATAAAAAAATAACAAACATAAAAAATCATAGTGTAAATTAGTTGGCATTCATTTATTATTTTTCAGTTCCTATGGTTGTTTACAAGATTTACGTTTAGCTTATTTCTCTTTAAGTATTTAAAAAAGGATAATAAATGTGTAGCTTCCATATGTTTCTTTCCTAGACACCTCTTTTCCTCTTATCATTTTAGTGATAAGTCAAACTTTGTTCAATTAGAAAAATGGATGATTAGAACTGTCAAGCAATGTAATGGGCTGCTTTGATGAATAGTGAATTTCTCATCACAGGAGGTCGAATGACCAATTCTCAAGGATTACAAAGACATTGATATGTGTGAGGGTGGAAATTGAGTGTTGGACTGAAGATTTTAGGTGACAATTTGTCACTGTTGCTGTTTGAAGGTAGGGAGTTTAGTGAGGAGAAGGAGATTTTTGAAGGAAATGACATCTGAGAGTAGGAGTTGAATTTCTAGATCAGGACATTAAATGTAGAAAAGATGAGATATTACTAACACTTAGGAGTGCTGGTAATAACATACTTCTCTGGACAGCTACAAATCAGGTCAAGATGTCTTTAAACTGAAAATTGAGGGAGAAGAAGAAAACAGCTCCCATATACCTGCCAAGACAGATATTAAAGAAGGTAGGGGTTAAAAAAATAGAAGATTATACATAGAAATGGTCAGAAACTTCTAGAATATAATGTTCAGGAAAATAGAAAGTAACAAAATACATGATCTTTTATAGTTGTTTAAAAAAATGCAAAGTATTGCTAATAAACTGAGTGAAAGAGTGATATTAACTCAAGGAGGTAAATTTGTCTTTAAGTACCAATAAGATTCATTGGGAACAGACTCATAACTGAAACATGATTACAGAAGATATGCTTTATTTAAAAATGCAATAGTTAAATGGGATAGTAACATAGGTTTTTATATTCAGAAGATATACAGTTATGTGAGCAAATCCATGAAACACTGTAGTGATGAGTGTGGTAGAGAGCACTGGGGAGGATCACATAGAAGTAAGAAGAAAATGGGAGGCAAAGTCAAGAAATAATTCACAAATTTGGTAAGAAAACAAGATACAGAGTAGATAGAGTTGTTAGGTCCTCTTCCTTCAAATTTAAAAAAAAAATTCCTTTGAGATTCTTTTGTTTTTTCACTTGATAGTACTTTTTTTCCAATTACCTGTAAAGATGGTTTTCAAGATTCATTTTTTTTAACATGTGAAGAAAAGTTTTAGCATTCATTTTTATAAGATTTTGAGTTTCAAATTTTTCTCCCTCCCCTCTTCCCCTCCCATCTTCAAGTCATTTTGATATAGTTTTTACATTTGCCATCATGTAAAAATATTTCCATATTAGTCACAGTTGTGAAAGAATATATCAAAAAGGAAAAAAAAACATGGGAAAGAACAAAGTGAGAAAACATGCTTTGATCTGCATTCTGAGTCCATCAGCTATCTTGATATGAATAGAATTTTCCTATGTGAGTTCTTTGTACTCTTCTTGCATCTCCTTTGTGATTCTTGACCTTTGTTGCTCTAGACAAATTTCATTATTTTTTTTCTAGCTCTATAAAGTCACCCATTGGTAGTTTGATTGGTATAACACTGAATAAGTAAATTAGATAGTATTATCATCAACCCTTGGAACACTGTCCCTCTTCACCTCCATCACTTAGAATGTCTAGTTTCCTTCAAGTTTCAGCTGAAGTGCCACCTTCTATATCAGACCTTTCCAATTCCCCAAATTATCCCTCACTCTCACCCCATCACCTTTTTTTTGTGTTTTGTATCCATTGTATTTTTTTACCTATATATGTATATTTTGTCTTCCTTCCATCTAAAATGCACACTCATTGAAAACTGTAATTGCCTCACTTTAGATTTAGAATCTCTTTTACCTAAATAAAGTAGGTGCTCATTAAATGACTGCTGTTTCATAATCTAGAAAATGAGGGAGAAAATCTAGAAAATGGATTAGACGTTTTCTGAGATCCCTTGAAGTTTTAAATCTATGATCCTCCTTTTTTATTTTATTCACACTGTAGATTCTAAGGCTGCTCTGTAAGGGATGATAAATACCTTTATCAAGGCAGGAAAGACACTTCAGGGTTGTACCTACATGTCAACCCACATATTTGTGGGAACAAACTAGCCCAACCATTATCAACTATTGCTTAATCCTCAGTTTTCCTCTTCTGCAATGGACCTCAGAGGATATGCAACCACTTTTCCTCATTTTCCAAATGTGGAAACTGAAGCCCAGAAAGAGAAAGTAATTTGTCCAATATCACACTGGTAGTAAGAGGTTAAACTGGGATCTGAACCCAGGTCCTGTGAATCCAAATCCTCTACTGTGTTTTTGCTGTTGTTTACCATATCATGCTGCCTTACATGTTTTTCACAGCCTTCAGTTTTCCATCTCCTATAGGTCTGTGAAGATGGCTAAGGCATGGGTGAGATGCAGATCAGTTGCATGAGAAACATGGAAAGTTGACAAGAGTCACCAGTATGATTATTATTTTTAGTCGGGGGGAGCTGTTGGGAGAATTTTTTTATACTTTCTGTAAATAAGGAAAACAAAAATGGTGCTACATGTGGAATTTTAACTCTGTGATCTGTAAAGTTACATTTTCGTTTCTTGAAATAAGAAAAATAAGGACTTGACATTATGGAATAATAAATTAGAAAAGGAGTAAATGAATACAGAGCTTAGAAAATCATATATGTCTGAGGAAAAGGTTCTTCAAAGGTTAGCACTCTGCTTTTAAACACACAGTTGGGCAGAAATTAATGAAAGATGGTTTGCCCTAATCTAAAATGTTCACTCCCTGGAGGATTAAAGGTTCATATCCAGGGATCTCTGCTTGAAAGAGAAACATGGGCTGTGAGTTTCCCCCGTGGGATTTGCTCAGCCATTGGAATGGCAACCTTGGACTAAAAGGCCAAGAGCGTCCAAAGTTCATCTTCCTGTTGGGACTTGCTTTAAGTTGCAATTACCGAAATTCTCTGTCTAATGCCCATTAATTGGTTCTGCAAGAGTACTACCTTAGGAAAAATGACATTGTGGGGGCTGGGCTGGGGCACAGCTGAGCTTATAGGAGGAAGAATTTGACGGGCGGTTTGATAAAGCACAGCAAGATTCCTGATTTGCTGGTAAAGTGTAGTTCTGATGTATTATTTCTTGTTAGTGGTAACGATGTTGAGCAGGTTACCCTTATGTGGGGTATGACAGTCTAGGAAAATTTTTAAAGATATTTTCAGCACATTGTTTCAGAGTGGACTAGCTTTTAAAAAGATGTCCTAATTCTAGTTATTTATGACAAAAACAAATGCACGTTGCTTGGATAACATGGTTTTTAACATTAGGACATATTTAATATCTGTTTCCAGGCCTCCCTCATGGAGTCTTTCCAAGATATTAGACCAGAAGTGGCATGAAATCTATCCCTACCTCCTCACTCACAATTCAGACCTCCTCTGTCATAATTCTTTACTCCTTGTTCTTTCTCACTTCTGACGAGGATTAAAGTCTGCAGTCACAACTCCCCCAGATAGTTTCAAGATATTTGAGCCTTGCCTATTTATCCATTATTGGCTATGTTTACCCAAGGGAAAATTAAGTGCTGGGCCTTAGAACAGTGAGAGCTGGAATACACTGATGCATATGCTGATCTCGGACAGATGTTGGTCTTTGGGAAGAAAAGAATTTTTTTAAAAGCAGAAAAAATACGTCATTAACTTGGGAAGCCCGTTTTGCAAACTGACTTATTCTGCAGGTGTACATGCAGTCATGACTGATGCAGTACATGAGTACAATGGTGAGAAAAAATTTCTGATGAGAACAATAATTCCTTTGAAAAAAACAATAGATTTTTCCCCCTACTGTCTGGCAGTAGATTCTGAAAATTATTGCTTTATGTTGAGGACTCAAAAAAGACAGCAGACATGTTTGGAGTTTGGGTTCTTATACGTACACTTTGTTCTTGTATATCGAGGCAGCTCCTTTATATTGGGAGCTCTCCTTGTTTTTGGAAAAAAAATATTTTAGGATAGGTTTCTGTCATTGCTGCTGAGTTCTTAAACTTGTCCAAATACTGCCCTGTTTTGGCAATATTGGCCATTAGGCAAGATGAGGTTTCTTGCTGTGGTCCTGTTTGTGACAACACAACGTAATTAGTGGAAAGAACACTGAATTTAAAAAGACCTGGATCTAAGCCCTGCCTCTGTCACTAAGTAGTTGCATGACTTTAAATACACCACTTAAATCTGTCTGGGCCTCTGTTTTTGCACCTGTAAAATGGGAATGATAATAAAGTACTATTTACCTCATAGGTTTACTGCAAAGATGAAATATACGTCTTAATTTCCTTACCCATAAAACAGAAATGGGGGCAGTCAGATGGTGCAGTGGACAGTGCGCTGGACCTAGAGTCAGGAAGATTTGGTTTTAAATGGGCCTTAGACACTTGATAGCTGTGTGACCTTGGGCAAGTTGCTTAACCTTGTTTACCTCAGTAAAATGAACAAGAGAAAGAAATTGCAAACTACTTCAGCATCTTTGCCAAGAAAACTCCAAATGAGGTCACGAAAAGTCAGACATTATTGACATGTCCTAACAACGACAGTAAAACAGAAATGATAATCCTTACACCAAGAGTCAGTATGGTACAACGGACAAGAGATCTGGCCTCAGAATTAGCAAGACCTAGGCTTAACAGACACCTCTGATACACACTAAATGTGTGACCCTAGATAAGTCTCAGTGTCCCAGCTAACTCTGTAAGTTGTTTCAGAGTTGCCAGTCTGGTCCAGGGAAATCCCAGCCCAGACGGAAAACAATACCTACTTCTTGTTATAGGGTTTAAATGTATAGAAAATACTCTACAGCTGCCTGGATAAGACCATTGTGATCATTTTCTTATTGGATCATCAAAACAACCTTGTGGCATTAGGACCACAGGTATTACAACCCCATTTTATAGATGAGAAAACTGAGGCTCAGAGAGGTGAAAGGATTTTTCCTGGTTGCATAAGCTAATTCAAGTTAAAAGATTGTGTAGTTCCAAGTCCAGGGCTCTTTTCCACCATAACTTAACATTTCTAATCATGGTTAGTGATAACTAATGAGGAATTTGAGAATAGGTAGAGATAGTCCAGCTATCTAGTATTTTCAGCAAGTCTAGGACTCTGCCTACACATAATTGTGGAATATTACCCCCAAAATCATTCAGGGTAAGAGAAAAGTGTTAATTGAATTATGTGGTGGAAAGATTACTTCCCGGCTACTAGGCCTGGCGTCAGGAGACCTAAGTTCAAATCTGGCGTCAAGCATTTACTAGCTGTGTGACCTTGGGCATATCATTGGAACTGTTTGCCTCAGTTTCCTCAAATGCAAAGTGATAACACCTACACCCCAGGATTCTTATGAGAATCAAATTGGACAATATTTGTAAACTGCTTACCATAATGCCTGATATATAGGAGGTGCTAAATAAATGCTGGCTATCATGGTTATTACAACTTAGTGCTTTAGTCAGATTTAGAGTGCAGAGAAGAAGAGGAGGGGAGAGGAGAGGAGAGAAAAGAGAGAGCATTTGGTAGCAAGGCAGTGTCACAGAGTACTAGGATGGGAGGACCACAGTTCAAATAAGACACGTAAGTGTGTGAACCTTGGCAAGCTATTTGACTTTTCTTAGCCTCAGTTTCTTTATCTCTAACTATAAAGCAAGGGCAGTTATAGCAGCTACCTCCCAAGGATTTTGTGAAGATATAACATCTATAAAATATTTTGCAGATGTTAATATTCTACATAAAAGTTAGCTTTTCTTATTAGGTTTTCATTCTAGCAGCTTCTTAGATTATCCTTTATAATAATCTGTTTGACTACCATCACCTCCAAGGGCAGCATTATTTCCCATTATTTATTTATTAATGGGTTTCCCATTATTTCTGGCTTTGCTTTTGCAAGATTCAGGGTTGAGAAAGGTGCCTTCCCTTGAGTACTGGGATACACAAGCTAAGTTCCAAATACCTGGGTTCTTTGACAGATTGTTCTTACTAGTAAATTAAATTTACAGTGCTAAACTTACCCATATTAAACTTAACATATGAAATTAGACTCGATTTTTATTACCATGAGTTTGGTCCTGTCTTTAATTCCTTCTCATCTTGAGTCAGTCTTGACTCAATCAAATCTTCTTGACACCATGGGTCTGCTCTGACTTGGACCGTTCTTCAGCTAAACTCAGTCCTGCCCACCTTGGATCAGATACCATTGTCCTTACTTCTTTCTTGAATCCAGCCAGACTCCTGGGAACCTGAGTAACCCTAGCTTACATGGCAGGTCTGGTACTTCCCCAGCTGTTTGCACTAACACACACTGAGTTGTCTCCCACTCAGCCTGGGCTTGATTTCCCTCTGCTGGTTCCTGCAGCTGTTGCAAGTCAGCCAATGCATCTCTCCAAAGAAGCGACATTTAAGAGCTCACGTTGAAAGTACTTCAGACTTTTTTTTAAGAAGAAGAAGAAATTGACTTTCTTTTTAATTGATTATTTGTTTCCAAACAATGAACAACATAAACATATGCACAAAGGAACAACTTTCAAAAACATTCAACAAAACATATGGTAACTGACAGCGTAATCCGCCATCTGCTTTTGTCAAAAAAGGCACAAAAAAAAGAAAAGATGCGTGCTTTAACCGTAACAAGATAATAACAATGTCTTCTGTTGTATACAACCTAGTTTTTTTTAGACCAATTGATGTCTTCATTTATAGAGTTGTAGTCAGGCTATATATTTTTCTTTCAGATAGACTTTCTTCACTCTGAACCACAAATCAATTAATCATTCGATAAGCACTTACTATGTGCTATTATGCCACATGCAGGGGAAAATGAAAAGACAAAGATGAAATAGACACTGAGCTTAAATTCTATCAAGGTAGATGACATAGACCCCTATAAGTGTATACATACATACATACACATATACATACATCTTGCCATATTGCTTGAATTCTTCATATAATATCATATTACATTACTATAACATATTCTGCTCAGTCATTGTCTTATTGTGGAGCACAATTTGTTTCAGACATTTTACAAGTAGTGCTGCAAACCATGTCATGTTATCTTATGTCTGTGCATGAGGCCAAACTTGATGTGTTTGTTTTTGGAAAAAAAGTATCCTGAATGTCTGTTCTGATAACATGAGACTAATGATAAGTATCCAGAGACTTAGTTTATTGAGAAAAAAAATCCCATCACTATACAGAGGGAAGAAAAAGACAGAGCAGAGACTTACAAGGCTGACAACTCTTTATTTGAAATAAGACTTTAGGACTTCACTAATGATGGAGATTGAGTTGGCTGCAATAGCATACAGTGCATGAATAAGCATACAGTGCATGAATATCATCATATGGATCAGAGATTTAGAAGGAACCCATAAATTCCATTCCCTTCATTATATAGATGAGGAAAATAAGACATTGAGAGGTTAAGTGACTTTTCTTAAGGCCACAGGTTGGTTAAGTGACTTTTCTTAAGGCCACAGGTTGAAAAAAGCATCTGAGGTGAGATTTGAACCCAGGTTTTTCTGACTCTAAGTCCTGTATCCATCCTCTTTGGATATTCCAAAAAGTTTTGATTTTTTTTTAAGAATCATCATGAACATATCTACTATTCATAATATTTCATTTTCTCCATTGCTGGCCATATCCTGCTTAGGATTCTTACTATACAATAATACTGATGGAGCACTTTCTAGATTGCTGTGTCTTTTCAATGTGTATAGAGTAGATAGCGTTTATGGTGCTAGCAGGTGTCAAAATCCCTTCACTGTTTTTATTAGGGTTTGTAATAGTCTACTAATTGTTTCCCCTGTTTCCATTCTTTTCCCTCTCCAATCTATCTTTTATATAGCTTCAAGTAGATATTTCTAAAATATAATTATATGAAATAATTTGAGGAAGGCTATAGATTTTACAGATATTATGTAGAGATAATAGATATTTCTAAAATATAATTATATAAAATAATTTGCAGAAGGAGAGAGCAAACAACTAAAGGGATCAAGAAAGGTTTCCCAAGGGAGGTGCCCCCTTAAGGGAGCCTTAAAGGACATCAAGGATTATCAGGGTAGCCCTAAGGAGGGAGTGCTTTCCAATGCATGAAAGATGACCTCATGATGACAAAGGCACAGACATCCAAAATGGAATGCAAAGTGTGAGAAAGAGCAAACAGGCCAATTTGATGGGAACGTAGAGTCTGTGAAGGGGAATTATGTGAAATAAATCTGGAACCACAGGCTGGAGCCAGATTGTAAAGAGTTCCAACACTCACTAGCTGTGTGACCATGAGCAAATCATTTAACATTTATCAATCTGAGCTTCCTTTTTTTCTCTAAAATGGAAATAATAACGCTGGCACTTCCTACCTCACAGATTGTTACATGGAGAACATTATGCAATCTTCGAGTGCTTTGCAAATGTGAGTTAATATTTTTATTCTTCTGTTTCAGAATGTGACTATGGTTAGATATGTATTAAATGAAATGAAATGATGAGACTTTTAGAGAGTATTCCTTTTCAGGTATAGTCTCAATGAGAAGACTTCTAGTCCTTCCATCTCTGAGAATTAATGATTTTCCTACTTAAACTATTTGAATTAAGTC
Source organism: Bettongia penicillata ogilbyi (assembly GCA_023548195.1). Taxonomy (NCBI): domain Eukaryota; kingdom Metazoa; phylum Chordata; class Mammalia; order Diprotodontia; family Potoroidae; genus Bettongia; species Bettongia penicillata. Next base: position 434,725 of record JAJHZJ010000772.1, read on the forward strand.
CACTAAAGTTAAAGCAGTGTTTCTCTGTAAGATTTCCACAAAATAAGGTTTGTTCTCTAACTGTTAACACCATTGAAACCAAACATTTTTTAATACGTAGGAATGATTAATTAATGGTAGTTTATAAAAGATCCTTTTCTCACAGGGCCTACAGTTACTATTGAAACATATGTGCCTTGTTTCAGGCAATCCCCATGAACAAAGGACACAAAAGACTCATTTGGGCTAAAATTATTTCACAGATTATGGAATTTACTGTGTCTTACTTATAAAAGAGCTTACTCTTGCAGATGTGAACTGCGTAAACAGACAGAACTGATTGATTACTCCACAGATAAACTCATTTCACACATAATCAAGAAAAATTAACATTTGAAATATGGGAATAGGAGAACAGAATCAATCCAATTTGAAGCAAGGCAAGCATACTGGGAAATAGGTATTATATTCCCCAACAATGTCAATTAAATAATTATATGTGAGAACAAAAAAAAAAGAAAAAATCTTAGTACTCATTGCAGTGAGATAATTTTTCTTTCATCTAACATTATTTATTTAAAATATATCATGTTTAGTGCTGCCTTTTTAGAATATTATCATTTTTTGTCCAAAGTTAAGCATACAAATATGTACTCTGAATCCACAAATTCACCCAACTGTGCAGCTCTTTCCTTTTATTATTGATAAGTAATATTTCTCCCTGTAGAGATCAAGTATTTGTTCATTCAGTAACCCTTCTTGAGGACTGGGAAAAGGGAAATATTTTATTGACTCTCAAAACAAGAGAATAGAGTCTTCAAGAGGATGGATTATTAAATAAATAATGAATATCTGTAGTTGACCTGAAGCTAAACAGGTTGAGAAGCAAAATTTTAAAAATCTAGAAAAGGAAGCAGTGATTACAAAGGGCAGCCATGGCTTCATTAAACAACAGATGATGCTAGAATTAACTTAATTTCATTTTTACAAAGTTTATAAGATCATGGAAATGATGTAGATATTTTTTTCAAGAAGTGTCTCATACTTGTGACAAGTTGGAAAGATATAGTTGAGACTATAATAAAATATAATAGATCAGTATCTGATTGAATTGGGTGACAAAAAAGAATAATCGCTAATGGCTAAATTCCAAGAAGTCTTCAGTGGAGTCCCTCATGAATCTGTAGGTGCTCATATTCTATTTAATGTTTTCATCAATGACTTGGATAAAAGCAAAGATGGAATTACAGATAATATAAAAGTAGGAATGGACAACTAATAATTGTTTTCCATTGGACTGAATCAATTAAGGTAAAGCTTGATTGGCCAATATGATACTGGAAAACTTAATTTTCCTGGGGCTCAATTTCCTCTTCTGTAAAATGAGGGGATTGAACTAGATGGTCTATAGGATTCCTTCCAGTTCTATATCTCTGTTCCTATAAAGGTGAAATCTGATATTTGGGTTCAGAAATGATGTTCACAAATAGAGGAAGGAGGAGACCTAGTTAAACAGTGATTTTCCTAAAAGTGTGACAGCTAAAAGAGTTAATGTGGTCTTAGGCTGCACTGAGACATTCCCGCTTTCCAGGAATCATGTGGTGCTAGTCCTTTGTACTTGAAATCTCAGAACCAGTTACAGTGCTCCAATATGGGAAGCCAGGCACTTTCACAAATGCTTGTTGACCAACCTCTATTGCACATTATTCTGCCTCTCTGAAAGCAAGACCCTCTTTTACATGAGGAATTTCATCAACCCTTCTATGATTTCTCATCCTATATTATTTATGATTTAATTTTTAAAAATATAACTAAAACTTAAATACGCAATAAGAAAAAGAAACATAATCTTAAATACAAAAGAAGAAAAGGAAAAAAGGATGTCATATGTACAAGGTAAGAGAGGATTCAAAATATATAGCAATAAGTTTCCATTTCAAGAAAGACTATATAATACACATTATGTTGAGGGCTGTCCATCTTTTCTTTGCTTCCTTGTTAGTTTTCTTTCGTTCTGTGCTGTGCATATTTATAATTTCATAAATGTTATGTAGAGGATTCACCAAATTCACTGGAGTTTTTCTGTGTGCATGTTCATTTTACGTTTGCAACCCCAGCGCATAGCACAGCAGGTGTGTCACAGACATTTGTTAAATTATATTAAATCGAGGATTCCTTTCTTGATGCCTTCAGAAACTACTTCTCCCCCAATTTTTTCTTTAAGTATTTATTTTCCATGCACTTTGCAATACTTCATCAAACACTATTTTCTAGGTAGATTATAAATGCCCTTTGGGCAAAAACTATTCTGCTTTTGTCTTTGAATAGCCTTTGTTTTTCACAGAGCCTGGCATATAATATGGAGTTAATTGTTCATAGACTGACTTCATAGTTGTAAGTTCCTTGAGGTCAGACTCTTCATCTTAACTTTATCTCTCCATGGTCTAGCACCACGTCTTTGCATAGCGGACATTTAATGAATGCTTGCTCAATCCAGCTGAAGCCATTTTACAGGTAAGGAAATTAAGACTGATAGAAGCAAAGCGGAAAGTAGCCAATAGCAGAGCCAGAAATCAAACACAGGTGCTATGACTTCCGATCCAATGCCCTTTCTACTGCACCACATACCAATGTAGAATTCAAGGTATGCCTCTATTGCCTCTCAGTCTAGATATAGGACCAGCTGTAATGCTAATGAGATTAAAGATCTTCCCCATCCATTAATGGGTCTGCCTATTACAGGAGGGAGGCTCACACTTTTTGTTAACTTTCTAATGAGGCACTGGTTCTCAAAGGTTGTGATGGGTGGTGCCCTCTGGTTCTGAAAATGCATAAGTACTCTGAGGTGAGGTTTTAATTTGTGGCATACTGACTGGAAGTGTTTGTTTGGCCAGGCAAGACTTTGGGCAGCCTCTAAGGAGCCCTCAGGCTTTGAAAACCCAGATGTGGGTGCTTTTCTCTGTGGTAACTCTGTATCTATAGTCAGACATCTGTTGATCTGTGATGTATGTATTGCTTATGGTCGGGCAGCTGAGAGCCCTGTCTGTTCATCTTATTTCTCTGTTTCTCTGATGTTTGGGGTGCCTTTTCCCCTGAGCTAAGTGAATGATATGTATGTGCTTGATTAAAGTGATTGTTGACTCCTCAAAAGTTGCTTTTCTTTTAGAAAAGCAGATCTAAGAAACTGTACAGCAGATCCTCCTGTGTATGCCAGGTCCTCGCTAATTCACCAGCCCACTTACATTTCTATCTTTTATGTCCTTGATAATGTCTATCTAACCAGTGGGCATTGGTAACATGCTACAACATACTTCCACTTACCATGATTATTTCTAATGTAAGTATTTCTAAGTAAGACTTTGATGGAGAATTATAATGTGTTAATAAAGAGCTAATAGGCCAAGGGTGCCAGAATGCTTTTTAGATTTTTAATAATGAGCAACACCTCACCCTCACCCCTAAGGGAATGAGGGTCAAAGAGCTGTAAGCTGTCCTTCTTATTCTGTCCATCTAGTGATCAAACTTAGTAACTATATTAACATGAATCCAATGAAGGATTCAAAAATTATCTAAAAGAAATTTATTGAGGCAATGTGCCAGGTGTGTTAGGAAATCTAAACTTTATATATACATACACACATATGTATATGTACATATGTGTGTATGTATATGAATAGAATTTCCCTTATTATAATATAACGTAATAAAAGAGGTCACATACACACGACTGTAATGTAGGGCCTATAGTACAGTAATTGACAAAGTAATCCATTCCCTTATAGAATACAGAATCCCTTAGTTGGAAGGTCACAGAGGCCACACAATTCTTCTCGTAACTAGACAAGAATCTCCTATAACATATCCCTGATATTTGGGCATTAAGGTTCTACTTAAAGACCTTTAGTGTAAGGGAACTCATTATTCATCAAGATATATTTCATTTCAGTTTTAGATACTTTTAATCGTTAAAAAAAATCCTCTTATACAGAAGAAAATATAATGTTCTTCAGATTTCATTCATCGTCCCTTGGCCTCTAGGGCCAAACAAAAGAGTGTAGAGACTAGAGCTCTGGACTTGGAGTCAGGAAGAATTGGGTTTGAAAATGTCTTAGATACTTACTACTTGTGTGACCATGGACACAAACCACTTAACCTTTCTAAGCCTCAGTTCCCTCTTCTGAATAATGAAAAAGTTGGACTGGATGACTTTTAAGAACCCTTATGACTCCAGATCTAAGATCCTATCATCTTTTAAGTGTTATCTACTTTTATAATTCTTGAAGACGACTACCATGTACCTTCTAATTTTCTTTTTTAGATTGAACTAGATTCCTAGTTCTTTCTAGTGATCCTTGACGGACATAAGTTTGATTCCACTCAAGAAGGTCATCCTCCTCTGGATGCCTCCAGTTTGTCTATGTCCTTCCTAAAATGTAGCACCTAGAACTGAATGGAGTACTATTTTTCTATTAGTTTAACCTAAATTTTAGCAAAGATTTTGGATGCCACAGCATATTCAATACATTGACATTGTTATACCTAAAAGATTTAAGTCAGAGGATCACAGATTTTCAGCTGGAAGGGAAGTCAGGTGTGGTTTTCACATGAATAGCTGTTTACCTATGTTTTGTAAAATTCCACTATTTTGTATTTGCAGTTCTTTATCAGCCCAGTTAGGATTATCGTCAGTTATCCAACATATTGTTTTTTTTCCACCTTGCAACAGTCCACGTATTTGCTAAGTATTTTATCTGTGACAACTAGGGGGCACAGTGGATAAAGCGCTTGGCCTTTAATCAGAAGACCTAAGTTCAAATTTGACCTCCAAGACTTATTAGCAGTGTGACCTTGGGCAAGTCACTTGACCACTGTCTGCCTCATTTTCTTCAACTGTAAAAGGGGAATAACAATAGCACCTACCTCCCAGAGTTGTTATGAGGATTAAATGAGATGATACTTGTATATCTCTTAGTGTAGTACCTGACACATAGCAGGCACTTAATGAATCTTTCCTTCCTTCCTTCCTTCCTTCCTTCCTTCCTTCCTTCCTTCCTTCCTTCCTTCCTTCCTTCCTTCCTTCCTTCCTTCCTTCCTTCCTTCCTTCCTTCCTTCCTTCCTTCCTTCCTTCCTTCCTTTGTATGTGGCAAGAGTGAGAAATAACTAATGGAAATCTCATAAGCTTTGATGATATCCTTAGCCTGTCAAAGCCTTTATTATGCCGTATTCCTTAAGGTGAATTTACAGGAGCATATGGCCGACTGTCCTATAACAATTCTGTGAGGTAGGAGCTATTAAGAACCATCCTGAAAAGAAAAAAAAGTCATTTTTCTCCCATTATGGATTTCTTTGGTATGCACTGGGATTTACAAGATATTCCTCAGAACCTTTCCACTTACAATAGTTTTTAACATTACTTTAAGAACTCTTTACTAGTTATGAAACTCCTGGGTATATAGATTCTTTAGTTTGACATTTAAAACCTTTCACAGTCTGGCTTCAACCTTTCTTTCCATATCTTATTTTATGTTGCTTTCCTTTACAGTCTAGCCAAGACTATCTATTGGCTATTGCTGGAACTCAATCATTCTATCTTCCTTTTCAGTACCTTTCTTTGTACATCTTGAACCTGAAGCCTGGAATGCATTCTCCCATCTTTTCCACCTCTTAAAATCTCTAATTTCTTTCAAGACTCAACTCACGTGGTTCCTTCTATGGGAAGACTTAGTTGATCCCCAAGTCATTGGTGATTTGTCTCCCAATTATATTCATTTATCCTTCTTGAGTCCAGGAGCTATCCTTCATTTTATTTTTGTACTGCCAGAAGCTAGCACAGTACATTGCACTGGTGGTTAAGAAATTCTAAGTGAATTATTGAATAGTGTTAGATAATGATAATATAATAACTAAGAAGACTTCTAAAAATCCAGTCTGTTTGTGTGGATATTGTCTCTGATTCAGGTGAAAAACTTTTATGATATCTATAGTATTTTGTGAGAAGCTACCACCATCAAGTAACATCTCTCATCTGCCTTCTGAGCAAAATTTTTTAAAAAAAGGATAACTATGTCTTTTACAAAGAAGCTGGTTTTTTTCAAAAAAATCTATTTCACTAGATTAAATAACTTTTTTTTAAGTTGAATCATAGACCAGAGTATAGTACATTGCTTTCTTCAGAGTTATTCACCAACATTCCAAGAAAAATATGTGACAACAGCAATGAAAGAACTTACAAAAATACTTTATTGGAACAAGTTTTTCTAAAAATTCACTTCAAAGTTATTCTTTCTTTTTAGCTTACCCAACCAGTCTTTATTAAATATCAATGTGCTATGCACAGAATACTATGTTAGGGATGCAATGACAAAATGAAGAAGCAGCCACTGAATTCAAGAAGGTACCATTCTATATGGGAATGCCACATATGCACAGATAAGAATGTACATGAAGATTTTAAGAGGTTGAGAGCACTAATATCTAAGGGGCTCCAGAAAAACTTCCCATCAGAGGTACAAGAGTTGAGCCTTGAAGAAAGTTGGAGTCTAAGAAGGAAAAATCCAGAGGGAGTGTAATAAAGGAGCAGAATGTGTTGAGGCAAAGAAGAGATACAGAAAAAATTGCCTTAGGACAATTTGAGGGAGGAGAGATCACTTTCAGCAGAAGCTATTCCAGTAGGCTACATAGACAAGGTAAATCTTTAGTTAGTCTGGGAATTTCAAGACCTTAATTTTCTTTAGGAACTAATCTGTTCCTCTATTCCCAGGGTAGGCATGTTCCATTTGGTCAGTTATCCATTTTGGAGGTCCTGGGAAATTTTGTCCAAAAAAGTCCCACTCCCAGGCTCTCAGAGGTGATCTGAGGAGTGAAACTGGAGAGGAAGCTGGCCAGTAAGGGACAGATTTGGGAATGAATCTGAGAGTGAGATGAGTGTATAAAGCTTTCAGTGAAAATCACTTTGGAGTTGGATAGTTCCCTTTAAATGCAAATCTTGGCTTACATTCCCAGTGAAACTCCTTATGATGTTTGCTACTATCCACATCTAATTGGAAGCATTTAGAAAGACCTCTTTCATTGTGGTTAAAATCATACGTCCTAAAACTCTGCAGCTGTTCACCTAAGATTGCCAGCAAGATAATAGCTATAAAACCCAAACCATAAGACTCCAATTTTTGCACATTTTCTCAGTTCTAGTTAAGCAAGAAAAAAAAAAAAAAAGGAAGAGAAGAAAAAAATCTCTTTCCCCCTTCTTTACCCAGCTTCCTAATGGCCTTTTGCCTGGGAGCTTTTATGACTGTTCTGGGTAAAAGTTGTAAACTTAGCAAACCAGTTGTGCATACTGTGTGTGTCACAATTTCTTTGGGGAATACAATGAAAACACAATTTGCATGGACAAGAATCAATGTCTTAACACATGAGTTGTTCAAGAGTACAGTAATAATGTTAGCTGACATTGATATAGTGCTTTAAGCAAAGTATTTTGCATAAGTTATCTCATGTAAGCCTCTGAGCAACTCCATGAAGTAGGTTTGTCCACCAAAACAGATCTCAGTCAGTTTGTATTTAATAGTCTTAGAAAGTTCCCTGAAGCCCATTGAGGTTAAGCGATTCCCCTAGGGTCATACATCAAAACTGTGGTTTAAACCCAAATGAATCAGCAAGCATTTATTAAGCACCTACTATGTGCCAGACACTGTGCTAGGTCTTAACAGCATAGATTAAGAATCAAAAGGGAAATTAGAGTCAAGTACAACCTCCTTGTATTATACCTGAAAAAACTAAGGCAAATAGGGGTTGAATTACTTTCTCAGAGTCAGATGGCTAGAAGTACGTAGGACAGGATTCAAACCCTGCTCGTCCTTTCCAGTTCAATGTTCTACTCATTTTTACACACGTCCTGTCTGAGAACCACATTGTCTTCCTTTGAAGTTATCCTGGTTCTGACACAGATCACCCCTCGGCTTTTGTCAGTGACCAAAAACCTGGGATTGAGCAGCAAAAACACAACTTCTCTAGTTCTAAGAGATTGTATTAATGTGGTGTGAAAAACTAAATATAGAATACTTTTGTTAAAATAGATTGGACTAATTCTAGATGAAGTGCTTTAATGAAAAATGTTTAATGGTTGAAATACTATAATGCTGGAGTTAGAGTACAGGTGCAAAAATGATATTCTACCCTCCCTGGAGGATGAACTTGTACACACTGTGAAATATCAATTAAAGTTTATAGTGGCCGAAGCTAGCTAAATGTCTTTTTCATGGGAAATTTTCATCCTCTTATGAAACAATCATTTTGGGTTTAAATGTGTGCTGAATTATGTGGGCATTCTGAGTTATTAAGGAATAGATTTGTTTTACAAGCAAGCTGTAAGCATTCTTTGCTGTTTTTATGAGGTCATCGCCATGACTTTTAAATGGGGCTCTGGGCCAGGGCTGATTCTCACATCAGTTCATTAATTCACACAGCTGTCTCTGAAAACTACAAGAATAATATATACTGCAGACAGAGAGTGCGGGAGAGAAGGTGGCGATTTCAAGGCTGTATTTCAATCAGGAGGTCCTGCTGACATCATAAACTATGAGAAGACAGCTTAAGCTGCTTGGCGCACAGCAGCAGCCTCCCTGATGGAAATACAGCCTGTTTAATTGATTCTTTTTAGTTTGGGAATATACAGAGGGGGAAGGACACCCAGTCATTCATTCTAGGCAGAAGTGGAACATTAAAGGCATGGCCTGCAGGAATGCATTCGCTGGGAAACCCAAGCAGCAGCACGAGGTGTGGGGGAGCTATGTTATTGTGTTAATGATATAAGAGGTCAGATTGACACATGAGTGGCACTGGAAAAGTTTATCGCACAATCATTTTATATTTACACAAGACCATGAACTCACTGTGCCCGTGATTAATTTTTGAAGATGTGAGTGAAGAGATTATTAAACAAATGTGAGGTTCTATGAGAACCAAATCTTTTTTTTTTGGAGGTTGTGCAAAGTCCACCTCACTTATTCCCTACTTAGAGGATGTTGAACATTAGACACTGGATCTCAAAGACTGGACAAAAGATGTGGAAAAGATGCTGAGATGGGGGTCTCCTGCAAAAGTGTCCAGTCAGAGATGAAATGTGCTCGGAACCATATCAAGAAGTGCTTATATGCTGATTCAGTCTCATTTCTTGAATCAGGAGGCTTATATAATTATCCAAATTTGAAATCAGCCTAGGCTAACTCTAAACAAAAATGTTTCATGAATTTTCTAAATTGAGGCGGTCCATTCTACTTTAATTTTTTTTTAAATTACATTCAGTGATACCCAGTTTTTAAAATATCAAATATGGTCAAATTGCTGAAGGAGATAAGAATGAACTACTTGATGAACTACTTTAATTCTGCTTTAAAAATTACTTTAACCAAACTTTTCATGAGAAAAAAAGTCATTAAATGAGATATTTAAAACTTTCTTCAATCACTCTACTTTAAAAACATTACACATATTATAGACTCACTTGTATTCATATATGGATCAGAAAGTGAGGATACATTTCTTTTTGTATGTATGTGTATATATATGTATTACATATGTATATATAATATATAACACACATATATATACACATATACATACATACACATATATATTTTTGTAGGGACATGTCATGCCTAGGAGATATATGTTCCTAAATTCTAAAACTGCTGATAAACAATAATAGTTGAAAAAAATCCAACTCACAAAATAGAAATAGTATAGCCAAGTTCAATCTGATCTAAAATTTAGGTCTTCCCGTACTTACATGAGGACATATTTACATACTGAAAGAATGGGAGAGCAGGGAGGAACATTAGGTTGCTACTAGGAGACACAACCTTGGCTGTGTTTATGTGAATAATCAACCCCATAAGGTGAGAGAATTGGTGAAATAATGGAGAGACTTAACCAACCCTAGGTTTGGTACCCTGAATGACTTCTGGACTTATAGTAAGAGATAGAAAGGACAATAAGGAATTTGGATTGCTCTGAAAATGAACTCTTTATTGGAGACAAGGAACAGGATGAGATGGGGTAAGCTTCAAAGGCAGCTAAGTGGAACAATGGATAGAATGATGAGATTGCAATTAGGAAGAGCTGAGTGCAAATTTGACCTCAGAAAGTTATTGGTTATGTGACCCTGGGCAAGTCACTTAACATCTTTCTGCTATGGGTTCCTCATTTGCAAAAGTTGTTGTTCAGTTGTTTTAGACATGTCTGCTTTTTTGTGACCCTATCTGGGGTATTCTTGGCAAAGATACTGGAGTGGTTTGCCATTTCCTTCTCCAGCTCATTTTACAGATGAGGAAACTGAGGCAAACAGGGTTAAGTGACTTGCCCAGGGTCACATAGCTAGTAAGTGTCTGAGGCCAGATTTGAATCAGGTCTTTTTGACTCCAGGCCCAGGGCTATATCCACTGTACCAACTGCCACCTTCCTCAAAGGATGATGATAATAATAGCATCCAACTCCTAGAGATTTTGTGTATCATAGGCACCTAAAAAAAGAGGAGGATGCCCTCAGGAAGAGGAAATTACTGTTCTGGTACTGATTAATCAGAACTGTGACAGCATAGATAAAGCTGCAACATATAAAAGATCATAATTCTTAAGGTGACTTTCCCAGACTTCTCCAATTTGTTGTTGCGATGATGTATGGTCAGTCCCATCAACATTTCCCATCCTTGGTGGTGGTGTGTGATCCAAGCATAGATGAAAGCCTGTCAATTATTCCCTGTTTATGGAGACACAACCTATTCAATACATATAAAGAAAGAAGGGGGCTCAGGTTGCCTTGACCAGCAGTAATCTTTGTGGTTCACAAAGCTATTGGGATGGACTTTGGTCTGAAAGGAAAGCAATGGCTAGCACGACACTCTCAGTTAAAAAAAAAAAAAGTCATTTTTCAACAAGTGACTAAACTAGGTACCCCATGCCCTTTAATCTTATTTTATTTGACTCTACAGAGAAAATATTTATGGGGGGAATCTGTTCAGGGTTAAAATTAAGAGATGAGGAATTTGTTTTTATCTTGAATGTCTCCTCATGCATAATATTAATGTTTTATTGCCACTCAAAGATGACACCTTTTTTTCTGCATTTAAAGATATACCTTGATGGTGTATCTAACTTCTCAAAAAGGGAAAGAAAATAAAGTAGCAAATTGCAGACTACAAGTCTGCCAGAGGAATTGCCATTGATTAATAGACAAAGTTGAGAATTCATCATTAAAGAGTTGGCCAGTGAATATGTGGAAAAGGAAGCTAAAATCACAAAGAATCAGCATGATTTCATCAAGAACAGGTTCTTGCAGAATGACAATTTTCCTTTTTAGACAATGTTGCAAATTTGATATATCAGGAGGGTTATAGGTATAATTTACCTAAATTTTGTCTAGGTATTTGATAAGGTACCACATGCTATTCTTTTGAAAAAAAATAGAGGTGGTCATAGTCAAAAAAAAGTTAAAGGGTCAGAGAAAGAAGCAATCATTAAGGTTTTCATGTCAATTTGGAAGAAGGTCTTCAGTGAAGTACCCCTGAGATGTAGAATAATTAACATTTTATATTAAAGACTGGCACAAAAACAAAGATGATATGCTTGCTAAATCTTTAAATATCAAGAAGCTATGAGGAACAATTTATATGCCAGAACAAAGTGAAAACACACAAAAAAAATTCTGAGTCTAGAATATTCCACCAGGTCTAGTATGATGAAATGTAATTAGGATAAATATAAAGTTTGCCCTTGGCTCAAAAAAGTAGCTCTTCAATTAAAATATATGGAGGGCATAGTCAGAAAAAAGTTTGAAATAAAAAACATTAAGGGAATTTAATTGGCTGCAAGTTCGAATGTGATATGGTAGCCAAAAGAGCTAATGCATTCTTGAGCTCCAATATGAGAGCCGTAACTGTATTATATTAACCTCTGGTTGATGCAGTATATGAAGGAATTGTTAAACTGGAGCACAATCAGTTGAAGGCTTCTAAGATGATGAAGAACCTTAAGTCCATGTCATATGCAGAGCAGCTGAAGGAACTGGGGGTGTTTAGACCAAAGAAGAGAAGACCATGATGGAGAGGAGTTACATAACATCTGTCTTTAATACTTTAAAAGACTTTTTAGCGGAAAAGGAATTAGACTTGTGTTTGACCTCTGAAAGCAGAAGCAGGGACAGTGGGAAATTGTACAATCATAAATGTAAACCTGATGTTGGGGGAATAAGAACAGCCCCCCCCAAAAAACTCTCTAACAATAATGTAGCTCAAAGTTGAACTGGCTGCCTTGTCATGAGGTAGGGTCTTCTTTGTCAGATTCATTATATTGGAAATTCCAGCATAGAGTTGCTGTTGAGTCATTTCAGTTGTGTCTGACTCTTCATGACCCTGGTTTAGTTTCTTGGCAACGGAACTGGAGTGATTTGCCATTTCCTTGTTCAGCTCATTTTATAGACAAGGAAACTGAGGCAAAAAGGGTTGTGACTCACCCAAGGTCACACAGCTACTAAGTGTCTGGGGTTGTATTTCGAATTTCCTGATTCTAAAACTAGTGTTTTATTCAGCTGCCTGGCAGAGTGTAGAGATCTATACATTAATCATCTTCTGATGTTGTGTTGAATGGTGGTAGAATTGAGGGAAGGAATGGCATATGAATATGATATTTTTTAAAGGTTTTGTCCCAAAGTTGATTTATATTTAAATAAAATTTACATATATCTTTTCTTTTTACATCATGTGTATTTCTGCCTGTTCCTCCTAGACAGCCTCCCAAAGTAACAAAGAATTAAAAAAAAAGGAAAATTGTTTATCAAAACTAACACTTCAAAAAATACTGACAGCAGTTTCAAAGTTCCATAACCACAGGACCTTTCCTCCCCACCTCTGCAAATGAGAGAGGCAGAAGTCTTCTCACATCTCTTGTTTCAGGTAAGCATCATCATATACATTCAAACCTTACAGTTTCAACTGCGAGGGTGTTTTTTTTTTTACTTTGCTGCAGTGATTATGTACATTGTTTTTCTGGGTCATTTGGGTCTTTCCATGCTTCTTGATAGTCATCATATTCATAATTTCTATTTTTTTTTAAATAAAAATTTATTTATTTAATTTTTTACATTCATTTTCACAAAATTTTGGGTTCGAAATTTTCTCCCCTTTTATCCCTTCCCCCCACCCCAATACACCGAGCATTCTAATTCTTCCTATCACCAATCTGCCCTCTCTTCTATCATCCCTCCCTTCTCTTGTCTCCATCTTCTCTTTTCTCCTGTAGGGCCAGATGACTTTCTATTCCTCATTAACTCTATGTCTTATTTCCTAGTAGCAACAACAATACTAAACAGTTGTTCCTAAAACTTTGAGTTCCAAATTCTCCCCATCCCTCCCTCCCCACCCATTCCCTTTGGGAAGGCAGGCAATTCAATATAGGCCCTATCTGTGTAGTTTTGCGAATGACTTCCATAATAGTTGTGTTATGTAAGACTAACTGAATTACCCTCCATCCTATCCTGCCCCTCATTGTTTCTATTCTGTCTTTTGATCCTGTCCCTCCCTGAGTGTTGACTTCAAATTGCTCCCTCCTCCCATTACCCTCTCTTCCATCATCCCCCCCTTGCTTATCTCCTTCTCCCCCACTTTCCTGTATTGTAAGATAGGTTTTCATACCAAATGAGTATGCATTTTATTCCTTCCTTTAGTCGAATGTGATGAGGGTAAACTTCTTGGTTTTTTTTCTCAGCTCTCCTCTTTTTCCCTCCACTAAAAAGTCTCCTGCTTGCCTCTTGAATGAGATATAATTTACCCCATTCCATTGCACCCTCTTTCCTCCCACTACATTTCTCTCTCACCATTTACCTTAATTTCTTTTAAGAAATGGTCCCATCCTATTCAATTCACTCTGTGCTCTCTGTCTCTGTATGTGCATGCATGTGTGTATGTGTGTGCGCACACGTGTGTACATGTGTGTGTATGTGTGTGTGTGATCCCACCAACCACCCAGATACTGAAAAATTTTAAGAGTTACAAATATTGTCTTTCCATGTAGGAATGTAAACAGTTCACTTTTGGTAAGTCCCTTATGACTTCTCTTTGCTGTTCACATTTTCATGCTTCTTCTCATTCTTGTGTTTGAAAGTCAAATTTTCTTTTCAGCTCTGGTCTTTTCATCAAGAATGCTTGAAAGTCCTCTGTTTCATTGAAAGACCATATTTTCCCCTGACGTATTATACTCAGTTTTGCTGGGTAGGTGATTCTTGGTTTGAGTCCTAGTTCCTTTGACTTCTGGAATATCCTATTCCATGCCCTTCAATCCCTTAATGTAGAAGCTGCTAGATCTTGAGTTATCCTGATTTTATTTCCACCATACTGGAATTGTTTCTTTCTAGCTGCTTGCAAGATTTTCTCCTTGAGCTGGGAGTTCTGGAATTTGGACACAATGTTCCTAGGAGTTTCTCTTTTTGGATCTCTTTCAGGTGGTGATCGATGAATTCCATCAATACTTATTTTGCCCTCTGGTTCTAGACTATCAGGGCAGTTTTCCTCGATAATTTCATGGAAGATGATGTCAAGGCTCTTTTTTTGATCATGACTTTCTGGTAGTCCCATAATTTTTAAATTGTCTCTCTTGGATCTATTTTCCAGGTCAGTTGTTTTTTCCCATGAGATATTTCACATTCTCTTCCATTTTTTCATTCTTTTGGTTTTGTTTGGTGATTTCTTGGTTTCTCATAAAGTCATTAGACTCCATCTGTTCTATTCTAATTTTGAGAGAACTATTCTCTTCAGTGAGCTTTTGAACCTCTTTTTCCATTTGGCTAATTCTGCTTTTGAAAGCATTCTTCTCCTCATTGGCTTTTTGAACCTCTTTTGCCAATTGAGTTAGCCTATTTTTCAAGGTGTTATTTTCTTCAGCATATTTTTGGGTCTCCTTTACCAAGGTATTGACCCGTTTTTCATACTTTTCTTGCATCTCTCTCATTTCTCTTCCCAGTTTTTCCTCCACCTGTCTAACTTGCTTTTCAAAATCCTTTTTGAGCTCTTCCAAGGCCTGAGCTCCCTGGACATTCCCCTGGGATGTCTGGGATACAGAGGCCCTGCCCTCCATGTCTTTCCCTGATGGTAAGAATATTTCCTCGTCATCAGAATTGAAAGGTGGGAACATTTGCACCCGCTCAACGAAACTCTCTATAGTCTTATTTTTCTTCCCTTTTCTAGGCATTTTCCCAGCCAGTTACTTGACTTCTGAGATTCCTGTCCACCCCCGCCTAGATCTGCCCAGCTAGTGCTTGGGATCTGAGATTCAAATGGGCTCTCTGCGGCAGCTGTGGCTGCTATTCAATGTGAGCTTAAGTTCTGGTGCTCAGGTGGGGGCAGGGCCGCCTCCCAGGCTCAGTTCCCTCAGGGGCTTTATGCAGAGACCTGAGCTTCGGCCTGCTGCTTGGGGAGTTCCAGGCTGCCACCGCTGCCTCTGCCACTGCCCCTGCCTCTGCCTCTGCCTCTTCCTGCCCCTGCCTCTGCCTCCCCCGCTTCCTCCCAAGGGGGCCCAAGTCATGGAGACAACCCGCTCCCCTCTTGGCCAGCCCAGACGTCTCTCTCACTGACCTGTAGTGTCTGTGGGCAGAGGGACTTTCCTGGCTGCCGGAGGTTCTGTCCCTGAAGCCTGCTTGGATCTACTCCTCTCCGCCGCGTGCCCAGGGCAGCACGGGGGTGAACTCTGCTTTCCGGGGTGCGATGGACCCTGGGTACGGCTCTCCAAGGCTCTCTGGAATGGAGATCTTTTCCACTGTGTTTCTGTGCGCCTTGCAGTGATCCAGAATTCTTGGGGAGTTCTTCTTGCAGGAAATATATAGGCTGTGGGTTCAGAGCTAGCATACGTGAGTCTTTCTACTCTGCCATCTTGGCTCCACCCCCCACATATATTCATAATTTCTTACAGCAAAATAATATTACATTACATTCATATACTTCAATGTATTTACAAATTCCCCAATTATTCCTCTACTTTGTTTCCAGTTCATCAATATTAAAAAAGTACAAATATAAATATTTTAATGTTTATAGGGTCTTTCCTTTTTCAGTGATCTCCTTGGAGTATATCCTTAGCAATGAAATTACTAGATTTAAGAGCATTAATTTTAGTCATTTTATTTGCAGAATTACAATTTGCTTTCCAGAATAACTATATTAATTCATAGTACCCATAATAAAACATTAGTGTGTTCATCTTTCCACAACCCCTCCAACATGTACTATGCTGATCTTTCCTTAGCTGTGTCAATTTTCTGGTTACAAAAGGAAACTTCAGTTATTTTTATTTGTACTTCTCTTATTACTAGTTATATACAACTTTCTTTCACATGTTTTTTTAATAGCAATTCTTTTGAGGACTCCTTGTTCATACCCTTTGAACATAATGAAGAATGTTTGTTCATCTCATATATTGCTTTTGTGTATCTTGTGTGTTCTATTGTAAATCTTTCTTCGATATCAGATCCTTATTATTATTTGAGAAATTTTCCCCAATGATCTCTTCCATCTTATCCTAATTGAATTAATTTTGTTCACAATAAAATCTCTTGTCAAGACATTTTCTTAGTGATACCTCTAAAAATTACTTGATCTGGTTCTCTTCTAAATTTTTTATAGTATGGTTTTCAATATTCAGACCATATATCCATTCTGAGTTTATTATGGTATATATGATCCATTAGTTTTTTAAAAAGTACTTATTCTCTGCTAGACAATGTACAATGAACTAGGAGTACAAAGAAAGGAAAATACACAATCCTCTCCCTCAAGGAGTTTATGATCGAATTGACAAGACAATTGTGTATACATGGATATGTACAGAGTACACAGTGATCTCAAAGGGATTATTAGGAAAGACCTCCTGTAGGAGGTAGAGTTTGGGTTGAATTATGAAGGAAGTGAGGAGGCAGAAGTGAGGAGGGAGAACACTGCAGGCATGGAAATTGCTGTGACACAGATTTAGAAGATTAGGTATCATGTTATGAGGAGAGGTGAATGGTAGTGTCACTAGATCAAAGAAGAAGTAGAAGAAAGCAAAGTGTAAGAAAACTAGAAAGAAGGGGCCAGGTAGTGAAAGACATTAAGAGCTAAACAGATGATTTTATATTTGACCCAGGAGGCAATAGGAAGTGACGGGAATTTATTAGCAGGGTGACATGGCAAGACTTGTGCTTTAAGGTAGTCATTTTGGTAGCTGAGTGCAGGATGGACTAGAATGGGAAGAGACTTGAGGTAAGGAGAAAAACCTTGCAATTTTTCATGTAGGAAGAGAAGAGGGCCTATACCATATACCATGTATGCACAGAGAGAAGGCAATATATAGAAGAGATATTATGATATTAGAAATAATTTGACTTGGAGTGGGGCCAAGATGGTGAAGTGAAAGCAGGGACTCAACTGAACTTTTCCACAAGTTCCCTCAGCTACCTCTAAAAAGTGAATCTGAACAAATTTTGGAGCAGCAGAATCCACTAGGACAGTGTGGCAGATTTCCAGCCCAGGACAGCCCAAAGGGTCGACAGGGAGAATCTGTTATACTGGGCAGGGGGAGCTCAGAGTGAGCAGGCTGAACCAGCACAGACTTGGCCATAATGGAGCAGGAGTAACCCAGATGTTTTGAATTACCAGTCGAAGTGCTGATTCACAAATCTCTCAGCACAGGACAGAAATCTGGCAAAGCTGTGTGAGAAAGAAGTGCAGGGTCCATGGCAGTGACAGCAGATAACTGCTGGGGCTATCAGCTCATAGACTAAATGTTTGAAAGTCATCTACCTGAACTTCCAGGAGCCAAGATGTCAGAGTAAACTATAAGTGCTCTCACCCTTCTCTTGTTGACCTTGAAAAAACCAATTGCCCCACGAAAAATCCTGGAATAGTGGTATCAGCAAAAGTATCACAGCAGTCTCTCAGTTCAGGAGACTCAGGAGATTGACAGGAAGGGTTCCTCTTGCTGTGACTGAAGGGGATTAGTGAAGGACCAGATGCATCCCAGCAAGCCTCACCTCAATGGACCAGCAAGAGATCCTGAGCTCCAGGGGGGTGGAGCTGGTAAGTGCCAACTCCAAGACCCCAGGTGAGCCTTAGTACAATCAGGGGCATTGGGCACACATCATCACAGATGGGGATCCACCAGACACTGAGCCTGCCTGTGCTCTAGCACAGCCCTAGGGTAGAATGAGAACTTAAGTAGCCAGACTACCCCTCCTCCAAACCTCACACCACAAACTTCACGGTTACTCTGGGGAAATTCAGATGGACTTCTCCTGGCCTCAGTCTTGGCACACACCAGCCAACTCAGCATCAGGTAAGCTGCAGCATTTTATAGCTTCTAATTGAAGGAAATAGAGGCCATAGCACACAAAACCAGTAACCAGGACCCTAGTTCCCAGCACAAGAAACATGAGACATAGCCCCCTGTGCCCTGGAAGCAGAGATCCACTTTAAAAGCCAGGAAAAAGGCAATCACCATGATAAAAAACAAAGACCATAGAATCTTATTACAAGGACAGGGAAGATCAAAATATGAATTTAGAAAAGGATAGCACTGACACTGTACTCACATCTGAAACCTCAAAAGGGAATATAAACTAGTCTCAAAACCAAAGAACATTCTTGGAGGGGCTCCAGAAAAATTTTAAAAGTCAAATAAGAGTTAGAAAAAAATTGACCAATGATTTAAAAAATACAATCAGCTCCTTAAAAAGTAAAATTGACCAAATAAATAAGGAGCTATAAAACCTAACTGAAGAAGATAATTTCTTAAAAGGAACAATTGAACAAATGAAGAAAAGGAAGTACAAAAGCTAACTGAAGAAAACAATCCATTAAAAATTATAATTGGTCAAGTAGAAGTTAATGACTCTATGAAGCATCAAGAATCAAACAAAATCTAAAGAATAAAAACGTGAAAGAAAATGTAAAATATCTCATTGGAAAAACAACAGACATAGAAAATAGATCCAGGAGAGAAAATCTAAGAATTATTGGTCTATCAGAAAGACATGATGGAAAAAAAGAGTCAGGACAGTATCTTCCACAAAATCATCAAGGAAACTTGCCCTGAGGTCCTACATCCAAACAGCAAAATATTCATCAAAAGAATCCACCTCCTGAAAGAGATCCCAAGTTGAAAAGGCCAAGGAATATTGTTGCCAAATTCCAGACTCATCAAGTCACATAGAAAATACTGTAAGCAGTCAAGAAACAATTCAAATATAGAAGAACTATAGTCAAGATCATACAGGACCTTGTAGCTGCTACATTAAAAGATCAAAGGGATTGGAATATGATATCCCATAAGGCAAAGGAGCTTGGATTACAACCAAGGGATCAACTATCCAGCAAAATTTAGCAAAATCTTTTGGGCAAGGAGATGGATATTCAACAAATAAGGGATCTTCAGACCTTCCTGAGGAAAAGTCTCAATAGAAAATATGATCTCCAAATAAAAGAATCAAGAAAGGCATGAAAAGGTAAAAGGAAAAAGAAAGAAAAGAAAACTTGTTATTCAATATGGGCAAACTGTTTGCATGCCTGTGTGGGAGGATGCTACTTATGAATCTTGAGAACTGTATATTTATTACAATATTTAAAAGGGATATAGATGGATAGAGGGTGTGCGTATAAATTACCTGATGTTATGATAAAAACCCCTAATTTGGGGGTGCAAAAGGAGAAGAGAAAAGGAGACAGAAAAGGGTAAATCATATCCCATGAAGAGACACAAAAACGTTTTATAGTAGAGGAAAAGAAGGGAGGGAGATGAGCATTGTTTGAGCTTTACTCTAATTGGATTTGGTTTAAGGAGGAAATAACATACTCAATTAAGTATAGAAATCTAACTTATCCTACAGGCAGTAGGAGGGAAAAAGGGGAAAAAAAGGAACAAGGTGTTTGGAAGGGAAGGAAAAAGTAGTAAGGGAAAAGGGAAATAAGAGGGAAGGGAGCCGATAGAAGGGAGGGAAGATTGAGAGAGGCAATGGTCAAAAGTTGTTGTTGTGGCTATCCTTCATTCTCAAAGAGGACCATGACATCAAGATGATGACATGACTTCCAGTTGACTGATTTGAGTGAGGGAGGGCTCACTTTCTTCTCCTGAGCCTTCTGGGTCCAGTGGCCTGATATTCATCAGGATAACTGGAGATGACCCAGGATGCAATATAAGACCCTGGTCCTCTTAGATAAAAAAGTAAAAATGGTCAAAAGTAAGCTCTTTTGAAGAGGGGAAGGGATAAATGAGAAATAAAAGCATAAACAATGAGGGATGAAGTGGAATAGGATGGAAAGATACAGATAGTAATCATAATTGTGAATATGAATTCACATTCTCCTGTGAAAAGGAGGTGGATAGCATAATGGATTAAAAACCAAAATCCTACAATATGTTGTTTACTAAAAACACATTTGAAACATAGGGATACATATAGGGTAAAGTTAATAGGCTGGAGTAGAATATATTAAGCTTCAAGCTTAAATTAAAAAAAAAGGTGGGGTAGCAATATTAATCTCAGATAAAGCAAAAGCAAAAATAGATCTAATCAAAAGAGATAAGGAAGGAAACTATATCCTGCCAAAAGTTACCATCAACAATGAAGTAATATCATTACTAAGCATATATACATCAAATGGTATAACGTTCACATTCATAGAGGAGCAATTAAGGGAGTTAAAGGAAGAAATAGTAAAGGAAACCTTTATTAGTGGGGGAATTCTACTTCCCCCTCTATGAACTTGATAAATCTAATCTCAAAATAAGAAAGAAGTCAAGGAGGTGAATAGTAGACATGATAGACCTCTGGAGAAAACTGAATAGGGGTAGAAAAGAATATACCTTTTGTTCAGTGGTATGTGGCCCATACACAAAAATTGACCATGTATTAGGCCATAAAAACCTCACAATCCAGTGTCAATGCCTCCTTTTCAGATCATGACGCAATGAAAATTCTATGTAAAAAAGGACCATGGAAAGACAGATCAAAAATTAATTGGGAACTAAATAATGTAATCCTAAAGAATAAGCGGATTAACAAATCATGAGACAACCTACCAAAACTCATGGAATGTAGCAAAAGCAGTTCTTAGGGGAATTTTTATATCTCTGGATGCTTACATGAATAAAATAAAGAGATCAATGAATTGGGCATGCAACTGAAAAAGCTGAAAAAAAGAACACATTGAAAATCCCCAATTAAAAAGCAAATTATAATTGCTGAAAAACAAAGGAGAAATTAAGAAAATTTAAATTAAGAAAACTATTGAACTAATAAATAAAATTAAGAGCTGGTTTTATGAAAAATCCAATAAAATTTATAAACCTTTGGCCAATTTGATTTTTAAAAAAAGAAAGAAGAGAACCAAATTACCAGAATGAAAAATGAAAAGGGTGAATTCACCTCCAATGAAGAGTAAATTAAAACAATGTTTAGAAATTATTTTGCCCAACTGTATGCCCATAAATTTGACAATCTCAGTGAAATGGCTAAATATTTACAAAAAGCATAAAATACCCAGATTAATAGAAGAAAAAGTTAAATACTTAAGTAACCCCATCTCTGAAAAAGAAATTGAACAAGCCATAAATGAACTCCTTTAGGAAAAAACCTCCAGGGCCAGGTGGATTTACGAGTAAATTCTATCAAACATTTCAAGAATAGTCAATTCCAATACTATATAGACTATTTCAGAAAATTGACGTAGAAGGAAACCTATCAAATACTTTTTATGATACAAATAGGGTGCTGATATCAAATTAGAGAAATAAAATTATAGATCAATTTCCTTAATGAATATAGATACAAAAATTTCAAAAAAGGTATTAGCAAAAAGATTTCAGCAACTTATTGCCAGAACAATACATTTGTATCAGGGAGGATTTATCCAGGAAATCAAATCTGGTTCAATATTAGGAAAATCTAATATAATTGATCACATCAACAACAAAACCAACAGAAACCACATGATTATCTCAGTAGATGCAAAAAAATCTTTTGATAAAATACAATACCTATTCCTATTGAGTATGGGAATAAATGGAGACTTCCTTAAAATAATAAGTAGTATCTACCTAAAAACCATCAGCAAGGATGATATGTAATGGGGATATGCATGATGCATTTCAAATAAGATCAGGGGTGAAACAAGGATGTCTATTTTCACCACTGTTATTCAATATGGTACTAGAACCATTAGCTTTAGCAATGAGAGAAGAAATCAAAATTGAAGGAATTAGAATAGGCAAAGAAGAAACTAAGTTATCACTCTTTGCTGATGATATGATGACATACTTAGAGAATTCTAGAGAATCAAGTAAAAAACTATTTGAAATAACAAACAACTTCAGGAATCACAGGATAAAAAAATAAACCCACATAAATCATTACTATGTAATACTAACAAAGCCCAATAGTGAGAGATAGAAAGAGAAATCCAATTTAAAGTTCTGTAGACACTATGAAATATTTGGGAGTCTACCTGCCAAAACAAACCCAGGGACTATATGAACACAATTACAAAACACTTTTCACACAAATAAAGTCAGATCTAACTAATTGGAAAAGCATCAGTTACTCATAGGAAGGCAAGCTAATATTATGAAAAAGACAATTCTACCTAAATTAATTTACCTATGCAGTGCCAAACCAATCAAACTATCAAAAATGTTTTATAGAACTAGAAAAAAATATCAAAATTCATGTGAAAGAACAAAAGTTCCAGAATATCAAAGGAATTAATGAAAAGTAATGCTAGGGAAGGCAGCCTAGCCACACCAGACCTTAAATTGTATTATAAAGCAGCAATCATCAAAACTACTTTGTACTGGCTAAGAAATAGAGGGGTAGATCAGTGGCATAAGTTAGGTACACAAAACACAGACTATAGCAGTCTATTATTGGATAAACCCAAACATCCCAACTTCTGGGATAAGAACTCAGTTTTTGACAAAAACTGCTGGGAAAACTGGAAAATAGCATGGCAGAACTGGGCATAGACCAATGCCTGACACCATATACTAGAATAAATTTCAAATGGGCACACAATCTAGGTATAAAGACTGATACTATAAAAAAATTAGGGGGCAAGGAGTAGTTTATTTACAAGATTTTTGGAGAACGGAGAATTTATGACCAAACAAGAGATAGAGAACATTATGAAATGCAAGATGGATAACTCTGATTACATTAATTTGAAAAGTTTTTGCACAGATGAAGTCAATGCAACCAAGATTAGGAGGGAAGCAGAAAACTGGGAAAGAATTTTTGCAATTAGTATCTGTGATAAAGGTCTCATTTCTAATATATGTAGAGAGATACAAATTTACAAGAATCAAATTTACAAGAATATAAGCCATTCCCCAATTGTTAAATGGTCAAAGAATATGAACAAGTAGTTTTCAGATGAAGAAATTAAAGCTATCTATAGTCATGTAAAAATGGTCTAAATCACTACTGATTAGAGAGATGCAAATCAAAAGAACTCTGAGGTACCACATAATACCTACCTATCAGATTGGCTAATATGACAAAACAGATAAATGATTAACATTGGAGAAGCTGTGGGAGAGTTGGAAGACTAATTCATTGTTGGTGGAGCTGTGAACTGATCCAACCATTCTGGAAAACAATTTGGAACTATGCCCAAATGGCTATAAAAATGTGCATACCTTTTGACCCAGTAATAAAACTTCTAGGGCTCTATCCCAAAGTGATCATTAAAAAAGGGAAAAGGACCCACATGGATAAAAATGTTTATAGCAGTTCTTTTTATGGTGCTCAAGAACTGGAAATTGCGGGGATGTCCATCAATTGGGGAACAGATGACTAAGTTGTCCCATCTGAATGTCATGGAATACTATTATGCTATAAGAAATGAGAAACAAGCAGACTTCAGAAAAACCTGGAAAGACTTACAAGAACTGATGCTGAGTGAAGTCAGTAGAACCAGAAGAATATTATATACAACAGTCATAGTGTACAAGAACTGTTTTTGATAGAGTAGCCCTTCACAGCAATGCAAGGATCTAAAATATTCCCAAAAGACTCATGATGCAAAATGCCATCCTCATCCAGAGAAAGGGCTATGGAGCTGGAACACAGAATTAAGCAGTTTATTTTCTTTCTTTATGTTTTGTTTTTCTCATGGTGTCTCCCATTTTTTTTAATTCTATACAATATGACCAATGTAAAAATATGTTTAATAAGAATCTATGTGTAGAGCCCGTATAAAATCACATGCTGTCTTGGGGTGAGGGAAAGGGAGAAAATTTGAAGCTTATGGAAGTGATTGTTGAAAACTGAAAACAAATTAATAAAATTTTTGAGTAAAAGAAATTATTTGACTTGTCAACCAATTACACATATGGAGTGAATTTGAGAGAAGAGAGCAGGTTCATGTAAGTCTTTCCATGTTTCAACAGACAAGGAGCATGCCTTGGGGTGACTGAATCGGTGGCAGCAGTGGCAGTTTCCAAATCTCTCAGCCCACAGTCTCTACTGGGACTGGACAGTAGGAGATTTTCAGTGGTCTCTTTGCTGGCACCACAAGAAGGACTCTGTTGCATTGCCTGTACTTGGATCTGGGTCTTAGTCCCGGAGTGAGGAGGAGCATTAGTACAGCAGAGCTTGTGGTTATAGGGGAGCAAAGACCTTTGTCACAGTTCCAGAGGTGAAAAGAGTACTTGTGGTCGCTCACAAACCACTACAAAGTACAGGAGAGTAGTAAACACACCTCTCCCTAGGTCACACTACCTTGGAAGATCCAAAAACCTACAGGTTCTCAGAATTTTGCTTCTCTTCTTTAGCTATTTTGTGGGTTCAGTTCAACGGTTAACTCCTTTCAGGTATATTCAGCTCTGAAGGGCTGGCCACATGGTTTGAATGTCAAACATATGCTCGCCTAAAAGACTATCTTACAGAGAAATCACACAAGGCAAGTGCTCATATGGTGATTAGAAGTGATACAAGACACTTTCAAGGTCTCTCTGAAGAACTTTGGAATTGATTGCATGATATGGGAAATGCTGGCAAAGGACTGCCCAGCCTGGCAGACCTGCATCAGAGCAAGTGCTATACTCTATGAGCAAAGCAGAATTGCAATAGTGCAAAAGAAATGTCAGATGTGCATATTTAGAGAATCCATCCCAAATGTTCACATGCTCTGTCTGTGTCTAATCTGTGGTAGAGCATCCCAAGCTTGTATTGGTCTAATCAGCCATAGTTGGATACACTATATAACTTAACTCTAACATACTGATGTCATTTTGGTCCTCTTTGAGAGCAACAACCAATCAATCTTATTCAACAAGGCTTAATACAGCGTGTTCATTCATTGTATTACTAAAAATATCTACAAACAAATACAACAGTACTCACCTACTATAAACATTTACTGTTGCTGGGTAAAGGATGTCTCCTTATTCCAAAAGTAGTTCTGAAATATTTGACCTATTTGTAATTTAGCTTTCATATGAGAAAGGAGCTAAAAATAACCTAGCAAACAATTTGTTTACAGATGATAAAGGTTAACACGCTCTGTATCCAGAGGGTGTTTCTATTTTAATTATATAGAAAGTAATTACCTAAATCTATGTTTCATCAAAATCTGAATTTTGGCATCAGCCTAATAGGAAGATATTACTAAGAAAGTATATGGGAATTATTTTAAATCATGTGAAATGTTTGTAGTTATACATACACATATAAATATGCATGCTAATTTTTACATGCCCAGCATCATCAGGTTATAGGATTTAGTTAGAAGAACTTGTGAAAATTGTGTAATTCATTCCCTTAATTTTGAAAATGAGAAAACTGAAGCCAAAGGAGTTCTTTTCCTTCCAATCCACACCAGTAGACCTCTCCAGTACACCACTCTGGTGGCAAACACATTGATCCTCACACATGGGTTTAATTACTGTGTTTATTTGAACAATTCCCCATTGTCTAAAGAGTTTGTACTGCCCTTTTTGGACACACTCAAAGCCTGCCTGAGATAAACAAGCACATGTAATGTAGGGTAGCTCCCATCAGAACTCACCAAGTTGGCTGTGGATTCTTCAGCTGGTGGTACACAATTTCTATTTTGAAGTATAGTAGTTACCAGAGAAATATGGCAATGATGTCATTGGTACAAGGAGACCTAAGTGATATACACAAAAAAAACCCCATAAATTGAATGTCAACTCATACTGTAAGAGGTTTATCCCTTGTTTTGTCAAATTCACAAGTATATATATATATATATGTATGTATATATATATATAATTTAGAAAGAGACACAGAGAGCCAAAGAGAGATAGAGAGACAGAGAGAGAGAGAGGTGATTATTCTGACCACATATCTGATGCTGGCTGTGAATAAGTTCACGCTGCCATGGGCTCATACAGAACAAAGGCAACTTCTAGAATTTCAAATTTTGTTCAGTTAACTTGCTACTACGTGACCCTTGGTAAATCAGATAAAGGAAAACAAAATACCAGGAAGAACATATATTTACATTACTATTGGCTAGGAAGGATTATGCATCAACTGTATTATTTTTCTTTTGGGCTAATTTTTTTGAGAATGAAATTCTGATTTAATAAAAATAAATTCTTCCCCTTGAACAATAATAGAAGCATAGATTCATTGGACATTTGGTAAACATTTAATAAGCAGTTATCAAGATCCTACTCTAATGCCAGAGGCAATATAGCATACTGGTCAGATCTATGTGAGTTTATGTCCAACCTTTGACTCACACTGGCCAAATGGCCCTGGTCAGGTCTGCTAAATCCTCAGTGCACCAGATAGTACTATAAGACCATAAGATTCAAAGCATCCTGATATACATTTGTAGAGAGAGTTTTCTCACCAAACAGCTCCACATAAGTGATGAATCACAAGTCTAGGTTCCCTCTCTCAAAAGATATATACTGGAGGCAGCTCAAACCAGCTCAAAAGAGTCAATTATTAAAATTTCAGTATAAGCATTTACATCCTGGAAATTGGCAAACACTACAAATGAAAGATTGACTTGTTTTTTGGTTGATTGTCTATATCAGTAATGTTACATTCAAAGAAACATAGGGTCTATAAAACATACGTAAGGATCCCTGCAGACTGCACGTTGACTTAGAAAACTACGTATTAATATTATCTATGTTTCATTGTACTTTTGTTTATTTTGTAAAATATTTACCAATTACATTTTAATCTGGTTCAGGTATTGGGAATGCTATGAGCCTCATATGATGCTCTCCAGAGTGTGTTTGACACCTCTGATCTGAACTTAAAAATGTGTTGGAGAAAAATGCTAATAATGAAGATAAAATTTGACAGTACATCATGTGTTTTTCATTTTTCTAGTTGGTTGGTTGTTAAACATTTACCAGTATGCCCCTTCTTTTTCTAAAAAAAGTGTAGAGGTTGGGACAATACAAATCTTAGTAGAGACATTTCTCCAGTCTTAATAAGATATATATTTTTTACAATTCACTTTATTTTGCTCTCAAATCAGGCAAATCCATACAGTTGCAAATAAAACACTCCAACAAACCATATTCCTCAAAAGTGAGCAATTTCACATGAAAATGTTAGTATTTGTACTTAATATTTTCATATTCATTCACAATTCTTGTACATCTTATTATATATATTATATAGCACATAAGATTATATTGCACATAAAGCACATTCACTCACATCATCTCATTTATTCTGTTTACCAGACCTCACAGAAAACTGCATAATGCACACAAAGAAATATATTCAATATTAATTTGCAAAAACAATTATCTATGAAACGAGATAATGCAGAAATCACTTCCAGTTGGGGAGGCTCAGGGAATGATTCACAAGAGATGACATTTGAAATGGGCCTTAAAGGATGGGTAGAATGATGCTAGGAATTAAAGGAAAAGCACACATAAAAGAGATTGAAGGATGAATTTAGGGCTGGCAAGTCATCCAGCAGTTTGAGTATAGATTGTATCCCTCCATTTATCCAACTTTAAACAAAAGTCTCATAAGTACTCGCTATATTCTGGGATAGGATATAAATACTTCTATTATGTGAAAATATTTATGTGGGGAGGACTAGAGCCTGCCTCAACTCTAATAGGCCAGACACTTACTTGGCTGAGTCTCACTTTCTTTATCTGCAAAAAAATGGGTAGAGTAATATTTATACTATCTATGTCACAGGATTATTGGAAACAAAGGGATTTGGAAACTGGTTAAATGGTATGTAAATGGTTGGATAGCTTTCTCAGGAGTATAGGAGACAATGGAGCAGCAGGAAAACCCTCTATGCTTAAGGTATTGACAAGGTGCACTTGATATATGAAAGAGGGGTATAAGCAGAAGACAAGCTTTGTCTACCTCATAAAAGTCCTCCCTATGTAGATATTACAATATAACAAAGCTTTAAAAGTAAAGTAGGAGCTAGGGACCTGATGAAATAGATTTACTTCATTAATATTCCCTAGGTAGATTTTCAACTCAGCCATCTATTCCTGAGATAAATTACAGGACTCTGTGGTAGGTTATCATCAAGTAGTTTTATTCCATGATCCTTCCCCCAACCAAAAGAATTTAGCCAGAAGTAGAGTTGTAACTAGGTTAAGATAATGACAGGGCCTGGAAATTTTTAAGGTACTGACTCTACTGGTAAATAAAGGTTTGTTTTGTTTTGTTTCTGTTTTTGTTTTTGTTTTTATTAAATTCTATGTGCCAGGTATTACGAGGGATATGAGAGAAAGCAGGAAGGACAGTGTCTGTCCTGGAGGAGCCAAAGTTAGCACATAGTTACAAGAATTTGATTTCATTGGTGTTGGAAGACTTCAGTATGGAAAAGCCCTCTACCAATTCAGGTCATCACGAAATGCTCTGCCATTGATAGTCTTAAAGACTTGTCTGGGAGGTAGTGATTTACCCAGGGTCACACAGCTAGTATGCATCAGGGTTGGGATTTAAAACCTTTCTTCCTGACACTGAAGCCAGTTCTCCATTTAGGAAGCCATACCTTATTTTTTATCAAGAGAAGAAATGTACTCCAGGATGTAGTTTAGCCTTATGTCTCCCCAATTCCTATAATCCCCTCTTTCTTCATCTTCATTTTCTGACATTCTTTAGGACTCTACTAAAATCGGGAGGAGTCAAAATGGCGGAGTAGAAAGACTCAGATATGCTAGCTCCCAACCCACAGCCCATAAATTTTCTGTAAAAAGAACTCCCCACAAATTCTGGAGCAGAGCAAGCTGTGCAGAAACGCAGTGGAGGAGATTTCCATTCCAGAGAGCCCTGGAAAGTCATCCCCAGGGGTCCGTCGTGCACCAGACATTGGAACCCACCCCGGCCCAGCCCTGGCCGTGTGGCGCCAAGAGGAGCTGATCTGAGCAGGCTTCAGGGATGGAATCTCCAGCAGCCGTGAAGGTCCCTCCACCCACAGGCACTCCAGGAGAGTGAGAGAGACTTCTGGGCTGGTCAAGAGGGGAGTAGGGTGTCTCCATGACTCAGGTTCCCTCGGGAGGCAGCTATGGAGACAGGGACAGCAGCACATCCGGGCTCCCGGAGAAGACAGGAGCTCTACTCCATTACTGAAGGTCTCTGCATAAACCTCCAGAGGGAACTGAGCCTGGGAGGCGGCCCTGCCCCCACCCAAGCACCAGAACTTAAGCTCACATTGAATAGCAGCCATGCCTGCTGTTGAAAGCCCTGAGGCTTGGGAGCAGCATTTGAATCTCAGACCCCAAGCACTAGCTGGGCAGATCTAGGTAGGGGTGGAGAGGAATCTCAGAAGTCAAGTAACTGGCTGGGAAAATGCCCAGAAAAGGGAAGAAAAATAAGACCATAGAAAGCTACTTTCTTGGGGAACAGATGTTCCTACCTTTCATTTCTGATGACGAGGAACAATTCTTACCATCAGGGAAAGACGTGGAGGTCGGGGTCTCTGTATCCCAGACATCCGAGGTGGATGTCTGGTGGGCTCAGGCCATGGAAGAGCTCAAAAAGGATTTTGAAAAGCAAGTTAGACAGGTGGAGGAAAAACTGGGAAGAGAAATGAGAGAGACGCAAGAAAAGCAAGAAAAATGGGTCAATACCTTGGTAAAGGAGACCCAAAAAAATGCTGAAGAAAATAACACCTTGAAAAATAGACTAACTCAGTTGGCAAAAGAGGTTCCAAAAGCCAATGAGGAGAAGAATGCTTTCAAAAGTAGAATTAGCCAAATGGAAAAAGTGGTTCAAAAGCTCACTGAAGAGAATAGTTCTCTCAAAATTAGAATAGAACAGATGGAGTCTAATGACTTTCTGAGAAACCAAGAAATCACCAAACAAAACCAAAAGAATGAAAAAATGGAAGAGAATGTGAAATATCTCATTGGAAAAACAACTGACTGGAAAATAGATCCAGGAGAGACAATTTAAAAATTATGGGACTATCTGAAAGCCATGATAAAAAAAAAGAGCCTAGACATCATCTTTCATGAAATTATCAAGGAAAACTGCCCTGATATCCTACAACCAGAGGGCAAAATAAGCATTGAAGGAATCCATCGATCACCACCTGAAAGAGATCCAAAAAGAGAAACTCCTAGGAACATTGTGGCCAAATTCCAGAATTCCCAGGTCAAGGAGAAAATCTTGCAAGCAGCTAGAAAGAAACAATTCCAGTACTGTGGAAATACAATCAGGATAACTCAAGATCTAGCAGCTTCTACATTAAGGGATCGAAGGGCGTGGAATAGGATATTCCAGAAGTCAAAGAAACTAGGACTCAAACCAAAAATCACCTACCCAGAAAAACTGAGTATAATACTTCAGGGGAAAATATGGTCTTTCAATGAAACAGAGGACTTTCAAGCATTCTTGATGAAAAGACCAGAGCTGAAAAGAAAATTTGACTTTCAAACACAAGAATGAGAAGAAGCATGAAAAAGTAAACAGCAAAGAGAAGGCTTAAGGGACTTACCATGAGTGAACTGTTTACATTCCTACATGGAAAGACAATATTTGTAACTCTTAAAACTTTTCAGTATCTGGGTAGTTGGTGGGACCACAAACACATACACACACATGCCCATACACGTGTACACACGTGCACACACACACATACACACGTGCACGCACATACAGAGACAGAGAGCAGAGAGTGAATTGAATAGGATGGGACCATATCTTAAAAGAAATTAAGGTAAACGGTGAGAGAGAAATGTAGTGGGAGGAGAGAGGGTGAAATGGAATGGGGTAAATTATCTCTCATTCAAGAGGCAAGCAGGAGACTTTTTAATGGAGGGAAGAAGAGGAGAGCTGAGAAAAAACCATAAAGTTTACCCTCATCACATTCGACTAAAGGAAGGAATAAAATGCACATTCATTTTGGTATGAAAACCTATCTTATAATACAGGAAGGTGGGGGAAAAGGAGATGAGCAGGGTGGGGGGATGATGGAAGGGAGGGCAATGGGAGGAGGGAGAAATTTGAAATCAACACTCTTGGGGAGGGACAGGATCAAAAGACAGAATAGAAACAATGAGGGGCAGAATAGGATGGAGGGAAATAGAGTTAGTCTTACACAACACGACTATTATCGAAATCATTTGCAAAAATACACAGATATGGCCTAAATTGAATAACCTGCCTTCCCAAAGGGAATGGGTGGGGAGGGAGGGATGGAGAGAATTTGGAACTCAAAGTTTTAGGAACAACTATTTAGTATTCTTCTTGCTACTAGGAAATAAGAAATACAGTTAATGGGGAATAGAAAGTCATCTGGCCCTACAGGACAAAAGAGAAGATGGGTACAAGAGAGGGGAGGGATGATAGAAGAGAGGGCAGATTGGTGATAGGGAAAATTAGAATGCTTGGTGTATTGGGGTGGGGGGAGGGGAGAAATGGGGAGAAAATTTGGAACCCAAAATTTTGTGAAAATGAATGTAAAAAGTTAAATAAATAAATTTATATTAACAACAAAAAAAACTCTACTAAAATCCCACCTTCTTCAAACTATATGATCTTCCTTAATGCTATTTTCTTTCCCCTGAGATTATCAACTACATATCTTGTATATTCCTTTTTGTATTTAATAGTTCCTATATTGTTTTTCCTACTAGATGGAGAGCCTCTTGAAGGTAGGATATGTTTTTTGGCCTTCTTTGTATCCTCAGTGCACAGTAAAGTTATTTAATAAATACTTGTTGACTTGCCTTCCTCTACATCTCTGAAGCATCTCTTTCATTATGCTGATGGGGGTCAATGAATGCCATAATTTTCTTTCTTCCTTCTCCACCCACCTTACCTTAGGCACATTGGTATCCTAGGGTCTCTTACTCAGTAGAGCCTTGTATTCTGATGTTCAAAGACACCCCTTGTGGTCTCTCCCATTCCAACTGAACTTGTCTGTGAAACTTACCTGCAACAGAATTAGTTCTGCTAGCCCTGGATATATCTTGCTGTGCCTAACCCATGCACCAGAATTTCTACCTTTTGATAGAGTGTCTTTAAAACAACCAAACTATTACAAGTTCCTTGTTTTACAGATAAGGAAACCTAAGCTCAAGGTGAACCATGTTCCTCTTTCTCAAAGTCCTGCAACTAGTAAGTGACAGAATCAGAACTAGAACCCAAGTTTGCTGGAATGCAATTTGATATTCTTTTGAATTCACTACCCATTCTCCCTTCCCCAAAGCAACTAAGCTAGCAGTTGATATCCATCTTCTTATTGAAGCCAGTATTAAAGACTGAGAATGTATGGATGAAAACACATTTATCAAGAGTCTGTTATATGATTTGAGGTATATGGGGTATACAGGAGAATTGGCACCTTTGGTGTGAGGGCTTATCAACCCTTTTGTGGGCTACCTGTTCACTTTTGGGGACCACCTGACATTCAGCTCTCACTTGTGGCTCCAAGAAGCTGTAGTAGGCATTGCAATCACACCTTAGTAAAACCATCTTGATAGACAGGCAAAACCAGGTTAAGGGTAACCAACAAGACCCAAACCTGTCAGTGAGGTAGAGGGATGCTTGTGAAGACTCCACAGGAGAATGGGTGCATAAGAACTATTTGTTTCAGTGACCATGAAGGTGGCTGAAGCAGGTACTGTGGAGCACTTAGAGCTTTGTCAGGCATCAAGATGCCAAAGTCATCCACCGCATCCCGAGTCTTCTCCAGTCATCGTGATTTTTGTCTCTTGTCTCTAGAAGAGATGAAAAGGAAGAGGACTCCCATGGCCTCAGCTTCCTCACTTTCCAGATTATGAGAATGGACTGCACAATTTTCATAGGCCCTTCTAACTACTTTGCTCTGCCCCTGGACTTCAACAATTCTGGAAGAGAAAGTGAGGCTGACAACTTTAGGCAACTCCTCCTCACTTAAATCCAATTCACACACAAGTCAAAACATCACCTGTAATGATGCTGATCCTCTTCAAAACCAAAAGACAAACAACTGCTAATATTAATGCAAAACCCTGCCCTCAAGGAGCTTATGTCCTAATAAGGGACAAAAATACACACAGGAAAATAGTGATGAAGAAGGAACACTTAGATTAGGAATATGATAGAAAGATGAGGGACAGATTTGTGCATCTTTTCTAGGAACAAGGACAGACTTCTTTTGATCCTGGTTCCAGGTACAGGTTTATGATGAGGATGTCAAGGAGATATATAGGGTGATGTAATGAATTCAAGCATGATTGTGGCCTGTCTGTAATAGAGGGTCAAGTGAGACAGTCACCAATTAGTGTAGTGATACCTCCGAAAGAAAGGAGATGTTTGTTGGAATGCTACAGTTGGATTCCAAGTTACTATGGGTTCTTTAAAGGAAGGTCAGATATCTGACTTAGTAACACAGATTTAGGTCAGTGGTTCTCAGAAGATGTGCTTATAACCCACAGCTAGCTATGCTGTGAGTTCTGTAGATTTGTAATCACATGCATAATGTCCAGGTCTCCTGATTAGTATATCAAGATTCCTCAGGACAAAGAAAAAGGGAAAAAATTAGAAAGCCCAGAAGCCCAGTCCTGGCTGTTAGCTACAAAATAGGTAGGTGAATAATATTCCTGGATGCAGAGAGCATACTTCCCATTCCAGATGTCAGGACCAGAAATACATGTCTCATGAATTATTAGTGCTACTTTTTTGTATGACTAATGTTACATGGGGATAGTTCCTCATGGATATGTGCCCATCAAATGTTAAATTAACTTCTTGTTACTTTTAGAGCAGAGGTTCTTAATTTTTTTTATTTGTTTCATGGATCCATTTGACAATCCGGTGAAGCCTCTAGACCCCCTTTAAGAATAATGTTTTTAAATGAATAAAAATAAAATACATAGAATTGATCACAAAGAAAACTAATTATGCTAGAATTTAGTTATTGAATTTTTTTTAAGTTCACAGAATCCAGGTTAAGAAACTCTGCTCTTGATTCATATACAAACTCCTCTGTCATTTAAATCCCCTCATGACCTGGGCTTGAGCCTCCCTTTCCAAACTGATTCCACACTGCTCTCCTTTATGTACCTTACATTCTAACCTGCTCTTCTCCATTTCCTGTCTCTGGGTACAAAGACATAGACTGTCCCCCAGACCTGTATGTGCTCCTTGATCACCATTGCCTCTATGAATTCCAACTGTCTTCCATGCTCAGCTCAAATACTTCCTGCTCCCTGAGGCTTTTCTTGATTCCTGTCCAACAAAAAAGGTTTTCTTTTGGGTGCACTTTGTAGATACTTCTGTGTGTATATGGCATACAACCAATTGATGTTGTCTCTCTTATTTTAAGTTCCCTGAGGGGAAGGTCAGCTACATTATGTTGCTGTATATCCCCTCCCCTCTCCCTAACATAATTCTTCCCATACAGTAAGCATTTAACTAAGCTAAATGATTGACTGTAATCTATAGTGTTGAAAAGGAACGTTTTGGTTAGGAATATTACAGGGAAACTGAGGGGGTAGATTTACATGCTTTTTCCAGGAACAAAGACAGAGCTGATTCCCATCATGATTTCAGGAGATAGGATGGTGAGAGTTGTCCCAGAAGCAAACGTATTTCAAAGATATTATTGGAATCATAAGGGTGAAGACCACCTAATTTCCAGTTGAAACAATACTTGGTCAAAAATACTGCCTATAACACACACAACAAGCAGAAGAGAAGCTCTCTGGGAGCCAGAATTGTTTTTTATTTTTGACTTTGCAGCCCCAGTGCCTTGTCTCTAGTGGGCATTTAATAAATGTTTGTTGTGGAGCTGAAACGAAGTTTTTAATCCACCCTTTGTGTGATGAACTCAAGTGAGCGAGTAGCTACAAGCTCCTCAAAAAGCAGGTTTCATTTTGGAACAATTTGATTTCTTATGAAGTTCCCCTAAACAGAGGAAAGTCTGAATTTGCCTTCTTACAGCTTCCTCTCTTTGTCTCTAGGCTTCTTCTTTGGAAATGAACAGATGATATTTAAGTAATGTTTTTAAATGAATAAAAATAAAATACATAGAATTAATCCCAAAGAAAACTAATTATGCTGGAATTCAGTTATTGAATTTTTTCAAGTTCACAGAATCCAGGTTAAGAAACTCTGCTCTTGATTCATATACAAACTCCTCTGTCATTTAAATCCCCTCATGACCTGGGCTTGAGCCTCCCTTTCCAAACTGATTCCACACTGCTCTCCTTTACATTCTAACTACTCCTCTCCATCTCCTTTCTTTGTGTACAAAGGCATAGACTGTCCCCCAGACCTGGAATGGGTTCTCTGATTACCAAGGTCTTCGTTTCTTATATTTGAAGATAGGATCCATGTCCCACCAAAGTCTTCTCATTTTCAGACTAAATATTCCCATTCTTCAATATCATAGAAACAGTAGTGGATTTCAAGTCAAAAGCCCTGGGCCCGATCTCTGGTCTGCCACATACACCCTGTGTGTCCTTGAGCAAGTGTCATAACTTCTCAGGGTCTCAATTCCTCATCTATAAAGTGAGGTTGCTGTTCAGTCATTCAGTCATGTCTGATTTTTTTTGTGACCCTGTGAACCCTATTGTCGATGGGATTTTATTAGCAAGAATACTGGAATAGTCTGCCATTTCCTTTGTTTAGTTTGCCATTTCCTCTCCAGTGGATTAAAGTAAAACAGAGCTTACTTAAGTGACTTGCTCAGGGTCACACAGCTAGTATATGTTTGGGGCTGGATTTGAGCTCAGGTCTTCATGATCCCAGACCCTGAGCTTTATCCACTGAACCATCTAGTAGGTTATCTAGAATAGGGCTTCTTAAATGTTTTGCACATGGGCCACAGTTTAAAAAGCACTGATTTACAGCAAAAGTGATGAAGACAATGGCTGAGCTAGAACAAAATGTAATTGGGAAATATTTAACAGAATGAATATAAATACAATAGAATATAAATAATGTTAATATGTGGTTTCCTAAATCAATACTCATACTTATTTAGTGAAGCTGTTTCTATTTGAATTTGATATCACTGGTCTGTTGTTGTTCAGTATTTTTAGGGGTGTGAATTTCTTAGTCTAGGGGACCTCGAAGTTTCTTTATAATTCTAACTCTATGACACCATGAACTAATCCTCATATGGCCTGAGCTCAAGGCTCTTCACCAACCTGGATGTCCTCTTCTAGAGGTTTTCTACCTTATTGTTGTCTTTCTTATAGCATGATCCCCAGATCTAAGCATAATACTTCAGATGGGATCTGACGAGAGCATAGCACAGCCAAGAGAACGTCATTATTTGTTCCATGCACATATCCATGCTTACCTGTTTTTGAGAACTTTCTATTAGTTTGGGCAACATTTTCTGTCCCTCTAGATCTGTATATGTCTGAATTAAGATAAAAACTCCATTCCCTTTGATATCACCACCACTCTCAAAGTAAATAGACTAATGCTAGGCACAGATAGAGATTCTCAAGAAATATTTAGTGCTACAAAGACCATATCAAAACATAGTACTAGCCATCTGTCTAAGCATCTGGGACACTCTACTTACCATCTGATTCTGTAACAGAATAAAAAAAAAACCATGCTACTCTTTGTAAAATATTACATCTAAGTGATTATGGACCACATAGTTGGCAAGGAATATATTGTATGAAATGATATATCTGAGAGAGTATTGATCACATTTGAAAAACACATAATAAATACTCTAATAGCCATCAGTACTACTTTATTTTTTAATGACATTTCTTCAGAAAATACTAATATTTCTACTAAGAGTTAATGCCAGATAAACATTGAGTCATGGAAATTAGAGATGCAAAATACCTTTTAAACCATCTTGTCCATACCCTTTCCAAAGCAAGATTGCTCCCTGTGGTACATTAAGTGCCTGGTTTGGTCTAATTTTAAATGAGAAAAGGGAATGAGCTCTGAGGGCCTTCCCCCTCCAGGACACTCCTCTCCATTTCAATGCAACTAATAGACTGTTAGGAGATTTATTCTGATAGTCAGCATGGAGTTTCATTCCAATATCACTGTCTCACCCATTCAGACTCATAGAATGTCAGCCCTAGAAGGGACCTCAGAGATCATGTAGTTCACACCCATCATTTGACAGATGAGAATAAAACTATGGTCCAGAGACAGAAATCTACTTGCCCAAGTTCACACATAAAGCTAGCAGCAGAACTGGGACTGGAACTCAGGTGTCCTGAATCTCAGAGCTGTAGTCTTTACTGCTTTTCTCTTACTTATTTTTTCCTAGTCATGAATAACCAGTAAGTGGAGAACTAATTCACAAGATCTCTGCTTCTCTCTCTGTCTCTCTCTCTTTTCTCTCCCTCCCTCTCTCCCTCTCCCCTCTGTCTCTGTTTCTGTCTCCCTATGCCTCTGTGTCTGTCTCTCCCTCCCTTTTCTTTTCTGTCTCTTTCTCCCTCCCCACTTTCTCTTTCTCTGCCTCTGTTTCTCTGTCTGTCTCTTTCTGTCTTTCTCCTTCACTCCCTCTCCTCCCCTCTCTCTGTTTCTCTATCTCTCTCTGCTTCTGTCTGTGTCTATCTAATTCTATCTCTCTGTCTCTCTTTGCCTCCATCTCTCTTTCTCTGTCTCTGTCTCTATCTCTCTCTGTGTCTCTCCCCCTCCCTCCCTCCTGATGAGCCAGCGCTTGTTTCCGAGCATTAGAGTTTTGTGTTCCTAAGGAAATCTCTTTTCTTCAATACATATATAGCACCAACCCTTTTTGCATGAAAGGAGGCAAATTTTCTCTTATCTGATTTCCCCTTGTTTCCTCGTAAGAGAAAAAAATTTCAAGGAAAAAAAAACAAAACAGTGTTCAGGAGTCACAAAGGCGGTACACAATAAGATGCCATCGTGTGATTCCCTTGTTTCTCAGTCCATTGAGGGAAGAAAACTGGGCCAGGGTAGCAGTGGTCTCAGAGGTTAATTCAGGGACAAATGTGAGTTCTAATGCCCTGCTGAAATGTATCCCACCTGGAGTACCAAATCTTTATCTTGCAGTTCTCTCTAGTTCCTTCTTCCCTCTGGCCTGTCCTCTCCCCACTCCCTGCCCCGCTCAGGTCAGCCACTCCAAGGAGCAATTTATAAACTTGCAGTTCATATTGTGGTTGCAGTTCCAAAACTGACATGAAATTAAATCAGTCTTGAGTGCAGTAGGATACAAAAGCTACCTTCCTAGCTTACTGAGCCCTTCAAGACTCCTAATAAATCTTGCAAAGGTAGCATTCCACCACTGGCTGTGTAACTTTCTTCCCTCACAAAAGGACCTTGAAATGGAAACAGAAGGGCACTCTTTGAAGTCATATTTCATACTGGGGAGAGAAAGACACACACGGAAGCAACTCTCTTAAGTGCCTCCTCGAACTCTGAGGGGAGTATGTAGTGGAATAATATTAAATGGCCCCTTTCCCTTAATCCTCAACATTCCTAATTACTGTGGCCTCATGGCCTCAAAAATCCTGTTGAAAAGCTCCCTTCAGGGCCAGAGAGAAAGGCAAATCTTTCGGAAAATTTGCAGGAAAGAATGAATACCTGTTCTGTAAGGGCAACTTGTATTGCTACTGGAATCAAAGTCTATGAAATATTGGTGCTATTCATTAAGAGATTAAAATGAAACATAGGATGTAATAGGATGAGTTTTCTGATCCATGCTCAATAGTCCCTTAGAAAATCAATTTTAAGGGCATTTTCTTCTTCTTCTTCTTGGTTTTGATGAACACAAGAGGCAACACCATCTCTTCCTTCAATCTTGGGTCAAGGCTCCTCTGTGACTGTCCTCTAGATCAAGCATCTGCAAGAGGAACATGTGAAGATTCTGTGGGGTTTTATCCTGCCATCAGTGTTACAGGAAAGCTTTTCAGGGTAGCTCAAGTAAGTGAAAATGATTTGCTTGAGACGAACATAGCCACCAGTGCATTACTTCACGTAATCTAAACAGTCTCAGGCACACTTCATCTATCATCCTTCGAAGCCAAGAGACTAAGTTAATGCTCCCCGACAAATATTATGTTTCTCAGGCAGCCCTAGTGCTGTCTTCCACATTTCCTGATCTACTCTGATTAGATCTATAAACAGCTTCAGTAAAACATAGCCTGAAATTTGCTGTTAAAAAAACAAGATAAGGCTTCCATAAAGATTCATCAACACCCCAGTGCTTTCTAAGCTTGACCAAGAGCACTCAGGGATCAGATTCTTTCTTGATGTAGTTATGATGAGTCTGTGGGCAAATTGCTATGATTTATAATAGCTTTGTAATAGAGGCAAATTCTCTATCTTAGCCCCCCAAAATGTGATCACCCCTTAAGAAGAAGAAATAGGATAAAATAATCAGGCATGACAATAAATGGCCTTGAATCAATGTCCATCTGAGGCCTCACATGACCATGGTTAGTTAGCTAACTGGCAACTGTGAAGGTGCATCATTCAGTCACAGCCGCAACTGGGGAAAGATAGCCTTATGTAGGAAAATACAGAATGATCAAAAGAACTATCCTTTTAGAAAATCAAAGCTTAAGCCCCAGGAGCTTTCCGGTCAGGAGTGGACAGTCCAGTCTACGCTTTCACCCCTGGCATGCACAACCCAACACCTGCCTCCAGGATTCCTCTTCACATCTTGGCTTTCTAGAGTCAGACCCACCTCGTAAAACCTCTTGTCTCCTGACTGGATCTCAGGAGACTTAACTCAGCTTGTTTCTATCTGCAGTTAGGCAGAGGAAACAGCACAGAAGACATCCCTATGTTGGATCTGCAACAGCCTACTCACCTGCCTCCCTCCATAGACCTCTCTCCAACCATTGATTATCTACCCGGACTCTCTCTTCAATCAACAATAAACTTCTACTTTCTTATATTCTCTCCTAATGATTGTTAATACCTGGTTGCCTATGTACAAACCTCATTTCCCATCCTCAATTATGCTCTTCTTTATTCTCATCCACCCTGAATTGCTGTTCATTCATGTCTGATTCTTTATGACCCCATGGCCCTTTTATCCTCCACTATTTCCCAAAGTCTGTCCAAACTTACATTCATTGCTTCCATGACACTATCTATCCATCTCATCCTATGCCATCCTCCTCTCCTTTTGTCTTCAATCGTTCACAACATCAATTCTCACGGTGTAGGATAAAAATTTTAAGTTTCAGCTTCAGTATTTGTTCGTTCGATAAGAAGTCTGAGTTGATTTCTTTAAATATTGATTGATTTGCTGTCAAAAGTCTTCTCTAGCACCACAATTTAAAAGCATTGATTCCCTGGCATGCAACTTTTTTTTTAATAGTCCAACTCTCACAGCCACATATTCTTACTGGAAAAATCATAGCTTTGACTCTACAGACCTTTCTTGGCAAGGTGATGTCTCTGCTTTTTAATATGTTGTTAACATTTGCCATAGCTTTCCCTATCCACCCTCCCACCCCTTAAACAGTGCCATTTGAATTTTCTCCATAATTTAAAAACTTTCTTTCATGTTAAACCTCTTCCTTTCTAATTCTTTTCATTTTCTGATCCTCATTAAGACTTTACTTCCTCCTGGCCACACTGCATCCCCTGCCATCCATTACTGTACCAGGGGAGTCAGATTATGTCTTGTTTCTAATTGCCACTGGAAACTATCTCTTTAACACCATCATTCAGCAGTCCTTTCTTCGTTGAGGTTCATACTATCATCAATCCTGATCCTGATGACCCTGTTCTATTTGCCCCTCAAGATATTCCTTTTGCCTTTTCCATGAGTTCATTCTTTGACTCACAGGCTTTCTTTCTACCCTTACATAAAGGCACTTCAGTATTAATATTAATCCTTCCTCAAATAACTTCCAGTTTCTCAATCTGTTCATTTCCCATGAATAAATATTCCTCCCTTCTATTTTAGCTGCACAAAGAATTGGTCCTACCCTTTATTTTTATATTGCCCATAAGATTCTCACTTCCGTGTGTACGGACATTGAAATTTCTTTTTCTGATCATAATCTTTTATCATTCAACTTTATCCTTTTCCTTAAAACTCCTAACTGTTCTTCATCTTCACTGTGACCTCCACTCCATCTACTCTTTAATTCTCCATCAGGCTATCTATCACCCCTGCACTGGCTTAGTTCACTTTCATTCCTTGTCTCAACCCTTTGGCAAACCAGTTCAACTCTATACTGTCCTCTTACTCTCAAACCTCTTGGTCAAATACTATCATCTCTCTTGTCTTACAAAACTCCAGCACTGTATTACTCCCATCTCACTCCTTCAGTCCTATTTGAATGCTAATGAATAGAGTAAGAAAAAGTAAAAAGCAAACTATGTTTATTTGAGGCCACAATTAATGTGTTTTTTAGTTTCCACTGGGTCTTCACTCCAGCAAGACAATATGTCTATTTATCCCCAATGAATTTTCTAACCAACTCTCCATAAAAGCTATTTCAAATATTCTTCCCTCAAGTGTCCCATGGTACCCTTCCCTTAATTGTCCCAACTGAGAACTTTGCTTCATATTTATTTAACCCACCAAAATTAAGCCATTTGCCAAGAGCTCCCTGTAATGGTAATTTAAATGGGAAGATCTTTCCCATTCATTAATAGGCCCATGTGACCTGCCTGGGTCATATGGAAGTCTTGGTTTAAGGCAGCTGGTTTGTGTGAAGCCTAACAGAGGGAAGGCTTGGAGCTAGTGTTGGGGCTAGTGTTACCCTCTGCATTGTTATTGTGTATAGATTTGTTATTATAATGGATTTGGCTTTCTGGTGTTTTCTTCCTTCCTCCTTACCTTACCCTAAGAAATTAAACACACATCACACACACATACATGTATGCATATGTACATATACATATATGTGTATGTAACTATTCTATATATACTTCTGTCTGTCAATTATTTCCCTGGTGGTAGACAACATCTTCCATTCTTTGTAGTTGTTTTGAGTATTTATGATACTCAAGATGAATCAGTCATTCACTCACTCTTAGGACAATATTTCTATTACTATATACACCATTTTCCTGATATTGCTCATTTCATTATTTCATGTATTTGAACTCCTGAAGATGAATCTTGCTGGTTCCAAGGTCAGTGCTCTCTCTATGTACCTACACTGTAGCACCTAGCTAAAAAGGATATAGATAACTTTAATACCTATACCATTTTCTAAAATCTCTACAAAATCTTTATCAATATGATCTACATACATATCAAGGCTATTTTTCACAAAATATGAGAAAGATAAAACAAATCTTTCATAAAGGATTTTGCACAAAAATATCTTTAGTTACAATTGATAGAAAGATGTAGAGCAGTGTTTATTGACCTTATGCCATGAATTTTTTGGAAGTTCAGTAAAATCTTAGGAACCCCTTTTCAGATGAATGTTTTTAAGTGCATAAAATTAAATGGTAGCTTTGCAAAGGAAATCAATTCATTGAAATATACTTATCAATTTTTTTAAACACAACTCCACAGATCCTAGCTTAAGAATCTAGAGGATACAAGATCTCTCTATGTTTACTATATGTTCATTATTTTTGAAGTTTTAGATTGGATGGTGAAAAACACAACTTTAAAGGCTTTCTTCCAAAAAGGTATCTCCCATCTTTATATCAAAATCATACAAAAAGTCTTGATAAATGTAACTACAGAGGTAACTTTGGCCAGCATTGCTGATTATCAATACCAAGTGAAATATAAAATAGGGCAATGTTTGCTCATCAATTTGTCCACTTCTGTCATGAAAGAGGGCCTATAGAAAGTTCAAATAAAAGAGGTATGGCAAATGAATCAAAATTACTATTGCATGAATTACTTCAAGGTCCAGAACACTACTAATTCTCATCAGTGAGATCCATAATCATAAAAAAAGGGTAGTATAACAATTCATATAGGAAAAAAAATCCCTACCGTCCATATCCATTGCATTTGCCTTGCAAGGTTTAAATGGCCTGAAACATTAAGGGAAATGTTTGTATGTTTATTCTTTTTATATATTTCTAAAAGCTAGTACTCCTCTTGGAACCCTGAAATTGGAGGAACAAAATATGTGGAAAGATGAGGCAATAGCAGAAAATAGACCCTTCTGCCCACCTATTCCAGGTAGTAGAGAACCCTTGGGGAAGGTTGGAAATGTCACAGACCTAACCTTAAGATAGCGGGAACCAGTACAGTCACTGTTACAGTGGTGCCCTTGTTCTTTTAGCGATGGAATTGAAATTGATATTGTTCATGAAAAAGATTTTATTTTTATTATTGTCAGTTTTGATTGGAAAGTATTAATCTTGCTTTAACTTCCTTGAAGTAATGAGCTCTGTGTTTGTTAAAACTGTGCAGGTTTTTATTTGGACAACTTCTAAATCTGTTGACATCAATTTTGCAGTACAAAAGATATGTTAAGAATAGTATTACATAATTATTGATTGCTCTAAATATGGTTTCCTGTTAAACTTTGACTTTAGGATTCCAGTCAGTCTAACACACTTTGGAATCATAAGCTTCACTTGTGTCATAAAATGCTAAGAAATAATATTTTGACAATGTCGCTAGTCTAAAGCCTTTGGTCTCTCCTAAATGAAAAACCTTATCAGTCTGCTTTGAACAGAAAGTTTAACCCAAGCGAAGGAGTCTGTGTCCCAGCCTGAATTCCTTGGTTTCATTCTTATCAATAGATTCTTCTTATCTAGTAGATTCTTCTTGTAGAAGAAAATTAATTTCTTGGAGAGATCTCCTTTTCATGAAATTAAAAGATATAGGGTGACTGAGCTGAGTGGAAAAGCTTTCATTTCTTTGTTCACCTTTGACAAGATTGAAAGAGAAGTCCATAAAGGGACATAAAGGGAGAATTTATAGAGCAAATGTCCTTCACTGAAACAAAGGAAGTACCCCTAAGATTTTGATGGGTCAAATTAAGAGACAGATTTTTTTTTTTTTTAGCTTAAAGAGACTATGTGTCTTTCTAGAAAGACAGAAAATTGCCAAGCCTGTACCAGTGATGTTAGCATTTCTATAGAGTACTAGTTGATAAATCAGAAGCCCTAACCCAAACTTTAAGCTGAAGAAATTTGTCTCCTATTTCGTGAACACTAAAAAAAAGTAAGACAACTTTGTCAGCTTTCTGGAGAATTTCACCTAATAAACATTCATTAACTTCCCACTATGTGTCAGGCACTGAAATAAACAATGGAGATACAAAGAAAGATCAAAGAAAGATAAACCCTGTTCTCAAGGAGCTCAGAGTTTAATGGAGTAAATAACATGTATATAACTATGTACAAATAAGCCATATAGAGAATACATAGGAAATAATCAACAGGAGTAGGAACTAGAATTAAGAGTTCCTATAGAAGATAAAAAGTCATGAGGCCAAGATGA
Organism: Bettongia penicillata ogilbyi; assembly: GCA_023548195.1. NCBI lineage: Eukaryota > Metazoa > Chordata > Mammalia > Diprotodontia > Potoroidae > Bettongia > Bettongia penicillata. The sequence continues at coordinate 479,531 of JAJHZJ010000772.1, forward strand.
GGAGGGAGAATAAGAGAAATTTTCTGTCTTACTCTTCCCCAACAAGCAATGCTTAGGTCAATAATATAACGAACGAATACTCTCTAACAGTCATGTTCCAGAAGCCCAAAGTATTCTTTTAGTTTCATGATACAGAATCGCAGCTCTTTCGTCAATATCCATGTATTTACTGAGAATTGCCTAAAGAAGAGAAAACATCTAGTTTTTGTAAAGTTCACATTAATCCACTGCTTCAGTGTTATCTTTTATTCAAAATCAAACTTTTAAAATTTAGAGTCCATCTACTTTTTTATTCAGTTTCTACTCTGATTAATAAATGTTGAGAATTTTCCAGCTATCCAGTCCAAGATACTTTCATGTTCATGACATATGTGCAAAAAGTTTTCACAAAATGTAAGAGCTATTTAATGTTTTGCCTTTGTTTAATATTTGTTCGTTTGATAGTTTTTGAAGAAATGAGACTTCCCTTGAATGAGGGCTACAGTCTGATAGATCTAGAGAGGATAAGAGACCTTTGTGAATGGTTAAGCTTGGCTTTTGGTGGGAATATGTATAGGCTCACTCTAACAGAAGGGTTTTGTAATGCCAATAATTGGGGGAATAGAGAAGCTTGGAAAGTTCAGGAAGGCCTAGAATGCGTACAGTCTTGAAGGCCTGTCTACAATTTGCCCATTATACTTTAGATAATGGAGAACTATGGAAGAGTTTAAGATTAGAGAAATAGTATGATGGAAGTCATATTTTAGAAATATCAATATGACAGAGAAATCAGTTAGGAACTTATTGTAGTAATGACACATATGAGATAATTGAGGAGTTGGAAAAGGGTCCTGGTAATGAGAATAAAACGGATTGGGAAAGGATAACTAGGAGAGACATTACATAGGAAAAATCATTTGAAGACATTGAGTGTGTAAGAGAGACAAGAGAGAGAATCATTGATGATGTTTATGCTTGGATGACTTCTAGCCATGATGGTAGCCTTGAAAGAATGTTTGGTCAGGAAATAATTCTAAGGGGAAGATGATGAGTTTGCTTTGTATTAAACTGAGGTAATTGTGGAGTTATGTTTCTTTGTGTTTCAGACAACATATTGTATCTTGGTGTTTTTGAGAAAGAAATTGACAAACTGGAATATTTCCAAAGGATTTCTGTAAGGAGTGGGAGATGAGGCTAATCTCAAAAGTCCTATAGGGAATTTTGCAATAAACTTGGCATCTTTAGCCTAGAAAAGTGTGCGAGAGATATGATAGCTATTTCAGATATTTGAAAGTCTGCCACAATGAAGAGGTGACAGACATTTATATTCTAAAAGATTTAAGGGAGAGGCAGAGCTTATCAATTTCAACTCAACATAAGAAAGAACTGTTTAATAGTGAAATAGAGTTGTTGAGAAACTAGTCCCTGCCTTATCACTGAAGAAATTCAAATAGAGATTGAATGACAGTCCCTCAAAGACACGATATTGAAGGTATTCCTGTTTCTTGTGAAATTTAAAATAAATATTTTAAGGTACCTTCCAAATCTAGAGATCTTTCCTATAACAAGGAAGACTTTTATTTTGCTTGAGAAAGATTTTGTAGCATGCAATACTGAACCACTTATGAGCTAACACAAGGAATTTTCCCCTCCCAGATATCAATGAGCTACTATTTATTAATCCCAACCACAAACCTAAAGTAAGTTATCTAGAAGTTTGCTTTTTTTTTTCTGAGAAAATTATTTCAGTACAACATGCATCCTGACAGAAAAATCACATTAAAGTTGGAATTGAGACTACAATTTTTAAGAGCCCCTTTCAATAAAGACACCTAAAGGGCAACTGTAAAACATATGAAGATTGGCTAATCCAAAAAATCTAATCACACATGTGATTTACCTTTGCAACTTCCTTTCTTCCTAACTTTGCCATCTCAGAGGGCATTTGTATATCTGAAAAACCCACTTTCCTTTCAGAATAACAATCAACTCAGACTATTGAATCAGTGAGCCCTGGGGTCATGGTCCTTAGGATCTGCTTAAAACCTTAAGGTATCATTGACATGTCTCTTTCTTCAAGCCCCATTTCTCAAGAGTCAATGAAGCATTTCCAGAAATGGAACATGAAGCATGCCTGAGTAAAAATGGAAAATTAATGCCATTTCTGGGAGAAGCTATACAGTGAGGGCTTTATTAACCGAGTGAATTTTACCAAAGAGTTCTCACTTCCTTATGAAGCTGGGGCTCAATGGTACCGCCACAGAAGTCTGCCTTATCTACCCTAAGTCCCTGAAGAGTTCCCACATGAACAAGTAGTATACAAAGAGCAGAAAAGGAATGGGTGAATATTGTTTTGAGGAGATACCTACAAAATATTTCCCTATGTCACAATGAAAGAGATTGAACCAGAACCAACCCGATTTGTTTAGGATATTCTGAATGACTTCTTCTGACTACTTTGCCATATGTGATTAGTATCTATTTTGCAACCTCTTTTCTACTTTACCAGCCTCCCTAGGTGGAGCAGGTACAGTACATATCACCATATCTTTTCATTTTCTGGTAGAGTTGAAGTCCTATAGAGTATGTCAGCTATAAAATATAAAGGCAGAGTTCAATGTCCTCTTCATGTTAATGAGCCAGGTGTGAGAAAAGTGGTCAGCTATGAGAAGTGATTTAAATGGTGCCAAGAGGCTTTCCTGTGCTAAATATTTCTAGTAACCAAAATTTTATTCACTCTGGGTTAACTTTGGATTAAGATCATAAATCCCCTCTTAAATTCAAATGTAAAATTAAGCTACCATTAACCATTAGCAACCTACCCTGAAACAGTTTATTGGATTAACTAGCCAATTACCATAACATAACTTTGATGGGGTGGAGGAATGGTCCAAATTATGGAGAGTAGGCAATGAAGAGGAGGCCTGAAAAGCATAGATACCTAGAAATATGAATGAAAAGGAGAACTGAAATGGATAAAGGGAAACAAATTGAAATTTGGAGATGCAGGAATGAAAATAATGAAACCTTTATACATGAAAAAGCTAACCATCCCACTGTTTAACTTCAATTTAAATCAGAAAAAATGGGGAAAGATGACTAAGTTAGAATGGGCATCCTTCACTGCATCCTTGCTATGTCCTTGAGCTTTGATGGAACCAGAGGTTGGGTAAGTGAAGAAAAGGTTTTTTGTCTTATAGTCACGCTCCAATTTGAAAATGAGGACAATAATATTGCCTATATATCCTTTTTCTTATAGTCCCTTAGACTGATGTCAGGCCACTGACAACCATCATCTTGATGTGGTTTTCTGTCCACAATACTCATTGCGATATTACGTACTAAATACCATATTAGAAGAAGAACATAAAAGTGTGACACAATCCTTGCCCACTCAGAAACTATTTGCAAAAGAACTTTGTATACAGTAAACAGCTAAATCAATTATAGGTTATTTTCCTTTTTCTCTGAAGACCTTGGAAAACAGACCTAATAGTGGGTATTGATGGGTCAAAGGGTATACACAAATTGGTAACTCTGAATACAATTCCAAATTGCTCTCCTAAATGGCTGGATCAGTTCATAATTCTACCAACAGTGTATTAGTTTCCCAATTTTTCCATCTTCCCTCCAACATTTATAATTTCCTCCTTCTATCATTTTAGTGAGGATCTCAATCACCATGTGAGATATTTGTATTTCATTCAAGAGGCAATAGGGAGTCTTTTTGCACAGAGAGACATGCCTTAAGGAGGTTCTTTTGATAGATGTGTGAAGAATGGATTGGATGGGAGAAATACTAGAAGCAGTAATGACAGTTAGGCTATTTAATGGTTTAGGTCAATGATGATGAAACTCTGAACCAGGATAGTGAACATATAGATGGAAACAAGTGAATGGACTGGAGATAAAAGTAGAATCAACAAATGATTGAGGGCAAAAGAAGATAGATTGAAAGATGATCCCAGAACTATAAATCTGAATGACTAGAAGGTTGGAAGCACCCTTGGTGGAAGTAAGGGAATATATAGGGTGAAGTTTAGCAGTAAAGATTATGTATTTTGTATTGGATGTGTTGATGTAGAGATAATAATGGGGCATTCAGTAAATGTCAAGTAGACGGTCTTTGATGAGGAACAGCAATGCAGGAAAAAGATTAGGGAAGGATGGAAAACAATGCCAGTCATCTACATAAAGATGATATTTGAATCAAAAGGAGTAAGTTTGAGATAACAAAGGGAGAAAGTGCAAACGGAAAAGAGGTCTCAGGGGAGACCCATAAAGGATACACACAGTTTGGTGTAAGAGAATCAACAGAGGAGATTGGGAAGGATTAGTCACACTTTTAAAAGAATAAAAGGAGAGGAACCTGGAAAAAGCCATAACAGCTGTCGAGGGCAGAAAGGAGGAATCAGCAGTGACAAAACCTACTTAGACATCAAAGAAGGTGAAGAGAGGACTAAGAATAGGTCTTTAATACTAGGTATCATAAGTTACTGAGCGGTGGAAAACTGTAAGCATAGCACTCCCTCTGGAATTGGGGTCATCAAAGAGGAGCTGGCTACTATTTATTATTCTGTAGTCAAATAACTCTATCATCCTACAACTAGCCTCTAAATTATGCATGGTTAGAAACAAACTTCTAAGATTCCATAATTTGGACTGGAACCAGATAGATGATATCTGCATATGCTCCATATGACCCTCCCTCCCCAGGAAAGGCAAATTTGGATCTGCTTGAAGGACTGGACTTTTGTTGGACAGTCTATTTTTCACACAAAAAGGGCATACAAAGACATTCCAAACATGGTTGCTGCCTTCAAGGAATTTACAGCATAATTAAAGAAATGAGGGGGTGGAGCCAAGATGGCAGAGTAGAAAGACGCACATACTCTAGCTCTTCCTCCACAGCCCGTAAAATACCGGAAAAAGTGACTTTCAACAAATTCTAGAGCAGCAGAAGTCACAGAATGACAGAATGAAAGAGATTTCCAACCCAAGGGAGCCTAGAAGGCAGAGAGGAAATGTCTATCACACAGGGTGTGGAACAGAGTACAGCCCAGCCTTGGCTGCATGGTATTGGGAGGAGTAGGGCCAGAGCAGGCCTTGGAGAAAGAATCCCCCGCAGCATTGGTGGTTCTAGGATCTAGGATCCCTCAGCCCATAAATGTCAAAGGTAGCCTCAAAGGTCAGTAAGAAAGCTTTTTAACCTCACTGACAAGGGAGTAGTTTCCTCCGCTAGCCCCAGTCCCAGGCAATGGCAGCAGCTTCTGTTTGTTGAGCTCTCAGCCTAAAACCCCTGGGATAATTGAGCAGCTCATCTGAATCTCAGCCATGAGCCCTGCCAGGGCGTAAGCTCTTCTCCCTTGATTGTGCCACCTTAGAGGAACTGAGAACATTTGGGTCCCCAGAGTATACCCGCCTCTTGACAAAAGATTTAAAAGTCAAGTAACTGTCTGAGAAAATGCCCCCAAAAGGGGAAAAAAATAAGACTACAGAAGGTTATTTTCTTGGTGAAGAGGTATTTTCTTATATCCTTTTGGATGAGGAAGAATAATCCATACTGTCAGAGGAAATCAAGGCTTCTGCATCCAGTACCTCCAAAAAAATATGCAGTGGTCTCGGGCCATGGAAGAGCTTGAAAAGTGAGTCAACAGCTTGCTAAAGGAGACCCAAAAAATGCTGAAGAAAATAACACCTTTAAAAATAGGCTAACTCAATTGGCAAAAGAGGTCCATAAAATCAATGAGGAGAAGAATGCTTTAAAAAGCAGAATTAACCAAATGGAAAAGGAGGTTCAAAAGCTCACTGAAGAAAATAGCTCTTTAAAAATTAGAATGGAACAAATGGAGGCTAATGACTTTATGAGAAACCAAGAAATTACAAAACAAAGCCAAAAGAATGAAAAAATGGAAGATAATGTGAAATATCTCATTGGAAAAACAGCTGACCTGGAAAATAGATCCAGGAGAGACAACTTAAAAATTATGGGACTACCTGAGAGCCATGATCAAAAAAAGAGCCTAGACATCATCTTTCATGAAATTATCAAGGAAACTGCCCTGATAGTCTATAACCAGAGGGCAAAATAAATATTGAAAGAATCCTCCAATCACCTTCTGAAAGAGATACAAAAAGAGAAGCTCCTAGAAATATTGTAGCCAAATTTCAGAGTTCCTAGGTCAAGAAGAAAATATTGTAAGCAGCTAGAAAGAAACAATTCAAGTATTGTGGAAATACAATAACACAAGATCTAGCAGCTTCTACATTAAGGAATCGAAGGACTTGGAATAGGATATTTCAGAAGTCAAAGAAACTGGGATTAAAACCAAGAATCACCTACCTAGAAAACCTGAATATAATACTTCAGGGGAAAAAATGGTCATTCAATGAAATAGAGGACTTTCAAGCACTCTGGAGTTTGAAAAGACCAGAGCTGAATAGAAAATCTGACTTTCAAAAACAAGAATGAAGAGAAGTAGGAAAAGGTAAACAGGAAAGAGAAATCATAAGGGGCTTTCAAAATTTGAACTCTTTACATTCCTACATGTAAAGATAATATTTGTAACTCTTGAGATGTTTCTCAATACACAGATATATACATACATATAGATATAGATATATATAGAGAAAGATAGATATAGATACAGACAGAGAGTGCAGGGTGAGGTGAATAAGGGATGATATCTAAAAAAATAAAATTAAGGGGTGAAAGAGGAATATATTGGGAGGAGAAAGGAAGAAATGGAATGGGGCAAATTATCTCTCAAAAAAGAGGCAAGGAAAAGCTTGTTCAATGGAGGAGAAAAGGGAGGAGGTGAGAGGGAAAAAGTGAAGCTTACTCTCTTCACGTTTGACTTAAGGAGGGAATAACATGCTCACTCAATTTGGTATGAAAATCTATCTTACACTACAGGAAAGTAGGGGAGAAGGGGACAATTGGGGTGGAGGGGATGATAAGAGGGAGTAAACACTTTTGGGAGGGACAAGGTCAAAAGAGAATAGAATAAATCGGGGGCAGGATAGGATGGGTGGAAATATAGTTAGTTTTACACAACGTTAGTATTATGCAAGTCTTGCAAAACTACACATGTATAGCCTATGCTGAATTGCTTGCCTTCTAGTGGGGATGGGTGGGAAATGATGGTAGGGAGATAAGTTGGAACTCAAAGTTTTAGGAATGAATGTTGAGAATTGTTTTTGCATACAACTGAGAAATAAGAAATACAGGTAATAGTGTATAGAAATCAATCTTGCCCTAAAAGAAAAGAGAGAAGATCAGGATAAGAGAAGGGAGGGGTGTGATAAAAGGGAGGGCATATTGAGGGAAGGGGTAATCAGAATGCAAGGGTTTATGGGGTGGGGAAGGGGAGAGATAGGGAGAAAATTTGGAATTCAAAATTTTGTGGAAATGAATGTTGAAAACTAAAAATAAATAAACATTAAAAAATAAATGAGACATTGACTCAAAAGATAACTATAAGGATGGAGCCAAGACAATGGAGAAAAGGAAGAGACTCACCTGAGTTTTCCTAAATTCCCCTTCAAACAACTTTAAATAATGCCTCAAAATGAATTCCAGCACAGCAGAATCCACAAAAAGATGGGGTGAAATGATTTTCTAGTCAAAGACAACTTAGAAGTCTGGCAGGAAAGTGCTATTGCATTGGATGAGGGAAGAGTTCAGTCTGTTCCAGTACAGGTTATGCCTTCACAAACCAACAGCAAACCTTAGGGGCAACTAAATCATCTGCAGCAGCTTCTAGTCCCCAGATGATAAGGGGGTTGGACAACTGGTGATAAGGAGGTTGAAGGGGTCTCTTGCTGGTACTAGTGCAGGATACTGTTGCATTGTCCATGGTCACAGTTGTAGGGTAGAAAAGAATGCTTGAGGCTACTCGCAGATCAGAGCACAGCCCAGTAGAGTAGTAAAGACACTTCTCTGCAGATCATAACTACCTTGGAAGAGCACAAAACATAAAGACTCCCAGAACTAGCTCTGAACACACCTAAACAAAAAACCTGAAGTTTAGGACAGTCCCCCTGCCATGCCAGGAGCAGATCCCAAACCTTAACATGAGATAAAAAGTCAAAAAAGAGACTAGAAAATGAGCAAAAGAAAAAAAGAGAAAAGACCCTGAACACAGAAAGTTACAATGGTGAAAAGGAAAATTAAAACTTAATTAAAATTAAAACTTAAAATTAAAGAAAAAAAATGAACTCAGAAGACAACAACATCGAAAGTGCCACATCCAAAGCCCCAAAGGAAAATGGGAATTGGTCTTAGTCTTATCCCTACTCCCTAAAGAAGAATTTGTGGAAGAACTCAAAAAGGATTTTAAAAATAAGTGATGCAAAAAAAAAAATAATAGAAATAGCCAATAACTGGGTAAAGACACAAAAAATGCTGAAGAAAGTAACACTATAAAAATGGATTGACCAAATCGTAAAAGATACTAAAAATTTGAAAGAATTCTTTTAAAAGTAGAAATGGGCAAATGGAGAAAAAGGTACAAAAGCTCAAATAACTCCCTGAAAAATTAAAATTGGGCAAGTGGAAGCTAATGACCATGTGAGACATCAAGAAAAAAATAAAACAATACAAAAAAGAATGAAAAAATAGAAGGAAATGTAAAATATCTCATTGGAAATTCAACTGATTTGGAAAATAGATCAAAGAAATATAATTTTAAAATTATTGAACTACCTAAAAATCATAAAAATGAGCCTAGAACTCATTTTCCAAGAAATTATCACAGAATATGACCCTGATATCCTAGAACTAGAGGGTAAAATAGAAATTGAAAGAATCCTGTGATCACCTCCTGAAAGAGATCCCAAAATTAAAACTCCCAGGAATAGTACAGTAAAATTCCAGAGGTCTGAAGTCAAGAAGAAAATACTGCAAGCAGTCAGAAAGAAACACTTCAAATATCATGGAGCCATTGTCAAGATAACATGAGATTTAGCAGCTTCTACATTAAAGGACCAGAGGGCTTATCACATGATATACTGAGGACAAAGCAGCTAGGATTACAACCAAGAATCTCTTATGTAGTAAAAGTAAATATAATCCTTCAGAGGGAAAAAATGGATAGTCAATGATAGAGAGGACTTTCAATCATTGCTGTTAAAAAGACCAAGGCTAATAGAAAATTTGATTTTCAGTGAAAACATGAGGGATTCAATATGGTCAAACTGTTTACATTCATATATGGAAAGATACTATTTATAACTCCTAAGAATATTATCATTATTAGGGAAGTTAGAAAGAAGCACAGGTGCAAGATGAATGTGATGGAATAATCTTAAAAAATAAAATTAAGTTGTGAGAAGGATGAATGCACTGGGGTAAAGGGAAATGGAAATGTAGAATGGGGCAAATAATCTCATATAAAAGAGGTACAAAATAGCTTTCATAGTGGAGGAGAAGAAGAGGGAGGTGCAGGGAAGCACTTGAACCTTACTCAGAATTGATTCAAAGAGGAAATAACAAATGTGCTAAGTTAGGTATAGAAATCTACCTTGCCCTGAAGGAAGGTAGGAGGGGAAGGGGATAAGAGAAGGGATAGTGGTTATAGAAGGGAATGCAGATATGAACCTATACCTACCTTTTGACCTAGCAATGCTACACCAGGTCTGTATCCCAAAGAGAGCTCGGAAGAAAATAAAAAAGTAAAGGATCTGTATGTCAAAAATATAGCTGCTCTTTTAGTGGTGACAAAGAACTGGAAACTAAGAGCCTATCAATTGGAGAATGGATGAATTATGTATTATACATAATTATGAGAAAATAATTATGTGAAATATAATTATGATGGAATACTATTATATAATATCTATAATTATGTTGGAATATATGATTATATATATATATATATAATTATGATGAAATGCTATTGTACTACAAGGACAGGCAAGATACTCTCAGAAAAACCTGGGAAGACTTATGTGAACTGAAACAAAGCTAAGTGAACAGAGCCTGGAAAACATTGTATCAAGTAACAGCAAAATGATGATATAAAGTGAATGACTTATCTATTCTCAGCAATGCAATGTCCAACACAATTCTGAAGAACTTGTGATGAAACATGCTATTCATCCCCTGAGAAAGAAGTGACAGAGTCTGAATGCAGATCAAAGTTTACTTAAAAACAATAACAACTTTATTTTTCTCGGGGTTTTTTTTTTTGGTCTGCTTCCTTTTACAACATGACTAATATGAAAATATGTTTTGTATGACTGCACACATATAACCTGTGTCAAATTGCTCACCTTCTTAATGAAAGTTAGAGGGAGGAAAGGAGGGAAAGAATTTGGAACTCAAAATTATTTTTAAAATAATGCCAAAATTGTTTTTACATGTAATGGGGAAAAGTAAAATATTAAATAAATGTATTTTTAAAAAGATAACTACATGGCTTTGTCACCCTACAAAGCACTAAAGAAAGAGGTCACTCTTTCATCCTTCCCAAAAGTACAATGACAAGAGGTCTTTTATTTAGAATTTAGAATTTTACCTGCATTGTCTCATTTTGTTCTTGCAATGACCCTGAAAGGAAGGTGCTACTATTGTATACCCACATTTTATAAATGAGGAAAAATATCATCTTCAAGAGGTTAAATTATTTGGCCAAAATTTCCCAGCTAGTAAATATTTGAAGCAGAATTCAAATCCAGGTTTTCATGTCATTATATCAAGTGTTCTCTCTATACTCATCCAAATTCAGTTCCTTATTTTAATTAATGCCACTAAGAAATATACTCTTTAATTTTTTTTCAAGAAATATAAATCTTAAACAATTTCTTAAATAGTTGAATTCAGAAAAAAAATGGAATCCTCTTGCCCATTTATAGGCATTTCTAAGAGCACCCTTTGTAGACCATTAATGCTGTGATGCTGGATCAGAGTAAATAAGATGAAATAAAAGTACTTGAGAATTTTTAGCAGTTGCTAATAATAGCAATCAAATGGTCTTTCCTATTGAGTAAATCTGAGAACAGCTATGTCTTTTAGAAAGGTTCTCATGAAGTGAGGGTAGGAAAATGGAGGACTTTATGCTTTTTAATTTAGACGATTGCAAAAGTGATGAAAGAAGTTAGTATCCACAGGGTAAGTGACATTTTCCACATGACAAGTGAGAATAGGTCAAAGCTGACCCACTCTTTGAAACAGAACACAGCATTTGATTAAGAAAAGTTGTACTTTACTGCCATCTACTGTTATTCAAACAGTGGGACTCTTCAGAATCTTTATTATTAAAATTATGCTTATTATTATTTAGATTTATATATTGCATTTATGCATCATTCTCTAAAAACAAAATTATATCAAAACTCCTTTCCTCATTCCTATGAACACAGATTGTGAAAAAGGAAGGTAGCAGAACTGAACTGTCTTTCAAATATCTTACCTTTGTCTGAAATTCTTGTATGTCTCAAATCAAGTTACTACCTTTCTATCACTTTCATCTCAAAACCCAAGTCTCCAAGCTTGTGTTCTATCCTCAGTCCTAGCCATGGTCACCCATCCATCCCTAAGCAGGGGAAATATCAGTTCTCAGGCTATTGATTCCCACATCATCCTATTCTTTCCTCATACCTTCATCTTTCAAAGGTTTCAGTTGCATTAGGTCTTGGGCTGACTGGTAAAAAAGAATAACACATTTGCAAAAGCTACATGGTAGCGAAATGAAAACATAGTAAATAAAAGCAGTGAAAAACAATTGTGTTCTAAGGCAAAATAATCATTCATTGTTTTTAAAATCCACATCCTGAGACTTATGTAATTAAAAACCATTGCAATTATTCAACCAATGAATTGCTGATGAAAGTCACCCCACTGAATTTAGTTTCTATCCCCAAATCTAGTGACTGGCCTCAACCATTACCTTGACCACTGACTTCTTACCCCTACAATGTGCTAGGAGGTTTTATTAAAAGAAGAGTCAAAATTAGCACAAAATCCTGCAAAAAATGTAAAAATGCTAATAAACACATGTTGACTGATTGACTCATGGTCAGCACAAATTGGGAAGAAATAAGTGGTCCCATAGCCATTCTCAATGAGTTCAGCTCAGTAGGATCTAATTGACTCCATCCCAGGGAACATGTGACAGCCCAGCCACAGTGTGTGATCTTTGAAAAACATGGAGAAGCTGTAGAAAGTGAATCTTTCCTTTTAGAGAGTTGTTGATGGGTATAAATTCAACTCCTTGCAAAATCTTAGAATGTTATAGCAAGAGATAGTTTGTTAACATTCAGAAGGTAAAGCATGTACTTAGTAGAAATCAGCCTGACATAATCAAGAATAGGTTGTTCCAGATTAAACTCATTTCCTTTCTTGAGAGCATTCTGATTTGTAAATCAGAAGATCAAGGATATCGTATACCTAGATTTCAACCAGCATTTGCCAAATCCAGTCAGTACAGTTATGAACAGATCCACGTTGATGGAACAGTTCATTGGACTTAACTGTTGTTCATTTCTCATTTTCAAAGAGGACCAACACATCATGGGGTGTTGTCTTGACTTGTACACAAATTGGATTAAAGTGAGGCAGGTTTGCACAAAGTCTTCAGCCTCCCTCTCTCTTCCTGAGACATCAAAGTCCAGTGGCAAGATAAAAGTCAGGACAACTGATGGTGACCTGGGATGCAATAGATAACCTTGGTTTATTCAATGTCTGACTAAGCTCTAAGCAGTCCATAGGGCTTGCTCCAGCTGCCTTCAAATTGTTCTCAGCCTCCCACTCCACTGGAGGATGTCTTTAGATGCTTAGGGTAAATAATCTCTAACACACTGATGAGTTTGAGGTCCGTTGGTTATCCTCAAGTTGGTTTAGCCCATATTATGTTAGGACAGTGAGGTGGACAACAGAAGTAAGGGAGTAATGATTGAATGACTAGACCCCAACGAGTATTATTAATGGATTAATGTCAACCTGGAGGGAGGTCTCTTGTGGTATGCTCAAAGGATCTCATTAGTTCAACTTAATTTTTTTAATCTATATCTTGGAAAAAATCATTTTAAAGTGCCAAATTTTTAGATATTATACTCAGAAGAAATACCTTCTTCATAACTGGGATAAAAAAATCTCATGAGAAAGTTTGATCAAATCTAGTAAAATAAAATTTAATGCAAACCCTCCCCCCATCCCCCCCCAAAAAAAACCAAAACACAACACAGAGGCAACTAGGTGGCACAGTGAATAGAGCACCAGAGCACCAGCCCTGAAGTCAGGGGGACATGAGTTCAAATTTGGCCTCAGACCCTTGACACTTACTAGATGTGTGACCTTAGGCAAGTCACTTACCCCCAATTGCTTCACCTCCCCACTAAAAAAAAAAAAAAACAGTTAAAAAAAACCCGGAAGACGGTACAATTGTATTTTTTTTAAAAATCAACTGACAGGAACAGAATGGAGGGAGGTCCTACATGACAGTTCAGATAAAAAAAGAACTAGGTTTTTTAGTTTATTATAAGGTTAATACGAGTCAGTGGCATCATTTGGTATAATTCTTTTACTACAAAATTGGTACAAGTCTTTATGCATATACGTTGCCTATCTTTAACATATATATGTATGCATATGTGTGTATACACATTCAAGAAGAAACTTATTTTTACAGTTTTTATCACAGAAATTTGAAAAATGGAATGTTTCCTGGCCTTTGCTAGACCTAGGTACAGTGCCTTTCTTGTCAATTAATTAATATTACCCTGGGGACATGATGGTTCTCTTAACATTATACATTAGAAGGTTTAAGAAACAGCATGGCATAGTGGAATTATCAGTCAGGGGAATCGAGCTGAAATACCACCTCTGTAACTTACAAACTATATTTCCAAATGAAGACTCTTTTTACTATAGGGTTGACCAGATGTCTGCTGAGGTTACTTCCAGCTCTTAAATTCTATAGTTCTATGAAGTCATAGGTGTCAGTATCTTCATTTGTGAAATGAAAAGTTTGGACTAGATGGTTTGTCTATTCCTGCCAGGTTGAAATCTATGGCCCTATGATTGGACTTGATTTTTGGAGCTTACTGGAAGATCTAAGGACCATGGAGGGAAATTATAGAGAGGGAAATTTTGAAGTTGATATGGAAAACCTTCCTCAAGATGGAAGCAGCACCAAACCAGAATGGTTTTTATTTCCCTATCACTGGAGGTTTTCAAGAAGTTAGAAAAACTTCTTGGTGTTATTTATTGGTGATGTTATAGAAGGAAAAACATTCCTTTTGAGATAACAGACTAAATCATCCCTTAGGTCTTTTCTAACTCTGAGATTCTGTTACTATTATTATTACTTTTGTTAATAGGTAAACAAGCAAGACAATTCCCTTGTCCCCTTTGAGATACACTCAGGTGAAAGGATTACTATAGATCACCAGTATGCTATTGTCTTGGACACTTACGACTCAACTCAAACCCTGGCTACTCAAATCTACCTTTCCATGTCTATTTAAGTGGCCTTCTCATTCTGGCAATGCCTCCACTCTGGTAGCTTCTGTATTTTCTATACTGTGTCTCTGTACTCTGTGTGCCATTTGCCTCTGGACTATCTGTGCCTTATCAAAGAGTGACTGAAACATTACTCTCAGCTTGCTGCTATTAAAGTCTTACCCTGAGAGCATCCAAAACATCATGCATACTTACTCTGACTCAACAGGACCCCCTTGTGGTTCCTTTCTATTAGCTCATAAACAGGAAGTATCAACATTGGGGCTTATTCTATCCCACAGCTGTACACAGACAAGGGGGTCCTGTTGGGTCAGAGTAAGTATTCTATAAATATACTTCTGTTTATCAGTTCTTTCTCTGGATGTAGACAGCATCTTCTTCCTGTGTCCTTTGTTTTTAACTTTTGTATTTATAATAGACAAAATGACTTAGTTACTTAAAGACATTCCTAAAACAGTATTGTGTTACTGTATACAACATTTTCTTGGTTCTGTTCACTTTTTTCTTTATCACTCCCTGATGTCTTTTCATGCCTTTCTAATATCATGCAGCTCATCATTTCTTATATCACAGTAGTATTCCATCACAGCCATACAACACAATTTATTCAGTTATTCCCCAGTTGATTGAAATTTCTAGTTCTTTGCTACCACAAAGAGAGCTACTATAAATATCCCATTCATATTCAAAGTTATAATTACTATTTGTGAATTTTCTTTCATCTTATTTTTATTCATTATTTTCTTTCTCAACCTCTCTTTTTACTTTATCCCTGTTACCTTACCTTATTCCCCTATCCTCCCACCCTCACTTGACCCACCCCTCCAGGAGTCCCTCCATCCCCTATCCCCACCACTAATCTCAATCTACACAGCCCTCCAAAAGTCTCCTCCCAAATCCCTATCCACACACCCTCTAAAAGTCCTTTCCTTATCTTGTCCCCCGTTTTCTCACCTCTCTACATGTTCAGAAGATTAACTTCCAGGCCCAGTGTTTTATACAGTTCAACATCTAGCAGTTCAGAAACTGAAAAAAGGTGTAGTAGTTTAACACAGGAAGAGTGAAATGTTCCTGCCCCCAAAAAAACCAACAGCAACAAGTAATCTTAAAGACTCATAGCATCTCAGTGCTGTTTTACAAGCACCTAACCATAGTTTGTTTCACTGTGGACAAATAGTCATTATTATCAGTCCCCTTGGTGTTTAGCAATTTGTTTCTCAACCTCTCAAAGTCCTTCATTTTGGTCCACAGTATCAAAGTATATACTGAACCTATTTTAAAAATCAACTCTTGTCATGTGGTGAGAGGGAGAAACAACTGCCTTAAGAAGGGTTCAAAATCACTAAGTATCAAGGAAATTATATATATATATATATATATATATATATATATATATATAAACATGAAATATTAGCACACTCATTTAACATAAATGATTTTGAAAAAAAGAAAAAATCTAGAGAGATTATGGGAAAAGAGAGTAATGAGAATTCACTACTGGTGGAATTGTGGATTACTTCAACTCTTCTGGAATAACTCAATTTGGAATTGTGCAAAAAATTACATGATTGTTAATACCCTTTTACCCAGGGATCCAGGATTTCTGTGAAATGCTATAGATGTTATTGACAGCAAGTGAATATCCACCTGTGTAAAACATTCACAGCAGCATATTTATCATTACCAAAAAACCCTGTGTACAAAATATATACTCATTGCTTGGAAAATGACTATCCATCTGGCTTGGACAAATTTCTCATCTAAATATTAAAGGAGCCTTCTGATATCATTATGTAGCTACTGTCACTAATCTTGGAAGAAGTATGGGAAATGTTATCAGAGGACTTGGGATGGGTATGCATAGTGCTTTTCTAAAAGAGAAAAAAGCATATTTTGAAAAATACATATCAACAAACTTGATGTGATCCTTAGCACAATTCTAGAGGAAACTGAAAGATGTTTTTCTGAGAATTTTGTACCAGAGGATACAAGATATTTGAGTTCATCAAGGCATTTAGCAAACTCTCATGATATCCTTATGGACAAGATGGGAAATATGGGGTGGATGATAATATAGTTGGGTAGATTTCTGGTTAGTTTAATGCTTATATGCAAAGAATTTTAATTAATGCATTAAAGTTCATCACTTTTCCACATCCTATCAATCATCTTACAATGACTTTAAAAAATAGCATATTTATTAAAAATGCAGGTGACACAGACCTGAAATCTTTGGCTAATATTCTGGTAGCTTAGAGTGATGTTTGAAAATTAATAAGATGAAATGTAATAGGAAAAAAATACACATATATAGTACTATACTTCATCTGCACAACTCTGGTGCAGGTTCTCAGTACACCTGCTGGACAATTGAAGTAAACACATAATTGGTCTCTCTGCCTTCATTCAGTCTCTTTTCTGTCTAATTCATCTTCCTCATATGTTACTGACAGGCTAGTTCCTTATGTTTAGAACTGATCGTGTTTAACATTCTGCTTAAAAGCATTCCAATGACTACTTATTACTTACTCTTGTCGGCCAGACTATCAGTATATTATGTGGTAACCATGTGGAACCATATGATCACCTATTTCAAGCAAAATATAAAAAGCCTAAGTGATCATTTTGTTCATCTCATCATATTACAGACGAGTAAATTGAGGCCAAGAATGGCCAAGTTTCTTGCCCAAAGTTATATAGATATTAAGTAACTGAAATGGAATTTCAACCCAGGTCCTCTGCCTCTAAATAAAGCACTATATCCACTCTGCCACCAAGGCAAGAGAGAAAGGTCGGAGCCACATTACAGAGGGTTGGTTATGAATATAATGCTAAGATATTGGTTCTCTATTGGCTAAGCAATGGGAAGCTTAATTATGAGGTTTAGGAGGGAGGGAAGTGACATCTGAGTTGTGCATTAGAAAATGTACCCAAAATTGGGTTTTTAAACACCTTAAAGTTATGTTCTAATAAATTGATATTTTTATGGGGTGAAGGAAAAAGGATAAAGGAGGTCTGAAGTCCAGTTTTTCCTATGTCACAGTTGTATAGAGGGCCAGTCCTATCCATATACTCATATGGCAAGGAGATCTTTAGATCTCTACCTAAGTGCTCCAAGAGCTCTTGATTTCTCACTTGGATTCTTGAGACCCTTTTATGCTGTCTTTCTCTGGGTACATGCTGGACTCATTGAATTTGAGACCTGTCTCTTCTAGAAGACCATGCAGATTTGTCTGAGTTCTCTATGCTTCCACCAGGCCTGGCACAAAGATTTTTATGATCACACTTCACACAGCTGTGTTTTCAAAGTATCTGCCCCCCAAGGAACTTCAAGAACACTTACTTAAGTGTAATACCTACACAGATGCAGGAACTAGTCTGGCTCTCTTTCTCATAACCGTAATTATGAGAAGAAGCCAGGACATCTCCCCTCTCCCATGAGAATGGGGAAGCTATTGGAGTATAAAGCAAAAAACAAAACAAAACAAAAAACCCTAAATAACTACTAAGCACAATGAGTAAAGAATGATGTAGAAAGCAGACCCAAGCTTTCCCCCTTCAAGTCTAGGATTAGCTACTTATAACACTTGGACTTGAATTTAATTTCCTTTATGTCACTGAATTTAATCTCAGTCATCATTTCATTCATTCAGTGTCTATACCACCATATTTAAACCTAGAGCATGAATAAGACTCTTAGAGGGGATATAAAGGGAAGAAACAGGTTTATCTCTTCTATTTTTATAAATAAATTTTGAAATTGATTTCTTTCTTCCCACTATTCCATACTACAGTATGACCATTTCTATTAGCTAAGCAAGTACAAAAGGAGATACAAAAGCTAACTGAAGAAAACAATTCATTAAAAATTAGAATTGGGCAAGGAGAAGCTAATAATTCTATGAGGCATCAAGAATCTGTCAAACAAAATCTAAAGAATGAAAAAGTAGAAGAAAACATAAAATATCTCATTGGAAAAATAATTGATCTGGAAAATAGATCCAGGAGAGAAATCTAAGAATATTAGGTTACTGGAAAGCTATGAAGAAAAAAAAAGAGCTTGGACAATATCTTTCAAGAAATCACCAAGGAAAACTACCCAGTATCAATCATGAAGAGGGTGAACTCACCTCTAGTGGAGAGTGGATAAAAAACAACAATTGGAAATCATTTTGCCCAACTATGTGCTCATAAATTTGACAATTTTAACGAAATGGATGAATATTTGCAAAAACATAAATTACCCAGAATAACAGAAGAGGAAGCAAAATACCTAAATAATCCCATCTCAGAAAAAAGAAATTGAATAAGTCATCAATGAACTCCGTAGGAAAAAAAATCTCCAGTCCAGATGGATTTACAAGGGAATTCTATCAAACATTTAAAGAGCAGTTAATTCCAATGCTATATAGAGTATTTGGGAAAATTGTTGGAGTCCTACTAAATTCTATTTTTATGATATAAATATGATACTGATACCTAAACTGGGAAGAATCAAACCAGAAAGAAAATTATAGACCAATCTCCCTAGTGAATACAGATACAAAAATTTGAAATTACGTATTAGCAAAAAAATGTTACAGCAACTCATCATGAAAATAATACACTTTGATCAGGTAGAATTTATACCAGGAAAGCAGATCTGGTTCAATATTAGGAAAACTATCAGCATTATTGATCATTTCAACAGCAAAACTAACAGAAAACATATGATTTTCTCAATAGATGCAGAAAAAGCTTTTGACAAAATATATACCCATTCCTTTTAAAACACTGGAGAATATAGGAATAAATGGAGCCTTCCTTAAAATAATGAGTATCAAAACCATCATCAAGCATTATATGTAATGGAGATAAGCTAGATGTATTTCTAATAAGATTGGGGGTGAAACAAGGATGCCCATTTTCACCACTGTTATTCAATATGGTACTAGAAATGTTAGCTTTGCTAATAAGAGAAGAGAAAGAAATCGAAGGAACTAGAATAAGCAAAGAAGAAACTAAGTTATCATTCTTTGCAGATGATATATTGATATACTTAGAAATCAAGTGAAAACTACTTGAAATAATAAACAACTTTAGAAAAGTTGCAGGATACAAAATAAACCTACATAAATCATCTGCATTTCTATATATTACTTACAAAGCCCAACAGCAAGAGATAGAAAGTGAAATCCCACTTAAAGTTACTGGAGACACGAGGAAATATTTGGGAGTCTACCCACCAAAACAAACCCAGGGACTATATGAACAATTACAAAATATTTTTCACACAAATAAAGTCATATCTAAATAACTGGCAAACCATCAGTTGCTCAGGGGTAGGTTAAGCTAATATAATAAAAATGACAATTATACCTAAATTAATTTATCTCTTCAGTCCCATACCAATGAAACTACCAAAAATTGTTTTATAGAGCTAGAAAAATATCAAAATTCTCCAAAAATCCAGAATATCAAGGGAATTAATGAACAGAAATGCTAGGGAAGGTGGCCTGGCCATGCCAGATTTTAAATTTTATTATAAACCAGCAATCATCAAAACCACTTGGTACTGGCTAGGAAATAGAGGGGTATTTCATTGAAATAGCTTCTGGAACAGGAAGTCACTGTTTGACAAAACTGCCGGGAAAACTGGAAAATATTGTGCTGGAACCTGGGCATAAACCAATGCCTAAAAGCATATACTAGAATAAAGTCTAAATGGGTACATGATCTAGATATAAAGTCTGATACCATAAAAAAGAAAGTAGAGGAGCAGAGAATAGTCTATTTGTCAAATTTATGGAGAGTGGAGGAATTTATGACCAAACAAGAGACAGGGAACATTATGAAATGCAAAATGGATAACTTCAGTTACTCTGAGTTGAAAAAAAAGCCAATGCAACCAAAATTAGGAGGGAAGCAGAAAACTGGGAAAGTTTACAACTAGTGTCTGTGATAAAGGCCTCATTTCTAAAATATACAGAGAACTGAGTCAAATTTAAAAGCATACAAGCCATTTTCCAATGATAAATGGTCAAAGGATATGAACACACAGTTTTTTGAGGAGGAAAGTGAAGCTATCTATATTCATGTGAAAAAAATGCTCTACATCACTATTGATTAGAGAGAGGCAAATCAAAACAACTCTGAGGTACCACATTGTACCTGTCAGATTGGCTAACATGACAAAATAGGAAAATGATAAATGTTTGAGAAGATATGGAAGAGTGGGAATGCTAATTCATTGTTGGTGGAGCTGATCCAACCATTCTGGAAAGCAATTTGGAATTATGTCCAAAGGCTATAAAAATGTGCATATCCTTTGACCCAGTAATACCACTTCTAGGACTGTATCCTAAAGAGATTATAAAAAAGGAAAAAGGACCCACATGTACAAAATATTTATAGCAGCTCTTTTTTTTTTGGTGGCCAAGACCTAGAAATCAAGGGGATGCCCATTAGTTGGGGAATACTTGAACAAGTTGTGGTATATGCATATAATGGAATATTGTTGTGCTATAAGAAATGATGAACAGGAGTGCTTCAGAAACACCTGGAAAGACTTACATGAACTGATACTGAGTGAAGTGAACAGAACCAGAAGAATGTTATACACAGTAACAGCCACAATGTGAGAGTTTTGTTTTTGATAGACTTAACCATTCAAAGCAAAGAAAGGACCTAAACATTTCCTAAGGACTCATGATGCAAAATGCCATCCATATCCAAAGAACTATGGAGTCAAAAGACAGAATGAGGCAGACTATTTTCTCCTTTCCGTTTTGTTTTTCTCCTGGTTTCTCCCATTCATGTTAATTCTTCTGTGCAATGACTAATGTGAAGGTGTGTTTAAGAGAAATGCATAGAAATGTAGAAACCATATAAGTCTGTATGCCGTCTTGGTGGAAAAGGGAGGGAAATTTGGAACTTATGGAAGTGATTTTTGAAAACTGAAAACGAACTGATAAATATGGGAAAAAATTCATTTTCCAAGCCAAAAAGAACAGAGACTGTAGATTTGCTGAGATTGTATGTCACCAGTTTTTAAAAAAGATAAAATAAGGCTTAACTTTTGATTGTCATGATTTTTCTGTAGAGATCAATATTCACAAATGATGATTTGTCCATACAAATGAATTTTATTCCGAAGCTCCTGGAGCAGGTATCACAACTAGAATGGTAAAATAGGTCATTTTATTTTTTTAAAAAGAGAGGAAGAAATGAAGATATTTTTAAAAAAAAAACAGAATGAGCTGCTTTTCACCTTTTGGGAGAGGTGTTTCCAGAAGACTCAAGATCTCTGACAAAGACAATAAGGTTGGGCATGACAGGTAGGAAGAGTCAGCCTGCAGCCATAAAATCTGACAGAAGGTAGAGATGAAACTTGTATAGAAAATACCACCAACTGTTGTTGTGAGGACCAAATGAGGTAATAATTGTAAAATGCTTGACACAGTGTGTGACACAATAGGTGTTTTGTAAATGTTTTCCTTTCCTTCCTTTGACTCTTCTAAATCTGAGCCATTGAGTGTCACATAACATTTTCAATCTATTTTTCCTTTTCTGCATTTTATTTCCCTGGTGAATCATCTAGAAAGTCTTGTGGCTCTTCCATGCTCTCTGGGGAGATGATAAGAGTATCATTCATCAGACACTGTTAGGTCATTTTCTTTAATATTGTGTAACCCTTATACCAAAACCCATTGGTATGGGAGTCTCTCTTGGTGGAAATAAATGTCCTTCCCTGTGTGAGGGGCGAAGTAGAGCTGGTGAGAGATAAGAACTTCAGTTCTCAGCTACACTATCTATTCCACCTACTGCCTTTCAAAACACTATGTTTATTAATGTTTCACATTTGCTACTCATAAGGATGTTTGATATTCCACCAAAGAATAAGTTTAGATTTAGACTTTCTCAAATAAAGGTTCCCCAGGATATTTACTTTGGTCAAAGGTCAATCAATTAGTTGGTAGAAATGTTACCACTTTAAAATAAATGGTTTAGTGCACTTCTTCCTGTATTCTTTGTTTTCCCTATCGTGTATGAGAAAAGTAATAAAATATAGTGAGGAAAGTTTTAGATTTGGAGTCAAAACACCTGGGTAAGAATCCTGGTTCTTCTGCTTGTTCACTGTGTGAATATGGTCAATTACTTGACATACCTAGACCTCAGTTTCCTTATCTGTAATGTGAAGGAATTGGACTTGATGATTTTTTTCATGTACCACTTCCCTTTTATCCTCTTTTGTTGTCATTATCTTTATTTCCCTAATTATCTTTCCTCTAAATTGTTTTGATGGAAGTAATCAATTCATTGCATTGTCACCCAAATCAAACCTTAACATCCTATGCAGATGCAGCTCTCAGTCAAGATGTAATTCTGAAGAACCAAGAAAGCCATTATTCTTTAATCATTTATGGTTTTTTAAGTTATTTTAAATGGAATTTCAAATTTGTTTCTCATTAATTCTGTTATTATCATTTATGATGATGTAAGTGTAGGAGAACAAAGATAGGATGGGAAGTTGAAAGTGTCTGAGCTCTTCTTTTTTTTATGCTGTTTCTGACTTGGTTTATCAAAACTGGTAAGTAACTTAAAACACTGCGTATACACCCCCCAAAAATATGTTTAATAGCAGTTGTCAGTAAATAATATACAATATTTGGGTATGTATCAGATTTGTCAAAGGTTCTAGTCAGAGATTTTTTTCTTTTCTTGGTGGTAGGCATAAGAAGAAAATAGAGTCCCCTTATAATACAATGTATGGTGTCCTATTTTAAAGCTATACATGCATTATGTAGTGTCTTTGATGAAGAGTTAGGAGAATGAGAGGTTACGAAATATTGTTAGAAAATCAAAAGTGTCTTACTTAAAAAATATCCCTTTTACAAAGAGGCGTGGTATGCTACCAGCCCCTGCCCTTATGTGAGTATGAGTTGGGAGAGAAACTTGTTTGATATCATTAGCAATTTACTTTGGAAGCCAGTCCATCCTCCATTCATCTATCAAATGATCCTTCTAAGGCACTGCTCTGACCACATCATCCTACTATCCAAAAACTTCAATAGCTCTCTCCTCCCTTGAGGATCAAAGAGAACATTCTCTATTTGGATTTTTAATTTCTTCATAACATGACTTCCTCCTACATTTCCATTCTCCTTACATCATATGTTCCTTCACAGACTCTATGATCTAGTGACAGTGGCCTCTTTGGTATTTCTTACAAAAGATATTCCATCTCCGGATTCTGGTTATTTTCACTAACTGTTCATCTGGAATTCTCTCCTTCCTCATTTCTACCTCCTCACTTCCCTGGCTTCCTTCAAGTTTCAACTAATGTCCGTCTTCTACAAGAAGTCTGATCACAAAATCTCGGCATCATAGTGTTAGATGACTTCAACCTCCATTTAATCCCACCTATGACTGAATAATAATTCCATCAACATCACATACTTGGCAAATGGTAATGTTGCTCTGCTTAAAAGAGTTCCAGCAAGGGGAAACATAATACTTTCCAGGGTTTTATTTTAGCATACCTCTAATTTTTAGAAAGATTTTCCCAGATTGGTCATTAATTCTCTGAGTGGACTTTGCGGACACCACTTTCTTCATTTTTAGAAGGAGAAGGGAGGAGGTTGAATAGAAAGGTAATAGTTGCCACTGAAGCTCTTGGACAAAGAAACCAATTCTCTCTCCCAGCAATCAAGAAGCACTCAACTGTAGCCTACTGTGAATTGATTACTTGTAACTTCTAGAACCTGAGCAGCTCTGAAGCCCTGTGTGGTGTCTTTAATTCTCCTCCTTAAGCTCCCATGTCAGGTTTTTCTACCTGTCACTTCTTCCAAGTCCTTATACATTAAACGAGAGCTGTCTGACTCTCAGAGATTCATGTTTCATTTGCAAATTCATAACTCCCCACACTTTTCCTATCAAATCAAAATTCTTTAAAAAAACATAGCTTGGTCACTAAATGTTTATATTATTCCTTTTTTGTTTAGGTTTTACCTTCGATCAAAAAAAAGTCATTTATAACTCTGAAGTGTTCATGAGCATCCATCACCTTGGTACTTTGAGACTGTGTTTCTCTTCATTCATTTATCTAGTTTTAATAAATAAAATATCTTTCCCTGCTTACTTAAGTTATTAAACTATTCCCACACGAGTGGTCTTACATCATTCACAAAGATATATGAATCTTTATATCATATATCATACATTTTTTGTGCAAATATTATCTGAAAGCTGTTCCTTCATTCACATATATTAGTAGCATATTTTAAAACAAGATACTTTTGTTATTCTTTACTTACATCACCATTTTTAACATCCACCATTGAATAACTAACATAAACCTTTTCCTTTACACAAAAATATTTTCTGACCTTTTTATCACCAAATTGCAGTGTACCTTACACTATGAATGAGTTTCTAAATACCAAATGAAATCACCTGGTTCAAACCTTTGATCTGTACCCATAGAAGGAGAACCTGGAAGACAAAATAATTAAAGATTTTGCCTACCCAAGACTCCCTACAGTTCTAATGTTCACGGTTTAGGACAAAGAAATTTTTGTTTCAAGAACTCCTTTTTGAATTAGATTCTTGAATTTTTTAATTAATTATTCATGCAAAGTACTACATTCTTTAAAGGATCAACTCAAGTGCCACCTATATCAAGATCACTCTTGATTTTCCCTGGTTGTCAGTGGCCCTGTCCCCCTGTCAGCAAATATTCAAGAAGGTTATCAGATGTCAGCAGTTACTAGCATGTTATTGGTATGCTATTATTGACTTTGCCATCTTGGTGTTGCTATGCTGTTAGTATGTTGGTATATGTATATAGGTTGGGTCGTGTTATTCTTTTTTAGGTAACAGTTCCCAGGATTGTAGATATCAGTGCCCAGGATCAATGACCATAAGCAATCTACTAGTTCCCAGGCTCATGGTTTGTAAACATCTCACCAGGCTTGTGCATCATACTATAATCTTAAGAAAATGTAAGCATTTGTGCTTAAATTGTAAACACTTACGGTGCTTGAGCTATGATGAATCACCATGATATTGCTAAAGTTAATGTAAATTTGTGAGGCTATTGCTGTGTCTTTGTGTGCTCCTCTACAAATCAAGTAAGCACTAGTCAGTAAGTGGGGAGTGCATAGACTTAGGGGAATGTAAAGCTGTGCCTGGCTTAACTGACCTCCATCAAAGCTTTGGGAAAAATGCACAAGCTGGAGTGCTGGATGTGTCTCAACTGGCCACCATTGAGACTTAAGACATAGGAGTCAGAACGTCCATTCTCACCAGCCCCTGTGAAAAGAGTAATTAGGGGTTGCTGTAGAGGTTGGTGCTCCCATTGTCAGCAACCCTCTTGAGAAGAATAAATTAAATATCACCTTATTATGTCTCCATTGCTGCCCTTCTGGCTACCTAGATCAAGAGTGAAACTGTTAGAGACTGGAGCCCAAAAGCTCCTGTGTCTCCTATCTGACAGTATGTTGTTGGCTTTGATGTTATGATGTTGATGCACTGTTGGCTTTATGTTTGCATGTTGTTGGTGTGTAACTGGTGTGTTATCTTTAACATGATGTTGGTGATCGTGTTGGCTTTAACATTTTGATGTTGGCATGTTATTGGCAGGCTGTTGGTTTTCTGGTGTTATGTTGTTGGTGTGTTGTTAGTGTGGCTTTAAATGTTGGGATGGTGTTAGGGTTTAATGTTAAGATGTTGGCATGGTATTGGTTTTATATTGTGATGTTGTCATGTTATTTCTGTATTATTGGCATGATATTAGTTTTGTTGTTTTGATGTTGACATTGACATGTTGTTACCTTTGACATTGTGATATTGCCATTATTAGCATGTTATTGGTGTGTTGGCATAATGTTGGCTTTGATATGACATTGGCATGTTATTGACTTTGACCTTGTGATATTGGTAAGTTACTGACATGTTTTTGGCTTTGATGTTGACTGATGTTCGTGGTGTTGGTGTGTTATTAGCGTGTTATTGGTGTGTTAGTGTATTGGTGACTTTGATGTGATGTTGGAGTGTGGGTGTTTTTTCATGATGTTACAATGTTTGTATTATGGCATGTTGTTGATACATATTATTGGCATGCTGTTTATGTGTCATTGACAAAATGTTGGCATGCTGTTGGTATGGTGTTGACATGGCATTGACATGAATCATGATTTTTGGCTACAGAACTTTTCCTTCTTTTTTTTCCTCCTTCTTTGCCAGATTGCCTATACTTTCTGGGAGGGGCAGCTAGGTGGTGCAGTGGATAGATCATCAGTGCAGGAGTCAGGAGGACCTGAGTTCAAATCTCACCTGAAATACTTGACACTCACTAGCTGTGTGACCTTGGACAAGTCACTTAACCACAATTACCTCATCCTGGGTCATCTCCAGTCATCTTGTTGAATATCTGGTCACTGGATTCAGATTACTCTGGAAGAGATGTGAGGCTGGTGGCATGTACAGCCCTCCCTCACTCAAAACAAAGTCAAGTGTAAATCATATCATTATTTCTCTGATAGCATGGTCTTCTTCAGCAACAAAGGATGAACACACATACTTTCTGGGATAGGTAATCTTTACATATCTCCAAAGCCAGTGATATGACTGTTCACGTGTGGTAGAACAATTTCTTCCTTAGGTTTCTATGACAAATAGCATAAATATATTCTGAGACAGTACTAGAATACATATTTATTATTTGTGTTTTGATGAGGCTGATATATTCAAAGAGTACTGGGGAGGTGGGGACAACAGAAGTACAAACTACCAGCACAGTATACTTGGGGTATGCCTTTAGTCTAGCTCCTTGAGCTAGCAGTGGGCAGCAAATTACAAATAAATCTTGTACTTTTACCCTAGAGTATATGTATATATGTATATGCAATATATATATCGCACATACATGTGCAAACATATACATACATATAGATATAGCTAGATATAGATATCTGTCTATCTATATAGAGTCAACACTAACAGCATGCCCAGCAGGATGCTTCTGGTTAGAGGCTTAGCAATGTGATTGGTAGACCTGGGGAATTTAGTCATCAAGAGGATTAAGACATCAGTGGGCTTTGAACATGGGCTAATTACAATATTGATGTGATGATACAATAGTAATAGCTGGGTGTCTGTGACTGATTAATGCAAGTTATTATTATTAGTATTGCTATTACATCTATCAAAAAAGCAGCAGTTGTTCTTACTCAGAGACCCTGACTGAAATGACCCATGAGACATTTAGAGGCACGTCCAAGCTAAAATGCGACATCCATGGAACACTGTCATAGAGAGTCTCCACTTGGCATTTGAGAAAAAATGTAGTGCAAAGATAATACAATTCAGCTGAAACCCATTTTGTTAGCCCCTTTCCCAGTAATCATCTAAAACAGATGTAAGGTAGAAATTCTCCATCTGTTGCTTACTAAGTAGACTACCACTCCCAGGGGTTGAGAAGAGCTAAACAATACAAATGCTTTGTGAAGTGAGAAAAGATTTACCAATAACTTTTCCAGTAAAGAGGGTTCTGGGCTTTTGAACCAAAGAGCAGACTCTGTGGTAGATGTTACCAAGATCAAAAGACTTTGAATATGGGTGCAGTGATAGGTTGTGCCTCTGTCGTCTGAGGAACAGCATCTCCAAACTCATTACCCACTGGGTAATTACCCCATCTCTCAGCTACAGGGAAGTGGACTTCTCAGCCAAAACCAATCTTGAAGATCATCTCCCATGTAAGTTGGGATCTGTGTCAGTGGAGGGAGTACCTACACCAGTGAAATTGTAGATCTCTGAAGGATTGATGTACATACACAATGGTTGTCAAATCTTTGGTGAAGTAGCACGTTCTCTGTACCATGACTACTATTGCTCATCTTTCAGCCAAATTTGCACAAAATAGAAGCTATAGGAATAGGTGAAGCAATTTTTCTGATACTCCCTTTAATGGGAAAAACCTGAGGCCTACAGGGGCTAAATGACTTGTTCAAGGTCACCCAGGTAGTATGTGACAGAGTCAGGATATTCCAATACATCATGATGCTTCTGTACTCAATTCCATTTTTTTTTCTTTATTTCATGTTTCAAAGGATCTAAGTGAGACCTTTGGAACTCTATTTTTTGTTGTTTAGCTGTGTTCACTAGTATGATCCCATTCAAGGTTTTCTTGACAAAGATACTGCAATAGTTTCCCATTTCCTTCTCTAGCTCATTTAATAGATGAAGGCACTGAGGCAAACAGGGTAAACTTGCCCAGGTAAACAGGTGGTAGGAGTCTGAGATCAGATTGGAACTCAGGAAGATGCATCTTCCTTACTCCAAATCCAACATTCTATTCACTGTACCACACTGATACAGATCTACCAAGATAAAAAAAGGTATTCTTAGCCATGTAACTGTAATCTGTATTAGTGATGATAAAAGACCCCCTCAAGTGGCCACTCAGAGCCTCATCCACATTGCCCTTGAGTGTGAGGCAGGCAGCAAGGAATCAGAAAATAAAGGTGTCTGGCTCATTTTAGAGAAACCAACCCAGAGAAAAAAGGTATTGCAACCAAGACCCAAATAGCTTGAAATTAAGCTGGAAGAAGAGACATAAGTCATGTATTCTCTGGCATATCTCTTGTGGCTGTGTCTTGTGCCCAGCCTTTTGAGTCTGTCTGCCATTCAGTGGACTCTAAAAGACATCAACCCTGCTTTGGTTTCCTGGTTTGTTCTTCCAGGAGGAAGCACAACTTTACAGAGCAGTTTGTTCAATTATTTTACAGCTCTAATTGTAAGAAAGTTTTTGTACTGAGTCAAATTTTGACTCCTTATTCAATTTCACTCAATAAATATTTATAAAACACCCAAAAGAATCTCTTTTGTAACACTATAGACAAGAGACCACACCCTAAGCCTAAGGCCTTTCAAATACCTGTTCAAACCTCATTCCAATACAATCTAACAAATATTAAGTGCTTACTACATGCAAAATGAGAGGCAAACCAGTCTTTGACTCAGAAAGACACAGATTCGAGTCTTGTCTATACTTACCTTTGCAATCTTCTCATGCCTCATACCTTGTTACTCTCCAATCCAATGAAACTAGCTTCCTTGTTATTCCATGAACAAAACACCCCATGTCTCAGCTACAGGGAATTTTCTCTAGCTGACCTTAAGCCTAGAATGCTCTTTTTCCTAATCCCTCTGGCTACTTGCTTCCCTAATTTTCTTCAAGTTCCAACTAAGACCCCACCTTTCCCAATCCCCCTAAATTCTAATGCCTTCCTCTGTTAATTATTGCCCATTTATTCTATATTTGGCTTGTTTGTACGTATTCATTTTCTTATTGTGACCTCTCTGAGGGCAGACTGCATTTTGCCTTTTTTCCCTCTGTCCCCAGTATGACTGATACATAGTAGGCTCTTAAGAAATGTTTATTGACTATTACCATGGACAAGTCATTGTAACCATAAATTACAGACAAGTTGTTGATCCATATTAATCATAAGCATATGGATTCAGAGCTAGAAGAGACCTTAGTAGTCTTTGAGTTCAATCCCTATCTTTTTAAAAATTGGAAAAGAGAGAGAGTGAGAGAGAAAGAGAGAGAAAAGAGAGAGAGAGAGAGAGAGAGAGAGAGAGAGAGAGAGAGAGAGAGAGAGAGAGAGAGAGGAATTGTCTCTTGCTGAGGCTCATACAAGTGTCTGAGGTAGTATTTAAACTCAGGACTAACTCCAAGCCCAGAATTCTTTCTACTACACTGAGAATTTCCTTACCAAGAATCCCCTAGATGGATGAAATCTCAGGCATACACCCTCATCCTCTCTACCTATACTTCCTACCCCCATGAAATTATGCAAGACATTATGCTAAGTGCTCAAGACAGCAAGCAAAGTGAAAAACTTACTCCCTTCAAGGAGTTTTTGTCCCTGTGGGAGTCAAAATGGTAGCAAATAAGTCTACACATGATTATTTGAGAAAAGAGAAAAGATGAAAGCAATATTTCCAGACCTATGAAGACCATTCTATTCGAAATGAATGCTATTTATATGATACAATTCCCTAATTTCTCTCATATCTGTCTCATATTCATTATAAGAAAATATCCCATCTCTGCAATGTGTACCACTGTATAAGAAAACAACGTTAAAAATGAACATCACTGAGTCTCTAGAGGAACATATTAGGAATAGCAAAGGAGACTATTTCATACAGAACCTCCTACAATTCTCCAAAGATGTACTAACTCCCACTTCACTAACAAAGCCTGAGATAAAATCTAGTGTCACTAAAGCAGAGGAATATGAGTTGCTATTTTCAGGAATTAGACCTTCTGGATGCAATTAGGAACATAGACAAAATTTCACATTCCCAGATGTATATGCCACCCTCCTCAATACACATATAGACACAGGCAAACACATACCTTTGAAAAGATGCCCTGTTTACATGAAATGTGCAAACAACTTATGATCTCTCATGCTATCCTCATTTTTCTGTTTGCTCTTAACACTGAGCCAAAAGTCTCTAGGTACCATTATTATAAGGCTAGTTCTCCCTCTTTCACAAATTATTTATCAAAATATAGAACTTCCATATTCATCACAACTGAGAACTGTGCACTTCTTAAAATAGTGCTCTACTGTTGGCAGTGAGATCAAACATATAATCTATGGGAAAAATGTAGGGTTCTTATTGAGGGAACAACCATAAAACACCACAGTAAGTGAAAAGCCAGAAAAACTTAAGCTCTGTGAAAAGTGGGAGCCCAAATATGGTGACTTGTGAGAAAAAATAACTTAGATACTAAATCATAACTTTGATACTGAGTCATAACTTAAGGTACATATGAAAGCCAAAACAAGAATTGTCACCCATGTGTAACTGGCATACAATCAATGTACAAACTTATGTTTGGGCATAACATTGGCTTAATTTCCAAGCTCATTACTAAGCAGAAAACCATCAATGGTGATGCACTCCCCCTCTCCTCCTCCCTTTGCTTTCTACAATTGCTACGGGAATTATGGGGGTTCTTAGCAGGGGTCAATGCCCCACACTGAAGAGTGTCCCAGTTTTGTAAATATTCATAATGATTGATTAAACTGCTACCTATAATCAATCCGGAAAGACTTGTCCTCTTCCTTTGGTATCAAAAGAAACCCCACAGTTATGGGGGAAGTACAGGGTTACCCAGCCAGGGGAATTCCAGACCTTACAAAAGATAAACTTCTTGGTCGCTTTGTTTCATTGCTCTCTGTAATAAATGAATGAGTACATTTTATCACTATAAAGGAATAGGAAATTTCTATTCCTTTAATCCTACTTCACTAGTAATTGATTTATTTTTCTCCAATAAAGTTACATAAACCAAAAAAAATAACGATAATATTGGAAATATTGAGAATAATCACGAACAAAATAATTGCCCAATTCTGAAGGGGGAAATAAAAAAAGAAAAGAACTAGAATCTAGGTGGGGTGCTCATCAGTTGCAAAATGGATGAACAAACTGTGTCATATGGATGCAATGGATTTACTGAGCCATAAGAAATTATGAAAGACAAAGTTACAGAGAATCTTGGGTAGTAACTGATGCAGAGTGAAAAGTTAGCAAATCCGGGAGAGCAACTGTTACTAAGACAATAACATTGTAACAAAAAAACAACTGTTAAAGATTTCATAAATCCCCAAGAGTATTTGATAAATTATGCTGATCACTTCCCAACATAGAGAAGGAGTCAAATTACGGAAAGAGAGAGATTTGTAAACATAGCCACTATATGACTTGGTCTTGCTTGATTAAGCTTATTTGGTAGTCACAATTTTTTTTGATAATTTTTTTTTATAAATTTATTTTTTAAACTTTTTACATTCATTTTCACAAAATTTCGGGTTCCAAATTTTCTCCCCATTTATCCCCTACCCCTACCCCAATACACCAAGCATTCTAATTTCCCCTATCACCAACTGCCCTCTCTTCTATCATCCCTCCTTTCCCCTGACCCCATCTTCTCTTTTGTCCTGTAGGGCCAGATAATTTTCTATTCCCCATTACCTGTATTTCTTATTTCCTAGTAGCAAGAACAATATTCAACAGTTGTTCCTAAACTTTGAGTTCCAATTTCTCCCCATCCCTCCCTCCCCACCCATTCCCTTTGGGAAGGCAGGCAATTCAATAAAGGCCATATCTGTGTAATTTTGCAAATGACTTCTATAATAGTTGTGTTGTGTAAGACTAACTACATTTCCCTCCATCCTATCCTGCCCCCCATTGCTTCTATTCTCTCTTTTGATCCTGTCCTTCCCCAAGAGTGTTGACCTCAAATTGCTCCCTCCTCCCATTGCCCTCCCTTCCATCATCCCCCGCCTTGCTTATCTCCTTCTCCCCCACTTTCCTGTATTGTAAGATAGGTTTTCATACCAAAATAAGTGTGCATTTTATTCCTTCCTTTAGTCGAATGTGATGAGAGTAAACTTCATGTTTTTCTCTCAGCTCCCCTCTTTTTCCTTCCACTAAAAAGTCTCCTGCCTGTCTCTTCTATGAGAGATAATTTGCCCCATTCCATTTCACCCTCTCTCCTCCCAATATATTTCTCTCTCATGGTTTACCTTAATTTTTTTTTTTAATATATGATCCCATCCTATTCAATTCACTCTGTGCTCTCTGTCTCTGTGTGTGCGTGCATGTGTGTATGTATGTGTGCGCACATGTGCATATGCATGTGTGTGTGTGTGTGTAATCCCACCAACTACCCAGATACTGAAAAATTTTAAGAGTTACAAATATTGTCTTTCCATGTAGGAATGTAAACAGTTCAATTTTGGTAAGTCCCTTATGACTTCTCTTTGCTGTTTACTTTTTCATGCTTCTTCTCATTCTTTGTCTGAAAGTCAAATTTTCTTTTCATCTTTGGTCTTTTCATCAAGAATGCTTGAAAGTCCTCTATTTCATTGAAAGACCAGTTTTTCCCCTGAAGTATTATACTCAGTTTTTCTGGGTAGGTGATTCTTGGTTTTAGTCCTAGGAATATGCTATTCCATGCCCTTCAATCCCTTAATGTAGAAACTGCTAGATCTTGTGTTATCCTGATTGTATTTCCACAATACTGGAATTATTTCTTTCTAGCTGCTTGCAATGTTTTCTCCTTGACCTGGGAATTCTGGAATTTGTCCACTTTGTTCCTAGGAGTTTCTCTTTTTGGATCTCTTTCAGGGGATGATTGGTGGATTCCTTGAATACTTATTTTGCCCTCTGGTTCTAGAATATCAGGGCAATTTTCCTTGATAATTTCATGAAAAATGATGTCTAGGCTCTTTTTTTTGATCATGGCTTTCAGGGAGTCCCATAATTTGTAAATTGTCTCTCCTGGATCTATTTTACAGTTCAGTTGTTTTTCCCATGAGATATTTCACATTATCTTCCATTTTTTCATTCTTTTGGTTTTGTTTGGTGATTTCTTGGTTTCTTAGAAAGTCATTAGCCTCCATCTGTTCCATTCTAATTTTGAGAGAAAACCTCTTTTTTCCATTTGGCTAATTCTGCTTTTGAAAGCATTCTTCGCCTCATTGGCTTTTTGAACCTCTTTTGCCAACTGAGTTAGTCTATTTTTCAAGGTGTTATGTTCTTCAGCATTTTTTTTGGGTCTCCTTTAGCAAGGTATTGACCCGTTTTTCATGCTTTTCTTGCATCTCTCTCATTTCTCTTCCCAGTTTTTCCTCCAACTGTATAACTTGATTTTCAAAATCCTTTTTGAGCTCTTCCATGGCCTGAGCACGTTGAATATCCATTTCAGTCGTTTGGGATACAGAGGCCTTGACTTCTACGTCTTTCCCTGATGGTAAACATTGTTCTTCCTCATCAGAAAGGAAAGGAGGAAACATCTGTTCACCAAGAAAGTAAACTTCTGTGGTCTTATTTTTTTCTCTTTTCTGGGCATTTTCCCAGCCAGTTATTTGACTTCTGAGACTCTTCTCCACCCCAGCCACACTAGTGCTTGGGGTCTGAGATTCCAATGCTGCTTCCCAGCCTCAGGGCTTTCAGTGGGGGGCAGGGCTGCTATTCAGTGTGAGAGATTAAGTTCTGCTGCTCAGGTGGGGGTAGGGCCTCCTCCCAGGCTCAGTTCCCTCAGGGGGTTTATGTGGAGACCTTCAATAATGGATCTGGGGTCCTTTCTGCTTTGGGAGCTCCTGGTCGCCACTTCCCCTGCCGCTTCCTCCCAAGCGGGCCTGAGTTATGCAGACACCCCACTGCCCTCTCGGCTGCAGTGACTCAATTTCCTAATATGTAAAATGAGAGGGTTGGACTAGATGGTCTCTAAGGTACTTTCCAGCTCCTAGAGTTCTTATTTTCTCCATAAAGCTTCTAAATTGAATCACAATTTAGAAGTAGTCTCTCCTTTCCAAATTTTCTCATGTCTTTGTTGATATTCTAATATTCACTGACCATATTCAAATATATGCATGTAGACATTAACTGTAATATTGTCCTGTATATGTCCACTCCACACATGACCTAGAAGATCAGGGTACTGGAGAAGTATGTGTGCTTGTATGCCTATGCCTTTTCCTTGGCCCTCCCCACGTTAGAAATTTGTCCTGATCTTGAACTGATAGAAAGTCTGATTTTGTAAAATTATTCTTCATTTTTATCCTTTGGTTTAATGGGATAGAGAAAAAGTTTTCAAAACTTGGAAGAAGAGCATGGCAAACAATATGTGGTCACCAGTACTAGACTCCAGAAGGGAGAATGTTTAGCTGAATCAGGCATGAAGCACGCTGAAATCCTGTTGGCCTATGAATAAAGGTTGGCCATTTCTTTCTCCCTTGCCTTTTCCTTTTTTCCCCTAAAAGGCCAGCCCAGGCCTCAGAGTCAGCCTCCCTCCTTATCTTTGTTCATAAAAGTTTGTTTACCTTTATGTGTTTAAACAAAGTCTATCTTTAAACAAGGTTTGTTCTGCCTCTTAAGATAGCAAACATGATAAAAGCTATTAGACACATATTGCTGAACCATGTTGATGATTCATGGAAGGAATGAAAACCAGTAGTGGAGCACCTGGGAGGGGAGAGAGAGAGATGAAAAGTTGTAGTGTTTTCTCAGAACGGGAACTTCGGTTTAGGGCTTCACCAAGGAAAGTTAGCGAACCTTGTTTACCATTTCCCAGGACCAGGTGCATACTTTATTAAGATCTTAACCAGTTAGCCTGGCATTGAGATGGGCAGCCATCATTTTTACTCCTATGACCTGATTTAAAAGGAAAATACAGTACTCCAAAGAGGAGGGATAAAGGGACTGGTAGAAGGAAGAGTTATGTTTGAAGGAAAAGGAGACAGGTAGGAGTCAGGGTGATGAATTAACGATCCAGTAGCATCAGCATAGCACCAAACAAAGCGCTGTCGGATATCGTATCACCCTCTAAATTGCTAGCTCTTTTTCATCTTTACATCTCTAACATGTAGCACAGTGCTCTGTACATGGTAAGCAATTAATATTTATTTTTGTGGTTATTTAGTCATTATTTGGTCATGTCTGACTCTCTATGACCCCATTTTGGGTTTTCTTGGTAACGATACGAGTTTGCCACTTCCTTCTCCAGCTCATTTTTCAGATGAAGAAACTGAGGCAAACAGGGTTAAGTTGCTTGACCAGGGTCACATAACTATTAAGTGTCAGAAGCTAGCTTTGAACTCAGAAAGATGAGTCTTCCTAAGTCCAGGTCTGTCACTCTATGTACTGTAGCACCTAGCTGCTCTAATTAGTATTTACTATTTCCTCCTTCTTGCAGGTGGTACCATGAGAATAAGAGTTGCAGGAAATGCTCTATCTAAACAGATATTTTTATAAAGTTTCCAGATGTTTGTAATGTTGAACTTGAATGAATTTCTGCAAAGAAGATGGAACACCTGGGATGATGAAACAATGAAAAATGGGTGACCGATATATAAGAAAAGATGGGAATTTAGCCAAAGTGGGGACTGCAATCTAGACCAGAGGTTCCCAAACTTATTTCACCTAGCCACCCTCTTTTCAGAAAAATATTCAGTGCACACTCCCTCCTGGAAACTTACTTTCTTTTACCCTTTAACATTTTTTGAAATTCTCATCATTTCAAAAAATATAGTATATATATATATGTATATATTTTAAAAATGATATATTTTGCATTTAATAATTTATTGTAAATTTGTGATATTTTTTCTGCATTGAAATTTTGATGATGAAATATTGCATTATGTAACCATATTGTAAACAAATCATTTCATGCACATAATCCTGCCAATGAATGCTGGATTTTCCAATAATGTGCGTCATGCTCACCTGCCAAGACTTATTTAAGATCTATTGGTGTACTTGACCACTGATCAGTTATAACTTTCATTTTATGTGTTTATTTGGAAAATAATGTAATCATTATGACTTTCGCTATGTTACACAACAGATGAAATACGTAGGAATGGTTTTTCAAAGTTCAGTTCTTTTCTTATGCTTCCACTGTCCCCTTATTTTTATTCAACATCCCCCAGTTACACCCAAGGCTACTACTGTCCCACCTGGATTATTCCACAGCTCCTCCAGGGGATAGTATTGCCCACTGTGGGAACCTATGGTCTAGACCATCTAAGCAAGAATCTGAGGGGAATAGCTGTTGGCCAACTACATTTTAAAAATGTAATAGAAATATTGAAGAGAGATCCAGCATAAGGGGTCCTTTAAAAAGGCCATTAGCTTGTAAGTTCTTTGGGGATACAGACTGTCTTTTTCTTCTTTATATTTCAGCACTTAGCACAGTAGCTGGCTATCGTTGTTTGTACTTCCTCCTTCACTCAAAACAAAATCAAGTGCAAGTCATGTCATCATTTCTCTGATGGCATGGTCTTCTTCAGCAACAATCTTTCTTGTGGAGGACTATGACATCAGAGAGGTGATGCCATGACCGGCAGGTGAATTGGATTTAAGTGAGGAAGGGCTGTGCAAAGTCCCTAGCCTCACTTTCTCCTCTACAGTTATCCAGGTCTAGTGGCAAGATATAGATCAGGATGACTGGAGATGACCCCTTAAATACCTACTTTGTATCAGACACTGTCCTAAGTAGGATGAATTTCTATTTTGGAGACTTGGAAATTAACCTCATATTTAGAGGATCAGACCTGAAAGACACCTCAAGGATAGTTTTTAATTTTATTTATGTGTTATGTTCCTCTGTTTATTGTTCACTCACATTTGTTCAGTTGTTTCAGTTATGTCTGACTTTTCATGATCCCATTTTGGTTTTTCTTGGCAAAGACACTGTAGTGATTTGCCATTTCCTTTTCCAGTTCAAATAAAGATAAGGAAAATGAGGGAACAGGGTTAAGTGACTTTTCCAGAGTTGCACAGCCAGTAAGTTTCTGAAGCTGTATTTGAACTTGGGAAGATGAGTCTTCCTGACTCCAGACCCAGAATTCTATCCACTGTGTCACTTAGCTGCATCTTAATATTTACATTTATTGTCTCATTTGATCATTATAACAGCCTTGTAAGTTAGGCACTATTATCCCCATTTTACAGATAAAGAAACTGACAGTGAGCTTAAATTATTTGTCTAGGGTCACACAGATAAGTATCTAAGCAATACTTTTTCTTAAAAATAAATCTTAAATTGATTGAATACCAAGGACCATATAAGCATTAAAGATACTTTATTAGAATGATTGCTGGAACTGGACATAACAGCACAGGATGTTAGATTTACATACAGGGAGAAGTCATTCTTTTCATGCAGGGTAGATTACTATTATCTTCACATTTAAAGCTCTGATGACATTAAATGGTAGATGGTAAGCAAGCAGGAGAAGGGGCAAAGCCTATTCAAAAAGAGTACAGAGTAAACACAGTATCCACAATGTAAATTGAAGGAACAGTAGCACAAATGGCAGGAACCAATACAGTTCTTATGATTATGGTCTATGAGGTTACCTATTATGCAAGATAAGCATCCCAGAGTTATGCTTATTGACATTTAAGCTTCAAAATATTATGCATATGTGTGACTCATCACTTGAGTAGGAATTTTTTCTTACAGTGTTCTAGAAAATCATTTTTTCTCACTCAGATAATAAGGGGTATGTTTCAAATTGAAGATATCAGCATGAATATATATATATATATATATATATATATATATATATATATATATATATATACATATTCAGTGAATGAAACATGCCAGGGAGGACAAAAGGGGTTGCTTAATTTTATGTAAATTTTAAGGACATTTTATTCTATTTAAATTGCTCATATGATTATGAATCACAACTCACTTCGTCTTCCCTCCTCTCCCTCACAAATGGAAATTGGGTATGATAAAATGAGCAAAACTCTCAAATGAGTCCAGTTAACAAGAACAGGAAACCTAAAAGAATAAATAACTGTGTGATGCTAAGCATACATTGTTTTTTTTTTGACTGCTTTTAGCACACTGTGCCACTTGCTACTTTTCTCTAACTGTTGGCTTCTGAATCTATGTTGAAATGAAAAACTGCTATCTTCATCCTCGGCCTCAGAGATGATCTCCATCTTCTGAATGATGAGCTTAACGAGCTCATGCTGCTTCTCCAGGAGTAAAGCAAGATCCTTCAACCTAAAGGGACATACACAATTTTTAATTTAGTTTTTGAGTTTAATTCTCTCCATCAGCCTACTAAATGTGCTACACCAAGGGTTGGGGCTTCATCTCTCCTCTCAATTCAGGCAAAATCCCATTTCCAAGTTACTCCTCCCCAGGGGCTTATTTCAAAAGGCAGAGAATCCAAGAGGAAGGTAATATGTAGGATAACCTGGGGCATCTAA
Organism: Bettongia penicillata ogilbyi; assembly: GCA_023548195.1. Classification (NCBI taxonomy): domain Eukaryota; kingdom Metazoa; phylum Chordata; class Mammalia; order Diprotodontia; family Potoroidae; genus Bettongia; species Bettongia penicillata. The sequence goes on from JAJHZJ010000772.1 coordinate 518,787, forward strand.
GCTTTTCTTAGTTAACTATAATTTAGGAAAGATATGCTAAGCAAAAGTGAACTGTTTAAACAAAATGATTTCTGTTAATGTTTATATCCAACAGAGCAAGCTGGAATCTTGGTACTTTATCTATGACAGATTCTTTCTCAAGCAGCGAATTAATCACTTGAGTGTTCCCAGAACAGAGATTTATCGTACTTTGCCTCTATCCATGTCGCCTTACAATGAAGCAATACATAATGTTCATCAGGTCCTTCAAAACGTGTTTTCTAGAAAACTATATCACCATGGTATGTACACTTAAATAAAATGCCTATGTAGACAACTTTTCCTAAATATTTTCAAAACAATTCCTTACAAATGTAGAAAGTCTATACATAGATGAGATTCAAAGATGGATATCAAATAACCAGAAGAACACCTTTTACTTCCACTTACCATCATCCTACCAATATCAGTCAATTAAGCAGTTCCCTGACACTAATCTACAATTTCCCATGAGGCTATTTGATATGGAAAGAGAAGCAATAATGATAATACCTGTATTTCTGCTTCAAAACTTCAACTTCTAAAGTCTTATCAGCATAGTGTGTTTCTGGTTTTGTATACTGAGTACAAAACCAATATTGGAAGAGACTCTGTGAGATAAAACATGGCAATTAAACTGTCATTTGGTTATATAATTTACTACTATATGAGATATTAATTCTTTAAAATTATCCGCATATTATCAGTAAAATGGTATTAAAGGACAAATTCACATGGTTAATTGTTCTATGAAATTGTGCCATAAATGACTATCCACATTTTTCCAATCAGGTTTAAATAGTTGCTGCTGGGAAGTTTCACTGAACAGGGGAGAAGTGGTCTCTCATCTTTGTGTAACAAGAAGGCACACCGAGAAGAACAGGGACAGTAAGCAAATAATAGGATGCACCCCATATGTGTTAAAGCAGAGTATGCCAGATTAATTTTCATCTAGTCTTCGATAAACTATTACATTAAATGAGATGTGAATATGTGGCTATGGAATGATATAATTTTAGGGGGGATTAAATAGAACCTTCATTAATTAAAGTCCTGTCTGCACTTGTTTTTTCAAACCTGCTAATGATCGGAACTAAATTCTTCTAAAACCATTACTGATTGCCAATGAAGTCTTGACTTTAATGAAAATGTCATATACATATATGCAGTATGTGTATGCATGTGTTTATATGTATACGCACATATATGTGCGTATACATATTCAAACATTTTGCATTTTTGCATGAAGGCAGAGGCTTTGACCAAGATCAGAAACTTTTAGTGACAAAGCTGGCATTAAAACCCAGCTCTCAGAACTCCAGGTCAGTATTCACTCAGAGTCAATACGTTCCCCTGTATGATGCTGAACATGTCAATGTTGAGGAACAAATGTATAAAAACTATACTTTTAAAAGGATACTAATTTAAATGTTAACACTGTAGGTTCTTTCCTCCCTGATCCCTAGGTTTAAAAGTTATATTTGAATGCATGAGCCAGCTCAAAATGTCATTTTGACCATGAATTATATCTTTTAATCTCTTTGGGTCACATTTTTCAACGGCCACAACAATGATTATTCATTATCATAGAGATGTTGTGAAAATTAATATATTCAGCCCTATCACGTAGAAGAGAGTAAATAACCGGGTTTGGGAAGGGTCCTTTAGAGATCTAGTTAAATCCATTTTAAACACTTCTTATCCAATTCGCATTATTCTCATGACTTGAGTTAATGCAGCTTTTTTTAAAAAGCGCAATTACTTCCTTTCCATAGACAGGATTAGCATCAAAGTCCAAAAAAGAAATCCTGAGAGATAACACCATATAAATGCCACACACTATAACTTTATTATGATTTCATGAATTTACCTTAATTCCAAAGTGCCTCCTCCTGTTAGGATACACAATGATCGATTCCTGGTCCACTTTACTTAGGAACCAAAATGGCAGCTTTTTCTCTAAACTGGTATGAAGTTTCACCTAACACATAGTGATATAACAGAAATATACTCATTAGCACGATCATTAAAAATGTTACATATAGTTTAATGATAAAACTTAGCTGGAATTCATTATATTATCTTATTATTAAAAATCACATGAGAATTACCCTGTTTTCCTTAAGTTCTACTTTACCCTTATTACTCTTCTGTGTCCCAACCCCAGTCCCCAACTTTTACTTCATCTCATTGTATCCATCCAGTACAAAGCATATGGCGGAAAGATGGCCAAGGGAGGATTGACGGAGGGAAACATCAATCTCTTCCCATTCCTTAAAAAATTTTCATTGCTTCACATGTGATGTCCAAGACAATAATTTCCACTTCACAATATGTATCTCCCCTGTTCCAAAGTCAATGGGGTCTTGCTCTCTGCCCTGTTACTCCCCTGCTCCAGAACTCTGAATTACTATCTGGCTTTTCCATCTGCCATGATTTATACAAGCACGTGAACCCTCATTGAAACATTTTCCTCCAATTAGAATATGAACTCCTTAAGAACACAGACTGTTTTGATACATCCTCAGCACTTAGCAGAGTACTTTGCATATTTAAACCATTTAAACAATGCTTTTCTGTTCCATGCCATCTCATTTTGCCCTTTTACCTGCTCTGCAGTGCTCTATGTGAAATAGCCCATAGGATATGCTCACTTATATGTAGCATCATCAAGGAAATTCAACAAGACAAGCTACCATCTTCCTCCAGACCATTTTAGTAAGTTTCTTAATGATGACATCATTCACTCAAGTACACATTGACTGGTCCTTTTTCTTTTTATTACATAATGAGAGGCAGTGTGGCGCAGCGAACAGAGTGCTAGCCTTAGAGTCAAGAAGAACAGGATTCAAATTCTCCCTCTGACATATAATGGCTTTGTGATCGTGCCAGCACATTATCAAAAATGTGAGTTTTCTCATCGAGGGGTTGCTGATGTCAACCATAACCAACTAGGATTTTATTATGCCACTTTATGGTTTGCAAGGCACTGCACATATTTCATTTGATCCTCACAAAACTCTGTAAGGTAGGAGCTATCATTTTTGTTGTTGCTGTTGGGTATGTCCAACTCTCTATGAACCTATATGGAGTTTTCTTGGCAAAGATACTGGAGTGCTTTGAGGAAACTGAGGAAAATAGACCTAAGTGGTTTGCCTAGATTCACACAGCTAGTAAGTGTCTGAGGCTAGATTTGAATTCTGACCCTTCTGACTCAGGGCCTATACTCTATCCAGTAAGCCACCTAACTGCCTAGGATGCTGTCACTATCCCCATTTTATAGATGAAGAAACCGAGCCTAAGAGAAGCTAAGTGATTTGCTTGGGGTCATACTGACATGAAGTGTTTGAGGCAGGATTTGAACTCAGGATCTTCCTGATTCTGAATTGCAGTCCCTATTTTCTACTCAATAATAGGTCAAATCTACTCGTACAGCACAAAACTCAAGAAGAATCTTCCCCACAGTAAGTCTCAGGGGGAGTAACACTCCCATTTAATTGATGAGGAAATGGATTTCCAGAGAAGTTATATGCCTAGAGTCATACATTACAACTAGCCATCAGTAGGAACAACACTTGTACATAGGCCCCCTTAAGTCTAGCACTCTTCACTATATTATGTTCTCAAATCAGTCCAAACAGTAGCTGAGTTCTAGTGTGAGTATTCCTTTGTAATGTCACACAGATTTAACCGTTCTTTTCCAGTTCTACTACTACCATCTTTGTTCAGTCAGTCAACAAACACTTATTAAATATTATGTGCCAGGCACTGAGTCAAGCAATGAGGGTATACCTCACCACCAGCACCATGTCTCTGCCCTCCAATAGTTCAAAATGTAATGGTAGAGATAACATGAATACACATACATATACAAGCATACATATATACATACAAGCATACTTATACATATATATGAGTATATGCAGAAATGTATTTATCTACACATGTGTATACATATATACATAAATATGTATGTGCATTCATGTATATATATATATGTATATAGATAGATAGATATATTAGACATACAGTGTAAATGCAAGGTAATCTCATAGAGAAAGAGTGGAGAATGGAGGATGGGGTGGGGCAGGAAAACTTTCCTTCAGAAGATGGGATTGGAACTGAAGAAAGACAAGATGGAGGTAAAGATTCTGTTGATTCTCCATCAGCTTCTCTGCTTCCTCCTCCAAAAAAAAAAAAAAATCTAATTACCTGAAATCTCATCAGCTTGAAGAATGACTCCAGTTTAGATAGTCTACATCTTCTCAACTCAGACACACTTGTTTCTCCCCTCCCAATGGAGGTTGGAGGGTGGAGCACTAAACTCTTCCTAAAGTCTTGCTTTATAATGGACTCACAGCCTGTCAGCCTTCACAGCTTTCCATCAGCAGCTCTAATTGGCTTCCACTCCCAGGTACTTTCCTCTCTTTCCCCTCCCCCCTTCTTTTTCCGCTTTCTTTGGTGTGAGGTCTTTTCCCCCATTAGACAGTGAGATCCTTGAGGGCAAGGACTGCCTCTTTTTTCTTATTGGTATCCCCAGCATTTAGCACTGTGGCTGGAGAGGAATAGGTGCTTATAAAATGACTTTTGAATTCAAGGGAGAGAGGGAGAACACTGAGACAACTGGTAAAAAGGTACTTTGTTGGAGAGATGGAGTATTCTGTGAGAGAAACCACAAAAAGGTCAGTATTGCTAGATTGTGGAGTATGTGGTGGGTCATAAAGTGTAAAAAGACAACAACAGTAGGACGGAGCATCATTGTCTAGGCTCCAATTTTACTTCTAACTGACATTACTGCCAGCATACTGTTAGAAGTCTCCCTGCCTTTTCTCCCCTTCTCCCCTCAATATCAGCACGATCTTTAAAAAAACAACACATTATGACATTAATCTTTCATAAATACCATCTCCATTGTGTCATTTCCTTTCCCAAAAGCTTGACTAGCCCCATTACTATATAATAATTGAAATTTAGCCTTCTAACCTTGGACAAAAGGCCTCCCAGAAGTTGAACTAAACTAAATATTCAAGAATGTGAACTTTTTGCTTCAGTCAAGTAGATATTCTCACTGGTCAGCAAATTTAAAATACTAATTTATATTTTTTTTTGCCTTTGCTTATTTTCTTACCCCTATCTAGAATGTCTTTCTACCCTTTAAATTTTTTTCAACCTTCCATGTCCAGTTTGTGCCCTATCTCTTCTAGAAAGCCCAGAGCATCTCCTAAATTTGTCATTTATTGTATATTGTTCATTAACTTTTTCTATATATGTTAGTTTTTTTTTTCTCCAGTAAGTTTCAAGATAAATGAAGGCCCTTGTAGTATCATTTTTTTCATCTCTCTCCTGGCATCTACTGTAATGTGAGACATATACTTCATGGTTGATGAAAGGATGCATTCAGTAAGTTCTTTATTGCTTAACTCTCCCCTCAACTAGATTTTCTTTGTGTATATATACACACATAGTTATAACTATATGTAAATGTTAGTTTTGTTGTATGTTTGTGGTTTTGTCATATATGTTTTTATATATGGGATCTATCTTTCCCAGGCTAGAAGTTCAGAGGCTGCTCATAAACCCAATCAATCAACACAGAAACTTTAATCTGTTCCATTTTTTCCACCCTGCACGGGTTCACCCCTCTTTAAGCAGCCTGATAACTCTCTGACTTCAGCATCCTTAACTAGTCTTTAAGCAATTCAAGGAACCAAACCTTTTATCTCCTTTATATACTCAGAATATGTAATGCATTGTTGCATCAGCAGCAGGTCTTAAAACTGTCTGTTGAATGAATGAATGAATACACAATGGAAGATAAAATAATTCTGAAAGATTAGAGTGAAGAAGTTTGGAGATCTCTAAACTTGCCAAACCATAAACATTTCTTCTCTTATTTATGCTGTGGAACATTGTAGATGTAAATGATAATTACCAAATTTTTAATTCACTTTTGAGAAAAAAATCATTCTACCCACTGGAACTCTTGCCATCCAATCTACCTCTTTGTAGAAGTCTCATGGCCCTCTGGGCAAAACTAAAAACCAGGCTCCCAATAATTCGAAAGAGAATGTCAACTCATAACACATTCAAAAACAAAAGAATAAAGATCCTTCTTGAATTCATAATGCAGAACTACAGTATTTCAGGTGGCTGGTCAAGAACTCCTGGAGTGATGGCAATCTAATAGATTCCAAAGGAAGGCTGTCTTAGATATATTTAATGGACTGACAACTTCTCTCGAGAAAGGGATAAATTTTCTTATTTGTATCCCTAGAATTTAGCAGAGTGCCTGGTATATAATAGACGCTAGATACCTGCTTGTTGAAATCAATTAGATATTCGTCAAAGACAAGCCAAAGGACGTAGTAAACTAGTTTTCCCTTGTGGTTCTCTAAACTCCGTCCTATACTAATTTAGATAATCACAGAGCAATATAATTGGACCATATCCTCTTAACTCATAGGAGAAATGATTTTACTGAATTAAATTTTTTTGTTAAAGCCACAAGTTTTCATAGAGTTACCAACACAAGAAAGGTAAATTTGAAAAACATTAGTGTGTTCTGCAAAACCATATCTATTTATGTTACCCAATGTCATTTATATAAGTATATATGATACTTTTTTTCTTGGAATTCACTGCTAGGAAAAAAAGTTCTTGTCTCAAAATTAGACTATCAGAACTGTAAAATTCTCTCTCCAGCTGTCTCTGTCTCTTCCCATCCTCTTCAGCCTCCCAACCCACAGTAACAACAAGGTCACAACTTCAAGACTGACAGTTGAAATTTATGTCTACAATACAGCCTGAAGACCCTAGTTTCATCTATTTTTTTCCCTGCCACAGTGAATTTAATGAACAGTTGATTAGAAAAAGAATCCCTTTCTTCATAGAACGTACACCCCTAGATTCAATCACTAGCAAGGTGGTTGCATACTAAGAAGTGAAGAAGGGTGGGCAATCTCACCAATAGGAACATTCCTCCTTGGTATTTTGGCTATAGCAAACAGAATGGAAAACATGAAAAGCAAGTAGTCAACATGTAATAGAAAGAAATTCCCAAAGTCTTCGGAATAATTCAAATAATTATTGTGAAAATATTTGTTAAATTAATCACTCTTAGGATTAGTTCCCAAACTTTTATACACATGCTATTTACCTGCATGGCAATTCTTTTCAAAGAGGCATTCTTCTGTACCTCAGCAATGTCACCAACTGCCAAACCAATCTGTAATACATTATGAAATCATTACTAACATTCTAAGATTAATTGAAAAATATTAACACATTGCTATTAACATTCTAGTGGCTTAGTTTAAAATGCATATGCCTCTTTGTGGGCTAAAATATCCAGAATTATAGATTGTATTTCATCAAAACCATTAGCATCAAATAATATTTTGGATATAATAAGTTTATATACCCTGATCCTCTGATTATAGACACAATCTGTTATTTGGGACTTAAATGTCCATCTTGTTAGGTAAAATCTACACTATGTTTGCATAACCTCCAAGAATCTAGAATAATTTACACACTGCAATGGACCATCAGAATAGGACTTCATATAAAAAATAAATGCATGCCACATCGCACCATGAAAAGGCCAGGGCATTTTGTGAAATCAAAAAAGTAATGGAGTGTTTCCACTCCAAAATGACTATTTTAGGACTTTACAATAAAAGGCAGACACCATTGAAATAGGAAACTGTGTAGAGAATAAAATCATTAAACTGAAACCATAAAGAATCATGGTCCTAGGAGAATCAAGAAAAAAAGAACACTCTTAGGGATGAGTTAGGAACTGGGATAAACCACTTAGGGTTTTTATCTCCAGAAAGAATGGGGTGAGGGGAAGCTGTTAGCTCAATTTCGGAAAATACAAACAATACCAAAAGTATGAAAGAATGTCAGCATTTATCTAATAAGACTTTTCAGAATTCAACAAGTTTAAGAAGGGAAGGAAACAAGTACTTATTAAGCACCTACTAAGTGCCAGGCACTGTGCTGAGCTCTTTATAAATTTTATCTCAATTGATCTTCAGAAAACCCTGGGATGTAGATACTATTATTATTCCCATTTTTACAGATGAAGAAACAGGTAGATATGGGTTAAATGACTTGCTCACTGTCATACAGCTAGTAAGTACCTGAGCTTGGATTTGAACAGAGGTCTTCCAACTCCAGGAATTATGCTATATCTATTGCCCCACCTAGCTGCCTCTGCGGCAAGAAACAATGATAAAAGTAGCATACTGGATAAATATTTATATAGTATTGTCACTGTGATATTATCCAATAGAACGTCATTAACAAAACTTGAAGGCAGTCATGATTTTGATGAAAACACTAGTAAACACTCTGTAAAATCCTATGTAGACATTTCTCACCAAGATAACTCTTTTACTCTACCTCTTTTAGAATCAGAGGTCATGGATTAAAACTTACTGTGGAATGTTTGGAAGATGGGGATGAGCACTTCTTTGTAATAGCCAAATGGTGCATCATAGGATAGGATAAAGGTTACAAGAAATAATGATTGTAACAAGAATTCATCATGAATCAAAAGCCATTAACAGCAAAAGAATTATGTGACTACTTATTGAATAAGTAAATATTACTTACAAGTAAATTCATTAGAACGATTGGAATGTACAGGGTGAAGACCACAAGGAATAAAAATGATAGGAAGGGATATGGCAAACTATTTTCAAGAAATGGATGAAGGAACCCTTCGTGGTAATTTATATCTCCCAGCATCATGCTAAAGGTCTGCAGTATAGAGAGCGTCGGAGTACTGAATGCATTCTGGAGGTTAAAAAACAAAAGAAGGTAATTTTTAAAAAGTTCACAAACAATATGTGAGATCCATCCACCCCCAAAGCAAATTATGTAGAAAAGATACCCACAAAATAAAGCAATGGCCTGGCAGAAAAAAACCACAGCAACAGAAAAAAGAAACACCTTAGTGATTATCTCTTGTTTGAAAATCAGAAATATTGGTTAAATCTCTTCTATTCACATACAATAAATGAGGATTCATCATATAATTAAAACCGAATTTAAAAAGATGAATAGGAGATGGATGGATAGGCACACTTGCTTTCATTATTCGGATTGTTAGCAATTATGGAGGCTATCTTACCTGTAAACCCAGGAGAACATGGAAGCCAAGTCCAAAAGCCAAAATCAGGAAGAAAAACACAAAAGTAGTCTTCAGCAAGGTTTTAGTAATTTCTAACAACATCACAACATAGATCCCACAATTTTCAAATCTAGAAAAAAGCATAAGAACAAAACAAAAAGTTTTAAATGCTCTATTTTCTATAGATGACATATTTTTCTCTTTTGGTTACTTTGCTCCTTGTGCAGTATTTGGCATACAGTATGCACTACATTAGTCCCTTTCATTCATTCATTTGTTCTTTATCCAGAATCAGTTCATTTTTACAACTCATCAAACCACGAACTAGCCTTCACAGGTCAGAAGGCTGAAGTACATTTTAAATGAAGGCAGCATTGAGTTACTAGATATGAACAAAGAAGTGATTTTAGATATTTTTTTTTCTTTTGAAGTCAATTATTCGGTTTGTAGGTTACATTGGAAACTTCTGTTATTAATTAATGTTATCTTGAACTAACACTGAAAAGAGGCAGCATGGGGCATTAGATAAAAGTCTAGCCTTGAGGTGGATTATCTTGCTTCTAACCTTTATTAGTTGTGTGATATGGTCAAGTCACTTTTCTACTTATTGCTGCCAGGAAAATATGTAAAAATAAGCTATTGATTTTTATTACTGAGAAGGGTTTCTATGCTGGAAATTTTGTATGTTAACAAAAACACAGGTTCAGAACAAATAAAAAATAAAGAAGAAAGTATCTTAACTTTCTGATATTAAAGATGTCACCATTATTAGGGTAAGTGCTTTATTTTTTCCCCAGAAGTAATGACAAAGTGATAAATATTGCAAATGGTTCCTTATTACAGTGAAAAAAAATTTGTGATAATCTCCTCTAGGTTCTGATGCAAGTCAAGTAGGGTTATTAAATATATCATTAGATTGAGACCTACACCTCCTGGCCTGAAGCTGTCTAGGATAGCTAGCATGCTACCAGTATGGTTCATCAGCAAAGTTATGGGAAGTATGAGCCACCCATTCACTTGATGGTTCCTTTTTGTCTCTATCTCAACTCATGTAGTTGACCTAGGAACTGGTACTGAATCTTATGATTGTCTAGAAGGTCTAGCCTTGAAAAGTTATTGATTAAATTGGTCTATAATTTTCTTTCTCTGATTTGACTCTTCCTGGTTTAGGTAACAGTATTATATTTGTTTCATATGAGTAGATTGATAGGATGCTTTCTTTGTCTATTACTCCAAATTGTTTACTATTGGAATTGGTTGTTCTTTAAATGTGTGATAGAATTCAATTGTAAATCCATCTGGTCCTAGTGCTTTTTCTTAGGAATCCCACTTATGGCCTGTTCAATTTCTTTTTTCTAAAACAGGTCTATTTAGATACTCCGTTTCTTCTGCTGATCCAAGAAATTTATATTTTTGTAAATATTCTTCAATTTCACTTAAATTGTTAAATTTATGGGCATATAATTGGGAAAATAACTGCTTATAATTGTTATTTTATTGATATAAGCACTTAGAGATAAATTTTCTTCTGACTGCTTTTACTATATTTAATACATTTTAAAATATCACGTTATTGTCATCCTCTTTAAGAAAATTATTGATCATTTCTATGATTTGTCCTTTAACCAACTAACTCTTTAATTTCAATTAGTTTTTAACCTATTTTCCATGGTCTCCTATTAAATATACTTCTAATTGCATTGCAATCTGAAAAGCATACTTTTAATATTTCTGCTTTTAAGTATAAAATTTTTATGTCTTAATATATGACTAGTACCATAAACTCCTGAGAAAAAGGTCTGAGAAGGGAAGATTTAAACCCCCATCACTGTAGTATTACTATCTATTTCCACCTGTAATTCACTGAACTTTTCTTTTAAAAATTTGGATGCTGTAGTATTTGGTACATATAGGTTCAATTTTGATAATGCTTCATTGTCTATAATACTTTTTAACAAAATGTAGATACCATGTTTATATCTTTTAATTAAATCTGTTTTAGCCATAAATTCGACTGAGCTTATGAATGCTACCATTGCCTTTTTTTTTTTTTTGCATCAACTGAAGCACAATAAATTTTCCCTCTAACCCTTCATTTTAACTCTGGGTATATCTCTCATCTTAAAATTAATAAACATGGAAGCAAAAATCCTAAAATAAATCCTAAATAAAATGATAGCTAAAAGATTACAACAATATATTACACAGATTTACTGGGATTTATACCAGGAATTCAGCAATGGGTAAATGTAAGGAAAGTTATTAACATAATTCATTATATCAGTAATAAAAGTTTTAAAAAAATTCATGTGATTATATCAACAGATGCAGAAAAAGCTTTCTATAAAGTAAAATACTCATTTCTATAATAAAAAACACTTGAAAGTATAGAAATGAATGAATTTTTCCTTAAATTATCTAAAGCTGTCAGTGTGCATCATTTGTGATGGGGATAAATTAGAGGCCTTCTCAGTAAGATCTGATGTGAAATAAGGATGCTCAATGTCTCCAATATCATTCAATAATTTTTAGAAATCCTAGCAATAACAATCAGAGAAGAAAATGAAATAGAAGAAATCAGAATAGGAATGATGCAATAAAAACTACATCTTTTTGAAGATGATATATACTTGGAAAATCCCAAAGACTCAACTAAAATATCAGTTGAAATAATTAAACTTAGCAAAGTAGCAGGTTATAAAGTAAATTAATGTAAAACATCAAGTATCACAAACAAAACCCTGTTAGAAGAAATAGTAAGAGATACCCTACCACTTAAACTAACTCTAGACAGTATAAAGTATCTGGGAGTACACCTTCCAAAACAAACCCAGGAACTATATAAATAAAAATATAAAAATTTTTAATATAAATAAAATTAGATTTAAATAATGGGAGAAGTATTACTTGTTCATGGGTAGGCAGGACCAATATAGTAAAAATGGCAATTTAACCTAAACGAATTTATGCCATCCCAATGCCATCCCCACTAAATCACCAAAAATAAAAATTACTGAACTAGAAAAAACATAACAAAATTCATTTGTTAGAACAAAAAGTCAAGAATATCAAAGGAACAAATATGAAGGAAAGTAGTTCAGTAGTACCAGATGTTAAACTATAGTATAAGGCAATAATTATCCAAACCATCTGGTAATGGCTAAGAAACAGAAAGATTGATCAATGCAACAAAGTAGACATACAACTTATAGAAACAAGTAACACAGTAACCTTGTATTTGACAAGTGTAAATAATTAAGATTTGGGGATAAAAATTCATTATTTGATAAAATTTGTTGCAAAAACTGGAAATCAGTATGGCAGAAATTGGGCACAGACCAATATCTTATACCATTTATCAAGAGAAATTCAAAATAGATATGTGACCTAGACATAAAGAGAGAGATATTACAAGAAAATTTGAAGAATATGGAACATGTTACTTATCAGACTTATGAACGGGTAAACAATTTATGAATGCACAACAGATAGCAGAGTGCAGTGTAAAATGAACAATTTAAATTACATTAAATTTAAAAGGTTTTGTGCAAATAAAATAAATATAGCCAAGATTAGAAGGAAAGCAGAAAACTGGGGGGAAAATTATAAACATTTTCTCGGATAAAAGTCTCACATCTCAAATACACACAAAACTTTATAAAATATACAATAATGAGTTTTCCCCCGATTGATAAATGGTAAAAAAGATATGAACCAGCAGTTTTTAGATGAATAAATCAAAACTACATATAGTCATGTGAAAAAATGCCCCAAATTGTTATGGATTAGAAAAATGCAAATTACAACAACCTTTGCATCTATCAGGATAGCAAAAATGTTTGAAGGGGAAAGTGACAAATGTTGGAGGGGGTGTAAGAAAACTGGGACACAAATTCACTGCTGGAGGAACTGTGAACTAATCCAACCATTTTGGAGAGTAATCTGAAATTATATCCAAAGAGTTATTAAACTACCTATGTCCTTTGACCAAGGATTACCACTACTTAGTCCATCCCAGGAGGATAAGAAAAAAAGAAAATGAACCTGTGTGTCCAAAAATATTTGTAGAAGCTATCTTTGCTGTGGCAAAGAATTGGAAATTGGGGTGGTGCCCATCAACTGGGAAAATTTTGAACAAATTGTGACATATGATTGTGATGGAATATTACTGTGCGCTAAGAAATGATGAACTCATTGATTTTAGAAAAAAACATGAATATGCTTGCATAAAATAATGGAGTTAAATGAGCAGAATCAAGAGACTATTGAATAACATTATAGCAATATTGCTTTAAGAACATCTTTGAATGACCACACTCTTTTCCCTATTATAAAATACTAAAAATTAACCATAAAGGACATATCAATGGAGATGTTATCTGCATCCAGAGAAAGAACCAATAAATAGAAGTACACGTATAGAATAATTTTATAGGTTAGGGGTTAGGGAAGACAAAAAGAATAAAAAAGAAATCTACATGATAATTTCATAATATATTTCAAAGAAATAGTAAGGTGTACATAATAGATATGCAGTGTCATATGCTATCATCTTTTTTCCAACTGTTATGGAAATGCTTATTTTATTTCATAAATTAATAATAAGGTACATAAAAAGATATCATGTTTATACGGTGAGTGATTTCTTTTGTGCTAATACTTAAGTTTCATGTGCTTTGCCCACAGTCATAGATCATAACCATGCAATAAAGAAAGCTGGCTTGTCTTCCATGTCTCTGAGAAGGAAATCTCGTTCAGTGAAGTTCTACTGATCCATGCTTTGGAGAGTCTGCAACTCATGGGGTGGTCTTTGTAAGCAAAAGTTTCAAGTTTACTAGTAAAGGTAGGATTCATATACTTCAGGCAGAATGATCTGATTTACTTGAAAAATAGATGATTTGAGAAAGGAAAACTGACTGGCAAATCCCTCACTTCACAGAACAAGAAGTTACTCAAGGCATATTAAGTTACTGGCTCTTGGCCACAGAATTAGTGACAGAATCTAAAGTAAACTTAGTCTCAAACTAAGGTTCCTAGTGCAGTGTTTTGTTTTATTTTGCTTTTTGACTTTTTTTAACCACACAACATGGTGCAGTGGAAGACAGCACTGGATTTGAGTTATAGGCCTGGGTTCAAATTTCATCACTGCCACATATAAGCAGTGTAACCTTCGGAAAAATCACTTAACTTTTCTGGCTCTCAATTTCCTATTTTGTAAAATGATGGTGCTGAACTAGATACTCATAAATCCCTTCAGGTTCTAAATGATACTATGGCTACCTCCAAAAATATAGGGAAAAAATCCTCTTGTATCTTATATCTGTGAACACATAGACACAACGAGAAACCTGTAATTTCCCCTCTTCAAATATGAAGTCATTTGCTTTGCTTTCCTTTATCACATTTCTCCCTTTCCTGCACCCATCTCTTCAACAAAACTGCCCTCAACTCAAATGGCATTTTTGGCTAATTTTTAAAATTCTAAACTTAATACAAGATAATAAAAGAAAAATAGAAACCAACTTAAATATTGGAACTTTAAAAAAATCTAAAAAAATAAGCAAAAACTGCCATGTCCACAGCAGAACATATAAGAGGATTTTCAAATGTCTTAAGAGTGTGTTATGTGACCAGATAGGTGAACCATGAAGCAGCAAGTGGATAAAGAAGCAGCTGAGTCAACTACTACTGTCTTCACCATAAATATTGATTTAGTTTGACCCCTGAACTGAGGGAATTAGTGCTATTAATATATTATAAAAAATGGCTTGACATATTTTATTTCCAAAATTTCTTAAAGAATTTTGAAAGGGAATTAGCCTTTATTCCTAAAATGAATATAGGAGTTATCTCAGAGAAGCATATTACTATTTATCAAAAAATATGTATATACATGCATATATAGATACATACACATATAATAACACATGTAATAGCATATCTGATAATATACATTTGTAACTAGCATGTGTAAAGTCTAATGCTTTAAAAATTGTAGGATAAAAATCATGTCACCAAAATTCAACTGTATTTTGGAAGTTTTTTAAAGAGGACCTAGAAACCAGATCAGTTTTACCTTTGCAGATACAGCAAGAAGTTCATCCAGAAAAGGAAAACAGAAATTGCTCCACACTGCCACTGGAGGTGAGTTGGTATGCCAATGAATAAGGGGGACACAAATGCAATGCTAGTTGTGTAGATAATCCATTCTATGAGGTTGGTGGGATCCAAAAAGTAATTCATTCTCTGGGATTTAAAAGAAAGAGAAATTTTCAATGTGGATATGAAATGATATTAATGTTCTATAATGGAGGATGTCAGAACCTCTCTTTACCCTCCTCCCCAGTATAGTTATTACCAATAATTTTTTAGGATTCATAGGATTATGCAGTTTAAAGCTAATTCATCAGATATCCAGTGTAATCTTTTCTATTTTCCACATGAAGAAAATGAAGTACCCAAATACTGACTTCTCTAAGGTTCCCTAGATAGTAATAGTTAGCTGGAATTTGAACTACAGGGGGAAAACAATGGGGGAATAGGAAAAGGAGAGAATCTCTTCTTTAGGACTAGACCCCTGGGATGCTTGCTATGGATTCACGTCATCTAGAGATCTATGTCTTCAGCTCTGGCTGGAAACACTATGAGAGTTCACTATACACTATCTCGCCCATGATCGTTGAAGAGTTGTATATGTCTTCCTAAAAGGTATGCTCAGCTCAGAGAACCTCCTAAAGGGATTATAATGTGAATTAACACTTCAAAGGATATATGTATCTAACATAAACATATTCCAGGAGAAAAGTGGATTCCTGAAGATCTGAACAGATATTCAAGACTCAACTGATCTTCTCAAAGGGACCTACCTAACTGGATTGGCAACTTATTCTCAAGGTTTAAGTGGAAGTTTAGGCCATGGCATCCTAACCAGTAATTCTGTGAAATCTTTGAAATTTGTTCTCTTAAAATCTAGACTGCATGTTAGACTTTCCCCTCCTCTATAACAGATGCGGGTTTCAATGGTACCTTCTTTTCAGGGATGCCTCCACTCTTGGAGAATTAAATTATCATTAAGATAGATCAATAAATAAACTTTTCTTAGCTTCAGCAAATGCACAATTGGCAGTCTTTGTGCTGGGTACAGCGCTCTAATAAGTGTGGAAGAAGGACAGAAATAGTCTCTGTCCTCCAGGCACTCAGAATCTAAATGCCATTCTCATACTCAATAAACTACAGTGCCTCTTTATTGTATCTAGAATTAAACTCCTCTGCCTATCATTTAAAGCTTTTTACAATCTAGTTTCTTAACTTTCAAATTTTCTTACACATTATCTCCCTCAAAACTCTATGGTCCAGCCATACTGGCTTTCTTGCTGTTTCTCATAAGGACATTCTATCTCTTGTTCATATGCCTTTGCACTCTTGAGTCAAGTTTAGAATATTCTCCCTCCTTAATTCTGAAAGTCAGAATCCTTGGTTACTTTCAAACCTCAATTCAAGCACAACTTTCTACATTAAGCATTCCCTGAGTCCTACCAGTTGCTAATATCCTCCCTCCTAACACTACCTTTTATTGATTTTGAACATATTTTGCATATGCTTCTAAATTTACATCATGCATCATCACACATAAATGTCACATCTACTATTAGAGTGTAAGTTCCTTGAGTTCAGGGCAAGTTTCATTTTTGTCCTCTTAGCTCCAACATTTAGTACAGGGCTTAATAAATGCTCTTGTCAAACTGGCTTAATTTCTTGACAACTGCTAGCAAGTCACTTCATTTTTCAGTGCCTCAAGCAACTCTCCAGGACTATAAAATGCTTAGAACAGTTACCAGTATGCACTGATAAAGGGAGTTTCTTTACTGGCATTTCACTATACCAATGAAATCAAAAGTTTGGACCAAAAACATGCTTGTTGAATTGACCAGAATATGGCTGAATGTGACTCTTTGTTTTAGGATTATTTTTATCTTTCTTGCCATCAAAGCCAAAGATTTTATTGCTTATCCTTTTGTTGCATATCTCATAAAAAGGCACAATAGTTGGAAACTGAGGTAGGCCAGGAACTGAGTACAAGGCAACTACATTGCATTATGCATCATAAAATTCTTCTTAACAAAACTATTCTCTCAATAATGACATACAATTACTACTCATGAAACAAAAACATTTTGGAAGAATCAAAATAACAAGTGGACACAAGAAGGCGGCAGCATGCTATCACTGATAATGTGTAAGTAGCAGGGGAAAATATGTTATAAGCCACCAAAAATGAAGATGGAAGAAAGTAACAACAAATAGAACGGTCAAGCAGTAAGCAACTCAGAGATAATAATGATCTGGAGGCAAGCCTCCAATTCATTGGGTGCAGCCCTCTATGGAGGAAATGAGAAAAAGGGAGAGACAAGAAAAACATGACTCAGAAGGCGTGAAGGCACTGCTGTTTGTCTCAGCCACAGGACTACCTCCCTCAAAGAAGTCTGACTCTATCAGTCACATTCAATTTTGTATCGTGACTACTTTCTACCTCTCATGACATTAGAACCAGTTTGATTGAAATTTAAGAAAACTAACGTTAGTGACAGAACTAGGAGGAAAAGAACACTCTGAAATGATGCCTTTTGTATACAGAAATGATACTCAATGGATATTAATTGATTGATAGAACAGGCTTAAAATATAAGATTCAAATTAAAATATTCACAATCTAATGCATCTAACATGCAAAAAAATATCAAAACAGACCTAAGGAGAATCATATAGCATGCATTAGTAAAACAAGCCAGACTTCTTAGACAGGCTATTCGTAACGGATAAAAAAGTCCCACACAATCTGTGTGTCTGATCCAATACAGGAACATTAAGGAACATTAAGGAACACTAAGTAACATTCTTTCCTGCAACATTTTGATTTGTATTCTAATTAAGTTCTAATTAATAAAGCAGTTGTGTCAATTACCTTTATTGTAATAAAATTTTTTATAATAAATCTTCCCATTAGACCAATCAGTGTTCTTCATTTTGAGGTAGTGGCAATTATGAAGATGTAAAAAATATATTGATTACCTGTTGGAAGATTTGTATCATCTCTTTGCAAAATCCAAATACACTTGACAGGAAAACTAAAATCATACAAGCACTTATGAGATATGAATTCTGAAATAGAAAAGTACGCAAGATAAATAAGTTGATGAATGTCAATATAAGAGGAAATAATAATTTAATTAAATTTAAATTTAAAATTATTTAAAAATAATTTAATTTAATTAATAATTTAATGAAATAATTTTTCCAGTGGTTTTTTTATTTGTTTTGGTTCCTTTTTATTTAATATTAGTTCTGATTCAAACAGAGAGAAGGTAATATATTAATTTTATGGAAATGCCAACAAAATTATATTTCTTTTATTCAGAGTTATAGAAAAATATAACTCTACATTTAAGTGAGATGCTACATAGTAAGAGTCACAACATACAGATAAGCAAATCAAATACGTTCAGATACAATGCTGCAGTTATTCCCCCTAAGTGGACCACTAGAGGCTATTCACGAGAGGAGGAAGAGCTGGGCCTCCGTGCTCTGTGTTCCCTGGTTATCTTCAGCCTAGCTGTTTTCAGTCATGCCACTGCACTCAACTCTCCTTACATCTTTTTCTAAGAACTGTCATCAAATCACCACTCCATTGCCTCTGGAAAGGGTTCATTATTGGAATGTTCCATTGTTGCTCCCATTATTTCTGTGATTACCCAGATTATGGGCCTTCCCTGGCTACCTTTCCTCTATATGTGCTCTCTCCCCCATACAAGCTCAATGTCAGGGACTGTCTTATTTTATATCTAGTTCTAGAAGGAGAATACTTAGCATTTAATAAATGTTTTTAACTCAATCAATCATTCATTCATTCTATAGATTAATCATGCTAGTTAATGTACTCTAATTTCAGAATTACAATTCGTTATACTGCCTTACATATAGCATGCTCAGGTTTATAAAGTTCTTTACTCTGAACAATCCTGTGAAGCAGTTTTAATAAGTGTTGTCATCCCATTTGGCAAAGAAGAAAACTAGAGCTCACAGGAGTTAAATGACTTGCCCAAGACCACATAACTCATTCTAATATTAAGGCTGGGTTTCAAACCTTTGCTTTTCTGACTTGAACTCCAATACTCTTTCTACTGTGTTTCCTCTTTCTTATTATGAATGAATGAAAAAGCATTAACCATTTTTATGTGCCAGGCACTGTACTAAGTACTAGGTATATAAAAGGAGAGACACTGTCCATCCTCTGGGGGGCTATGTTCTAAAGGGAAAGATGACACATATGGAGAAGTGATTACCAGAGCAAGGAACTGAAGTATATGACATGCCCTTTCCAGAAGTAATGATATTGTTCACTTGATTGCTATACTCAGAGCAAGAGGTAGGAAGTGAGAGTAGGGTGAGAGGCAGCAGGAAGGTAATGGGGGGGTCTAAAGCTAAGCACAATCTACTGTATAGGGTTAAGTCAATAAAGTATGAACTAAGGGGGCTAGTTTTCATTCAGTCATCAATCTACTGGTTAGAGTCCGAGGCAGAACTATTTGTCTAATATACCAAATGGACCATCTTCTAATCATTCACTTATTTAAAATGATGCCAAAGTTAAGTCAAAGAATGGAAATAAATTGGAAATAATACCTTGGTGTCTAAAGATGTTGATCCATTTTTGGTACCATTGATGATACCTGTTGAATTGAAAGCCAAACCTGTCTGTATATTAGAAATGAGAATGGTCATGGGAATAAGGCCAAGGCAGTACAATCCTAGGTTCATAACATGGGCTCTAAACCCATAAGCCATCCTAAAAAACAAAATGTGTAAAACATAATTTATATATTTTCACCAATTTTTTTTCTTTTTTGTTGTAGAAAGTTTAAGATCTACATAAAAGAAAAACTCATCACTCAGGAATCTAAGCCATTGTTTATCTACAGATCCTTAGAATTAGGCAGAAGTTTGCTATGTCTTAGCTGATCTAACATTCCCCCAGAACAGCCAAAACTAGACAGAATCAAAATCTCCCCTGAGTGACAATGGAGTACTTAAGAACTTGTACAGGTTAAATTACAAAATTTGATATTACAAATGAATTGCTTATCTTGAGTGAAACCTGTTTAGAATTCAGAAAGAGGTACATACAAATGTCAGTAAGAACTAACTCATGCTTAGAAAATTCAAATCTTACCATTTCATAAGTAAATATTCTCTGCAAATAGGGTGGGCAAGAAGTTCTCTACGATTATGTCGTACCATTGCCTGCATATAACATATGGGATAAATGAGGCAAATTAAAATATTTTTAAAACTCAGGATAAAAAATTTAACTTTCTATAACTATGCCATGCAATATAAACATAAAATCCATCACTAAAATAAAAAAAAATAGTTTATAAATATACCACTTTGCTGAGAGTTTCTCCTTTCTTCACAGAGGTTGTGAGTTGTAGTAAGGATGTAAGAGTTAAATCCTCACAAAAGATCATAAGCTTTTTAAGGGGAAGTACTCTTTCATTTTTTTTATCTTGATATCTCTAAGACCCAGAAGGTCACCTTACACAGAGTAAGCACTTAATCAGAATTGCTGAATCTAATGTTATTTATATATGTGTGTGCATGCGCGTGTGTGTACACATGCATATATGCGTATACACATATATGTATTATATGCATGTATGTGTAGAATGCACAATTGTGTATATATACATATATGATGTGTATCATGTAAACATATACCTATGAAAACATATAGTACAGATGTTAATATATAGACATACACATAGATCAAAACCATATATAGCATGTCTCCAAAAGCTTAAAGTTGCAAGAAGTGTTTGGGACACACTTTGCACACATATATGCCATCACTCATGTAAATATGCATGCTTTCTATACATAGATCATGTATATATGCCATGTATACATATGTGCATGTGTCAACATTCAAGCTGATTTATCTATACATATAAATATAATCTATTTAAAGATAATTCCTGTTATTTTAGCTATATAGGCCTGACACACATTAGCAGATATCCGTATAAGCAAACCACCTGTTAGATAAGACTATTATCCATTCATTAAAATCAGATATGTATGAAATGTGTGAATTTATCTTTCAAATGATTTATTTAGGGCAATATCCTCAACAAATACCAATCAGCCAACACTATACTTTCTTCCTAGTATGGTTGGGCAGTGACATAAGACTTGGTAACACTAGAATCTTCCATATTGCAAAGCCTGGAACTTTTCCTGCTTCATTGAAGCAGGACAGAAAAGTGCTAAATGAGAATAGTCCCAGCTCTAATGAGAAATATAATGATATGCTATGTTGTGATATATTATCTATATAAACTAATATACTTATTCAATGACATACCAAATTACTTTATAAAACTAAAAAAATAATAAATAGTAATATAAATATTATCTATAATAAAATATATAAAAAGTAAAACAAATAAATAATAAAATTCACATGGAGGAAAAGAGGTCACGAATCTCAAGAGAGATAATGAAAAGAAATGGGACTAATTAAACCTAGCAATGTTGCATCTCAAATTGCAATACAAAGTTACTTGGTGCTGGTGAAAAAGAAAAAAAGATGGTTCAAACACAATATCCAAAAGCACATGTGTCCAATACCATGCTATTTTATGAACACAGACCCTAGCTACGGGAAGAAGGTTCACTATTTGAGAAAACTGCTGGAGGTAGATAGAAGTATGGCACAAAGTAGATTCAGACCTCACACCTTATAACAAGACAAGCTCCAAATAAATATATGACCTTGATCAAGGGTGGGGAATCTGCAGCCTCGAGGCCACATGTGGCTCTCTAGGTCCTCAAGTGTAGCCATTTGACCAAATCCAAACTTCACAGAACAAATCCCCTTAGTAAAAGGATTTTCTCAAACCGTTCCCTCCGTTTCTTTCTTGGGTTCCTTATTTAATCCCTTCTTTTTTTCTTCCTCCTTCCTTCCTTCTTGCCTTTCATTCTATAATATTGTATGATATAAATACAACTGATTTTATGTAATCAGTTCTTCTTTTTCTCCCCCTCCTCCTCCTTCTTCTTTTTCCATTCTTTGCCCCTTTAATTGATTGGAAATATAAGATAACCAGTGTATGTCTGTGGGAACAGGGATAGAGAGGGAGGTGGTAGATAAGGGAAAATCTTGAGATTCAGAGTTGACTTGGAGCAAACTCCTTGTCTCTTGGGTACGGGTTTGTATCCAGTTTTCTAGGTCATATTAGGGACATCTAAAGTTCTAAAATCACTCCATATTCAGGTTATTGGTTGATTCCCTAAGTTCTATGAACCCTCACATTTACTGCAGAGAATTTTAAAATTCTTCGTCTGCATGTTGTGAAGTACTTCACATGTGTAAATCTATGGGACTTAAAATGTCCATTGGAGCCATAGCAATTTCTGCATTGAGGGGAAAAATATCTTAAAGGTATTGAGAACTACAATGACAGAGAATGAAAACTCAAAAGCATCAAGCATGGAAAGGATTATTCTATCAGTTTCATCATCCATAAAATGAAGACTTTCAGATCTTTGTGTTCGTGTCGTGGACCCTTTTGGAAGTCTGATAAAACCTAGGGATGTCTCCCAGAATCATATTTAGCATAAAATAAAATACATCATATTGCAAAGGAAATAAATTATCTTGAAGTATACACACACATACTTAAAGTTCAAGGAACTCAGGTTAAAAACCTTTGGTTAAATGGTTTCTAAAGTTCCTTCAATTTTGATATCAAAAGATATTTTAAAAGCTGCATGTTTCATATCAATGTAGCTAGGATAATCGAAAACTTATACTTACATTGAGTGAGCTAAGTGGTCCATACATTATATCATTGACTTCTTTCTTTCTGAATTCTAATGGACATTGAAGATACTTAAAAATATACTCAACCTATGGAATAAACATTAAAACCAACAAAAAATAATGTATGACAGTAAAATTTTCTGGATAAGCAAATGCATTAAAAAAAAAATACCATGTTAGCCACAAAAGGTAGTTATTTGATTACTTTATCCTTAATAAATATTCTGAAAAATGTTATCAAGAAACTAGTTGCCAATAAATCATAGACTAGATGAGATTCCGTATGGTAGCAAAATACAATGCTCTTTCTTTAGGAAGAAATACATTTTCCTAAAAAAATTGTTAATCCCTAAGTGCTACAAACATCTAAACATTAAAATGTTCAGATTTTAACCCGAGGAGAAAAAAAACCTATCACAAACTAAAAGTTACTGATGTACAGAATTGTAAAATAAAATATATTAATATTACAAAAGTAAATTAGGATTTTAATATGAATATCATTTCTACCCTTAAATCCACTGGAATAGTAATAGATCAACATTCTTTGTTTTGTGAGTGTAGGAATTCCATCCACAAGACATATTTCAATCAGTCTATTGCTTAATAGATAAGACTGCATGGTATTAAGGCAGGAGTACTGATTTTGGAATCAAAGGACCTGAGTTCAGGTCTCTGCCTTGAAGCATACAACTCATAAAATGTGAGACAAGTTATCCAACCATCATCTCAGTTTTCCTCAGCTGCGAAACTAGAAATTGAAATAGATGTCATCTTCAGTCTCTCTCAGCTCTAGATCTATGACCCTTGGGCCAAATATTAGATAGTTTCATGAGACTTAGATCAAGTGATAACTCAGCCAGTAAGGCATGATTTGAAATCATCTTCCTACAGATCCATTATACTTTCTATACTACACAGCCTCTCCTTTTCACATTAATAAAAACAGATTTTTTAAAAAATGACTTACATGAAAATTTTGGCATGACCTTTCCTCTGAGGATTCCACAATGCAGATATCTAAAAGAGCCTTTGACAGAGAAGAATCAGTTACGATCTGTTTTTATGTCCAATAGGATCATGAGGGTTAATATAAGACAAGATGTCAACACACTTCTAAGATTATAAAATATTTCTATTTCTATTGTTCCCTTCTCATCCTAAGCAGTAATTACAATGAAAGAAAAATCATACGCAAATAAGACACAAGATCTTAAGAAAATATTCAATTACACAAAGATTTCTTATCTACATCTACCAACAAATTTTCCTTACAAGGTCTCCCGATAGTCTCCGTATAGTTTTAAGCTATTAGGATACACTGATATTTCGTGTATGCCTTTCTAGGCTCTTACCTATATAGATTTTCTGAGAAAAATCACTTAAGAATATACTCTTTAAGTATAACAGTCCTCCTGTTCAATAACATATTTGTTTTTTATTGTCCATCATAAAATATAGCTTTTCTAGACCAGTAAGTTCCTCCATCAGCTATCCCCCGGTCTCATTTCTCTTTTCACTGTCATGATCTGTGATACAATCAAGCTGATCTGCTCACCATTTGAGCTAATGAAGTAGTGATCTTTTCTAGAAATCTTTTTTATTCCCTTGAAAAGCTTCTTCTGCCTCCCTCTCTTCAATATACCTTTTTTAAATAATCAAAAATCCCCTCCTCCAAGAAACATTTTAGATTACTCTGCATCCTACCTGAAAACTTCTCTACCCAAACTGACAGCTTCCTTTTGTCTACTATCTTCTCCTGTTAAATTACAAACTTTCTGAGGGCAGGGTCTTTCTTTTTGATTTTTTTAAATCTCTATTCCCACCACTTAGCATAGTGCATTGAACATAGTAAACGTTTAATAAATGCTTATTGACTGAAAATTACAGTGACTGTATCACTCTCATGATAATGGAAAATATAACTTAATATACATCAGTTGTTTGGGTTTTGATTGTCACACATCACTGTTGACTCATATTGAACATTTAGATCACTAAAGATACCACTTCCTCCTGCTCTTTTTCTCAAAGACTACTGTCTTTCATGTATGGCATGACATTTGTCTCTATTAAAATTCATCTTATTAGGTTCAGTTTAATACCCTATCCTAGCATGATATCTTTGTATTTTAAGTGTAATCTATTTGAAATATCCCTTAGTTTTATATCATCTGTAAATGTCATGTGCAATATTTGCCTTGATTCAAATAATTAAGAAGAATTTTTAAAAGCACATCACTAAACACAAATTCTAAGGACACTCCAGAAGTGACTTTCTTCCAAGGTAATATCACAGAATTAATGACTGCTCTTTTTGCCCAACTATTCATCCAGTTAAGTTGCAAAGTTGTTTAACTGTAACTCCCATCTAGCCCATTTTTTTTTCCATTTTTATATCTTGAAAACTTGATCTGGCATTGTTATAAAATTGAAGTGAACAGTATTTAGAGCATTCTCCCAGTCAGACAATTGAATACTACTGTCAAATAAAAGAATAAGGTGAAATTTGTTGGTAAGGTTACACGGGTTGTATGTACTCACTACTTATTTCTCTAGATGTTAACTAAAATAGTAGAATTTTGCTAAAATTTAAAATCAAAGTTAATATTCTCAAGTTTATGAACTCTAGTCTTCCTTTTAAAAAATCAGGGAAATGTTTAGCCTTAACATTATTGCCTTCCCTTTGAGATTATATCTGATACAGATCTTGAGTATGCAGAGTTGTTTCCAAGTAGCTTCCCCTATTATAGTGAGATCCATGAGACCAGAAACTGTTTTTTTAAATTATTTCTTTATACTCTCAGTTCTTAACACAGTGTCTAGCACATAGCAGATGCTTAAAAATTTCTTGTTGACTGACTTCTCCAGGCCTATTTCATGTCAATCAAGCACCACAATCTTTCAAATATCTTTGGGAGCAGCTAAATAATCACATCTAAATGCTTTCAATATCAGGAGATGTCTCCCACTTTTGTGTACCTTTTCCTGATCTTGCTTTCAGAGTTCATGTATGACTTTTGTAATCAATCAGTCCACATCAGTAAGTCCACATTTGCATCTTGAGACAATTGACCTCTTCTTCTTTATTGGAAGAATTTATTTGTGTCTACAGAATTCCATTCTTCAAAATTTCCAACCCCTCTCACAGTCCTATCCCTTATAGAAATTCAAACTAGTGGGACTCTCCCTATGTTTCCTCTGAGCTTTTTGAAATTTGTTCTCTGGTATTCTAGTTGCACATCTGATCATGCCTAACTTTTCTCTATCACAGATACCAAAAGAAAGTTCTCTCTCTACATCTCCACTACAGAAACCAATGCCTATTTATGGGTAAGATGATTCTAAAACAGGACTTCTCAGTGGTTCTTCTATCTTTTCAAAGATGAGACTGTCATGAAAATGAATTAAGAAATAGTTTGCTGTTGTGTTTCTGGTAGTGAGTTCCAGTTAATGTGTCCTAGAATGACTAAACCATGCCTTGGTGCCACATTTTTGATTTCCGTCCTGAAAATAATTTATTTCTATTGAAGAAGTCTGTCATATTCTCTTGACAATATCACTTCTGTTTCTTCCTCTAAAGATTCTTAACTGAACCCCCTTAGATATGCTTTTTCATTTTATCTCTTGACAATCTTATTTGGGTATCTCTTCTTAACATACAATGTTTTCTTTTCCCTCTCCCATCCCTTTTGCCTCACATAAACTCTCAGTGACATTTCTAAGATCTGATTTCCCTCCTTAAATTAGAATTTCCTGTTGACTTCACTTGGAACCTTTATTTTCTGTATGTGCATCCAAATGCCTCATTTGACAGATGAGGAAATCAAGGCCTTGAGAAGTTTATGGATAGTAAGGAGTGGAGTTAAGACCCAAGCCCCAATCTATTCACATGAGAGCCAGAGTTACTTCAATAGGCAGAATTTCTAATCTGCATTACCTTATCAATTCTATTACATACTGTATATCCTGAAAGAAGAGTGGAGGACAATGAAGGTATGAATTGTGTTCGAATGAGGTTGTGTTACTAGATGAAGACAATCCTGTAGAACTTACACTCATGCATTCAGGAAGGTATTCTATCATTTCCAATACCGGACATTTATTGGTTAAAGAAACAGGACTGAATATTGTCAAACATTCATCCCATCTGTTGAAAAGAAAAAAAAGCAAACTAAATTGTTTATTATTATTTATATTATAAATTATTTATCATTTCTATTTTCATAAAAAAGCAGATATGCTAGATGAAAGCTTGAACCAACATGCTCCAGTTCAACCATGATTTGTAACGCTATTGACTTCATGAAAGTTAGGCTGAATAATGATAATAATAGCGTTTACATAGTGCCTTAAGGTTTGCAAACCACTTTACAAATATTATCGCATTTTATCCTCATAACGTCCCTGAGAGGTAAGTGCTATTATTATCCCATTTTACTGATGAAGAAGCTGGCAAACCAGGGTAAGGAACTTGTCCAGGGTTACACAGCTATTATATGAGGTTGGATTTGGACTGAGGTCTTCTTGACAGCTGTTTTAGTGTTCTATCCACTGCACCACTCGGGTGAATTGGGTTGAACTCCCTGGAAGTGATAGGACTAGGGTAAGAAGTAAAGTTTATTTCCTGCCTTGTCCCTTAGGAGCAGTGGATGGTCATAATGCATCACATAGGTATGGCAATACCAATGTGGTAATTTCACAGCATATCCCAGAAAGCCATTCTTGCTGCTGTTGCCTATTCTTCTAGGTGCATGTAAGATCTATTATTTGTCTTTTTTAATATTCCTGAGTATGAAGTATATATGGAAAGAAATAGATGGGTTTGATAAGGGTGCTCACACTCAGTTAGCAATAGTACAGGGTTGTGCTCCTAGCAGAAGCTCAGTACTAAATTGAATCCAATGAACATTTAAGTTTCTACTATGTTCATGATTAAGACAGAATTCATTGCCTTTAAACAGCTTGTATTCATAAGTAAATACAGTATAACACAGAGTAATTTAGAGAGAATGAGAGGGGGAGAAGGAGAGAGAAAAAGGAAAACACAAAGACCTTGAGTAGAAAATTGACACCTGAGTTGCTCCCCAAGAAGTTCTGAGGCCAAAAGAAGGGAATGCAACACAAATGAAAAATAAAAACCCAAGCAACGTTGGCACAAGCATAGAGATATGAATAGATTCAAAGCAGTAGGCTGGATATTTTAGAAGAAATGGAGACTATGTGAAAGGGTCTAATGGGATAACAAGTAGATGGGAGTCATCTTGTAGAGGGTTTTAAATGTTGGAATTGACATTATGTGTTTTACTCCCAAAGAAATACAAAGACATGGGTTTTGTTGGTTTGTTTTAGCAGGAAAGGATAATAAAGTCATTTATGGATGTCAGAAATAAAGTCAGTTATACAGAATTATGTGGATTATTAGTCAAGGGAATATTTGGAAGCAGATATACCATGTAGAGGCTATTTTTTTCTCCAGATTATCTGAAGCCTTCATTTTATATTTTAAAACCCTTAATTGTCCACCTGTAGCATATCTTTCCAAGACTATTGTATATTACTGTCTTTCACAGAAATGACAAAATTATTTTCTAAAGTGAACCTCTGGCCATTTTACTCCACTATACCACAGATTCCAGTGGTTCCCTATCAAATCTTGCATCAAATATAAACTTTTCTGTTGTTGTTTAAAGTTCTTCTCAGCCTAACTCTAACATACCCTTGTAGCTATGTTGTAGATTACAAGCCTGTATGTACCTAACCATGAGCCAAGCCTACATTCTTACTGTTCCTCACACACAGCTCCTGTCTCCATGAATTTTTACTGGTTATCACTCTTTCCTGGAATGTACCCCCTTCTCATTGTCACTTCTTAGATTTCCTAATTTTCTTAAAGACCTTCTCAAAAGGCCTCTACAAGAAGACTTTTCTTATCCCTCCAGTTCCTCCCCACTCTTAATCACATTTTATTTATTGTTTTATACACATATACATACATGTTGTCTCCCTCTGCTAAACTGTAACATCCTTGTGGGAAAGTATTGTTTCACTTTTGTCTTTGCAACCCCAGCACCCAGAACACTACCCCAATACATAGCAGGTGTTACTTGACTGAATTACATTCTGCTTTCCAGCCAAACTGTCCTAATTTGTTACTCCCTGTACTTGACATTTGACTTTTCATCTCCATGCCTTTGCATTGGAATCTAGGCTCCATGCTTGGAATGGTCCTCCCATAGATAAAACAAATATTCAAAATCTGTGTTAAGCTAGAATAGATCCTCAGAAGACACTTAATATAATTTTTTTCATTTTGCACATTGGGAAACTGAGGCCCAGGATGGTTGAGTTGTCCAAAGTCCCCCAGGTGCGCTATATGTGAAATTTGTATCTAGGGCTTCTATATATATCCATAGCTAATATTTTTTCCACAATATCATGATGTGTCCCAATTTACTTTGTCTTAATTAGCACTCTAATCTTGTAACAATCAGAGGTTCCTTCTATACAAGGTACATATTATATATGAATGGGCAGCTAGAAGGCATAGTGGATAGAGTGCCAGACCTGTAGACAAAGAAAACCTGAGTTAAAATCCAGCCTCTGCAGGCACTAGCTGTGTGATCCTGAGCAAGTCACTTATCTCTGTTTGCTTAGTTTCATCATTAAAATGAACTAAAGAAAAAATGGCAAACCACTGTAGTTAACTTAGCCAAGAAAACCCCAAATGCAGTCATGAAAAGTTAGACACAGCTAAAATGACTGCACAACAAAAATAATACATGAAAGGAATTTGAGGGTGGAGGGACATTGACAAAGAGCCAAAAAGAATGCACATTTAGGCTTATGAATCGTTTAGTGTCACACTATGAAGCATGTTGTCTTATAGCCAATAATTTTACCTTTTGCTCATAATGGTAGTAATAACTACCTCCTTTCTCCTATTATGAATGGCGTCATGCAAAAAGGAGGCTGACTGCTTGTTCATGCGAATTTCAGCGTCATGATCCAAAAGTAATGCAACTGCCTTGGCATGTCCTTCCCGCGCAGCATAGTGAAGAGCAGTGTTCTTCCGAGGGAAATAGGATACAAGTGACAGGCAACCAAAAATGACTAAGGCGTGTTCATCTCTGTTATTAAGTGGCTAAGCTGCATTAAATTCACAAATAAGGACCACCAAATATGACCAAATTCATAAATCTAAAACTGGCAGAAAAAATATAATTGGAATTTCAAGCTCTGTTTTTTTCTTAACTTCAAGGCATTTTGAGTATTTTCTTGCTAGAATTAGTCAACTTGAAGGGGAGGTTAGGAAAAGAAGAGATTATGCTCAGGAAACTGTGGTTCTATTATAAGGACTCTTCTGTACAGAACCACTTTCCTAAGTTCATTCTTTCTTCTCTAGTTGTACTATTCAATTTTCCCACCTTCCCTTTTCTCATTCCCAGATTCCATATTTGACTTTCCTTTTAAAATGAAGAGACTTTTAAAGAACAAGTCTTATCACATGGTTTTCAGAAGGAAACATAATTCATACATACCCCTTCTTCATCTACATGATCTGTACATTTCACGTTAGTATCAAGAATTATTTTCATGGTCTGAGTGTATCCTCCCATGGAAGCATGATGAAGAGCTGTCCAACCATTATGGTCACTGTTAAAAAGAATAAAAAGTATATAAGGATATGTGACCCCATGTAAATATGCATTATATGTGCACATATGCATGCTTGTATATATAATATAGTCTAGTATAGAAGAAATATAAAGTCTTGGAAGGAGGTCTCTTACATATTAGACATATCTATCATGGAAAAAATACAAATTATATAAGATTAAAAAGCTTGGCTATGTTGTAATCTATATCAATAGGAGTACTTAAAATCAATAAAATCATGGATCCATTGAAATAATCCTTCATCAGAGACTTAATAGCTATGCGTATGGACCAGTCAGAGTCCACAGAGTCTCAGTCTCAGTTTCTTTAACTGTAAAACAAAATAACAGCACCCATCTCATAGTGTTATAGTGTGGA
This sequence comes from Bettongia penicillata ogilbyi, assembly GCA_023548195.1. Lineage (NCBI taxonomy): Eukaryota > Metazoa > Chordata > Mammalia > Diprotodontia > Potoroidae > Bettongia > Bettongia penicillata. The sequence continues at coordinate 549,866 of JAJHZJ010000772.1, forward strand.
TAAAATGAGATATCTTGAAGTTGTAAGGCCTATTGCTGTTGTTAAATGCTGAAGTACACAAATGATTCCCTCCACCAAAATCTTCTTTTGCTACCTTATCATGTGAAGATGATGTGGGTTCCCAAAGGCTATCCTAGTGGAATGAGAGTCTTGACAAGTCCTACTAAACTGAAAAGGCTTTGTCTATTGGCTAAGAGAAGATGATATGTTGGTAATCTAAGTTCCAGTTTAGAAAAAAATTGGAGGAATTCATCATTCCAAAATTCGCTACTAGGTAATTAATTCTTTTTTAGTCAGAGACTCAATAAGACTATTTTCTAAGGAAAAGAAAGATGAGTTTGATTTGGTGCAATCTGATGAAATCACAGTTTCATTCTGCCAAGGAGAATAATCCATGTACTAGTAAAGTTTGGGGAAATGTTATTAGAAGGGAATTGAAACCAGACATAAGTAAGGAGACAGTAAGAAAACATTCATCTTAGCACTTGGTCCAGAAAAGCTAGGATCCAAGATACTGAAAAACATTATGGATGAGACCATGAAGCCACCGTCAGTGTTCTCAGAAATATCATGAAAAATAAGAAAGGAGCTAAAGAACAGCTTAAAGGAAAATGTCCCAATTCTCAAAAAAATAAGAAAAGAAAGAAACTGGAGATGAAGCTACCAAATAAAAGATAAATGAGATTGACTTCAATTTGTCAAAATTCTAGAGCATATAATTAAAGAAATGATTGTGGACATATAGAAAAGGACAGGGAGATCACTAATGGCCATCACCAAAGGCAATCATAACTTCCTCAAAAGTAGGTTATGGCAGACTTTTCACTGGCCTTCTATTGTTTTCTATTTTGAATAGTCTTATTTGATAGATCAGGAAAATTCAGTAGATGGAATTTATCAGTGCAGATGGTATTTATCAGTCGATCAGTTCACAAGACCTCTGGTGCTACCTTTGGAATAAGACAGAATAAATGATAGTACAGTTAGGTGAAATCAGAAGTATACTCTACCCTTAGTCATGGATAGCTCAATGTCAGCTTGGAGCAGGATCTTTGATGAAGCTCCCTAGCAAACCTTCATTGTACCTGTGCTTCCTAAAATTTTGTCAACATCCAGAACAGATGCCCAGATGACACACTTATCTAACTTTGAGAAGACAAATAGCTAGAAGGAAGAGATAACATCAGATAGCAGGGTCTAGATCCAAAAAGATCTCAAGTTAGAATGATGGATTGAACTCAATAAGATAAAACAGTTTTGTTTTAGTTGGGCTTTTCTGACCAAATTTATTAATTTCTTGCTACAGGGAGCTCCAAGAGAATAACTTTCTCTATCAATAGATATGAATGAGTTCTCTGCAACTATTTGTAATCTTAAAGAGTTGATATGGGCCCTGACTTTCAGAGAATCATACCAATCATATGTATTGGAGGCAAAACTCAAAATCAGCTTTTACTAACAGTATCAGTAAGCACCCCAACATACACAGGGGGGCCTGCTATCACAGGTTCTTAGATCTGCATTCATAAAAGGCAACTTTTGAGGGGTTAAAAATCACTTTAATCAAGGCCATGTATCATTCCTTTAACCAAGCACATGTAATATAATTCAGTTGGCTCAGGGAGTCAGTACCATGAATTTCAAAGAAAATACAGAGAAACCAAAAGATCAACAGATATGACTTCCTCTGCCTGAATTCAACAGACAATTGGACCCCAACTGTCTGGCTATAGTTACTAGAGAGGGAAGCATGAAATCTGGGCTCACAAAACCGGAAGTCTCCTTAGTGACTTCCCAGAGTCCTCATCTGACCAAACAAACACTTCCAGTCAATAAGCCCCAAAGGAATCAACAGGCATGGCTTCCTCTGCTTGACTGTAACTCAATAGACAGGTACAGCTATCTGAACATTGTTACCAGAGAGGGAAACACTAACATCTAGGTTCTCAAATCCGGGGGACTCCTCAAGTGGCTTCCCAAAGTCCTTGCCTGGCACTCAAACTTTCTAAAAACTGAGCCCCAAAGTAAAACCTCACCCTCAGAGAATTTATACCTTTTTGAGAGCCAGAAGGCACCCCAACCCTTGAGAACCAGTGCCTCATTAACAAAAGCTGTGGGTGTTCCTACAAATTTTCCCTAATCAAACTCCCCTTAATGGGCAGGCCCAGTAATGAGTGGGGAAGATCTTTAATCACATTAACAATACAAATACATATACTATTTCCAGTTAAAGAAACTTTTGTTTCTGTACTTTACTCCTAGTAAAGATTCTTGATTGATAAAGGCAAGATTCAATCAGGCACTTACTTGATTACACCAAAACAAAAACAGCATAAGATCCTATTTTACTTGCCATTACACTGACTCTCAGAACTGCTTCCTCCCTACTATATTATGGAATATACATAAATGTGAATTTATTGTCTGGAGTTAAAAGAAGCAACCACTGTATGTTTAACATAAAGAAGGCAAGGCTCAATAATAGTCTATCTGAAATACATCTGGAGGTAATAATCAAATGAAAGATGAATATGAATTATTAACTCAAGAAGAAAATCAAAACCAAAAAAAATAACTATTACTATCTTAGGCTGCACTAATTGAGGAATGGTGTTCAAAATAAGGGTTGTAACAGTCTTATTGTACTCTGCCTTGCTCAGGCCACAAGCATGATATTATGTTCAATTCTGGGCATGACATTTTAGGAAATATTTTAATAAACTGGAGGGATTCTACCAAACGGTATTCAGGATGGTAAGGGAACTGTAAATCACGCCATATTAAAAAAAAATCAGGGCCATTTAGTTGAAAAAAAAAAAGAAAGACAAAGAACACATGACAATTATCTTTAAATACTTGGAAGGCTGACATGTGGAAGTATTAGATTTGTTTCACGTGTCCCCAGGGTGAAGATCTAGGAAAAATGTACAGATAAAAGACAGAGGTAGACTTCAATTCATTGTTATTCAGTAATTTTTATTAGGAAATATTCCCAAAAGTGCAATAAACTCTAATGGTAAGGGAATCTGAAGATCTTCCCTGCCCCTTAATAGGTCTATGTGACCTGCTTTGAGTTTTGGCTCAGCCCACAGTCAGTCACATGTGATGGTAGAAGGAGCTTGCCAAATGGGTAGAGCAGAAAGGGCAGAGCTGAGAGGCAAAGCAGAGCAGAGCAGCTAGTATGAGTTAGAGAGGGAGTGATTCTGACTAAGGGATCTTGTTTGTGGGGAGACCTGACAAAGGGATAGCTTGGGACTGGCCATGCTCTCTTTATTGGTAATGTGTACAAATTTCGTTGATAACATGGTAGAACTGGCTTCCTGTTATCTGAATAAATATCTTGGTTTTGTCTTTGAGGAAGAGAGATTATATTTTGTGAATTTACCCTGGAAATATGCGTACATATCTATAGTGGCTGCTGTGGGTATCACATTTGCATTACACTGTCCCAAGAGGTAACAGGTTCCTTGTTGCTGGAGGTCTTCAAGTGAACGCTTGTTAAAGACACCATAGAGTAGGGTTCTGTACCTGAGGCTATTTTTAAATGTTTTTTTTTTTATAATTGTATATCAATATAGTAAGTTTCCTTTGTATTTCTTTGAATTTTACTTTACATATTTAAAAACACCATTCTAAAGGGTTCTTGGATTTCACTGGACCAACAAAGGAGTCTATGACAAAAAAAAAAAAAGATTAATAAACCCTTCCATAGATGTAAGTCATAGGCAGGGAGGCATTAATCTACATAACTTCCTAGACCCTGTCAGTGTTGTGATTCCTGTAGGTTGACAAGTAAACACTGAGAGACTCAAAGAGATTGAATGCCTTTTTCACAGTCCCACTACCAGAATGTGATGGAAACATTTGAATCCTTGCCTTCAAATGCAGCCCCATTTCCCTACACCATGCTGGTAAATTTGCCTAACAGAATAAACAAGATTCCTTTCCCCTACCTCCCCTGTGCAAACTCATTTAATCATTAGACTGAGTGAATGTAAGCTGGGTTTGTGCATACTTATGTATAAAATCAGTTGATTTTTTTATATTGGTTTTATGAATTAGTGGGTAAGAAGAATCTATAAACGGTTTCCACTCCTATGTTTTTGAGGGACACAGGAGGCAGAATGAAATGAAAGATTAGTCTAACCAGAGAAAGGAACAATAAAAGAAACCACCCTATCATTCTTCAGTCCATAGATTACCCACTGTTTCTTGACTGAGAATGGCAAAGAAAACCAAGAACACATAAAGATGGATTCCCCCCACACACACAATATTAGGGGAAAGGGAGAATCAAAGAAGGGATAGGACTGCTACCTGAGTTGGATGGGTGATAACTGATAACAAAAAGAAAGCAGAGGCACTGTATTATTTTGCTTCTCTTTTCCCCTCCAAGAATGAACTTTGCAGGAAATGGCAGGACAGAACTTGCTAATAAGAATTTGAAACCCAAGATAAGTAAAGAACTATTAATAAAGCTCCTATTTGTCCTTTGTGAATTCAACGTAGGCCAGATAACAACATCATCAGGTACTAAACAAAAAAACTAGGCAGTTATGATTGTTGAGCCATGGCCAATGAACTCTGAAAGCTTGGGAGAGGTACCTAAAACTGGAAAAGGACCGATATCCCAATTTTTTAAAAAGACAAATAAAAAGGAAACAGAAGGTAGAGTAAACTATTGACACTGCCTTTGATTACTGGAAAAGCTCTAGGACAGACCACTGAAGAGCTGGTTTTTGACTGTTTAGAAAAATCTGTGGTGATCACCAAGATTTGGATATCTTTACCCAGGAACAAATCATGCCATCTAGGTGATGGAGTGGATAGAGTGCCAGGCCTGGAGTCAGAATGTCCTGAATTCAAATCCAATCTCAGACACTTATTAGCTGTGTGATCCCAGGCAAGTCATCAAGTCATTGCTAAAAAACTGAGAAATCAGTTTCCTCATCTGAAAATAGCACCCAGTTCTTAGTGCTGTTGTGTGGATCAAATGAGGTAATATTCATAAAATGCTTAGCATAGTGCTTGGCTAATTATAAGCATTGTTATAAATGCTAGCTATTATTGTTATGCCCTACTAACCTTATTATCTTTATTTTGGACAAGCTTATACTAAATCAATGGATCAGGGGAATGTTTTAGCAAACATATGATATAGTACCATATGCTATTTTAGTGGAAGAGAGAGCGAAAGACAGACTACACATCAGTTACTACACAATCACACTTACAGCTTTCTAGCTGATTGATTAGCTAGATTCAAAGAGATTGCACCAATGGTTCAATGTCATTTTGGAGAGTGTCCATTTCAATGCCCCAAGCATCTGTGGTTGACCCTATAATGACTGGTATTCCAGCATTGATCTGAACAAAGATGACATGCTTATTAATTTTGAAGATGAAGGGGTTAGCAGATAGCTAACACAATGAGTTACAGTCAAGACTGAAAAGTAAATGTATCAATAAACATTCATCAAGCATCTACCATGTTCCAAGAAGTAAGCTAAGAACTTGGAATACAAAGAAATTCTCTCAAGGAGCTCACAGTCTAATGAGGGAAACAACTTGCAAACCACTATGTAAAAACAAATCATGTACAGGAAAATTGGAAGTAAACAACAGAGGGAAGGCATATGTGATTAGGAAAAGAAACTTTCTTACAGAATATTAAAAAAATAAACTTCAAGGAAACAGGATAATTGCACCACAGTTTAAAAAATGGCTGAGTAATTTGACACTATGAATTAGCAATATGTTGTGGAAATCAAAAAAGGTAAATGGAAATATGGACTAGGTTAAGAGAATCACAGCTTCCAGAAAGAAAGAGGTGGCCTAAGACTTTCTAAGCAAACCTCGTTTTGGCTCAAGTCATCATGGTTTAAGAAGGAAATTAACAAACTGAATAGTCCAAAGAGCAGCAAGAATGGAACAGAGCCTTGAGTCTACCTTAAATGAGGTTAGGGTGATAGAACTGCGGGCATTTAGCCTGGAGCAGGGAAGACGCAGGGAGGTCATGATGTCCATCTCCAAGTATATGAAGATCTCTCATATGGAATACTTAGACGTGTTCTGTGTCACCCTAGAAACTCTACCAGGAGCAATGAGGAAATTACAAAGTGGTAAATGCAGATTTGAAAACTACTAAAAATTAAAATGGTCCTCTTCAAGGGTTCTGCTCCTTTGAAAATATTCTAGCAAAGTCTGAATGACAACTCTTCTACTCTGTTATAGTGGAGATGGCATGGAGGTATAAATTGGACTGCACCTTCATTGAGGTTCTTTCCAGTTCTGTGATTCATGATGTAATTGTGAACTTAAATTGCATGCTTAAAGATCCCTGTACCAGAAATCAAAATACCTAGGTTCTAGTGCTATTAAGGGCAGCTAGGTGGTGAAGCTCCCAGAATGCCAGACCTGGAATAAGGAAGATCCAAGTTCAAATCTACCCTCAGCACTCACTAGCTGTGTGACCCTGGACAAGTCATTTAACTCTGTTTGCCTCAGTTTCTTTATCTGTAAAATGAAGTGGAGAAGGAAATGATGAAACACTCCAGTATCTTTGCCAAAAAAAAAGCTCCAAATGGGGTCCCAAGCATGGACATCACTGAAACAATTAAATAACAACAAGAAGTGTTGTTACACTTATGTTGTGATCCTAAGCACATTGCCAAACTTCAAATTTCCCCTCTATGAAACTGGAAATAGTAATAAGTGGCTGGAATCTCTCACAGAACTGTTATAACATCCAAAATAAGTAAAATTACAAGTCATAAGCCCTAAAGCACTTTAAATGTAAGTTATCAGGATAAAGAATGCAGTTTGCTATGTAGAAAATACTTTGTTAAGGCAAGCCAAAAAAGAGCATTTAAGATTTTTTTTTAAAACAAGTTCTGACCTGAGAAATAAGGCACCTTTTTTCAAGAGAAACTTGACTACTTTATCATGTCCATTTTTTGCTGCCAAATGTAATGGAGTCATTCCATTCTGATCACCTTCATTCAAAAGTCTTGTATCAGTCATATCACGAACAAGTCTTTTGCAGGTGTTTATACGACCAAAACTTAAAGGAAAAAAATAAATTATTTAACATGGCTCTTTAGAAGTAAACACCATTCAGAGATAGATACAAAGATAACTACAGACATATATATACATATATATGTCTGTGTATATATATGTAGAGACATACATATATATGTACATATATGCATGTAGAGACAAAAAGAAAAGGATATCACATAGATACACACGTACACATATATGATGTACATATACATACATATACATCAACACATACATGTGTTGATGTATATGTATATATGCTATAACTTACTTGGCAGCAAAATGCAAGGGTGACTTATTATCTTTGCTTTTGATACAAATGGAAACATCCAAGCCAAGTAAGTTATTCACAGAAAGAGGTACACCTTGGCTGCATGCATAATGTAGAGGAGTACACCCATCAACGTCTTCATCCATTACAAGATTTTTAATATGCTGCATCTGTTAGAAAAGAAATATTATAAATGTTACCACAATGTCCTTTTAACATTGTTTTCAAAATGAAAACTGAGTCCATTATTTCTTACAATGTCATTTGAAATATTTCTAATTATCTTTTTAAACATTGTAATACAGTGTACTCTCATTTACACATTTCCTTAGAGAAGGCTACATTTCTTTATCTGCTTATTTTTGACCCTGGGTCACCCAGGCTACAAGTGCAGTGGTCACTCACAGGCCTGACCCCACGCTAATGGGCACAAAAACTTGAGCTGATCTATTTCCAACCTTGGTCAGTTCATTCCTCTTTAAGTAACTTGGAGTTCCTCCATCCCCATCCCAAGGGCTCACTGCATTGATGATGAACTTTATGTGGATGCCCAATTGACAACATATTGTAGTTCAAAACATTTAAGAGATCTATTAACCTTAGCCTCCTTCAGTATCAAGGATTACAGCAGGAGTGTGTCACTACACCCAATAAAAAGGGTTTATTTTTTTAATGTATTATAAAAATGAGTTGAATTTCACATATAATGATGATTAGGAGACTGACTACTAAAACTATGTATTCTAAGCCGTTTTTCTAGTACTAGTGATAGATTTGTACTGATCTTGCTAATCTGGTTATGTTGGTAACAAACTCACTTTACAATACTTTACTCTGTGATTCCACACCAAAAATTATTATTCAAAACTCTTGCTGCATACCTGAAGAAACTCCTGCTTCAAATGTTTTAGCCCACAAGCCTGGAGGACAGTTAAGTGCAAAAAATTTCGCCCAAAATAATCTTTTATTCTTACATCGGCTCCTGAATAAACATGAATAAAAACATGAATTACATTCATTTATTTTAAAATGTAGCAATACCAAGGAAGAACCAAAGCACAGTCAGTGTAATCCATTGGTATTCATACAACATCAAAAGACCTTGCAGAAAATCTCCAAGATATCGAATGCCTTACTCCATCCACCATGGTCCCCCCAATCCCCACCACCCAATAGTATATGGGAACCTATGTATAAGAATAGCCCGAGATAAGAATATTTGGCTGCATGGTAATTTGTACTGGTAAAAAAAAAAATCACAGAGCCATCCAAATAACTTAAGTTGGATTTCAGACTTGAAGGCAGTAAAGCCCTTGTCTGCTAACACCCCATCTTGCCAACCTTTATCTTGTTACAAGGTGGTTCAGTTAATCAGATACAAATAAGATTTACTTGGCATCAAACTGGAAAAAAGAAAAGCAAACAAACATATATGCACTATTGAAAAGGACCGACCTTGAGAAATTCCTCACTTTACCTTTAGAAAGTAATAAATTCACTACATTCCATGATGCAGAACTAGTTGCTAGCAGAAGTGGAGAACGACCTTCAGAATCAATACTGTTAATATCTGCTCCCTAAAGTGAAATTAAAAGATCCACAAGGAGTTCACCAGTGAAATAATTTGCTCTTAAATATCTATAAACAATAAAGGGGTTAAGATATATATATATATATATTTTTTTTTAAAAAAAGATATATATATATTTTTTAAAAAGATATATATATATATAAAAAAAAACAGAACATTCCCAAACAGTTGACATTTCAAAAATGAGTTTCTTAATATGTCCCTTTGTTTTCATGGTAAGAAATTACTATTTTACAGTATCAGCCAAATAAAACTACCCAGTGTTTTTTTGTTTTTCCTTGACAGCTGAACAGATTACTGTTTGTCACTATTATTCCAAAGGAATCCCTATGAATGTACTGTCAATTTAGATTTCACTGTGGTAAGTCAATTCTAACTTGACTGATTATTCGTGACAGTAAGAAAAACATGGGTTTTTTGTGTTTTAAAGGGTTTTCCTCACAACAATCCTATAAAGAAGGTAGTATACTTCCACTTTAATTGATGAGGAGCTCAAAGTTATGGAAACATAGCTTTTCAAAATAGCTTTTATTAACATGCTTGATAAGCATTCAGGATGTAAACCAAGTCTGAATTGAACTCCAATGTACTTTGTACTATACTAAAAATCGTACTTTTGATACCATCTATCTCTGAGGCCAGAGAACACATGAAAGGATTTCGAACATTCTTGCCCACACTCTATGGTGGCCTTCTTGCTGCTCCTCATACAACACTCAATCCCCCATGTTGGTGCTTTTGCAGAACTGGCTCCTCCACAGAGTTTTCTCACCGCCACCTCAGAGAAAGTATAGTTTCCTTCAAAACTCAGCCCAAGTATCAATTTTTTTTTCTGATACGACCAAATGTTATTGCCACCCCTCTGAATTTTTTGTTTGTATATCTTGTGTAATGAGTTGTGCATATGTTGTATCCCCCAATAGAATGAAAGCTTCTTGAAGTCAGGTACTATTTCATTTTTGCCTATGGATCCTCCGTTCCAAGAAAAATGCCTGGCATAGAACAAGTATTTAAAGTCAATATTTTCTGTTCTACACTGTGGACATCGACATTTGGTATAATAAAAAAAAACATTTCACTCTTTCAGGAAGATCACATTAAAGTCTAATTATTTCTTACAGGTCATATATCAAATTGCTTGAAATATAGTTTTGAATATTTTAATTTCATTGTTAGACCCCATTTAAAATAGTTGCAAGTATATTGTAGGTTGACCCCATCTGTATAACTGGTAATTTAATGGGGAGTTTCTGATAAATCTCTTCAAAAGGTAAAAGGAATGTGCATTTCAACATTTTGTCCACACTTAGGACTAACGATTTCAAAATCAATGTTTTTTTCTTGCAGACAAGTATTAAAGCATAATTTATAATTTCATGTTGTGTTACTGAAATGTATTTTAAGCTAGTCCATAAGAAACTTGGCAAAATAAATGTGAAAACTGCTTCTAACTTATCACCTCTGGAGAATGGGATAAGAATAGATAGGGATAGGGTAAGAAGAAGTATTATGCTTGGATAATGCGGTGGGTCCACACCGTACTAAAAATAAAACAAAACTGTACTCAGATAAACTAAGGTTAACTTAGGTCATTATGGGCATAGAATCTTAGCTCAATCCATTCAACAAATATTTATTATATACCTGCCACATATCTATAGGATGCAGAGGAAAAATATTAAACAGACTGTGATCTCATGGACTTTCATTCTGCTGAGTGATATGATATATAATTGTGGAACTGAATTGAAACAAAGCAAATATATAGCTCAACTTCAAGAAGGTGGTATAGGAGTCAACCTTTTAAGGTCAGAACAGACACAACAAAATGTTTAGTTCCAGGGACATTAAGAAAATTAGCCTGAAAATTTCAGAGAATTGTTTCCGTGATTAAAGAACCCTGAAATATGACGTTTGATTCATATAAAAGTAGATATCTTCTATAAATATTCAGTAAATCCATATTAATTACTTTTCTGTCATATATGAAAAGCAACGCCAACTTTTCCATTAATATTCTTGAAATTCCTTTCATTTGGAAAATAGAAAATAATGTTGAATTTATTATGAATGTTGTAATCTTTACTTTAGGTGGTTATTTGTAAGGGAATGATTACTCTATGTATTTTCAATTGTTAATAGTAATGATGTGGATGGCTCTAGAGAAGAAAGTGAGGTTGGTGACCTTGCACAGCTCCCCACCCCAAATCAAAGTCAACTGCAAGCCATGTCATCATCTTGATGTCATGGCCCTCTTTGAGAAATAAGGATAAAAACAAAAGTAATAATGTACAAAGTCATCAATTGCATACTTACCATTGAAATTAAATATTCAGCCAGTTCATAGTGATCAAATAAGGCCACTCTACAAAAAATGAAAGTAGTTATTTTGTAAATTATTTCAAAATATTTTTATTTTCAAAATACTTAGAAGCAATCATTCATAAAATGGGAGATGTTTATCCTTTAAAATTTGGAACAAAATCTTTTATTCTTTTGAGACTGAATTTCCTTATCTTGAGAAATTCAGGCTGCAAATACAGTGGTGACTCAAAGGCAAAATCCCAATACTGATCATACAGAAGGTTTGACTTACTCTATTTTTTCTGACCTGTGATAATTTTTATTTCTTCGTAAGTAACCCAGTTGACTTCTGACTCATAGGTGCTCACCATAGTGGCATCAGATTTACTATGCTCAACAGACTGGCTTTTAGCCCTACCTAAAGCAGTTCATAACTCTCCAATGATCCACCGGCTTCAAAAATTACAAATGCAATCTTATAAAATTGCTAAATAGTATATAATTGATTTAAGACTTTGGTGAGAGGGATCCCACTATTCCCATCTTGGTTACCTCCCTCAACACACTTTCCAGTTTTTCAATGTCCTTAAAATGTGATGCTTGAACTGAACATATCACTAAATATGTGATGTAACCTGACCAAAGAATGTCACTTCCTTAATCTTAGACACTTTGCCTCTGTTTTAGACAAACTGGTCTCATATTGCCTATCTTATACTTCTGAGATCACTTTTAAAAATCATATTATACCATCACCCCATTATCAGCTTTCTATCTGCTAATGGGAATTACAAATCCTCTATATCACTCTTCCTTTTAGAGTAAAAAGAAGCAAAATTAGAGCTGAGTAGATCCACTTTCTCCACATTAATTATTTCATCATCCCAAATCAACTATCTGATGCCTTAATTGTCTTCTTTTCCCTAATATATTTTATTTTTAAACTCATGAAAACTGACATCCATTGTTCTTTGCTTCCCTTACTATCCTTAACTCATTCTGAGATTTAGCACTTCTGACACTCTGGCAAGATTATGCTATATTTTGGTATTGATTCCTCCTCCATTTACTACCCTTATTTATGTCTTCTTTACATGTCTTCAAAATTTTAAGGTGGTCAGTGAATTCTCTGTCCATAAACTGACTTCTGCTGATTTCCCTCCGCAACTGAAATATTTTTTCACGCATCACAGAATTCTACTTTTGAGAGGTTCTCGTCCCTCATTGGTCACTTTGCTATATTGAAATTTCTTCCATCAGACTCTAGTTACTCTTTGTTCAAATTCTTTTTGAAATTTTTTCTCCTCCAAATCTAGCCTCTAAAAGAAATTCCAATGTGGAACTCTCACTTACCCCGAAGGTTTCTTACATTTTCATCACAATAACCAGCTTCTCCTTGTTGGTAAGAATCAAGTCCAAATCAGAAGTTCTCACTCATTTCCTCCTATTCTTTGATGAACTTGAAATACTGAGTTTTAAGTCACAAAATTCACATTTGAATTTCAGTTCTACTACTTATCTTCCTGCATCATATTGGTCAAGTCATTTAGCCATCCTCAGCCTCAGTTTCCTCCTCTGTGAAATAAGTAGACTGGACTATGAAACCTCTAAGCTCTGTTCCATCTCTAAATCCTGCATTGTACTATCAAACTGTGGTAAATGCTATGATCTGGGGCCAGTTGTGGAGCCTTTGGAATACTTCAGACCCCATGAAATCCCATTGATGAATTTATTTAGTTCTGGATAAATACAGGCTACAGAATCATGAGGCTCAAATGACACAATGGTTGTAAAGCACTTTTCAAACTTGGAAGCACTATGTCAATTTCAGGTATTATTAACTGTTATTGCTGTTATTTTACAGCCAACACATTTCTAATCTGCTGATGACTTCCTTTCCTGAACCGTCTATTACACTCCTGGTGAGTCCAAGCAATGTTTATAGAGTAATAAAAAGATCTGCTGGTAAATATTTAACCAAACTCCCAGAAAAAAAACCAATAAAATATATGTGTACATCCTTTTCAGTTTAATCTACATATTAACACTTTCCTAATCCATACAATCAAGAAAACAGTAAGTCAAGCACAGTGCCTGACACATAGTAAGTTTAACAAACGCTTTTTAACTGAGTGGTTTGTAGCACTGCTGATTTCTGGGGTGTAAATACTCACACTGAAGACATGATAATAGGTTCTGTAAGCCAATTAGAGGTGGTTCTTGCACACCCCTGTCTCTAGTACTCTGGTGGGAATCTTATAAAAATCTGTAGAAATGTAAAGATCAGCCTCAATGGGGAATGGGCAGTTGGAGAGATTGGGTCATAAGAAATTGGATCTACTAAAGGGACAACCCTAAGTCTAGCCACACCAAGGTGGGGTACCAGGGCTCCATCAGACTGGGAACTAACTACTCCGGTCTGGCATTATACATCCCTGAGTTAGTTACAGATATCACATGCCATTTTCAATCTAACTATGAAAGGTATGAACCTGATCTAGGATCCCACAGGAACCTATAGCCAGTTGTCATCTATCTTGAGATAAAATATGTATTTTAAAGCCTTACACTAAAAACTAGAGTACCATAGATGGATTGCCTGTAAATGACTGACCATGGTTCTATAGAGGTCACCTATGAATCACTGCTCAGGAAAAAAAAATAACACCCAACAAACTTGGGGAGCTTCGATATATAAAAAGTGAATTTTTACAAAAGTCAAAAGGCTAACTTCTATATATCAACCTAAAAAAGAATTCAGATAATAACTAATGTTTACAGAGCATTGTAAGGAGGGAAAAACATCTTATATAGACTAGCTTGTCTGAGCTGGAAAGTACTACACACATTATTGTTCCCACGTGAAGAATCTGAAATTCAGAGAGGCTAAGCCTTACCTCTCAGTTCAGGACTTTTCTCATTTTTCAGATGTACTTGGCTTTTTGTGACCCCATTTTGGGTTTTCTTGGCAAGATACTAGAGTGGTTTGCCACTTCCATCTCCAGTTCATTTTTGCAGATGAGGAAACTGAGGCAAAGAGGTTTTAAGTGACTTGCCCAGGGTGACACAGAAAGTAAGTGTCTGAGGCTGATCTGAACTCCGTTTCTCCTGGTTCCAGGCCTGGCAATCTATCCATGATGGCACTTAGCTGTCCACCTATAGTTTAGTCCATATATATTTTGTACATCGATAGTATAAGGAAGGGAGGGAATAAAGCATTTATATAGCACCTAACCCATGCCAGGCACTGTGCTAAGTGCTTTATAAATAACAATTCAGTGAGCTAGACTGTTATTATCTTCATTTTACCGCTGAGGAAATAGAGTGAAATAGAGGTTAAGTGACTTGCCCAGGATCACAGCTGCTAAGTGTTAAAGGCCAGGTTTGAACTCAAGGACTCCTGACTCCAGGCCAAGCACCCTATCCACTAGATCGTATATTGTCTTCTCCAATGGAATGTGAATTCTTTGAGGACAGATAATGTTTTTGCCTCTTTTTATATCTGTAGTGATTAGTAGATATTAATACTTAATAGATGTTTGCTGACTTGACTTCAGCATTCTTCCTCCCACGGGCACTCAACAAATCAGTGATAGAGGCAAATTAAATTCATGACTTCCTTTGATCAGGCTCAACTCTTTCTCTACTAAGTCATTGTGCCTGTCAATATCATGTACCAGGAAAATTTTAAATAAAACCAAACCAATTCATTTAAAGGAAAGGATAAGGGGATTAGTTTGTTATCAGTAAATGTTAAATGCATAAATACATACATATATATATATATATAATATGTATGTATATAGGCACATATACATATTTGTGTATATACACATATGTACATATGCATATATATTTGTGTATGCACACATATATATGTGTATGTATATATGTATGTATGCATATTATCAGGTACAAAGAAAATATTTATTCAAATACTTATACTTACAATGGCCTATAGTCACCATTTCTGCTTTTGAGGGAAGGGGAAAAATTCCCATGAAAGAGAAAGATGGGAACTTTGCACCTGATTATAAGTGAATAAGGAGGTTAGGAGATCTATTAAGAGTTTATAGTCAAGAGTATGGTACATAGATCAATTATTGCATAAGAACCCTCTTTTGTGTATTGGTGATATACAATTCAACTCACCCATTGGTGTCAAAATCTCTATGGTATTTGCCACTAGATTGACATTAGACACTTCTCTCTTGTGAAAACCTATTTAACTTTCTACTTTGATTCCAAAGTAAAACAGTATCTCTAATTGACTAATTAGGATGAACCTTAATTCTCCACAGAACAGTTAAAACGTGTTTCATTTGTGTAGTCTTTTTAGTGTAAGGTGAACCTGAGGAGAAAAAATGCAAAGACTATGGAACAATGACTTGTAGAAGAAGAAAAATTCTTACCTGTGAAGCAATGTCTCATTATTTCCATCTACTGTATTAATAATATCATCACCACCAGTATAAGAGGATATCATCAGTTTTACAATCTCAGTTGCTCCTTGAGTGGCAGCAAAATGAAGGGCTGTGCATTTCCCATTCTATAAATAGGAATATAAAATAAAAGAAAGAAAAAGAAAGTTTGATGTAGAAGGCACAGCTTAATGAGACAAGACCAGATCACTGGCCTCCATTTTTATATCTTGGTAAGTAATTAATTTTGGTTTATATCGTTTTTGGTTTTTGGTTTTTGAACCATTTGTCCTAAAAGCTAAGGAATATTTATATTGTGTAAAATATATTAAATTAAGATTAGTTAAGTTGTATTAAATTAAGATAAATTAAGATGGTAAAAACCAGAATCTTAAGGTTAAAAGGAAATTTTTAATTCATCTCATCTAGTTTCACATGTGATTTTCATTAATATGATGATTTTCGTTAATATACATAGTAGATAATCATCCAAAATATACTCAAGTGTGTACAATGTGGGAAACTTCCTATTTCGTTGGATCATCCATTCCTCTATTGGACATTCCTTGTTGGAAAGTCATTTCTTACGCTGGACTGAAGCGCATCCCTTAATATTATCTTCCTACTCAACCTACTTCTAAACCTTCTGAAGTGACACAGAAAAATGAAAATATTGTCTACATTACAATAATGCAAATAGTGGAATATCATTATTGTATAGAATTATATTAGAATATCCTCATTTTCTTAGTCTTCTATTCCCTAAACTAAACATCTATAGTTTTTCTAAAGATTTCTTTTTGGAAATTGTTTTCAAACCCATACCCATCCTAATTCATCCATCTTTACATCTGCTATTATTTTTTTCCACACCTATCATTTCATTACTGTAGGGAGCTACTAGTGAAAAATATCTTTCTTTCCCTCCCTCTCTGTCTCTCTTATGCCCTCAACCAATGCAATTAGTCTTAGAACAGTTGCCAGTGCACTGAAACACTGTGATTTGCCTCAAATGACTTAATCAGTATGTCATAGACAAGACTTAAGCCCAGGTGGTCCGAAATCAAAAATAAATACTCTTCCCACTATATCATACCATCTTTGTTAATAATCTGCTTAAATCATGGTATCTACAACTGTACTTGGTATTTTAGGTATAGTTTGATTTGGATAGAATACTACTTCCCTAGCTCTACATGTGATGCTTCAATTAATACAATCCAGGCTTACTGATGTTTTAATTACCATAAATATGTCCATTGTTCATGATAAAAGCAGAACTGGCTAATTAATTCACCAAACATTTAGCTAATTTTGAATTCTACTTTGCCACAAAACATCATGGCAGCAGGATCGGTTATTTTTCTTTTTCTCACTAAATAAATAACCATTATTTAGAAGATAGTTTATGTTTCAAGAAGTCTTATCACACTCATCTAAAAACTGAATTTTTTACTTTATATGCTTTGCTTATGATCTATTTATTTCTATATTCATTTATTCCTTACTTAGTGATCGTGGAGCCACAAAAGCACTTGCGAAAACTATTTATAAAAAAGAAAATACATAACTGCAATAAAAAAGTACGAGAAATTACCTCTTCTAGTTTAATCTGTGCTCCATTTGCCAGGCAGAGTTTAATCATTTCTAAGTCACCACTTTGAACAGCATAATGGAGAGGACTTGAATTTTTATTATTGAGAAAATTAATGTGATATTGTCTGGAATATCCTTGTCCTTCACCTTCATAAGAAAACAAAATGTATATTACTTAAGTATACAATCTGAAATGTCACAAAACATGAAAAGTAAGAATGAAATCTTACCTAAACGCACACAGTAAGTGTTGCTGAGAAATAATATGAATTGCAACCTCCATTAATGGAATAGTAAGTTTATTATTGCTGTCTACGACATAAATGCCTTTACTTACCAAATTTTAACAACATTTCTATGCATTTCTTGGAACCTGAAAATGCAGCTATGTGAATTGGGAAACATCCAAATTTGTTTGTTTTACATATTCTTGCCCCGTTATCCAACTGAAAAAAAATCCAGAATGAAATCAAATTATATAATGCCCTGTAGGAAGGTGGTTAAGAATGGATAATGATTTTCATCTATTCTTACAGACTATTTAATCAGTACTAAACTTCAAGCACAACAGTTAGAGTCAATGATAAATGAAAAATGTTTAAGAAAAAACTGAAGAGATCAGATAAAAACCGTTAAAGAGATAATTGTGGGAACTAGAGTGGGATCTGTCAGCATAATAAAAATTATCAAAATATGAAACACATGTGGCAGCTATAACAGATTTCATAGAAGATTTCATAAGTAGATTTCAATGAAATCCTTTTTCAACGTTAGAAAAATGAAGTTAGTTTCCAATGAGATCACTATTCTACTTTAAAAAGATCACGTTGCCACTTCAATTCTAAATCGTTCTTGTCATTATACAAAGGAATAATATACTCAAGGAAGGCCCTAATTCAATGCATTTATGCCAGTTAAAACATACTAGTCAAGAGGTTAGTGTTGCTGAATCATAGAAGATCTTTCATGGAGAAAGGCATGAATAAATAAATAATAAAAATATAATAATAAATAATGACCTTTTATTAGGAAACCATTTTTATCTACCCCTTTCCACAATACATTTAACATAGATTGTTAGTAAAACAGAATTGATTGTTTTTTAAATCAATTTATTTCATCATTTCACTCACTGGTGGGGAAGAATGAGGAAGGAAAAAAAATAAACTATAAATTTGGATTATCTATAAAATGGCTTTTGTGTCCCTGAACAAATTATTACCTCCAGAGCAGGTAAAAGATTGGATATCTTTAGTTTAAGACCTTATTAATGTTCCTTTTAAAATATATCATCTACAAATTTACAAGAGGAAGAATCATACCCCAATTGATTAATGGTCAGAGGATATGAACAAGTAATTTTTAGAAGAAGAATTCCAAGCTATCAATAGCCGTGTGAAAAATGCTCTACATCACTAATAATCAGAGAAGGGAAATTAACTCAACTCTGTGGTACACTTCACACTTATCAGATTGTCTAAGAAAGTGACAAATGTTAGGAGCGGGAACTGTGAGAAAATAGGTTGTACTATGACCTAGTCCAACCATTCTGTAAAGCAATTTGGAATTATGCCTGAAAAGCTATGAAATTGTGTCTACCTTTTGATCCAGTAATACTGCTATATACCAGTGAGATCAAAAAAAGAGGGAAAGCACCCATACGTACAAGAATATTTATAGCAGCTCTTTTTGTGGTGTCAGAAAAAAAATGAAAACCAAGGGGATGTTCATCTATCAGGAAAGAGTTGAACAAGTTATGACATATTAATTTTGTTGTTAGTCATTTTTCAGTTATGTGCAACTCTCCATGTTTTGGGTTTTTGGGGTTTTTTGGTAGAGATGTTGGATTTTTGCCACTTCCTTCTCCAGCTCATTTTACAGACGAGGAACTGAGGCGAACAGGGTTGAGTGACTAGGAAGTGTCTGAGGCTGGATTTGAATTAATGATGTGAGTCTTCCTGATTTCAAGCCTTGTGCTCTATCCACTGTTGCCCAATAGGAATATAATGGAATATAACTGTACTGAAAAAAAATAATGATGAGTATGGTTTTGGAAAAACCTTGGAAAACTTATATTAACTGATAAAAAGTGAGACTCAGGAGAATGACAGTAATATTGCCAAGATAATCAACTTTGACAGGGCAGCTATGAAGCAAAATATGTAGAGTGCTGGGCCTGGACAGATCTTCTTGGGTTCAAATTTGACCCAGACACTAACAGCTGTGTGATCATGGGCAGGTCACTTACCCCTGTTTGCCTCAGTTTCCTCATCTGTAAAATAAGCTGGAGAAGGAAATGGCAAACCTCTCCAGTATTTTTGCCTAGAAAACCTAAATGGGGTAACAAAGAGTCAGACATGACTGAAACAACTGAACAAAAGATTAATTTTGAATCCAAAGGACTCAGAAAGAAACATGGTGTCCACCTCCAAAGGGAGAATTGATAGGGTCAGAGTGAAAATTGAAGCATCCTTTATTTTCTTTCTTCTCTCTTTCAAACATGGCTAATGCAGCAGTTTGTTTTGCCTGGCTATTCATACTTGTGGTAATTTTTTCTTTGCCTTCTCCATAGATGAGAAATGAGAGTAGTAAAGGAAAAAATTGAGAATTTAAAATAGTAGTAAAAATGAAATGCAAGATAAAATGATAAATAGTTTTGAACACAAAGGTCCAGATATGTTCTGACCAGCATAAAATAGGGTAGGATTAGCATTTCACTTGTTTTGGACATGGGTCTTCTATTAAAGAAGTCCTAGTTTACATTAGCTTTGGAAACAAATACATCACCACACTGACTACTAAGGGGTCAACGAAAACCCCTAAATATTTTTCTCATTCATTGCCGTTGAACTGTGACTGGTGCAGTTGCTATTCTGGAGTAGTTGAATTTATGAATTTAAAATTAGGAACTCACAATGATGTCTATTACATTTCATTTTGTTAGTCTTGTATGGTTATTTCTTCATTGATTAAAAAAAGAGGATGTGGTCTAGATGATCTCCTAATATCCCTCTAACTCTAGGTCCTTTGACTTATGATCTAAGCACTTAAATCTTTTGGGAATTTTATTCCACCATTCAATATAGTAGCTATCTATTTCTGTAAATGTCATAGGTATGCCTTCACCCAGGAAGTTAAAAATGTTGAACACAGTAAGGCTTAATAAAAAGTCGTGTCAGATGTCTTCCTCTAGGTTGACAACCATTAGTTAATACTCTTTGGTATGGTCATTATTCCAAGTATAAATGTAGCTAGGTAGACTACCACCTGATCATATATTTTCATTTCTTCATCTTGCCCACCAAGATATTAGAAGACCTCACCAAATACCTTGTTGAAATCCAGACAGACTGTATCTTGGGCAATATCTTAATAATGCAATCTAAGATAAATAACATACCAGAAAAGTTCATGTGTACCTTTTACAATGAGTCTTAATAATAACTCACAATTGCCTATTACTTTAGGGGTCACAAAGCACTTTCTCTATAACATGTCTATGAGATATTCTCTTAAAATTCAATGATTTAAAGTGATTTGCTTAAAGTCACAAAACTTATCAATATTAGAACTTGGGCTTGAAAAACAGACTCCTGATTTCAAGTCCAGAGGTCCTTTGACCAGAAAACAGGCCACCCTAAGATCATATTTTGCTAGTTTGGAATTGAGCTACAAGTCCACCGTAGAAATCTCCATCATCATCATCATCATCACCATCCTCTTCTTCATCCTCCTCATCACCATCATCATCATGTTTGCAAGGTGCTTGAAGGTTTACAAAGCACTTTGCATATGTTTTTTTCATTTGATTCTCACAACAACCCTATGAGGAAGTTACTATTATTTCCATTTTGACAGTTGAACAAACTGAGGCATAGAAGTTAATGACTTGCTCAGAGTCAAATAGACCCAGTTTCTAAGGCAGTCTCTAAACTGATGTATTTCTGACTCCAAGTCCAACACTGTACAACTTAGCTGCCAATATTACTTCCTTTCAGCGAAAGAATATGATACTTTGAACGGGATAGTAACATAAACTCAGCTTCAAAAAGTCCATAATAGACACAAGACCAGAAAAAAAACTTCAATAGTTGTAGCAATGTTAAATTCTGGCCATCAAAAGTGTCAAAAACAAAGTCCCCACTAAAGATACTTTCAAGATGCTTTGGTCATATCATGGTCAAATTTACAGCATACACCAAACTAAAATAGAGATCAATGAAAAAAATAAAATCATTATACAGACCAAGACTTTTAGTGCTTCACTGTTATCTTTGTAGCAGGCCAGCATCACGGGTGTGTTTCCGTTTTCTCCTTTCAAATTAATATCAGTACTACTGTGCTCAATCAAAACCTATGTAGAGAAGAAGATAGAACTATCAAGGATTAAAATTACAACTTAATTAATGAAAATAAAACTACCAAAAATAGGCATTCACAAAAACTTCATTTTAAAAGCAAGTATTGATTTAGATAGTAATTTTACACTTGTGGAGTGTGTGATCCCTATCTGGGGATGATGTTCCAGAATCAAAGATGATCAAGGTAGACAAAAACCTCCTAGGTCAGCTGGTCCTTTCATTAGGAGATTCTCGAATCAGGAGGGAGAAACAAGTGACTTTTTAGTCTTCTCTTTCTAGCCTTACCTTATCTGGTCTATTATCAAGGACAAAGGAGTAGGAGTAAAGTGGGACTGAGACCATGAATCAATTACATCTATAAACTAAATGCTGGATTTAATGGCTCTTTGAAAAACTATGCCATTCTTGGATAACTCCAAGAGTCATATTCGGGGAAAGGTGTACCGTAGGTACCACTTTGCTTAGAAACTGGGAACCACATCAGTCTTACAATCATGCTAGGGATTTTTGCCAAGCTGAAAAGGCTAGAAAGGTTATGCTTCAATATGGATCCCTTGAGTCTATTTTGCAGTGGATCTAAGCAGATGATCCCCAGATCTTTGTCCAGCCTCTACTTCTAACTTCCAGTTTCACATCTCCAAATGACAATTAGAAATCTCAAACTAGATGTCTCAGACATCTTAAGTTCATCGGTTAAGCTCATTATGTCCAAAACTGAATCCATTATCTTACCTCCAAAACCTTCCCCTCTTCTTAACTTCACTATTACGATCAAAGGTACCTCCAATCTCCCAGTCTGCCAGGCTCTCAAAGTAAGTGACATCCTTTAATCCTCATTCATTTACTCCAATATCCAATAGATTGCCATATCCTGTCATGTCTACCTTTATAACGCCTCTCATGTAGATACCCTTTCTCCTGACAACATCCTGATGTAGGCTCTTATCACATTTGATCTAAAATGTTGCAATAACCTACTGTTTGTTTTCCCTACCTCAGGTGTTTTCCCATTCTAGACCGTCCTTCATCCAGCTGCCAAAATGATCTTCCAAAAGTGTGGATATTATGTTATCACTACCCTTACCTTAATCAAACTGAGTGGCTTCCCATTAACTCCAAGATCACACATAAAATCTTCTGCTTGACTATTAAAACTCACATGACCCAGTGCTGTCTAAACCTCCAGTCTTCTTGCATTTTACTACCCACTACATGCTCTGAAATCCATTAACACTGTCCTTTCTATCTCTTACACATGAACACTCCATCTTCTGACTGAGCATTTTCACTGACTGTCAGCCATGCCTGTGACCTTCTCTCTCTTCATCTCCTTCTTGTCCATTCCTTGGCTTGTATCATGGTCCAGATAAAGTTCCACTTTCTACAGGAAGCCTTTCCTGATACCTCTCAATACTAGTGCAAAATACTAAGCCCATTATAATTATCTTCAATTTACTCTGTATTTCCTTGTTTATATATAGTTGCTTTCAGTGCTTGGTACACAGTAGATCCTCAATAAATGTTTGTTGACTTGGATCCCAAGGATCAACCAAAATCCCTATTATTCCTCAATACCAGGTCCCCAGGCTTTTTTTCTTTTTTAGTCCAACAACACTAGTGTGAGGAGATGAGGAATATCAGCTTCTAGAGGAAAACAATAACTACTGTTTATATAGCATTTAAGGTTTACAAAACACTTTACATATGTTATGGAGATGGAAAAAGACAAATAGAAATTAAGGCAAAAGATAAGCAAAGAGGAAAGAGAGGAAGATGAAAGAGGGGAATGAGATGCACTAGAAAATACATCACATTGTTAGCAATTTTTAAAATTTCCCTTTGTCTTACATGTAAAACTTAAATTATAAAAATGTCAAATGTTATTGGTCAGTTTTACAAGAAAAAATAAGTCTTTATTATTGTTTTGATCCACACATATAAATTCATCAATATAGAAACTCCTCTTATCAGTTTAAATCCATAATTTCAGTTTTTAAAAATTTTACTTTTTATCAGTTCTTTGACTTCAGAAGTTCCCTCCACTAAGGCAGAATGGTACCTGCTCTACCTTAGTGAGTTGTCCAGGGTGCAACCGAGAAATTAAGTGACATATACAATGTCCCATAGACAGGATGGGTCTCAGGTGGGCCTCAAACCTAGATTATCCTAACTTGAAGGTCAATCCACTATTCATAATGCCATAGTGCCATTCCATAAATGGCCTTCTGTCCTGTGTGATCCCATTCTACCCCCTTTTTTGTTTTCATGATGATGATGCGATGCTGTCAACCTTTGCAGAAAATGATGCTATGAATGGTCATTTTCAAAAACAACATTGCTAATTCCCATGCTCTTCAGAGGGTGATTCATTTATGTTGTTTAGAAAAGCTGCTAGTCACACAATTTCTGTTTACTCTGAGTTTGGCAGGTCAATCTGATCCACCTTCAGATAACCACATTTTGTAAAGGATTCATGAATTGTACATACCCACTCACTCCCACACACTTTATATATACACACACATACATACATACATACACGCACACACACACACGCACAAATACATCCAAACTTCTGAGGGAGCCTTACCTTCACTACTTCATTATAAAAACATTGGATAGCTAGGTGAAGGGGTGACACCGAATTGTTGTTACAAACGTTCGGATTAGCTCCTCTGCTGAGCAAAAACTTCACATTTTCAACCTGCTTTTTTTCAGTGGCCCAGTGCAAAGGGGTATTTCCTGAAATATCCAGTACATTCAGTCCTAGGAGAAAAAAAAGAAGCAGCATAAAATGCAAGCAATACATTTTCCTCTGGCTATACCATATGACGTATTAAAAGTTCAAAAGGCATAGTTTCTGGTAAATTAATTATTATGTTAATCACGTTAGCAGCTAATTAATAAAAGGACTCAGTGACACTCTTGTATGACAAAAATCCTTCATGGAACCCAGTAAATGCTTATATGCCCTTGGAAAAATGGGTGTTCCTATATAATAGTAGCTGTCTGTAAGGCAGGGGGAGGGGAAAGGGAAGAAAAAAAACCCGGAAAAAATTTACGTGGTAATTTTGTTGTATATGTGACAGAAATAGTGAGTTGGTCATAGTAGATTGCAGCTTAATGTGCAAGCATTTTTTTATTGTACTATATTATGGAAATGTTTGTTTTATTCCATAAATTAAAAATAAAATTAATTTTTTAAAATTGATTAAAATAATGAATAGTATACTAAGAGATGGGCTTATTCTATTGAGGGGCCAGGGGACTTGACTGATCATTCAGTCTTGCAATAAGAGATTAAGAGATTTATCTCTTATCTGGACTAACCTGGTTTAACACAAACTAGATAAAACTAATTCTGCTTCTAAATTCTAGTCCACAGTTTTATGAGCAGAACACAATGGGCAAGAATTCACCTTAGGTCAAATCCTTTGTAAGATGTTAAATTTGGATGGGGCAGTACCTGCCATCCAAAATCAAAAAAGCAGATCCCCTGGGGATTTGGGTAATCTCATCCATCATCAATGTCTTTAAGATGCTGGCTTGGCCTAGTAGAGAATGAGGATGTAGGAAGGGAAAAAAAACACTTGGATCTCCCCAAAAATTGAATATTTAATAATCATTTCTCTCAAATGACTTAATAAAAACACAGTTAGCCTCATCCTTCTATCAGCAAATCAACAGTATTTCCTGAGTTCAGACTTAACATAAGCCAAAGACAGTGACCAAAATAAAGAAACATGAGACCCAGTCCCTGGAAAGACAGAAACAAATGAATGTTTCCCAGTGAGATTTCCTTTGTGTTCGATTTGGAGAAATTCACTACTTAGGAAACAAATATCTTATCTCTAAAAAGATTTCCTAACAGATATTTCACAGAGAAATGCATCTAATTTTTTGTTTTATTTTATATAATGTATACATTGTAAATATATGTGTATATCTACCTAAACAGATGGCTATATAGAGAGGTGATATAATTGGTTGCTAAGCAGACCTGTTATTTCATTGGTGTCAGGATTGCTTAAAGAACCGATACAGATCGGCATCTGCTCTGCATGCCATCGTCTTAGGCAGTTGACCAGAATAGTGATAGGTTAAATGCTTTGCCCATGTTCCCATAGCCAGCAGGTTGCCAGAAGCAGAACTGCTCTGCCAGGCATTCTGACTGAGGCCAGCTCTACATGCTATGGTGTACTGCATCTCAATTCCACATATATGTATGTATATCTGTGTATGCATGTATATGTGTGTGTATATATGTATATGTATATATGGGTGTGTGTATGCATTGCATATGTAATATATACATATTTAAACACATATTGTGAAGTTCCTATGTATGTACAGGTATGTAAATGCACATATATTCATTTTTTCTAAAATGCATAAGTGTATAATGAATGATCATTAATGTAGCACTCATTCCAATGTGGCTATGATGCCATTGGCCCTTCAAGATCTAGTAAACCACCAAGTCTGGGCTTGGATTTGTTCTTTATACTCTATATATCCATCATGAATATACTAGAGCACTTTGGCCAATATACATCGCAAAGAAGGGTTTCTTTCTCCACTCACTCTCTTCATCTTGCCAAAGTTGTGCTCTCTTGAGGGAATAACCATGAGGGTAAATGCATGTCATAACCATGAGTTACCTTCAAATTGGGAGTCATTGATAATCATCTCCAGCAGTTCAACTTGATCTTGTGCTGCTGCATGATGCAAGGGTGTGGCATGTACTTCATCATATTTATATAAGCCGTCACGATTCCTCATGATGAAACTTTGCAATCTCTTTACATTTCCTTTGAAAATAACCTAATTTTATATTTAAAAGATGATTAGAAATGTACTAAAACATTATTTAAGCATTATTGTTATATCCTAAAATACAACTTATTTTCGACAACCTAAAAGGGATTATCATCAACTCAAGTTATTTATTGTACATTTGGTCCTATGGAAGTAATATGGGGACAGCTATGTGGTGTAGTGGAGAGAGTGCGAGACTTGGAGTCAAGAAAAATTCACTTTCATGATTTCAAACTCAGCCTCAGAAACTTAAGAGCTACGTGATCCTGGGTGAGTCACTTAACCGTGCTTGCTTCAGTTTCCTCATCTGTAAAATGAGCTGGAGAAGGAAACAGCAAATGATTCCAGTCTCTTTGCCAAGAAAACTCCAAATGGAGTCATGAAGAGTCAACACAACTCCATGGCAACAACAAAAATTTTGGTAATATAATAAGCACTGTATAAAGAAAGTTTATAAGCACAATCCTTGTCTTGAAAGAGTGGAAATTACAAAAACAAAGGAAATTAAGACAATCTGATGGAAACAATGAATTAATAATTTCATTTTGGAAGAGTACAGACCTGTGATTTCATCATTGAGGAGGACCCAATACGGAAAAATCCCTCCACCATTTTCTACTTAACCTGAGAAACTGAGGGATTAAGTGACTTATTGTGATCATATAATTAGTGTATGTCAGACACAGGACATGAATTGAAGTTTTCTTGACTTAAGGGTAGGTTCTTTACATGCTGGCTCTTGGATCCTCAAATTAATTAATTAGCTAATGTATTAATTGATAAATTATTATTCTGAGAAGTAAGGAACCTGAATGGATTTTCAAAGCAAGAAAACCATTGTCGTTTTTGTGGTTCAGCCATTTCAGTTGAGTCCAAATCTTCATGATCCCACTTGGGGCTTTCTTGGCAAAGATAATGGAGTGATTTGCCATTTTCTTCTCCAACTCATTTAACAAACGAAGAACTGAGGCAAATAGGGTTAAGGGACTTGCCCAGGTTCACACAGCTAGTAAGCATCTGAGACAAGATTGGAACTCAAGAAGATGAATCTGTCTGACTTCAGGCCTGGCACTCCATTCACTGTACCATGTAGCCATCACAAAGATAAAACTAAATGATGATTAAAAGATTAGAAATGTTTCTTCACAGAAAGATTAATGTAATCAAAATAATTTGACCTACAACATAACAGACTTAAGGAAGATTTAGTGGATTTTACTTCTGATAAAAAAAAAAAATGAAATCAAATTACAAGGGAGATTTAAATTAGATATAAAAATGATTGAAAAATTAAAGTTTATTAAAATCCTGAAACCTGGATTATTGATTTATAATCATCTCACAGTTTCTAGTCTACCCTGCCTCTAATCAACACATACATCACTGCAAGATTAATGGGATATTTTTTTCATCTTACTATTCACGGGTTCAATAGCCTACAATGCTTCCCCAGTAACTTCTGGATTAAGGGTAAATTCTTTTGCCTGGGTTTTCAGGTCTTCAGTAATATTACCTCTCCAAACTCATTTCCTCATATTCACTGACATAGGCAGTTCATTTTTTTTTTTACTTATGTCAAATTGGTTTTTTTACATCCTTCTCATCATGTACCTCCATCTTCTTGCCTCTGAACATCCTATTTTCTCCTCAATTTCTGTCCAAAATAACTATATTTCAAGATCCTTCTCAAGCAGAAACTTGATTGCCTCTTGACAGCGAGATTAAATTTACATATGTGTTAACATATATTTGATATTTCTCATTTTAAAAGACAAACATGAAACAAAGAAAGTTGAGGTACTTCAGTACACTCTCATGACCTAATTTCAATATATTCCTACCTAAAAACTGAAGAAAAGGACTCAGGATCAATTATTTCTCAAGTACCTTTCTTTTCATGACTACAAATCAGTAGCTGAAAGTGAAGTTTTTTAAAGTGCTTAAAATGCTAAAGGATACTGTTGTATACATAATAAATAAATGAGAATTTTTTTCCATTCTGAAGAAAAAAAACAAGACTGAAAATTTAAAAAAAGCTTCTCCAATTTATTTATCTCATAATAATTTAAAGAAATTCTTTCACTATATTTAACTTTACAAAAGCAATTGTATGCAGTGGTTATTCTTAAAATCTATGCCTATAGGATATATTCCCTGGGTAAGGGCATTCTCAAAATTTACATGTATAAAATAATGTATCAACTGTGAAATCTATCTACTATTAGATTTCCTTAATATTTGCCACCACCAAGAAAAATGTCCTCTCCATTGACTTTTTTTGGCTAAATTCATTTGGAGGTTTTAGTCTATGATTTTAAGTTTCATATTTTATGTTCTTTCTGGATGACAGTAGGGAAACATATCCCATCTAATGGAGTCAATCAAAGCAATTTGTACAGCTGTTCTGAGATCTGATGTCAATAGAAACTCAATTATATTCTCTATTAAGTGTGGGCCAGAATCAGATGCTTATGGAAATATTGTTATAATTCATTAAGACAAAAAAAATTCAATGTACAAATTAGGATCTTGTGTAGCTAAAAATTTCTATTGGATTACAAATGAGCCATCTGTTCATGTAATTCAGTTATGACCTCTGAAAAAATTATCTTGGAGTTGTAAAAGAAAAAGAAGTATTTTATTTCAGCAAATTAACAAAAGTATTTTGTATGCATTTTTCATTCCCTACATGGCATTACCAGGATCTTTTCTTTATAGTTGCAAACTGCTCTGACTCTGATGCTAGCAAAGGTTCAGTAAAAATTAAATCACTCTTAAATAAACTCATTATTAATCATTTTAAAAAGTTTGAGTTTGAGACTTGCCTCAGAGATTTAACTGTGTGATGCTGAATAAGTTACTTAACATCTCAGCCTCAATTTCCTCATCTGTAAAATGATGGTAATAATATCAACTACCTTACATGGTTGTAAGATAACATATGTGAAGTTCTCTGCAAACTTTGCTGTTCTATATACAGTTAGTCATCATCATCATCATCACATATTGTCAAATATTTCTATTGTTTTTATGTTACTTTAATATATATATACATATATATGTAAAGAAATAGAGGGAAATAAAGACACTAGAAGGAAAGTTTATAATGCATGAATTCATCAATCAACAAACCTTTACGTGTCTAGTGGTTGCCAGACACTATGCCAAGAAACTGGGATGTAATGACAGAGAGACAGAGACAGAGAGAGAGACAGAGACAGAGAGAGAGACAGAGAGAGAGAGAGACAGAGAGAGAGAGACAGAGACAGAGAGACAGAGACAGAGAGAGACAGAGGCAGAGACAGAGACAGAGAGAGAAAGAGACAGAGACAAAGAGAGAAAGGGAGGGGGAATAAGGAAAAGATAGCAATTCCCTCTTAAAGAAAGAAATTGGAAGTAGGTGAAGCCACATGAACAAGACATAATTTGGTATGTTTTATAAATTTTAAATGAGCCCAATCCTTTAGTTTTATTATTATATAATTTTGTACTTGGATGGGACTTTATGTAGGCCATATAAATTTAATGTTAATGATAAAAGGAATTTAAAACTTTTGCTTGAAGACATCTACTGTGGAGAATCTTATTTCTTGAGGTAACAGTATGCTTTTAGATAGTTTTAATTAAAGGGAAATCTTCTTTATCTCAAGCCTAAATTTTCTCTCACTGTTCCTAGTTCTGGCCTTTGGGACCAAACAGAAAAGATTTCCCCTCTTCCAGACAAACAGTCCTTTAAATATTTATAGGCCTGTTTGAAGATAGAAGTCATGTCTTTTGAAGTCTTTTCTTTCCCAGGTTAAAAACTCATTTTTCCTTTTATTGGTCTTAATATAACATGACCTTGTCATCCTTCAGTTTCCCTTCCAACTGATCAACATACCTCTTAAAAGGTGGCACCTAAATGGAATACTATATATTCCAGTGTGGATGGACCAGGGAGAGAGTCTAGTGGGCCTATTTTCTCTTTAGGAAAGAATGACCCTTAACGAATCCTAAAGTTTCACTGACCTAAAAGTAAACTTCATTATTCATCAGTATTGCATTCCATAAAATCTTAAATATCTTTTTCATCCAGGTTGCTAGCTGTTAAGTCACATTTCCAACATCTACTTTTGCACTTAATTTTTTAAAATCCAAGTGTAAGACTTTACTTTTAACCCTATTAAATGTCATCTCATTGAAGTAGCTCAAACATCTCTCTCTTGAGAATTTTTGTGGTCTTATTTTGTAATCATATATCTTATTTGTGTTATCTGCAAATGTAATAAGAATGGCATCTATCCCTTTATTCAAGTAATTGATAAAACTGTTAAATAGTATAGACAAAGAACTGGAAGATACCTGGAATTCCAAGGCACCTGGAATACTCAACTAATGACCTCCTTGCAAGTAGACGTAACTCCATCAATGCCTACTCTTTGGGAGTAGTTGTTCAACTAATTCCAAAATCACCTAATTGTACCACTATATAGTGGCTCAGACACTAACTAGCTTTGTGACCCTGAACAAATCACTTACCATCATTCAGCTTCAGTCTTGTCATCTGTAAAATGGGGATAATAATAGTACCCATTTCACAAGGTTGCTAATAATGTCAAAAAAATAATATTGGAAGTAGCAATAATAACTAAGATTTATATAATACTTTGAGTTTCAAAGCTCATTATAAACACTTTCATTTTATCCTTATAAATAGCACAGGAAGGAAGGAAAGAAGGAAAAAGAATGGAAGGAAGAAAAGAAGGAAGGAAAGGATGGATGGAGGGAGGGAGGAAAGAAAGAAGAAAAGGGGAAGAAGGAAAGACTGTTAAGTGCTTTATAAGTATTATCTCATTTGATCTCCACAATACCCTGGGAAGTAGATGCCGTCATTATTTCCTTTTCATGGTTGAAGAAACTGAGGTAGAAAGAGGTTACATGACTTAACTGTGGTCACATAGCTAGTAAGAATCTAAGGTTGAAACTGATTTTAGATCTTTCTGCTTCCAGACCCAGTACTTGATCCACCACACCACTTACACATTTACTATTATCTCCATTTCATAGATAAGGAAAGTAGAGGGTAACTGACTCATCAAGAGTTAGACAGCCAGTGACTGAGGTAATGAACTGATATTTTCCTGATCCCAGATTCAGTTCTATATCAACTGTGCCACCTAGCTGCCAGTTGCTATGAAGATGAAACAAGATGATATTTCAGTCACCTTACAAACCTCAAAAGGGTAATACAAAATGCTAGTTAAAGCTATTTTCCATAACAATAGTACAGCAGACTTTGTAAGATGCTTTTCTAAAATCTGACTACATCACCTTGATCTACCAGTCTAGTAATCCCATCAGAAGGAATGGGTTTAATGTGTATACTTTGCTCTTGAGGGAGCAATACTGACTTGTTAAAATTACCAAATTTCCAAATGCACAGTAACTATCTGATCCATAGTACTCCTATTATGAGTGAGTGCATCAATATCAATTCTTCACAATTCAGGGCTACCCTGGAAGTAAAGAAATCCCTAAAGTTTGAAAATCTGCAGCACTATTTCATGCTCTCTGTCACTGGGAGCCTACTACAAATGGGAAATGACTGCTGGTTTTCATTTTCTCTTGGCAAGTTTTTTTTTTTGCCATATCAATTTATAAGTTTCTAGCTTTGAAAAAAGGGGAGAAATCAAAAGGTTTCAGTTAAATTTTTAAGTCTCTGCTAGAACTAGTTACAGTAATTATTCATTACTGACTTTTGTTTCCAAAAAGCATCTGAGAGAGAAAAAAAGTGACACTAGTCGGTGAGCCTCTGCTGTAGAAATAAATTTAATGTAAAGAGGGATGAAGACTAGTCTTATTGGTAAGCAGATTAAGTATGATTTTAGCTGACCAAAGAGAAATACTGAAAGCCCACCAACTAAAAATATTTCTCTAATTGTTTTTCCACAGGGGGTACAATTTTAAAGTTACTTCTTCCATTTGACTAAAGCAAAAAAAAAATGTTCATTTTAAAAATACATATTCAGGGGCTCAAGAGTAGTGCCTTCCTGCTTGCCTTTCTTAGTTCAACAAATATTTACAGCACAGCTACTCTGAATTAGGAACCACATTAAAGGCTGTGGGCTACTCAGTAAACAAGAGAAAGATTCCGTCCTTAAAGAACTTATGACCTAATACGGCACACAAGGTAGGTAGAGAAGCAAATATGAAATGAATTGGGTCTTGATACTAAACAAAGCCCTGAGGGAACAAAATAGAGGATTTCCTAAACATAGCAGAAAGGAAGGGAAGGAACTTCTGAAGGCTGAGGAGGTTCTCTTGGAGGAGATTTATTCTGTGTACTTGAAAGAAATATGTCAATTTGGCTGATGGGGAAGAGGGAAGTAACAAGATTAATGAAAAGGCTTAGGGGATGCTTAAAATAATTTGAGTTACACCACATTTTTTCCTGCTTCCATGGAATATGTTCACAGTTTAATAGTGACTTTCTGAAAGCAATATCTTTATTCAGATACCTAGCCCTAAAAGTGTAGGGGAAGGGGAGGGAGTGAGGGAGACAGAGAGAGAGAGAGAGAGAGAGAGAGAGAGAGAGAGAGAGAGAGAGAGAGAGAGAGAGAGAGAGAGAGAGAGAGATCCAATGGGAGAAACAGAGAGAGTGGTTGACCTTTTAGTGCCCTCAAAATCACACCATCCTCTTTAATTTAGGAACAACTGAGGATAATAGTCTTAGCGCTTAAAAGCAAGTATTTTTTATAACCTTGTTGAAATTACAAAAATGCATGTTGAGCTAGAGTTGAGTTTGATAATCAAAAGATAATATGAGTTTTTCTGGATCAAGGATCCTTAACTAGACATCTATGGAAAGATTTCAAGGAAATTGGATAAGGAATATATAACTTTATTTTCAATAAAAATTAAATAAAATTTAGCATTTTCTTTGATTATGAATTGAAAGAAAACATTACTCTGAGAAGGTTTCATAATTTTCAGTGGAATGCTAAAGAAGAGCTTAAGAATTCCTGGTCTAGATGGACTGTAAGGTTCCTTACAACTCTGAGATTCTTTAATTCTGGGATATGTGCTTGCCAAGGATTAGAGGCTAAAAGTTGGAAGGTGGACTGACTGATAGGTGTCATTTAGGAGAGCATTCTTCAAGAGTTCTCTTTCCAGGGAATCCAAAGATGAGGTGATACATTGTTTGAGGCTCTTGAGAGTGGTAACCTTCCTAAATTTCCTGGCTGTTTACTGGCTATGTAGTGGCTCAGTACTGAAATGGTTTTGTGCATTAGATTGATATGGCAAACCTTGAGTAGTGGTCCTCTGCTAATTGCTATGGTAGCGTGTGTGTGTGTATGTGTGTGTGTGTGTATGTGTGTGTGTGTGTGTGTGTGAAAGAAAGAAGGAAACAGAAAGGGGGGAAGAAGGAAGAGGGAGCGGGAGAAAGAGGGGGCAGGAAGAGAGAAAGAAAATGAGACCAACACACAGCCAAAGAGATAGAAGACAGACACAAACAGAGAGCGAGAATTAAGGAGGAAGAGAGTCTTCCTGGCTGATTTCCCACAATTAGGAAGCACAAGGAGGCATAGTAGCCTCTGTCCCAGATAACTTAAATTCCAACTCTCTCTCCAATACTACAGTTTTGGTTTGGTTTTGTGGAAGTTAGGAAAAATCTTTTGGGAAGCTAACTTAAAGCTTGACAGAGACAGAGAGACACAGAGATATGGGGGAAAGAGACAGAGATAGAAGACAAACACATTGAAGGACAGAAAGAGAGACAGAGAGAGAGAATAGACTGCATGCCCACACTGAGGTGGGAAAGGATGGGCCCTTCACCACCATATGATGACAATCTCACTCGTGGCATCTGCGTAGGAGCTTTAAGTTATCTTCATGGATAACAGTCCTTTCCAAAACAACTACTGCAGCAACAACAAAGCAGACTGTTTTATCTTTAAGTTGAGATGAGACTTTTTAGATAAGAGATTGAGTCATTTTTGTTTTGTTTTTCACTAACTGGCTAATTTACTAATTAAATAATCCTTTTTACCAAAGCAGTACCAATGTACCCCCTCTCCAAAAAAACAAACAAACAAACAAACCCACAAAGGAAAACATCCAAATTATTTACCTCATAGAAAGTTTCTTTGGAGAAAAGAAAGGACAGGAAGTCAATAAGGCAGTGCTTTAGAGTATGCATAGATTCTGTGTCACATCCTGTAAAGATGCTGCCAAATTCTGTCAAGTTTTACTAATATGCTGTTGCTGTGGTTTCCACATCCTTCTACTAAATCAGTAAAGAAACACTTATGACTTTCTGTGTATTCATCATTAGAGAAAGCGTTCCCAGAAAGGACCTGACTGTTCTCTAAGACAGATGAAAAAGATGGAATTTCTTTTTAATGTTGGGAGCCTGGCATGAGGGAAAGCTCAGATCCTATCTCTGGTCCCCGATTTATGTCGGTACTGGGACGCAGTCTTAGACATTCGGAACAATTCTGTATGAAGAAAATATTCTCCGTATCTCTTCTACCAAAAACAGTTTCCAGGAGCTTCTGAAATGGACTTCTGATTAGGTTGTTTAGGGCAAGAGTTCAATTTGGTAACCCTCCCCTCAATCATACATTTATGCACATACATGTGTATGTACACATATACAGATGCATACATATAAGGCTTTCCTTTTACCCACCAATTCAAGTAAGCATTATGTACTGCTATAAATCTACAGGAGGTCATTGGATTCTCTTTTCTAAATGAACAAGCTTGGGTTCCTTCCCTACCTCCTTCCCTTCGAGTCATTTTGGGCAGTTCCTAGACTTGGGTCCAGGTTGGATGATTCCCATTTCTCTCATCCTCCAAAGGAAGTCAGGAGCTGGGACTTTTGGGCAAGGGGGATGGAGAGAACGTAAGCAAAACCAGGACGAAAGGCACGGCTCCCCTCTGCGACTCCGACACCTGTATTTCCTAATCCTTAGTGACGGGGCACACACTCAGCACCTCCCAGATGTGCAAGCCATGTATGCAGTTGAAACTTCAGAGAACTAGTGGAAGTTTAGTACAAGAAAAAGAGGGGACCCAAATTTCAGAGCATCTTCCCAGTCGCCCCCAATGCCCTTTACCTTAAATACATCTTCCTCCGAGGCATCCATTTCGTTCACCTCCTCGTAGGCAACGCCCTGGGATTCCTTATTTTCCCCGGTGCCTTGCAGTACTTTCTTTACACTGCGTTTCATTGTCCCAGCCCCGGGCACAGCTGGCTGGCGCCTGGGCTGCAATGGCTCGGTGGTCACCCAAGAGAGGAGAGAGTCGGAGCAGGGAAGGCACCTGGGGACCCGAGAGAGGAGAAAATCAGCTCCAAGGAGGGACGTGGGGACCCGAGAGAGGAAGGAGAATCAGCTCCAGGGAAGTACCTGGGGACCCGAGAGAGGAGAAAATCAGCTCCAAGGAGGGACGTGGGGACCCGAGAGAGGAGAAAATCAGCTCCAAGGAGGGACGTGGGGACACAAGAGGAAGGAAAGTAAGATCCAGGGAAGTACCTGGGGACCCGAGAGAGGAAAAGTCAGCTTGAGGGAGGGATCTGGGAACTCAAGAACAAGCTCCCAACAGAGCGCCGAGGACTCTGCTGAAGGGCAGGCGGAAGACCAGGCTCGGAGCTTGAACCCTCCTCAGTGGGCTGAGCTGTGGAGAAGTGGACCTTAGCTGGAGTTTAGCAGCTACAGAAATCCTCCCCTAGGAGGAGAAGCCAACTTGGGGGTGGAAGTTCAAGTGGAGCTTTCTCGTCCAAGATACTTATATACAGGAGGCTTTACTTATCCTTCTCCTCCCTAACCTCCATTGGCAAAGGAGTCTGAGTAGGGGTGGGGGTCAGGAAATCAGAAACTATTCAGTTTCCAGGGGTCACAAGCTAAGCTTTTGGATGGAGTGTGCTTTTACAAAACAGTGATGTGAGGGAAAGATGGGGAGGGAAATTCTCAAGACAAATCACTTTAGGAGGTCTGCTGAAGCCAACCCAAGATCGTTGGGAATAAGGAAAGAAGGTTACTAAGCTTTGATTCGAGGTACTTGACATGGGATCACTTATCGTTTAATACTTCCTGCTTAGCTAATTTCTAAATTCTCTTCCAGCTCTATACATAATTCGCCTTCTTTTACTTTCATATCAAGGTATCCTCCTGGAAATGGGAAATAGTAACATCTTAAACGATTCTTATGAGATTTACCTAAACAAAGGACAACAATTTTAATAAATGGACTATAATAAAAAGTACATTAAGTGATTCAATTTGGATACATTTAGTAATGAACTTTACTTATACAATTAACATTTTGAAAAACTTTGTACTATATGAAGCAATATCATTGTAGAATGGTCAAAGCAGGGAGATTTTCTCCTATCGGTTAACATTTATTGATTGCTACAAACATTTATTAAGTGATCACCACACTCAAAGCAATGTACACTCTACTGAGGTTGTAAAGCCAAAAATATCCCTAATTTCGTGAAACTTACATTCAACTGGGGAAGAAAAAGGTGATAACATTTATAAAAGTAATTAAATACATCATAATATGAGAAAGGAACATTAAAAGTTAAGGAGAATGGGAAAATCTTCCTCTATGTCTAGGAAGTGGTGACTAACACAGGGTTTTATGGAAACTAAGGCTTCTAAAGACTATGAAAGTTCACTTAATATGATCTGAGAATAAGCTGGTAGAGATGTATATATTCTGAAACATACTTAGTATGTGTCTTAGTTGCCAAATCCAATGACACCTTAACTTAGTTCTCATTCTCTTTAACTTCTCTGTAACTTTTACCTGTTGATCACTCTGTCCTCCTTGGTTCTCTCCTCTCTCTAGGTTTTTGAGATCCTACATTCTCCTGGTTTTCCTCCTATCTATTTGACTACCATGATTCTCTGTCTCCTCTGCTGGATCCTCTTCCAGATCGTGCCTTTCAAGCGTAGATGTTGTTCAGGGTTCTGCACTGGTCCCATATGTCTTTTCCTTCTATATACCTTCATTTAGTGGTCTCATCAGCTCATGTGGATTCATGACCCAAACTTTCTACTGATTTCCAATCTTGCATCTCCAATTGCCTTTCATATATATCAAGCTAAATGACCAGTAGACATCTTAAACTCATTATGTCCAAAGCTAAACTCACTATCTTTTGTCCTAACTCATTATCTTTCCTTCCTCTCCTCCTACTTTCCCTATTACTGTAGAGGGCAACACCATCTTCCCACTTCTTCAGGTTCACAATGTAAGAGTAATCTTGGATGCCTCATTGTCACTCACCCATCATAATACAAGTGGTTATCCAAAGCCTGTCAGTTTCATCTTTGCACTTCTGTTTCCTAACACTACTATAGTGCAGGCCCTCATCACCTTATGCCTTCATAAATGCAATAACCTGCTCGTGGGTCTGCCTGCCTCAAGTTTCTCCCAACTCCATTCCATCTTCCATTCAGTTACTAAAGTAATTTTCCTAAAGTTTAGGTCTGATCGTGTTAGACACACACACCCACATCACACACACACATGCACACACACACATGCACACACACACGCACACACACACATACACGCACATATACACACACACACACCACCAGCATGACACCCCTTCTCCCTCCACACACACATACACACAACAAACTCCAATGGCTTTCTATTGTCTCCAGGAGCAAATAGAAAATGCTGTGCTTGGCATTCAGAGTCCTTCATAACCTAACCCCCTCTTTCTTTTCCAGTTTTCTCACACTTTATTCCCCAACACATATTCTTTGTTTTAGTGACACTGGTCTTCTGACCGTTGCACAAACAAGAGGCTCCATTTCTCAGCTCCAGGCATTCTCTCTAGTTGTCCCTCATGCCTGGAAAACTCTCTCTTCTATATTCCAATTACTAGCCTCCTTGGCTTACTTTAAAGTTCAAAATGAAATCTCACCTTCTACCGGGATGCCTTCCTAACCCTTCTAAAGTCCAATGCTTCCCCTCTTTTATTTCTCTCCTATTTATCCTTTGTATGGTTTGCTTTGTATATGCAGTATTTGTTTGCATTGTTGTCTCCCTCATTAGATTAAAAGTACCTTGAGGGAAAGGGACTGTCCCTCATCTCTTCTTGTATCCCTAGCATTTAGCACTGGACTTAGTGAGTAGTAGGTCCTCAATAAATATTTATTTATTGACTCCTTAATTGATAAACTCCTGGTGAATATAAGGAAGACCACCCTCAAGACTAGGAATAGAGAGGGTCCTGACTTAGAGATCGTTTCCAAACATGAGGAAAGCCCACTCTCAAATATCTTCCTCATGAGTTTTTCAAAGTACTTGAAAATATCTTCATTCTTATCTTTAAAAGGTTTTATTGGTGTGTTTGTTTTTATATTAATATAATGCATATTATAGATTGTAGGTTATATACTCAACTGCCTAGATTATGTATATACATTGTATACTATAAATGGTAGATATGTTTGATACACTATATATGATGTATGTATGCCTCTTGATTAGAACTCTCCAAACAACACATCCCCAGTTTGCAACTTATCCATGCCTAATCATATCTTTTGATTCACCTCTATAACTTTTATTAACCATAATGGAAAAGATTTAGCTGACCTGCTGTAGGGGCCTTCATAAAGTTTATATCAAATTATATAAATACCAAGGGGATACAAGGAATATACATCAGTTGTCTCTCAATCTCTCCATGTTATCAGAATATTTTTTCTAACATATCTTTCTCCTACATAATTACTCATTTTTAATGTGTTAGTCTGTTCATTCCCAACATGCTTTATTTCCTCTTTATATCATTAGCTGAACTGAAAGCAATTTGGGAAAATTGATAACTGGAGTTTTCAAAGTCAAGAAAGCTAGATTCAAGCCTTGCCTTTGATATGTGCAAAGTGACAAAGACAGGTAAACTACAACTTCTCAATGCCTTGAGTAACTAATCATGTAAATTATCAATAAACTGGCAGTGATAGCTGAATAAAGAATTGATCAGAATATAGCAAGATTGGTGTGTTCATCCTTTGTTGTGGAAGAAGACCATGCCATCAGAGAAATGATGACATGACTTGCACTTGACTTTGTTTTGAGTAAGGGAGGGCTGTGCAGGTCACCAGCCTCACTTCTCCTCCAGAGCCATCTGAATCCAGTGACCTGATATTCATCAGGATGACTGGAGATGGCCCAGGACACACTGGGAAACCTTGGACCCTCGCTTAGGGTGAGGTAATGTCCATTCATTGAATAGGCCTGTTTAAGCAGTAGCCAAGGCATGGCCCCTTTAATGAGGCCAAGAAAAACAAAACATCAGAATGGGAGAGTGTAACAGCAACAGTTACTATAGATAATCACTCTAAAATTAGGAGGGCCAAAGAGATATCTATACCTCATTACCCATTTACCATGTATGTTCTGCAATAAAACTAATTAGAATTAGAAATGCTAACCATTGGTTGACCAAAATTCAGCTATGCCCCTGCTGTCTCTTAAAAACAAGACATAATTTTTAGGGAGAATCAAATGAGATAATATTTGTAAAGTGTTTCACATACTGCCTGGCACGTAGTAGAAACTTAATAAATGTTTGTTGCCTTTGACCCCTTTTAACCACCCCAGAAAGTGAGGGTAGAAAGGAGACTGCTCTGTGGAATTTGAGTTCTTGGTAGTCAAGTAGACAATCAGCTATATGGAAGAACTGTCCAGAGGAGAACGAGTTATCTCACTCATCCACAAATGGAGGAGTGGTATGAGTCACATGTGCCTTTTGGTTCCATTTCATTCATTGTGTTTGATTACTCTTCCCCCCAACACTGTATATTGGTGCGAGGATGTGCTACAGTTTTATAGGAGGGATGCTTTGCAACCAGTATTTTTATGATACCATTTCACTAAATGTCGTTGTTTTGCATTATTGTGTCTGACTCATAGAGAAACATACAAGTGGGGCTCATAAGCTGAGATTTGAGGAGTCTGAATCCACTTGCCTAAGAGTGACTCAAACTTTGAGTGCAATGGGTGTAAGGGTAGCTCAGAGCCAAAGATACAAAAGCAGGTTGGAATCTGCATTGCTCAACCAAGTTTTCATATTAGGAGCTCCTTTTGCCTATGAATTTACAGGTTTGGTCCTCTTCAGAATGTTTCTTCCTCCTAAAGTGATTAGTCATTTATCTTTGATATCTTTTTATTATCTGTCTTTCTACTCCTCAATACAGGGACTGTGACTGCAAACTGCTTTATCTAGTGTCTAGCACATGACTGATATATAATAAATAGTTTTGGATCATGCATATCTCTTTTAATTTGTAGGTCACAAATAGTATTTTAGAAAGGAATAAGAGGATAGAGACTTTTATACATATATTTTAAGTCCCATGTTTCTCTAATTGGTGTGCTTTAACTATAGCAGAAATCTTTTTTTTTTTTAATACAGAACTGATGATTTTCCAAAGACTTCATCATAGCCCTATTGAGATATAAGGAACTCACTACTTTTCCCATTCATTACTGTACAAGATAAAGCTGAATTATTGGAAATGATTATTACTGACTCTTCTTATAATAGTAACCAAATGTTAATTACATGTATATACATTAATGTAGCCAATTTGATATAAACTCACAAAGAAGCTTACTAAATCCTAACGTGCCCTCCGAGGCATTCTATTATAATGAGTCCTACATAAATGGCACTTTGTGCCTTATAGAAATTAGCTCTGCCACATGCATGTTAACCAGGAAGTAGGCCTTGCTCTTTCTTAGTTACTCTTTCCATCTGACACCATTCTTTCAGATCTTATCCCAATCTGGCTATGTCCTCTGCATCCCTGATAATAAAGGATCCTCACTCACAGTCATGGTGGATTATAAATTTAGAGATATAAAAGATCTTAGAAACTGCAGTGTCTGTTTTAAGTTGGATCCTCTGCAGTAGATGGGAAAGAATATTGACTTAAAGAATCTTAGGATTAAGGTACTCAGCTGTTGTTTGTTTAGTTGGTTTAGTCATGTCTGACTCTTCATGACACTGTTCGGAGTTTTCTTGGCAAAGGTACTGGAGTTATTTGTCATTTCTTCCAATAGTTCATTTTATAGATGAGGAAACTGAGGCAAACAGGATTAAGTGACTTGCCCAGGGTCACACAACTAGTAAGTGTCTGTAACTAGATTTGAACTCAGGAAGATGAATCTTCCTAACTTCAGGCCCAGCACTCCATCCAATGTACCATCTGTATAACCCCAACAGTTTCTTTTCCCTATTCCTTTTTACATATTTCACGAAGTGATCTTTATAAAGCACTGGTCCAACTGTCACTTCACTGCTCAAAACATTTCAATATCTCCTTATTGTCCTTAGAAAAAATACAAACTTCTTTTCTATTTAAAATCCTTCGAAAAATGACTACAGCTTATCTTATTTTTTTAAATTAAATTATTTTGTTTTCGGTGATCTACAATCACTTCCACATATCTTATATCTTTTTCGTCTCCCTCCCCTTCCTTCCTCACTCCCTCTCTGAGATGGCATACAACTTTATATAGGTTCTATACATACATTCCTATTAAATACATTTTCACTTTAGTCATGTGGCATAGAAGAGTTAAAATAAATGAGAGAAATCATAAAACAAAACAAGACATAATATGAAAGAAAATGGTCTGATCAAATTCCATAGTTCTTTCTCAGGATGTGAAAGGCATTTTGCCTAAAGAGTCCATTGGGAATTTTTTAAATCCTTGTATTGCAGTGAAGTACTAATTCTACCAGAAAAATTCCTCACACACTGTGGTTGTTACAGCTTATCTTTCTAGATCAAGAACTTCACTGTCACTCAGAACTTGTTTTTAGTTTTGTTTATATTTAGTTTTGTAACTTCTGTATAGTTTATTTCCTTTGCAACCTTATTAATTTACTTTTATACCTTTAAACACATTATTTTGAGAAGTGTTCCACAGGTCTCATCAGACTGACAAATGGGATAATCTATGATCCCCACATTTTGCCAACCCCTATTCTAGATTGAGTTCACATTCATTCCTCTCATGTAGCCTACAATTCAGCCTGTTTGCACTTCCCAATATGCAACATTCTGCCTCCTAGCTCTGTGTCTTGGCTAAAGGCATCCCTTTACCTGGAATGAATTCAATCCTGGTCTCAACCTTTTGGAATACTCAGATCCCTTTAAATCTCAGCTCCAGTGGCAGTTTTTCTATGAAATCTTCCCTAATTTTCCCACTTGTTAATACTCTCCTTGGATTATATTTCTATGTATTTTATATTTAATTAACTATGTAAATGCTGTTTCCCCAGGTAGATAGAAAAATAAAGATAATGAATTTCTTAAGACTTTATTATACTCCAGGCACAAAAGTATAGTGTCTAGTGTGGGGAGTAATGCAGTGTAGGGAGTAAATAAACTCCCTGATTGCAAGAGTAATTTTGGTTTTGTGCCTTGTATCCCCACTTTTTAGCCAAGTTCCTTATTAGCCTAGGCACTTGTTAATTACTTGTTGAATTGGATCAAAATGGAAAGTCTTTGGACAAAAACCATGTAAGAACCGGTCTCAGACCACAGTTACACACTCTACTTGAAATACGGCAAACAAAAGCCCCCGAAGTGAAAAAAACTCAACATGAAATAACTTCTCCCAATATAATTCTTATGGCAAATATTGCTGAAGACCAACTCACTAGGCAATTCCTTCTAGTACTTCTCACCCTCCCTCCATGTCCTTCCTGCAGTTTTCTCCATATTAACTCTGGGCACCCTGCCTGTATTCTACATAGCAACCATAATTTTTAGGCACTATTTTCTGGAAGTATCAGATAAATTGAGTTTCCATTACTCTTAGCACTCCACCTATGCCTCAATCAATCAATTAATTTTTTTAAAGATTCTGGTGCTGTGTCAGGAAGTGGGGACAAAAATACAAAAAATGAAAAAGAAACAATCCTTATTTTCAAGAATCTTATGTTTTAAGCTTCTCTTCCTTCTTCTATATGCCACACTTTAGGATCATAGACCATAGAAGCATATATAATAAGCTGGAAGGAGACTTAGAAGTCATTTAGTCCAAGTTCCTCATTTTAGAGATGGCCAAATAGAGATCATGAGCCAACCCAGGGCAGCCTTTTATCAGATATGTATGTTGGCTAGGCAGCAATCTTGTATATGCAGAAAACACTGACAATTTGTTGCCAATTCTTTTTTCCAAGAGTTTGCATCTCACAGTATCACTTCCCTACTCAACAGATTCCAATCGCTAGTTCCTTATTTAGCTTTTAAAGTCCTTTACAACTTGATTCCTCACCTATCTTTCTAATCTTATTATGTATAGGCTCTACTTCCATTCGCTAATCTCCATCAAAACTTGACTTCTTGCTGTTCTCCAAACATGACAATCCCTCTCCCATCTCCAGGTCTTTGAGTATGGTCTCGACCATGTGCCTGGCATATAACCTTACCTCACCTTTGTATCTTAGGAACCTTTCTTGTCTTTAAAACTCTCCTCAAGTGATCATTTCTACATAAATTCTTTCCTAGTCCCTCCAGGTTCTAGTGTCCTCCTCCCCAATCCCACTGCTAAATTATACCTTGTGCTTTTATTGTATATATTTTGTATAAGTTGCTTTCTCCATAGACTGTAAGCTCCATGAAGGCAAAGAATGTTTCATCTTTGCTTTCTCATCTCCAATTTCTAGTACAGTGACTGGTGCAGAGTTGTCATTTAATACATACTTGATGATTGGTCGCATTCAAAAAATATATAAAATATTGAAGATTCATATGTAGTAAAACTTAATGGTTAAAATAAAAAGTAACCAGATATTTTTTTAAAAAATAAAAGTTCCAGTGATTATCTTAGATCTTCAATATTAAGATGGCTCTGCAAACTTATATTTGAGTTGTTTTCAACAATGCCTGCCATAACCCATTTATTCCTGCCCACCCTGTGTAATTCTAAGTCATGTTGTCTCAAAAGTTCACCACAGTGATTCTTCTGAAGCATGATGGAAGATTTCTTTGCATTCTCTCAAAATCACAGGGGCACCAGTGAAGTAATCCAACCATCCAGCTTTTATCCTTGGATTTTGTCTCAATTGATCACTTTCTGTCATACAATTCTTTGATAACATCCTTTATTCTTGTTATTTTTCAGTTCCTTATTTTTCAGTCACATGTTATGCAGCCTGCTCACACCCATGCTTACCTCTCCATCACCTGTCCCATGATGCTTATCTTTCATTCTTCACTGGTGTTCGAGGTCTCATTGCCACAAAAACAACATCACTAAAATACTTGAATTGAAAATTGAGGCCTTTTT
Source organism: Bettongia penicillata ogilbyi (assembly GCA_023548195.1). Classification (NCBI taxonomy): domain Eukaryota; kingdom Metazoa; phylum Chordata; class Mammalia; order Diprotodontia; family Potoroidae; genus Bettongia; species Bettongia penicillata. The sequence goes on from JAJHZJ010000772.1 coordinate 594,623, forward strand.
CGTTATAGGAATCTCGAAGTCAATAAATGTACTTTGCAATTTCCTGAAAGGAATTCACCTTACTTTCCTCCTTCTTTTCAACACTGGGGCTAGAACAATGTCTATCTACATTATCTGTCCCAGAAATACAAAGTGCTGAAGAAGCCCTCTAAGATGCCTTTTCAGATGCATGCTGACATCTAGACAACACACTGTGTTGCTTTCATGTCACTTCCTTCTTCTGCCTCAGAGTCAGTCTCCTCCACAATCAGAAGAGCTCAGACTCCATGTGCTAGTGCTCTGAGACTTATATCTCTTGCTGGGAACAGTATGTCCACTGAATAAATGCATCTAGTGGCCAGGCTGGCTATTTTCCATCAACTCCAAAGTATCCACTTCCATCTATACTAGCACACAGCATCTTCCACTTCCTGTTGCCAGCCTAATCTCCCAATTGGGAGGTGAAAAACCTCAGTGCAAAGAAGAAAAACCATCCCTTTGACTTTAGGCTTCCCATATCTTTTTGTACCTGTCCTTTTATGGTACACACATGGTACCCTGTTTTCAATGATGAATATTCTCCCATCTGATCCATTGATTCTGAACTACCATTGACTCTGAACTCCCATAGGTCCCCTTATAAATCCCATTCCTTACCTCCTACCACTTGATTACTCATCCTCCCTCAATCCCCCTTCCCAAAGTTTCATCCTAATTCCACCCACCTCTGTACTGTGTCCTCAGGAAAACTTTTTCTGGTAGGCAGTCAACTTTATTTCCCCCCTTTTTAAAATAGTATTTTATTTTCCCCCCCAACTACATGTAAAGCAAATTTTAGCATGCATTTTTACAAAAATTTGAGTTAAAAACTTTTTCTTCCTCCCTCCCTCCCTTCCATACTTCTGAAAACGGTAAGTAGTCTGATATAGTTCAATATGTGCTATCATGTAAAAAATATTTCCATATTAGTCACAGTTATGAAATAAGAAGCAGATCGGACAGGGGATGAAATGCCAGAAAGAATGAAGTATGTGGGAAAAAGACTGCTTTGATCTGCATTCAGAGTCCATCAGTTCTTTATCGGGATAGTGATAGCATTTTCCTTCAGGAGTCCTTTGTATTTGTCTTGGATCATCGTGTTGCTGGGAAGAGATGTCATTCAAAGTTATCAAACAATGTTGTTGATAATGTGTACAATGTTTTCCTGGTTCTGTTCATTTTATTTTGTATTAGTTTACACAAGTCTTTTCAGGTTTTTCTGAAATCTGCCTGTTCATTTCTTATTACATGATAGTGTTCCACTAAATTCATATGCCACAACTTGTTTAGCCATTCCCCAATTGATGGGCATCCCCTCAATTTCCAACATTTTGCTATGATGGAAAGGGCTCCTGTATTTTTACACATGTACGTCCTTCTCTTCCCCCTTTTTTGTGATCTCTTTGGGATACATCTCTAGTAGCTGTATTGCTGGATCAGAGGGTATGCAATTTGGCTATAGTTCCAAATTGCTTTTCAGAATGGTTGAGTCAGTTCATAACTCCCCCAATGGTGCATTAATGTCCCAATTTTCCCACATCTTCTTCCAAAATTTATCATTTTCATTTTATGTCATATTAGACAATCTGATAGGTATGAGGCAGTATTTTAGAGTTGTTTTAATTTGCATTTCTTTAATCAAAAGTGATTCAGAGAACATCTTCTTATGCCTATAGATATCATTGAATTCTTCATCTGAAAACTTCCTGTTCATCTCCTTGACCATTTATCAATTGGGGAATTACTTGTATTCTTGTAAATTTGACTTGGTTCACTATATGTTTGAGAAATGAAGCCTTTGTCAGAGACTATTTCTATAAAGATTATTTCCCAGCTTTCTGCTTTCCCTCTAATCTTGGTTGCATTGGTTTTATTTGTACAAGCTTTTTAATTTAATGTAATCAAAATTATCTATTTTACATTTTGTAATTCTCTTTACTTTTTGTTTGGTCATGCATTCTTCTCCTTCCCATAAATCTCACAGGTAGGCTAATCCTGACTCTTCTAGTTTATTTATGATGTCATCTTTCATGTCTAAATTGTGCCAAAAGTCTGACTTATCTATTTTTCTAACATTCTATTTGCTTCTTTAATTGCTTTCTTGTTCATTTGTTGGTTGGATTTGTCAAATTCTGAGAGGGGATGGTTGAGGTTCTCCACTAGTATAGTTTTGCTGTTTTGCTGTCTATTTCTTCCTGTAACTCATTTAATCTCTTCTTTAAGAATTTGGATGCCATACCACTTTGTGCATATTTAGTATTGCTATTGCTTCATTGTCTATGGGACTTTTAATCAAGACATAGTTTCCTTTCTTATTTCTTTTAATTAGGTCTATTTTTGCTTTTACTCTGAGATCAGAACTTCTGCTTCTGCTTTTTTTTTTTTTGCTTCAGCTCAAGCATAGTAGCTTCTATTCCATTCTCTTACTTTACTGTATTGTGTCTCTCTGCTTCAAATTTGTTTCTTGTAAACAACATATTGTAGGATTCTGGTTTTTGATCCACTCTGCTATCCACTTCCATTTCATAGGAGAGTTTACCCCATTCATATTCACTATTATGATTACTATCTGTGTGTTTCCCTTCCTCTTATCCTCCCTCCTGTTTGTCCTCTCTATCTCTTTTCACTTTTTCCCTCCTCACCAGTGTTTTGCTTCTGTCTACCACCTCCCCTGATCTGTCCTCCCTTCCATCAGTCTCCACCCCACCCCCTTGGTTTGATCTCCTCCCCTCCTACTTCCTTGTAGGGTAAGATAGATTTCTACATTCACCTGATTGCGTATATGATGCCCTCTTTGAGCCAATACTGATGAGAGTTAAAGTTCAAACAATGTTCACTGCCCATCCTCTCATCTTCCCCTCCATTATAATAGGTCTTTCACAATTCATGTGAAATATTTTACCCCATTCTGTCTCTCCCTTCCTTCTGCACCTATTGTACTCCTTTTTTTATCCCTTAATTATTTTTATGTCACTCCTCCAAATTCACCATATACCTGCACCCTCTGTCTATGTATGTTCTAACAGCTATCAATGACACAATTTTAATAATTACAAATATCATCTTCATATGTAGGGATGTAAATAGTTTAGCTCTATCAAATCTCTTATGTTTTATTTTTACCTGGTTATGCTTCTCTTGGATCCTGATACTGGAATTCAAAGTTTTGGTGTATTTCTGGTCTCATTATGACAGCTTGAAATCCTTCTATTTCACAGAAAGATCTTTTTTTCCCCTTGATGTATTGTGCTTAATTTCACTGGGTAAGTAATTCTTGGTTGAAGTCCTAGCTCCTTTGCCCTCAGGAATATCATGTTCCATGACCTCCAATCCTTTAATGTTGCAGCTTCCAAGTCCTGTGTAATCTTGACTGTGACTCCCTGATAGTAGAATTGTTTCTTTTTTATTTAGTATTTTACTTTTCCCCAATTATATGTAAAAGCCATTTTAACATTCATTTTTAAAACTTCGAGTTCCAAATTCTCTTCTTTCCTCCCTTCTCACCTCCCCTCATTGAGAAGGCAAGCAATTCAATATAAGTTATACATGTGTTTTCCTGCAAAAATATATATAATTGTCCTGTTGTGAAAGAAAATAGACAAAAGAACCTCAAGAAAAATTAAGTAAAAATAAAAACTATGTTTTAATCTATATTCAGATATCATCAGTTCTTTATCTGGCGATGGATAGCATTTTTCATTGTTAAGTCCTTCAGAGTTGTCTTGGATGATTGTATTGCTGAGAATAGCTAAATCATTCTCAGCTGATCATCTTACAATATTGCTGTTACTTTGTACACACTATATTTCACTTTGCATCAGCCCACGCAAATCTTTCAAACTTTTTCTGAGAGCATCCTACTTATCATTTTTTATAGTATAGTAGTATTACATCATAATCACATACCACAGTTTGTTCAGTCATTCCCTAATTGGTGGTCATACCCTCAATTTCTAATTCTTTGCTCCTAAAAAAACATCTATAAACATTTTTCATATGTAATTGGTACTTTTCCTTTTTGTTTGTTTTATTTCTTTTTTTGGATGCAGGCATAATAGTGATATTTGTAGGTCAAAATGTATAACTGGTTTTAAAGCCCATTGAGCATAGTTCTAAATTGCTCTACAAAATGGCTGAATCAGTTCACAACTCGACCAATTGTACATTAATGTAGCACTTTTCCCCTATCCCTTCCAACATTTGTCATTTACCTTTTCTCTCCTATTAGCCAGTCTAATAGGTATGAGGTAGTATATCACAATTGTTTTAATTAGTATTTCTCCAATCAATCATAAGAGTATTTTTCATAACTTTGGCTACTTCATCTGAAAACTGGTATGCCTTTTTATTATTTATGAATTGGGAGATGGTTCTTATATCTTATAAATTTGACTTAGTTCTCTATATGTTTAAGAAATGAGGCCTTTATCAGAGAAACCTGCTTCATATTTTTTTCACTGTCACCATTACTATATATCCCTACATCCTATCCCCCTCTGTTTAATCTATTCTCTCTCTTCTTTTACCCTGTTCCTCTTTAAAAGTGTTCTGCTTCTGACTACCCACTCCCCCAATCTGCCCTCCCTTCTATCACCCCACCCCTTATCTCATTCCATTTTCCTCCTACCTTCCTGTACAGTGCAATTGATTTCTGTATCCAGTTGTATGTGTATGTTATTCCCTCTTGTGAGTCAATTTTGAAGAGAGTAAGGTTCACATACTCACCCCTCACATTTCCCCCTCTTTCCCTTCATTGTAAAAGCTTTTTCCTGCCTCTTTTGTGTGATATAATTTAGCCCATTTTACTTCTTCCTTTCTCTTTCTCCCCATACATTCCTCTCTCATTCCTTAATTTTATTTTTTTGATATCATTTCTTCATATTCAACTCATACCTGTGCCCTCTTTCTATGCATACTCCTAACTGTGCTAATAATAAGAAAATTCTTACAAATATCATCTTCCCATGTAGGAATGTAAACATTTTAACCTTATTAAGTCCCTTATGATTTCCCTTTCCTTTTTATCTTTTTATGCTTCTCTTCAGTCTTGTATTTGAAAGTCAAATTTTCTATTCAGCTCTGGTCTTTTCATCAAGAATGCTTGAAAGTCCTCTATCTCATTGAATATAATTTTTCCCCCTGAAGGACTGCATTCAGTTTTGCTGGATAAGTGATTTTTTGTTTTAATACTAGTTCCTTTGCCCTCTGAAATGTCATATTCCAAGACCTCACAGTCCTTTAATATAGAAGCTGCTAAATCTTGTGTTATTCTGACTGGCTCCAAGATACTTGAATTGTTTCTTTCTGACTGCTTGCAATATTTTCTCCTTGACCTGAGAACTCTGAAATTTAACTATTATATTTATGGGAGTTTACATTTTGGGATCTCTTTCTGGAAGTGATCAGTAGATTCTTTCAATTTCTATTTTACCTCTGGTTCTAGAATATCAAGGTTTCCTTGATAATTTCTTGAAAGATGATGTCTAGGCTCTTTCACTTTTTTTGATCATAGCTTTCAGCTGGTCCAAAAATTTTTAAATTCTCTCTCCTGGATCAAGTTTCCAGGTCACTTTTTTTCCAAAGAGACATTTCATATTGTTTTCTGCTTATTCATTGTTTTGTTTTATTGTTTCTCAATTTTTCATAGTATCATTAGCTCTAACTTGCTCCATTCTAATTTTTGAATTATTTTCTTCAGAGAACTTTTGGCAATTTTGATTTTTAAGACATTCTTTTCCTTATTGATTTTTTGGACCTCATTTGTCATTTAACCTAGTTTGTTTTTTAAGATGTTGTTTTCTTCAGTATTTTTTGACTCTCCTTTAGCAAACTGTTGACAATGTTTTTCCTGATTTTCTTGTGTTAGTCTCAGTTCTCTTCCAAATTTTTCTTCTACTTCTCTTATTTGGTTTTCATTTTTTGAGCTCTTCCATGGACTGGAATCAGTTCATATTTTTCTTGGATGGGCTTTGGCTTTGTTGTTGTTTTTTTCCATTAGGGTGTAATTTGATCTTCCTTGTCACCAAAGTCAGATTCTATAACCTGTGTTTTTCCCAATGTTTGCTCATTTTCTCAGCATATTACTTGACTTTAATTCTTTACCAAGTAAGGCTGTGTTTCCATGTGGAGGGTGCACTGTCTCGAGCCTCAGGGGTTTTGTATAGCTGTTTGCAGAGATACTTCTAGGGACCTGTAGGTTTTCAGTTCTCCCAAGGTTGTATGGTCATTGTAAGGAGAAGTGTTTACTGCTCTCTTGGTCTGTGCTCTGATCTGTGAGCAACTACAAGCACTCTTTTATGTCCTGGAATTTGAGGAAAATTCGCCTTCAAAGTAGTCATAACCTCTGCTATGTTAATACTGTTTCTTGCCCTGTGACTGCCACCCAAGACTGCAACGTTGATATAAGTATGGGCAACACAACGGAGTGTTGCCTCAGTGCTATCAAAAAGACCGCTGTAATCTCCTTCTGACCTCATTTGACCTCATTACTGTCTGAGTTGAGAGTTCCAGAAGCAGCAGCTGCTGCTGTCACTGTTGATTCAGTCACTCCGAAGACATGCTCTTGATTTGCTGGGTCTGGGAATGTGTTGCCCCAGTCTGTGCTGGACTGTGCTCTGTTTTCACCTACATTCAACAGATCTTTTCTGCTGACCTTCTATGTTGTCATGTACTGGAAATTTGTTTCACTTCATCTTTTTATGAGTTCTACTACTCTAGAATTTGTTTAGAGTAATTTTTAGAGGAGTTTTGGGGAGAACACAAATGAGTCCCTGCCTTTACTCTGCCATCTTGGCTCAGTTGATTTGTTTCTTTCTGGCCACTTATAGTAATTTTTCCCTTAACCTGATAATTCCTGAAATTTGGCTAAAATGTTCCCTGGAGTTTTTATTTTGGAATCTTTTTCCTGAGGTGATCACTGGATTTTTGATGCCTATTTTGCCTTCTGTTTCCATTTTTTCCCTTAATTTTCCTTAATAATTTCTTGAATTATTGTCTAGGTCCTCTTTTTGGTTATGACTTTGAGGCAGTCCAATGATTCTGAAGCTGTCTCTTCTATTTTCCAAGTCAGTTATTTTTCCCATGAGGTATTTTGCATTTTCTTCCATTTTTTTTTTAATTTGCCTGATTGATTATTGGTGTCTCATAGGGTCATCAACTTCCCCTTGCCCAATTCTCACTTTTAAGGTGTTTTCCTCAATAAGTTTTTGTACTTTTTTTCCATTTGGTCAATTGCACTCTTTAAGGAGCTGTTTTTGTCAGTGGATTTTTGTTATCTTTTTTGCCATTTGGCCAGTTCTACATTTTAAGCAGTTTTTTGGTGTTGACTCTTTTCCCATAATTATCTTGGATCACTATCATTTGTTTTCCCAGTTTTTCTTGCTCTTGTGTCTTGGTCTTCCCTGTTTCCAGGGTCAGATTCTTTTTTGCTATGGTTGGCTGTTGCTCATTTGGCAGGGGAATAGCTTTTTCCTGTCTTTTAATTCTGAATTATCTTCACAAAGTGAAGGGGCACTGTTTCAGGGTTCTTGTCCTAGTGGTTGCAGATCCTGGTTGTTTACCTGGTGTTGTGCTGATGTTATCCTAAAGCCCCAGTAGACCCTTTGTTTCTGGAGCTGTGCTGAGGGGTGAGGTCGGGGTAGCTAGAGTTGCTGGAGGTTATAGTGGTCTGGGAGCTTACCTGGTGATAAGCTGGGGTCCTAATGATGGTATCTGGCTTGTGCTAAGGCCAAGTGATGTGTTTTTATATTTCTCCAGGGCTACACTGAAGCATGTGGAGTCCTGGCTACCAGAGAATGTCTGCTGGCCCTGAGCGGTGCCGGAGTATGTGGAAGTCTGGCCACTGGAGGACACCTGTCCACCTGAGGCTATGCTAAAGCAGATGGTAGTTCTCAGAGTTGGAGTCTTCTGGTTCCTCTGGCTGTGCTAAGCCACATGAAGGACCCTGGTTTGGGTGTTTGCCTGCTTTACTGTGCTGGGGATCAGGATCTCCCACTGGTTTGCTGAGGTGGGACCTGCCACTAGCCATATGGGATGCCTCTTACTCTTGAATGTTCTTTCTTCCTCCCTATGTGAGACAAACCCCTCCCAAAGACCTTCCAGGTATCTTGAGCTAAAAGACTTTTTCACCCTATGACTCCAGGACTTGCCTTGGGGTGCTATTTTATCATTGTTTAGAAGTGAATATGGGAGAGCTGGAGTAATTTATTCCTTACTCCATCATCTTGGTTCCAAGAAACTTTTTTCCATTTTAAATTTATCCCTCTCTCACAACTTCTATCTAATGCTTTCTACTGATGCTTGCTTTCCCTCTGATGACAGGAGCCCCTTGACCATTCTTTCCAGTTCTAGCTTCACCTTCACTCGTTCTCCTCAAGTTATTGGTTGAGGCAGGAGAATTTGTTTCCTTGTTCCCCATTGCCACTTACAGCTTCTTCTCCTTTCTCCATTACTTCTCTTCCTTTGAGGTTCATGCTATTCAAGTCTATTACTTAATCAAAATCCTGATAGCTGTTGTCTACAGACCCCAGGGTCCATCTCCTTCCTCAGTGAGTTTGACACCTGGCTTACAATTTTTCTCTCCTCTCCAGTTTCTGCCCTCATACTAGGGGACTTCAACTTATATCTTAAATTTCCTCCAAATACTCAAACCACTCCAGTTCCTCAAACTGTATTTCTCTCATAAACTACTTCTCCACTCTACCTTAGCCACATACAAAGATGATCCTACTGTGGTTATTATCATCACCCCCTAAATGTATCACCTCTATGTTCAAGAATTCTAAAACTCCCATATTCCCCCTCACTCCCTTAGCTAAGAACTTTGCCTCCTATTTTACAGGGGGAAAAATTGAGACCATTTGCCATGACCTCACCCTTTCCTCTTCTTCTGCATCCCATATCACTCAGATGCCTTCTGCCACTTTCTTCTCCTTCACCCCTGTCTCACATAATGAAGAGGTCTCACTCCTCACAAAAGTTAACCCTTCTATTTGTTTAAGTGATCTTATTCCATCCTCTCTTCTCCAGCAGATTGCCTTCTTTGTCATATCCATTCTTTCACATGTTTTCAACCTTTCCTTCTCTGTTGGCTTGTTTACTACTCTGCAAAAATCCATGTCTCCCCCTATCCTGAGAAAGCTGTCACTTGGCCCTTCTAGTCACACAATCTATCATATCAGTCATCATATACATCCCATATGTAACTACACTCCTTAAACAAACTATCAACAATCGATGTCTCCACTGTCTCTCCTCTCACTCTTTAAACCCCTCACAATCTGACTTCTAACCTTATCATTTCACTGAAACCACTCTCTCCAAAATTATTAGTGATCTCTCAGTTACTAAAAACAATAAGCTTTTCTCAATCCTCACTCTCCCTGATCTCTCTATAGCCTTTGACACAATCATGCTTTTCTCTTCAATATTCTCTTTGCTATAGGTTTTGGTACATCAAACTCTCCTAGTTTTTTTTTTTTCTAGCTATATGATCAATCCTCTGCCTCTTTTGCTGGATTCTTCTCCAAACCATGCCTTCCAACTATAGGTGTCATTCAGGATTCTCTCCTGATCCCCTTTCTCTTTTCCCTCTATTATCTTTCACCCAGTGAATTCATTAATGTCCATGGATTTAATTGCCATCTCTATGCTGATAATTCTCAAATCTATTTTAAAGTCAAAATCAAATTCTCAAATTCCAAAGTCTCTGCTGACATCCAATCTCACATTTCCACCTGCCTTTCATACATCTTGAACTTAATATATCCCAAACAAAATTCATTATTTCCCTCAAATGCTTTCCCCTTCCTCTAGCCTGTATTATTGGAGGGAAACACTATCCTCTTAGCCTCTCAGGCTTACAACCTAGGAGTAATCCTGGACTCCTATCTCTTCACTGCCAATGAGGAAGCTGTTGCCAAAGTCTGTCATTTCAACTTTGCAGTATCTCTTGAATACACCTCCTTCTCTTTTCTGACATTGCTACCACTTCAGTGCAGGCTCTCAACTACGAAAGTCTGGAATATTATAATACCCTGCTGGTATCTGCCTCAAGTTTCTCCCCACTTCAGCACATCTTCCATTTAGGCACTAAATTGATTTTCCTAAAGACTAAGTCCAATCATCATTAACATCACACACACACACACACACACACACACACACACACACACACACACACACCCCCTTACTCAATAAATTTCAATGGCTTCCTGTTGCCTTCAGGAGCAAATAAAAAATGTTGTGTTTGACATTCAACCTTTTTCATAACCTACCTTCCTCATATCTTTCCAGCCTTCTCACACTTTATACCCTGACACATACTATTCAATCCAGTAACACTGGATTTCTGTCTATTCAATGAGCAAAATACTCCATCTCTCAACCCCCAACCCCCCCCCCCCCAGTCATTCTCTCTGGCTGCTACCCATGTTTGGAATGTTCTCTCACCTCCAATCCAGCTATTGACCTACATGGTTTCCTTTAAGTCCCAGGTAACATAATGTCTTCTTTAGGAAGACTTCCTCAGCACATCTTAATTCCAATGCTTTCCCTCTATTAGTTATTTACTCTTTTTTCCCTGCATATAGCTTGCCTTGTACATATTTTTTCATATTGCCTCCCCCACTAGACGATAAGCTTCTTGAGGACAAAGGCTGTTATCTTTTTTGTATCCTCAGTGCTTAGCACACTACATGGTACATAGGCTCTTAATAAATGTTTACTGACTGATTGAATCAAGCCCCCCCAAATTGCAGTCTCCTGGAGGATATCTGTAATCCTTCATTTGACCTCTCCATCCTTATAGGAAAGATCAAATACATTAAAGGATTATATTTCTCAAATCTCAAATAAGACAAGAATAACTTTAAAAAAATCAAAAATATATAATGAGGGAAATGCATAGTACTCAAATCTGTTATACACAATGGGGAAAAAAGGAAATCAATTTTATACACATATATACACACATATATGTATGTGTGTATGTGTATATATGTATATGTATGTATTTCTATATATACAAATGTATATATACACATATTTATATATGCATGTGTATACATATATATGTGTATATGTTTGCACATATGTGTATGTATATATGTGTACGTGTGTATATATATGTATAACATAACTTTTAAATTTTTCAAACTGCAAGAGAGAGATAGTGGGAGAGGAGAGGGAGGAATGAGACAGACAGACAGAAAGACAGAAAGAGAGAGAGAGAAAATATAAAACCTTTATAGTAAAATAATAATAGAATGGGACCTGAACATTCCTATCTCGGCAAATCAGATCTAATAGAAAGATAATCATAAGAAAGTATAAAACTGAATTAATTGTTGGAAATTTCTTATTTGGCTGGCTTTGGTGACAATTGAATAGGATCATTAAAAGCACACATATTACTTCACATGCCGTTCTAGTTTTACTGCAACATCAAAGATATTCTGAATTTCAAAATCATAAAGGAATCAAATGGATCAATTGATGTGAAAAAGAAGATATAAGAAAGGTATCTTTTGCACAATAAAATGCACAAAGGAACTCAACTATATGTGTATATGATTAAATGATGATATATTGAATTATATGTGGTCAAAAAATAAATTATAGAAATAATAAATTATGTGAGTGATAATGATACCAATGATCCAACATACCGTATTGTATGGGATGTAGCTAAATTAATCTTCAGAGAAAACTATATTTCTCTGAAAATTATCAAAATAAGAAAAAAGCATCAATCAACAGGTTTACAACTAAAAATGCTAGAAAAAACAAATGAACAATTCCAAAACAATTTTAGAAATAAATTAATGTATTTCAAGATTTAAAAAAAAAACACAGCTTACCTGATCATGAATAAGAGTAACTGAAATTGCCATTAAAAAGTCAACATGGCACCTTCACAAGCAACATGTAAACTAAGAAAATAAGAAATATCCATAAGAAAAATGAGATCAGAGATATATTAATTAGTAAGTCACAAATAAATAGCTAAATGAAGAAAAAGATTGGATGGATTTGCAAGATATTTCTCTTTTATCTAAAGAGAAATTAGTATCTCTGCTCCAAAAACAAAAAGTTCAGAAAATTAGATTGAAAATATACTTTCAAATTCTTTTATGATACCAATATGACCATTAAGCCCAAATCATGATAAGACAAAGCAGTGACAAAGAACTTTGGATCAATTTCACCGATGAATTGAATTGATTTAAACTTATTTTTAAAAGTTAATAATGCCCTTAAAAACAAAGACAAATGACCAAAATATGGTATGGAAGTCATTTGTTTGTCATTATGTATTTATTAAATGAATTTTTTTCCTCCTTCCTTTCCCTTCTTCTCCCCAAAATAGCAAGCAATCTGATATACTTATACATATGCAACCATTTAATACATATTTCCACATTAGTCATGTTGTGAAAGAAGAAACAGAATATAAAGGAAAAATCATGAGAAAAAAAACAAAAAAAGAACAAACAAAAAAGTGAAAATAGTATGTTTTAATCTGCATCCAGTCTCTGTATTTCTTTCTCTGGATGTGGATAGCATTTTTGATTATGAGTCTTTGCAATTTTCTTGGATCATTATATTGCTAAGAAGAGCTAAGTCCATCACAGTTGATTATCACACAATATTGCTCTTACTGTATATTGTGTTCTTCTGGTTCTGCTCACTTCACTCAGCATCGGTTCATGTAAGTCTTTCCAGATTTTTTATGAATCTGCCTGCTGCCCATTTCTTAAAGCATAGTAGTATTCCATTAGATTCATATACCACAACTTGTTCAGCCATTCACTAATTAATGGGCATCCCTTAAATTTTAAATTCTTTGTTACCACAAAAGAGATACTATAAATATTTTTATATATGTAGGTCCTTTCTCCTTTTTTGTGACCTCTTTGGTTTATAGACCTAGTAGGGGTATTACCAGATCAAAGGGTATGCACATTTTTAGGCCCTTTAGGCATAGTTGATGGAGGCAATTTTCAAATAAAATGCCTCCACAAATTTCTGACTGTTCCTTTTAGCCTAGAAGAGATACAAGATTCTTAAAGACCATACCTGAGTTAAAACCCCCCAAAATTCAACCAAACTAGAAAGATTTCAAGCATTTTTCTAATAACAGTTTACGTTTGCTTTCTAAAGGCCAGCCTAGATAATTGCAGAAAAGCTTCTCTAGGTGCTAGAGGTTGATTCTCAAGATTGGAGAAGTCCTTAGTTTGTCTTTTCCGTTCCCTAGTATATCAGTAAAATTTCTTTAAATATATAGCATAACTTTACTCTTGCATCACTGAAAGGTGAAATCAAAATCTAACACACCAATCAAATATAGTCAAGCAGGGATTACTGAAGGACATATTACAGCAAACCTGACTGTGGATAGTGAAAGCTGAAAACAAAAAGAAAGAAGTAAAGGTCCCAGGGGGTACTTCCAGATGAGAGATATATTCATGAGTACACTAATAAATGTTTAAAAACTGTCTGTATTGGTGAATTTTAAAAAGTATGCATTAGCACACTTTTAATTTTAATCTATATTATTGACATTTTTTCATTATTTTCTTAAATCTAAACAATCAACCCAATCATAAATCAAGCCCTAATTTATACTGAAGACTTTTGAAAAACCTTAACTTAGAAAGGCTAAAGTCACCTACTGCATTCTGGATCATCACCAGTCATCTATACTTTTGCCTTGCCACTAGACTTTGGTGACTCTGGTGGACCAAGTGTGACTGATCACTGACCAGGACAGCCTTGTTTAAATGTAATTTGTATGCAACTCAAAACAGCACCATCAAGATGTCATTGGTCCTTTGCAAGAAGAAGGATGAAAAGCAATAGAGGTTCTGAATGAGTTCTCTACATAGACAAAGACTTCTGAGGAAGATTTTATGAGTTAAACCTTGTCGTTCATATTTCTTACATGTGTACCTCACCAGTATTCTGGTCTAAGTTTAAGCTTACTCCTCTCTTTGATGCTGTGTATATTTGTGGGAAGGAGTGAACCAGGTTCTTCGAAGAATGTTGTGTTAACTGTCTTTATCATGTTATCTAAGAGCAATGGTAAATGGCTGCCCTCTGCAGACTAGCAGAAGTTGAGGAATGCTTCCATTTTCCCCTCCATCCTTTCTACTTCTTCTTCTTCTCTTCCTCCTCCTCTTCCTCTCCCTTCTTCTTTTTCTTCTCCTTTTCTTCTTTTTATCCTTCTTCTTCCTCCTCCTCCCCCTTTCTCTTCACTTCCTCCACTTCCTCCTCCTCTACTACTTTTTCTTCTTCCTCTTTTTCCTTCTTTCTCTTCTCTTCTTCCTTCCATCATTCCCTTCCTTCCTTTCTTCTTTCTTTCTTCCTTCCTTCCTTCCTTCCTTCCTTCCTTCCTTCCTTCCTTCCTTCCTTTCTTTCTTTATACATTTTTCAAAAAGCAGAGATAATTTACTTATTTCTTTCACAGTTTTGATTTTTGATTTCTTGAGATATAACTTGACAAAAAGGTTTTGAAAAAATCACATTGTATTTTAAATGGAACTATTTGACTAAGCCTTTACCCCCAAATCCATTGAATGGCAAATAAGAGCTCCAACTCAAACCTTTGTGCTTCATTGTTTAGACTGTGATGACTTTGAATGAGTGTAAATATCAATCATCTTCTGTTCTGGTCAGAAACTCTGAGAGTCCGCTCTTCTCAGAATAATATTTTTGTGATGGTAAATTGGACTATCTTTTCCCCCAATTTTTACTTACACCTCTGTCATTGGATAGATGTGGCCTCAAACAAACTAAGACTAGGTTAAGACTTCAAAGTAGAAAGACCAGTGACGCTAGTTGCTTCTTGAACCATCATTAGTCAAGATGATTCTAGAGAAGAGAGTGAAGTTGATCAATTTACACAGCTCTGACTCACTTTAACTCAATTCATGTACAATATAATTCAATGGAGTTGGAAAAGGCAACAGCAGTGGTCATTTACTGCTGAAGATTTGTGCATTGAATGACCTTCTCATAAGCAACACTGTTTTCCATTTACCTAAACTCAGTAAAACTGCATGGATGCACCCTTGTAGCAAACATTGGCATCTAATAGACTATGTGATTGTAAGGAGAAGAGACAGACAAGATGTATGAGTGACATAGTAAATTTCTGCATCTGGGGCACAGGGGGCTCTGTCCTGCAGTTCCTGTGCCTAAAATTTGAGGCTTTGTGTACTGTGGCCTCTGTTTCTTTCAGCAAGAAGCTAAAATACTGTGGATTACCTGATGCTGAGCTGATTGGTGTTGGAAAGCAGAGACCAGGTGAAGTCTTTTTGGGTTTCCCCAGAGTTACATTGGAGCTAGCTGCATTAAGTGTGGAGGAGGGGTGGTTTGGTCACAGAAGGTTTCCTGTGCTGAGCTCATAGGCAAGCTCATCACTTATGATTCTGTCTGCCCTAGTGTCTTCCCATTCCCCTGGGGTGCTGAGGCACTCCTGGGGTCCTGGTGTTGGTGGTTGCAGGCTTAACACCCTCCCACCCCAGGGCTCAGGATCTTCTCCTGGTTTACTGAGGTGGGGTTATCTGGGACAGCTCCAGTCCTACACTGGTCCCCTTTAGCCACAGGACGAGGAACCCTCCTTAGGGATTTTCCTAGCCTCAGGGGCTAAGAGACTGTTAACCCCTTCTGCTGCTCCAGGATTTTTCCTGGGGAGATATACTCTGGTCCCTTCAAGGTCAACAAGGGGAGGGAGATAGCAATTACTGATCACTCTACTGTCTCTGCTCCTGGAACCAGAAAGTCAATATTTTTTGTTATAAAGAACTATTTTGGCAATCTAATGAAACCTATGGACCCCTTCTCAGAATAATATTTTTAAATGCTTAAAATAAGAGAGATAATATTACTAAGAAAACAAATTATTTTTAAATAGGTATTAAAGTATACTAAAAAAAAATCTCACAGACCCCACGTTAAGATTCCCTTGTCTAGAACACAAACTCACTTGTGAAATTTCATGGAGTATAGAGGAAGATTATGAGAAGTTTCATTTTATAGAGCAACATGAAGCAAGAAGATATTTTTGAAGTGCTTAGTACAGTATTTGGCACATAGTAGGAGCTTAATAAATGCTTGTTGCCTTCTTTCTCCACCCAGTCCAGAAAAATACATTTTAATTATGTTTGACTAAGGTCCATGGAACTAATATTAGCCCAATTACAATTAAGGATGAACTGTGAATGAAGATAGTAAATGAAAAGGAAGGGTAAGGATTTCTAAAACAGTCTTTTTCACCATCAAGACGAGTGAATACTTATGTTCAGTCATAACTGTCCTAATTATGCTGCTAGAAAAAGTGGAAATGACACTTAAGAAGTAAGGACAAGAAAAGTAGTGATTCTATATTAGAAATACATAGAAGGTCTGTAGTGGAGGCAATTTAGAGATTCGTTCTCAATGCATATGAAAGAAAAGATACCAAAGGCATCTTACCAAAACAAGATGGTTAAATGCATATCAATAAGTACCTACTTGAGTGACTTCTTTCTCATCTATGCAGTGTTCTTTTATGTGAAAATAATATACACAACATATATAAACTATATTGAATTGCCTGCCATTTCAGTAAAGGGGTAGAGGATGAAGGAAGTGATAGAATTTGAAATTTAGTACTTTTAAAATATTATTTATTTTAACATGTCATTAGGGGAAAAGAAAATATATCAGTACAGAGCAATGTGCTCTCATACTGAGGGTATCTTTGATAAAAAAAAATTTTTAAGTAGGAAACAAACTTTTTTTATAAGCATTTAATCTTGTAAGCTTGAGACTACATACAAGATACAACTGTTGATTTGTCACCATAAAAAAGCAATTGTTTTGAACAAAACAGAAAATGGCATAAAAGGTTCTCATCCAACATCACGTGTCAAAATTATAAAACATTCCTTGAAAGATTAATAACAAAGAACTTTATTTGACCCTCCTTTGATAACTAATATCAAATCCAGAATAAGTAAAAAGAAAATGTTTTCTTAAAGTGATACCACTGTCTTGGCAAGCTCCAACAAGGAATTGATGTCAAAGTCAATTATGCCTCTACATTGTGGATTCCACAAGATGCTCTCTTTGAAGATGACATTGGGATCACTGTGTTAAGCCCTGAATAACAATCAAATCAATGAGATCCATAATCCCTCATTTGTTTTAGCTATTCACACAGAACCAAGTGGATAAAAGTTGCCTATTTTTCAGACTACACTATGCACAATCTCTAAAATCAAGTATATATTTGTTGTTGCCATTGTCCAGATGTTTAATAATATGACCATAATTAAACATGAGGCATTGGCTAGATCACCTTTGGGAAATTGAAACTGCCAAGTGGAAGCTTTAGTTGTTTTTTTATAATTATCAAGAGTTTCCTTACATAAACTGAACCCAGTCCTGTCCCCTTCCACCCAAGAGTAGCAGCATTTTCCAGTGGTATTATGTAGTGGTAAATGATAAAATATTCCATTCTCCAAAAAATTGAAGCTGAGCATCACTAAAAGACCAAGACCAAAGGGGAGTCATTAGGAAAATGTGAGTAAACAATTAAATATTATAGGTGAAGTATTTCATTAAGTCATATCTTTTGTAGAAATTAGGTTAAAATGTCAGTATATAAGGTAAAAACTATTATGGTCAAAAGTACTCTTAAACATGTTGAAAATAAGCCAAGAAGTATGTTATGTTGTTTTCAAATAATTATGACTGGAAAGAGGTTAGGCTCTCTTTAAAAGAAGATATGCATAATAGAGAAGCTAAAACTGAGATGATTGTTATGGAGGAAAGAATTAAAATTTTAATATTCAATATTAAGCTATTTATCAGGAAGGAAGAAAGAACAAAGATGGGTAGGAGAAAATAAACACAGGTTAAGGCTTAAATGTCAGAAAGAGAAGAAAAAGAAACTTGACAATTTAGGGGGAAATATTTTCAAGAAGGCTTCACATATATGCAGGACCAAAGACTCTTGAGAGGACTTCACACATAATTATGATCATGAGTTTGTATTTTCCATCTCATTCTCATTCTAGCTTGAAAGCTCATTGAATGGAATGGTGAGTGGAAACTCATTGAGTTGCTGATAATTGGACGGTTATTTTAAGTTGTCATTTTTTGCTTCTAAAAATGCTGCATTCTCTAGCTGATGCTTGGTAAGTTAATGTATGTATGATGTAACTCCACTGTACTGAGTAGAAATAGTAGAGAGGATATTTGATATAGAGTCAAGAAGACCTGGGTCTAAATTCTAGCCTTTGATATTATGTAACACTAAAAACATCACTTAAATTTGCTGTACCTCAGTTTTCTTACCCCCAAAACAAGGTGGTTGGATTCTGTCTCTGAGGTTCCTTCTAGTTGCTGTATAATCTATTATTCATCTATGTCATCATAGAAATGTATAATCAGAGGGAAAATGATGGACTGGACAGAGCAATATAGCAACTGATGAGAAATGGATGGACATTTCATGTGCTGCATTTGTATCCAAACAATTTAAAGAGGGGATTAAAAAGACATCCTCAGCATGTTGGGTGGAGTCCACATCACTCACAAATGCCCTAATAAAGCTGGAAATTCACTAAAAGGGGTAATTATAATGAAAATCAAAGTAATTCAGCAACAAAACTCTATTTGTCTAAGACTGCATGAAAATTATTAGAATTCTGTGGGAGATAAATAGAAGGCCAAGTAGAAAGCGGATTGGTCCCACAGTAGGAGATAGAGTCAAATCAATGCTTAGCACAGGGGCAGCCCAGCGGCCCCAATTCCAGTAGAAGATGGGGATAGAACAGAATCCAGGCAGTCTGCACATGACTCATTTACAGACTATTATTCAGAGTGTAGCTTTCTCTGATGCTCAATTATTAATGAATGATATTAAAGATGATGCCACTAAGTAGAAAATGGAACCCCTGCAAAGCACATTTAATAAATTTTCAGTAATACTAGTAATGGTCTATATTTGTAAAGATAAATTGAATGTTAAGTCAAGGAATAATCTTTAAAGGATTTTCCAGATACAAATTATTAATTTATTTCAAAATATTTTGTGGGAAAATGTTACTAGTGAAAAACTTTTCAATTAAGTTTTTATTTCCTAAGAGAAAAACACCTTCCCATATTAGTTACCTGATGATTTTGTAAGAGGCACTACAGTAGACAATGAGTAATTCATATTCCCTAAAGTGGAAAAGAATCAGTGATATCATTTTCTTCCTGTTTCTCAGTCTATTATTTTAATGAAAAGAGCAGTATGCAATGAAAAAGTCCAAGTAAGCTACTCCTAAAATATTGATAAAGAAATGATTAATAAAAATGAAATATTATTTATCATTGAGCAAGGTAAATGAAATCTTAAAAAAATTCTTGACAATTGAACAAAGTTTGGTTATATCATAATTATATGTAATGCAATTCACATAATTGACATTAAAGTATTATATTTTTAAATAGACAAATAATATCCCAAAATAAAATGATGGTTATAAGATTGTCCTTGTTTTACGATATCTTTGTCATGTTGTATTTTTTAAATATACATTTTAAATTCCACTTAAATTTTATAGTCTTACATCATTCTTTCTTAAACTGACTGAGAAAATTTGTAAAACACCTTACTTATGATTTCTTATGCTTGGCTCGTATAATCTACTTTATTGTAACTGTTTGCCCAGGTTAGACTCTCCTCCTCCCTCTTCCACCCTCCCAGTAATTTCATAGGGTTCTAGAAAAATGGCAAAGTATAGAATTCCAACTTGTAAACAAATTACTAGGCACCAAGAATCTTTTAAATAGACTTGAGAAGCTTTAAAATATTAGATTATGACAATTCACAAAGAAACCTACCTTGAGCAGAGGCTGAGCAGTCTACTTCTCATTTCCTGGAATATCCTATAATCAAAATGCCAAGAATGAAAACTAGATCTATTTTATTAAAGAAGGACTTTGTTCAATGCAAATTAAGTTCACTGTTAGTGCACATATTAGAAATTAAATGTTGATGAAAAATATTAAAGGTTTAAGTCAGAGTTAGGAAATGTGATCCCATAAAAGTCAATAATTCAGAGTTAATTGAGGTTTATTTAAATGAAAAAAAAAAATCCTGCTAACAGTATTCCACTTTGGAAATCCTTATAAACTCATTCTAAAATCTTTATTTCTTCATCTGAGAAGAAATAATTTTGTAATATATTTTATGACAATTTTATAAAGAATGAATATATTTATGACAATTTTCCAGAGATGACAAAATTGAATAGATTTAGTGATATGCATATTCTAATATGCTGCTTATAAAACTTCATATATTTTATTTCATTTTATATTTATGAAAACTTTGAGATAATCATTTCATTAGTTTTAATATCACCACAATTTGAAACTCAAACTCAGAGGGATTAAGGAGCTTTTGCCCAAAGTCAAATAACTTTAAATGGTAGAGTTAAAACTTAAATCTGTTTTTTCTCCCTAAAAATTAAATGGTTTTTTTTCCCTACTACACCTGAGAAACAGTAGAGGCTCACTATCACTGTATTTCTTTTCTTTTCCTTTAAAAAAATTATATCATTCATTTTAAATGCTGAGTGTATCAAGTGAATTTTGGAGGTAAATGGCAGAAGGCATAGCTATTATATATTTAGTAATAAATTGGTTTTCAAATCGTTCATTTATTAGTAAATGACCACAGGTTTACTCATGTGAGTAACTTGGGTTTAGGATACTCTGCTAATTTTTTTATCTTTTACATTTTAATTCAATTTTATTTTCATTGTATTTCTTTAAGGGTTTTTTAAAGCAAAGATGTCCGCATTCTATGTAGCATAAAGTACAATGGAAACTATCATCCACTTAAGTGATTTTGATACATGTACAGGTTGACTACCAGCAATACTAGAATTCCCAGTACCATGCAGTTTCTCCCTAAGTTCTTACTAGTTTGTAATGCCCATAACTAAATAATTACAGTTACAAATCATATAAAGACTTTTTAAGCTGAAATTTTAAAACCCTTATTCAATTAGGTTTTACCGAATATATTTTTATACTACCTTAAGTGTAAGTTTTTAACTCTCCATCTTTATGAAGTAGAAAAACTCTTGAATTTTATCATTTCTCCTAAGCTCTTAAATGAAAAGGTTTAATGAAAGTTCCAATTCAGATGTGACTTCCCGTTACAGGATAATGCATTTTTTTTCAGGAGACTATTGTAGCTTAAAATAAATTCA
Source organism: Bettongia penicillata ogilbyi (assembly GCA_023548195.1). Taxonomy (NCBI): domain Eukaryota; kingdom Metazoa; phylum Chordata; class Mammalia; order Diprotodontia; family Potoroidae; genus Bettongia; species Bettongia penicillata. The sequence goes on from JAJHZJ010000772.1 coordinate 615,901, forward strand.
ATGACACTAGGCTTAATCAAGTTCTTACCTCATGATGGCTAATAAATAACAAGTTGAAAAATGTCTCACAAATTATAATGTTTCATGCATGATAGTTGAAATCTGTACAGACATTTTCAATTCATTATTTTTCATATTAAAAAAAAGAAAACAGTTTTAAATGTTCTATACCTTAGATCCAGTTAGCTAAATTATGCAACTATATTTCAATCAACAAATCAGGATAGTATTTTTTAGGAAAAGTATATTATGCTTACCTTTTTTTTACAGAAACGGAGATCCTATTTCTGAAATAACAGAGGCTTAAAGAATGAAGTATTGTCCTTGCAGTGTTAACAGACTGTCATTTTATAGCTCCATGCAATTATATTGAAGGGTGGTTCATCCCTTGTGTCAATATTGTATCTTATTTTTATTGGAGATCTTTATGTAGCTGACAAGTGTGAACAGCCGTCATTTATAAATTGAGACATGGATATTGACAAACCCCCTGTTTTTATTATCTTGTCCCTGTTCTACCATATATCTTGTATAATTCAATTTTGTTACCACTGATAGTCCTATCAGTATTAATTACTTTTACGAGTTTAATTACTCTTTCACTGAATAATTAATGTAAGAAATTACCAAAGAATTATTTATTAAAATCCATTCTATAATAGTATAGGCTCTAGAAAGGATGAAGGAACATAAAATAAAATAAAACAACTGCTTCATCTATTAAGCATGCTTCTAAATGACGTCTCTAAAGACAGTACTTTGGAAACAATGATACTGAATATGATTGTCTGGTGGAGTGCCCTACTAATGGAATCCCTAAGAAAAGGAAAGTGGAGACCTGAAGTAAACTAAGGATGAATCTTACCAGATATATCGGATCTCCATTTCTTACAGACTTACTACATGAGTTTAATAGAGGAATGCTATAGACATAGACTTCTGCCTCAAGTGTCTATCTCTCCACTCCAAACTACTGTCCATTCAAATATCAAAATGATGTTGATCTTCCTAAAGTTCCAACCCTATCGTGTCACTCCTGCTCCTCCCCTTATCTAATCATCTCAAATGACTCCCTATTACCTTCAGGAACAAAATTTTAAAAATTCAATTTGTCCCATTAAGTCCTTCATAACCTGGTCTCCTCCTCCCTTTCCAGTCTTCTTATTTCTCACTCCCTCTAGCCCCCACCTCCACCATTTCCACAATCCAATGACACTGGTTTCTTTGTCGTTCCTCTAACAAATGTGGACTCCAGGCATTTTCACTGGCTATCCTTCATGAATGGAATTCTTTACTTACTCATCGCCATCATCTGGCATTCTTCAAGTCCCTACCTAAGTCCAATCTTCTACAACAAGTGTTTCCAAGTTTTCCTTAATGTTAGTGCTTGCCCTCTTTCAATTATCTCCAAATTTATTTTCATGTTTACATCTTGCTTGAGCATAGCTGTTTATATGTTGTCTCCATTTGATTGTGAGCTCCTTGAGAGCAAAGGCCGTTTTCATGGTTTTACCTTTCTTTGTATCCCAGCACTTCGTGTAATGCCAGGCACATAGTAAATGATTCATAAATGCTTATTGACATGACTTGTTGACACAGCGAAACAGGATTTTAGCAAATTACTTGACAATATCCTTCACAACATAGACCCACTGGAGGTGTGTGGATACTCCAGTCTGCATCAGCTGTTCTGATTTCAACTCCACAGAACAAAATATACCTTTGCTGAGTATCCCCTTGCCCTCATCCACCTCTCCTGCCTCCTTTTCGTCATGTCTCCCTTATTAGATTGTGAGCTCTTTGGTCCCAGGATTTAATACACTGCCTGGCGTATGCCACGTGTTTAATAAAGGTTAATTCGATTGAACTGAGGGATGATAGTTTAGCTACATGATTGCTAATCATGCTCTGATGTGATTTGTGCTCCAACATAAAGAGTGTTGATAGATCAGTGTCAACTTGGAGACATATCTTTATGATATGTCCAACTCTGTTTTATTTTATATTTTTATTGCTGACTTAGAGATTACATAAATTTCATGCTTCTCAAAAATGAAGTTGAGAGGAATAGTTAATGCCCTAGGTGACAGAAATGTTTTTGACAAGTAGGAATTATAGACTGAGTATATCAAGATAAAATTTATTAAAGATGAATGAGAAGTTCAAAACTTAGGTTATAACTATCAATTGAAAAAATTTAGGATGTGGGAGAAATGACTAGCACAAATCCATGTGAAAAAGACCTTTGGGTGGAGAACATTTAATTAACTATTAGATAAGTATGAGTCATCAACATCATGTGATGGCCTATAAAGCTCATTTAATTTTACAATATATTAGTTCAATCTAGATCAGCCACACTTAAAAAGTACAATAATAAACATCAGGGATACAGAAATGCTAGATAGGCATACACACACACACACACACACACACACACACACACACGGATTGCTTTTTACCTGGGAAAGCAGACTACGTGAAGATACCAGTATTTAAGTTTGAATGAGAAATAGGGAAGGAACTTCAACAGAATTGAAATAGTCTAGTCATTATGGAAGTGGGAGACCCATTCAAGTCATGGGGAATGGAATCTTTATGGAATCAGGAGAACTCAGGAAGGTAACTGGATATCCAATTGTCTGGAATATTGATTGTATGAAATAAGATAGAAGTGGTAAACAGGAGTCCGATTTTGGAGAGCTATGAACGCGAGATTCAGTTATTTATATTTCAAAAAGGAACCATTAGATTTGTTTTAAATAGACATCACAGGAACAGTACTGTGGAGGATGGATTAGAAGGAGGATAGACTGATGTAAGGGCCCAATGGGTATCATGGAAATCTGGGAAATAGTCACTTGATAAGTGAAGAGAGTGATTGTTTTATGAATAACTAACCTAACAATCAACTCCAAAAATGTGAACAAAAACTCAAAAGGAGAAAATATGCATCAAATCTATAGTAACCAAAACCAGAATCTGTAAGAGAAGAAGACAGTAATATGGAGCCTGTCAGACTGTTAAATGGGGAGGGAGATGTCTAAATGTTCAGATCTACACTTTAGGAAGATCAATTTAGCAGCTTAGTAGAGAATGAACTGGAGTTGGGGAGAGACTTGAGGGAGAAAGACCAAACATCAGGCAATGGCAATAATCCAGGTTTGAGGTGATGAAGACCTACACCAGGGTAGTAGCTGTATCAGGGGAGAGGATGGGATTTGCTGGAGAAATGTGACCATTGGTAATTGAATACAGCAGGTAAGACTCGGTGAGGAGTTAAGGAGGAAACTAGATTGTGTATCTGAGTGACTGAGAGGAAGTTAATACCCTTAATAGTAATAAGGAATTTCAGAAAAGGAGAGGGCATAGGAAGAAAGATAGTTAGTTCAGTTTTAGACATATTGCGTTCAAGAAGTTGGTGGAATATTCCATTGGAAAAGTCTGATGAAATAGCATAAGAAAGCTGAAATATTAAAAATCTCATTTACCAAAGTCACTCCCAGACCACTGTGCTCACCGCATACTATGATCATACACACATATACACACACAAAACAGCCTCCTTGATTTTCAGAGTAAGAATTTGGTAGTCCTTGTCTCGTTCTCTTTTTCCAATGCTTCATTGCTTCTATGGTTGTGACTCATTCTGAATTCCATTTTCCTCCTCTCCTCCTCCCACCCACCACTCCACAAGAAGAAGAGAATTACTCCATAAACTACCCCATTTTCTACCTCATAAAGAAAAGAGTTTTGAGAGATGAAAGGTTGAATAGTGGAGGAAGAAAATATGTTGTTGCTGAGCTGGCTGATAGTAGAGAGGTGACTAGAAAGGAAATGATTTCCATTCCTAATAAAAGAGATTTGAAACGTAGTGCAGGGTGAGCATCTCACCACAGAGATTATGCTTGGCAGGACACAGCCAGACCCATATGTGTCTTAAGTCAAAGTAGCAGGGGTATGTGTATCAGTGAAAGTGGGGGGATTAAGTAGGAAGGGAAGTCAGAAACAAGTCTCTGTGAATGAAAGAACAGAACTGAAATATAAAAAGTCTAGGTAGGAAGCGCAAACCCAAAAGCCTAGTTATATAGCCCCTGAGCCAAAAGAATGAACAATGAAACTTATGAAGAAAAATAAAATGTAAATAATCATCAGTCATGTCTTAAACACAACATCTCTACCATTTGGAATTATTTCTCTAAGCATAATATAAATTGTATGGAAAATATTCCATTCTGAGACTTTCTTAATTTTACCTGTTTGAATTCATTAAAATTTCCATCCAGCTAGCTGTAAGAATAAAGAAGCTAATATAGTTTAAAAAATAAAATAAAATGAAATGAATAAAAATTCTCCCAGAAGGAAAAAAAGTAAGAAACATTTTGAATGTTTATTATACTATTAAGGCACATGATCCAACAATTTCCAATTAAAAGAGAATTCTACTGATTCCCCAGAAACCACAAAAAGGGGGAAAAAAACTCCACAATGCTTCAAATATAAGTAAATTTTAAAAGAATATGTTAGGATGGAAATTAGACTCCAAAGCTAGATAATTAGTGAGGTATTAATTGCCCATATTTAGGTTATGCCAATATAATAAAAATGATAACAGTATTTATTAATTTATTCTTTCAGTACCATAAAAATCAAATTACTGAAGGTTATTTTATAGAGCTAGAAAAATAATAAAATTAATCTAGAGCAATAAAATATCAAGAAAATTAGTATAAATAATAAAAAAGAAGGAAAGAAGGGAATATCAATATCAGATATTAAACTATACTACGAAACGGATCATCAAAAATAGTTGGTACTAGTTAAAAAGTGAGAAATTTATCAGTGGAGCAGATTAGATAGACAAGATACAGACCAAAAAAATGAAGTAAAATAGTGTTTGAGAAGTGCAAAAATACCAATCCTTGTGGTAAAGCTTTTATTTCAGACATTGTTGATAAATTTTGGAAAGCTATCCAATAGAAATTAGCTTTAGATCAATATTTCGCACTATATACCACCACATAACTTGATTTTAAAAGGTCACATTATAGACAAATTAAAGGATCAGAGAAAAGAAATATCTTTCACAACTATTAATGGAAGAAAAGTTCTTGGAAAAATAGGAATAGAACAGATTACAGGAGATGAAATAAATCTTTTTATTAAAGTTGAAAAGTTTTTGTACACAAGAAAATCAGTGCAGTCAGAAATGAAACTGTTGGCTAATTTAAAAATGTTTGTAACTAGTTTCTCTGAAAAAAGTGGGATATCCAATATATGTAGAGAACGGATTCAAATATATACTTGTAATAGCTATTCCTCAATAGATAAGTACTCAAAGGACACAAAAGGTAGTTGTCAAATAAGAAAAGTTATCTCTAGATAAAATACAAAAAAATGCTCCAGATCACTAATAGTAAGATAAATAAAAGTAAATAAACTTTGAGGTTACATGTCAGGTCTATGAGATTAGAAATGACAAAAAAAAGGGAAAAAGACAATTAGAGACATTAGGGAATGCAAGCACATTGGGGCATTGCTGCTGAAGCCCTTGGCATAGCTGTCTAGGAAACAATTTGGAACTGTACCCAAAAAATGGCTAAACTCTACAGATCCTTTGATACAGAGATATCACTAATAGGCATATGTTCCAAAGAAAACGGAAAATCCTTCATGTGTATAAAAATGTTCTTAACAATAATTGCACAAAGAACTGGAAATTATTTCCCATTTATTGAAGAATAACTGAACAAATTATTGTTTTTGAATTGTTTAAATTTACAATTAATGGCATACTATCAGCTATAAAAATTATTAGTGGGATAGATTCAGAGAAACCTGGGAATGTTTATATAAACTGATTCATAATGAAATGAGTCTCAGCTATAATCTTTTCATTTACAGGACTCCTTTCCCAAAACCTCTTAATTCTAGTTCTTCTTTTAATTTCCTGCTTTTCTTGTACATAGCTTGTTTCTACATAACTCCTTGCTATCTTCCCCCATTTGATTGTGAGCCTTTGAAGGCAGGTATTGTCTTTTACCTCCTTTTCTATCCCCAGCACTTAGCATAGTACCTGGCACGTAGTGCTTAATAACTTCTCGTTGACAATCTGAATAAATGCATCTGAAAGGACCACAGAAACATTAGGTTCTTTGGATGAAAACAGAGGAAGCTATTTAGGAAATATCTTTTTCATTTATTGATTCATTCATTTATTCATTCATTCATTTATTTATTTATTCATTCATTCATTTATTCATCCATTTATTTATTTATTTATTCATTCATTCATTCATTCATTCATTCATTCATTCATTTATTTATTTATCTTTTTACAATTATTTTCACAAAATTTTGGGTTCCAAATTTTCTCCCCTTTTAACCCCTCCCCCACCCCAATACCCCAAGCAATCTAATTTTCCCTATCTCCAATCTGCCCTCTCTTCTGTCATCCCTCTTTTCTCTTGTCTCCATCTTCTCTTTTCTCCTGTAGGGCCAGATGACTTTCTACTCCTCATTAACTGTATGTCTTCTTTCCTAGTAGCAACAACAATACTAAACAGTTGTTTCTAAAACTTTGAGTTCCAAATTCTCCCCATCCTTCCCTCCCCACCCATTCCCTTTGGGAAGTCAGGCAATTCAATATAGGCCATTTCTGTGTAGTTTTGCAAATGACTTCCCTGATAGTCGTGTTGTGTAAGACTAACTGAATTACCCTCCATTCTATCCTGCCCCTCATTGTTTCTCTTCTGTCTTTTGATCCCGTCCCTCCCCAAGAGTGTTGACTTCAAATTGCTCTCTCCTCCCTTTGCCCTCCCTTCCATCATCCCCCCCTTGCAATATCTCCTTCTCCCCCACTTTCTCATACTGTAAGATAGGTTTTCATACCAAAATGAGTGTGCTTTTTATTCCTTCCTTTAGTCAAATGTGATGAGGGTAAACTTCTTGGTTGTTTTTTTTTCTCAGCTCTCCTCTTTTTCCCTCCACTAAAAAGTCTCCTACTTGCCTCTTAAATGACATATAATTACCCCATTCCCTTTCACCCTCTTTCCTCCCAGTACATTTCTCTCTCACCATTTACCTTAATTTCTTTTAAGATATGGTCCCATCTTATTCAGTTCACTCTGTGCTCTCTGTCTCTGTATGTGTGTGCATGCATGTGTGTACATGTGTATGTGTGGTCCCACCAACTACCCAGATACTGAAAAGTTTTAAGAGTTACAAATATTGTCTTTCCATGTAGAAATGTAAACAGTTCACTTCTGGTAAGTCCCTTAAGACTTCTCTTTGCTGTTTACTTTTTCATGCTTCTTCTCATTCTGGTGTTTGAAAGTCAAATTTTCTTTTCAGCTCTGGTCTTTTCATCAAGAATGATTGAAAGTCCTCTATTTCATTGAAAGACCATATTTTCTCTTGAAGTATTATACTCAGTTTAGCTGGGTAGGAGATTCTTGGTTTGAGTCCTAGTTCCTTTGACTTCTGGAATATCCTATTCCACTCCCTTTGATCCCTTAATGTAGAAGCTGCTAGATCTTGAGTTATCCTGATTGTATTTCCACAGTACTGGAATTGTTTCTTTCTAGCTGCTTGCAAGATTTTCTCCTTGAGCTGGAAGTTCTGGAATTTGACTACAATGTTCCTAGGAGTTTCTCTTTTTTGGATCTCTTTCAGGTGGTGATCGATGGATTCTTTCAATACTTATTTTGCCCTCTGGTTCTAGAATGTCAAGGCAGTTTTCCTTGATAATTTCATGGAAGATGATATCTAGGCTCTTTTTTTGATCATGGCTTTCAGGTAGTCCCATAATTTTTAAATTGTCTCTCCTGGATCTATTTTCCAGATCAGTTGTTTTTCCCATGAGATATTTCACAATCTCTTCCATTTTTTCATTCTTTTGGTTTTGTTTGGTGATTTCTTGGTTTCTCGTAAAGTCATTAGACTCCATCTGTTCCATTCTAATTTTGAGAGAACTATTCTCTTCAGTGAGCTTTTGAACCGCTTTTTCCATTTGGCTAATTCTGCTTTTGAAAGCATTCTTCTCCTCATTGGCTTTTTGAACCTCTTTTGCCAATTGAGTGAGCCTATTCTTCAAGGTGTTATTTTCTTCAGCATTTTTTTGGGTCTCCTTAACCAAGGTATTGACCCGTTTTTCATACTTTTCTTGCATCTCTCTCATTTCTCTTCCCAGTTTTTCCTCCACCTGTCTAACTTGCTTTTCAAAATCCTTTTTGAGCTCTTCCAAGGCCTGAGCCCACCCGACATCCCCCTGGGGTGTCTGGGGTGTTGAGGCCCCACCCTCCACGTCTTTCCCTGATGGCAAGAATATTTCCTCATCCTCGTCAGATCCGAATGTCGGGATCATTTGCATTTGTTGGAAAAAACTCTCTATAGTCTTATTTTTCTTCCCTTTTCTAGGCATTTTCCCAGCTGGTTACTTGACTTCTGAGATTCCTGTCCACCCCTGCCTAGATCCGCCCAGCTAGTGCTTGGGCTCTGAGATTCAAATGGGCTTTCCGCAGCAAGCTTTAGTTCTGGCGCTGGGGTGGGGGCAGGGCCGCCTCCCAGGCTCAGCTCCCTCAGGGGCTTTATGCAGAGACTATCAGGAACGGAGTGGGTGGGGGGGGTCCACCTCCCAGGCTCAGTTCCCTCAGGGGCTTTATGCAGAGACTTTCAGTAATGAAGATCCTGCCTGCTGCTGGGGGAATCCGGGCAGCCGCTGCTGCTGCCTCCACTGCCGCCTCCGCTGCCGCCCACGCCTCTGCCTCCACCGCTTCCTGCCCCCGTCTCTGCCACCGCCACTTCCTCCTGAGGGGGCCCGAGTCACGGAGACACTCCGCTCCCCCTCTCGTCCAGCCCAGCCTTCTCTCTCACTGACCTGTAGCTTCTGTGGGTGGAGGGACTTTCCCGGCTGCCGGAGCTTCCGTCCCTGTAGCCTGCTCTGGTCAGCTTCTCTGGGGCCACGGCCAGGGCAGCGCTGGGGCTGGGGTCTGCTTTCCGGGGCGCGACGGACCCTGGGAATGGGTCTCCAGGGCTCCCTGGAACGGAAATCTCTTCCACTCCGTTTCTGTACCCCTTTCAGTGGTCCAGAAGATATGGGGTCTCTTTTTACATTAATTCTATGGGCTGTGGTTTCGGAGCTCATAAACGTGCGTCCTTCTACTCCGTCATCTTGTCTCCACCCCCCCAGCATCTAGGAAATATCTTGTGACTGGCTAAGAAGAATCAGACATACCTCTTGGCATACATGTAGCAGCAACCGATTAATAATCATGAATTCCAGCACCAGCTCAACTGCCTGTTGATTGCATACAATGGTGAAGAAAGCTTAAACTTTTTTTAAGTATAATGTTGGTCTTTAATGACTTATCCATTCCAAACAGACTCTCCATTTGTCAGGAAGGGTAGGGGACTTAGATAAATTTGGTTATTTCTGGAATTGTTTTCTGAAATTTTCTAAAAATATATAATAACAGGTACTCCTTGACTTAACAAATATATACACTGCTCTGTCCACCCAAGACACAGTGAAAAACCTCAACACTTTCTAGAAAAACTCTGGATTAAGAAACTGAAGACAAGGATCCTTTGGAAGGCAGGAGCATTTTAGAGAAATTGATTTTGGGGGCAGAATCTAAAGCAAGGCTAATATACTTAAATGGAGCTAACAATGTTCCTAGTGAAATAGATTTCTCTGACTGCCACAAGAAATTAAGACACATTTAGAACACAAGATTCCATATAATAATATAAACACTTTGGGGAAGGTTGGCTCAAACAGTCACCTGTACACTCTATTCAAAATATTTAGACTTTTCCTTTTGACATATAGCTAATATATCATCTTCACTGGGCTAACAAGGGATTTCAACTGAAGAAAAAGGGATTATATTTATTTTGAAGAAGAGAGCTAGACCTTATTGGATTTTATTTTATAGATTTAGAGCAATAAAGAGGGTTACTAAGAATTAAGAGAAGAATATAGAAATAAGGGGAAAGTATCAAAGAAACAGTTATTTCAGGATTTTGCCTGGGCTAGTCTTCTGCTAAGAAAAGGGGATCACCACTTTAACTACCTTAAGGCAAATAAACTAAATTTGTGTAAGGGTTAAAAGGCTTTAATTTGGCTGATGTTAAAAAAAAATCTTAGTAGTTTGATCTAGTTTTCCAATCAACATACAGTCCAGCAAGTACATATGCCAATTGGACAAAAATTTCAATTATGAAATTTGGCAAGTTCCCCTAACAATCAAAAATCAACTTCTGGGCATCCAACTATCATTTTCAACTTTTGTTAAAGTTTTGTTAAAGCTTGTATAGGGGGTGACAGAATGTTCTCTCTCTCCCTCTCCCAACCTCTCCTCTTTAACAAGATGATGACACTGAATTTCTTAAGTTTGAAAGACCTAGAGAGCTAGTCAGTTTCTCTAGTAGTATCCCCTGAAATGACAATGACTGATGCCAGTATCTGAATTGTTGATTTAGAAATACGTTAGGAAAAAATGAGGTGGTGTTGATTTCATGACTTGAAAATGGATTGGATGCAAATCAGACACACTAAGGAAAGACCTCAGCACTCTACAAGGACGGTGACCCTCCAAGCCTATGGGGGAAATACATACACACACACTATATACATACATACATATATATGTATACACACACACATATATATATATATACACTTACATATACATATATACAAATGAGTGTATTTGTCTGTCTCTCTCTCTGTGTGTCTCTGTCTCTGTTTCTGTCTCTCCTCCTCTTCTCCCCCCACCTTTTTCTCTCCCTCTCGCTCTCCCTCCCTCACTCCCTGCCCCTCTCTCTTATATGAATGTAACATCAAGAGGACTTCTTAAAGGGAAACTGACTTTCAGTTGCCAGTAGCTATAAATTTACCCTTTGGCCACATGTGCTTTCTAAGTTTGAGTCCACTCCCCCAGTGACCTCCAGGGAAGAGTCTGCTCCCAATTTGGAGATGGAAGTGGTATTTTATAACAACTGTCATCTCAATGCCTGATTAATATTTTTATAAAAGCACAGCAGTGAGGGATCATGAGTAACAGTAATAGGAAGCCACTCATCCTTTTTAGATGCCTCCCAAAGACAGTTTCCCTCTTCAGAGATCCGGCCTGATAGTGCACATAGCAGTTGGAAAAGTAACTCTGAAGGCTTGAAACACTATGGTGACTTATACAATACACTTCTGGCCCCTTCATATTTGCAAAGACCCACCAGACAGATTTTCCATCCTGGACTCATTCTTACATATCCTAGTTTTCTTCAGGATTTACTAGAGTAAAATTAGGTTTTTTTTTTCTGTTTTTGGTTTAGATTATAATTTAACAGTCTATTTTTCCAGTTTGTTTTCTTTAGAATCAACTCAACTTTTTTCGAGATAAATTTTGCTCATTTGAATGTTTAAATACTGATATCTTTTATTATTACATTAATTTCTTCAAGCTGACCCAAATAACTTCTAGAAGTAAAATGCATTTTTCATTAGGAATTTTTGCATACCTCAAATGTTGACCTAGAGCACATGTAATGAATGGTCTTTTTTTTCCCTTTCAATTTTAAACAGACCTGGACCATTTGCCCTTATCTCCATCCATCTCCATCTTACTCATCCTCAACCTATATCTCAAAGCATGTGTCCTCTATAGAGTCTTATGTGATTATCTCTCTGGAAGTGAAGTTTCACAATGTGGAAGTTTCATATTCCAGTGGGTATTTCATTTATCTATATAAATGTCATCACTTTCACATAGACTTTTTGTAAGCTCTTCTAAGAGATGGATTATATCACTATATATTTAAATGTTAGACAGCACCTAGAATAATACATTTATCATAATAGGATACAATAAATTTTTGTTAAATAAATGAATTAATAAATGCATAAATGACTTTCAGTTCTTTTCTAATGCTAGAGGGTCTATGATTATATAAATTGGTTTCAAGTTAATTGTCATATGATACATCTGACAAGCTTTGGTTCATAACTTACTTTCTCATAATGCAAAATCCCATTATTAAAATATGATATTCTTTTTGGATATTTACATTAAGAATGAAAAAATATGGAATATTAATTCATTGTTAAAAATGCGAACTCATCTAGCAATTTTGGAAAACACTCTGGAATTATTACCAAAAAATTATAAAAATGTATACACTTTTTGACCCAGCAATACTGGTACTAGGTCTATTCCCCAAGGTGATAAGGGAAAAGAATTTATATGTTCTAAAATGTTTATAACAGCTCTCTTTGTAATGCTGTATATTCATCCTTCATTACCAAAGAAGACCATGCCATCAGAGAAGTAATGTCATGACTTGCACTTGACTTTGTTTTGAGTGAGGGAGGGCTGTGCAGGTCACCAGTCTCACTTTTCCTCCAGAGCCATCTGAATCCAGGGACCAGATATTCATCAGGATGACTGGAGATGACCTAGGATGAGGCAACTGGGGCCAAGTGACTTGTCCAAGGTCACACAGCTAGTGAGTGTCAAATGTCTGAAGTGAGATTGAATTCAGGTTCTCCTGACTCCTGTACTGGTGCTCTATCCACTGAACCCCCTAGCTGCCCCATCTCTGTGGTGATGAAGAACTAGAAAGTGAGGGTACGTCCATCCATGGGGGGGAACTAAACAAAGTGTGATATATGAGTGTGATGGAATACTACTGTGCTACAAGAAATGATGAGCTGATTGATTTTAGAAAAACATGGAAAGACTTTCATGAAATAACAAAGAGTGAAATGAGCAAAACCAAGAGCACATTTTATGCAATAACATCAATATTGTTCCAAGAATGACTTTAAATGACTAAGTTATCTTGAGTATTATAAATACTCCAATCACCTATGAAGGACTTATGAAGTAAGATGCTATCCTCATTTAATATCTAAAGTTAGACTTCTCTAGGGCAGGATGGGGAGGAAGAAAAAAATAAAAAGTGCATAGCAGAGAGCCAAAGAAAACTTAGAAGGAACCATAGAAAAGCAACATAACTTTGCTTTGAAAACAATGTCTATTATTTATTGTATAGTTTTCAAAAAAATAAATGGTGTGAAATGGAAATATATGGTTTTATATTGAATGCTCTTTTTATTCTGCTGTCTATATGGGAAGGTTCTTTTTTGTCTTGTCATATTTAAGTTTAAAATGAATAAATATAAAAAATGAATTTTAAGATGAATGAAAAAATAAATCATGCAAATTCTGAGGTCCTTTTCTAAGAACAGTAGGAGAGACAGCGTGGAATAGTGGGTAGAGTGAGGGACTTGGAGTCAGGAAGATCAACACTCAAGTACTACTTTTGACACTTACCAGCTTTGTGACCCTGACCAAGTCATTTAGTTTCTTATACCTTCAGTATAGGCTTTATTAAGTTACATATGGATTGCTACTGCTCATTGAAGAAATTACAAAAACTGACATATTCAAAAAAGGACCTAAAAGGCAGATATTACATAGATGATATTGTCTGTTAGGAAATTAATTGACTTTGTTTTTATTAATTATCAGAAAAGGGAGTAACATTTATTTTCTTTTTTATGTTCTGGATTGTGGACATAGTATAGGCTGGTGTTGAATTAGAAAAATTAATCTCATTTTTAAAAAATATATTGTTATCTCATGATATATCCACACTTATTTACAGTCTTTTAAATAAAAAATAATTTTCTTATTAAATTCATAGACATATTTTTATTTAGAAAAATCATAGTATAGTAGCAAGAATATTTTTTTCTTTTGTCAGGGTACATGGTGTCACACTTTGGCTCTACAGCTATTCCCCTTTGTAATCTTCAGTAAATACACCTATGCTTTTTTGGCATCATATATAAAAGGAAATTTTTGATTTAATGTCCTCTGAGGTCCTTCCTAGTTCAAGATCTGTGAATCCTTTCATTGAACAATTTTACAATAAACCAGCAACAAAGATTTACCTAGCACTAAAATAATGATATTCACTATAGGGAATATACCTCTATCCTTAAGAAACTTATGTTTGGCTTGATACTTCAATGAATCTGTGACGTCTTCCCTATAATATGGTTCTCAACCCATTAATTAGCATCCCTGGATTTTGAGTCTTGTTCATGTCCTTCCAAAAAATCTTTCACAGCAGGTTAATTCAATTCTCTGAGGGCTGTCCTCTAGATCTTTTGACATTGCATAGATACCAACTGTATATATAGGCCACCATTTTTATCCTTTACTCTCATCATATAACTGGCTAAGTGTTTCTCCAGTTACAAATTTCTCTGCTAACATTGCCAAAATGTGTGTAGCCATCATAGAAAATATCTAGTACAGAATCCAAGTGAAAGGAGGATTTCCTATAGATGATGAAACTTTCCATATGTTTCTGTTTGTGAATGATATTGTGCTGGTAGTATCAATCTGAAGAATAATTTAGAGACTCCTAAATATGTTTGGCCTCAGGATCCACACAGAAGAAACAAAGTAGGTGAATAATGCTTTTTGTCCACACTATGAGATGTAGTTCTATGGATAACCAAGTAAGTTTCTCAGTCAGTACTTATATGTTGGGGAGACATTGAAAATGGGTATCGAGCTGGAGGATTAAAGTGCCAAGCATATATTTGGCACTGTCTTTGGCATTAGCAATACAAAGATAAAAATAAAATAGACCCTGTCTACCAGACCTTCATTCTATTGGGTGAAAGAATGAATACAATAAGTAAATACAAAATGTATTCAAAATAAATTCCAGAGTAGGTCCTAAGGTAGAGAGGAATAGAAAGTGAAGTCCAAATATTTTAAACATCTGTGCAAAGGTAGGAAGGTGGGAAATTTAATGTAATGTGTGTGGGGGAGGGGTGTAAGGGGAGGGGGAATAATAAGTAAGTCATTTTATCTAAAGTTGAAAGTTCATGAAATAATGTAAAATAAGACTAGGAAAGTAAGCTGGACCCAGTTTGTTCACAACTTGATATACCAAGCAGAAAAGTTTGTATTTTGTCAGAAAGGCACTGGGACTTATTTAGCAGACGAATGATGTAATTAGATTTGTTCTTTGGGAATATTAATTTGGCAACTATTTGGAAGCTGGATTAAAAAGGGAAGAGACCACATATTTAAATAGTCCAAGTGTGAGTGATAATGTAAGTGAAAGTAAAAGCAATAAAGCATACCATTTCAAAATGAAGCAAGAGGAAAAAGAAAAGTCTAAGGATAACTCCAGGGTTTCTTTTGGTGATACTGTACATTATACAATGGGGGTGGGCGGGTTGGAATATCACAGTCTATGAAGAACTGAAGTTGAAGATTACCCAAGTAGGAATAGACAGGCTCATGGTAAGCACGAGCAGGTTGTAAAATATTATAAATTAGGATTCTGCAAGATATAAATAAGAAAAAAACATGGAACACCATATGTTAAGTAATAAGTTCCCTCTCCAACATCTCTCATATGTGTCCACTTGTATCTTCTTACCCAAATATCACCCTGATAAAGGCGTGCAGTGCCTCACACCCCAGATTGTGGCAACTGCTTCCTGGTAGGTCTTCCTGCTTCAAGTCTCTTCCCCCTCCAATCCATCCTCCCTTGAGCTGGCAAAGGGAACTTAATGCAAAGCTTCATCATATATCATATATATATATATATATATATATATATATATATATATATATATATGTACATGTATATATGTATACATATACATACACACACATATATATCCAATAAATTCCATTGCTTCTCTGTTACCTTCAGAATAATCTATTTGACTTTTAAAGACTTTCACAACCTGGCTACTTTCTAGTTTTCCAGTCTTCTTACATTTTTCTCCCCTAGATGTTTTCTTCCATCCAATAACATTACCTTTCTTTTAGTTGTTTAGTCATGTTTAAATTTTTATGACCCCCTTTTTATTTTTCATTTTTGTTTTGTTTTGTTTTAGCAAATGTACTGGGACAGTTTGCCATTTCCCTCTCCAGCTCATTTTACAGTTGAGGAAACAAAGGCAAACAGGGTTGTGATGTGCCCAATGCCACACAGCCAGTAAGAGTCTGAAGCTGGATTTTAACTCAGTTTTTGTGATTTCCTGTTTCCAGGCCCTGTGCTTTATCCACTGTACCACCTAGTTGCCTAAACCATCTTTCTTGCTTTTCTTCAAATAGAACACTTCATTTCTTGACTCCATGCATTTTAACTGGCTAATCCTCATGCCTAGAATGTTCTCCCTCCTCATCTCCGCCTCCTAGCTTTTGTGGCATTAAAGACAGCTCAGATCTCACCTTCTGCAATAGTTCTTTGTCATCTTCCCTTCCACTATGTTTTCCCCATAAGATTATCTCCTATTTACACTGTATGTATCTCTCATTTATAATTGTTTGCATGTTGTCCGTCCCATTAAAGGCCTAGCCATTACTTTGCATTTCTTTGTATCTCTAGCATTTTTGACAATGTCTGGAACATAGTAAACACTTCATAAAAGATTAGTAGTTGTATAGAATATATATCATAAAAAGCTAAATGAGGGGTATAGAAAGGAGAGAGAACAATGTTGCTAGATTTGTTAAGGAAGACTTCTTGATCATAGACTAAAGCTGAGTTTTGGCTAGAAGTGTTATTTTAAATTGTCCCATTTAAAAAAAAAATTAAGTGGAGCTGGTGTTTATACTTGATTTCTGAGAAGCTTTACTTCCTTTCTAGAATATTTTACAATTAAGGATTTTTAGTAGTAGACAAAATGTCACAACTTAATCCATACGTACTTTGAATACTGGTTTACTTACTTATCTCCTCTGAAAGTCATACATCAATGATCATGTGGGAAAGTTACTTAGTAAATACTAACAATGCCAAACCAAACCAGGCTTGCACCAGATAATTAAAAACATTATAATTAACTGTGTCCTGTAGGGAATATTGTCAATATGCTTATTAAGCATGTTGATGATTTTTTTGATACTATAAATGAGTCTTTTTATTCTAAATCCAAAAGAAGACATTAAAAGAACAAAATTAGAGGGGACATTTTCTGCACTACCCTAGACAGAATTGAAGAAACAGAATTCTGAATCAAAGATTTAGTTCAATGTTTCTTGGAAAAGATGTACCTCTGGAGAAAGGGATATAAAGCCACTTTTCCTGTTAAGTGTCACGGTAATGAAAAGGAAAACAATGCTTTGTAGGTAAAAGACATTTTTCATCCTTGACTCATCAAGGCTTTGTCAATAATTACTGAACAATTCCCACAATTCTCACCAGACTATATGGAATAGCAAATGAGACATTAGGTGTATAGCATAGTCAGGTGAAATTCCAGTAGTGAGTGTTAGGCTTATGATGTTTCCCACTGGCAAAATGTAAATTGTCATAGCTGCTCTCTCTCCATTCTACATGTATCCTACTTTACAAAAATTTTATGTAAGTGAGTTTATGGAGAGCAATTAGAATTTCTTGAAAGAGTGGTATTATAAATATAATGGTAATATGTGCATATATGTATCTATATGTATACACAAATGTATGTATATATGCATGACAGTAACAGAATCCTAGATTAATAAGACTTGAAAAAATCTTGAAAAGTCTACTAGTTCCTCATCCTATTTCACAAAGAATGGCATATACATTTTCCTGGACTGAGAAATATCTATCCTAATTTCAAAAACCCCCAGAAAAGATTTCACAAGCCCTTCTACTACCCACCCTGGCACTGAATATGTTCCTCTATCATCAAAATTCTTATCCTACTTAACTATTGGACTTCTCATAGTCACCAGAAGGTATCTGGTGTCAGAGTAAGGGTTCTCTCTTCAGGATCTCCCTACATGTATTCCCTATGCATGTGCTTCTCTAAATGTGTATTTTGGCTAAAGATCTGGTGTGTGTCCTCCTCCATATCTATGCCCCAGCCTTATATGCTCTCTTCTGCACATGTACTTTAACTTCTTCCATAACTGTGTTCCTCTAAAGGCATGTTCCTAGGTGAATCTACTCGTCTCACTACTTACCTGTGCATTTGTGGATTGTGCCCAAGGTATTCATTCATTTTTTGGATGAAGGGGTCAATGTTATTCTATTAAATGTCTTTACTTGGAATTGAATTCACTGACTGACTAGCTATAGTAGTTGGGGACTTTTGAACTTTGAAATGAATATTTATCCAAAGGACACCTTGAACCTGGAAAAGCTTTTTTGGAGGACCCACATGTAAGAGATCATGGCCTATGTGCCACATACAAACCAGAAAACAATACAAATATAGCCCTGAATTTCCAAGACCCATAATCACAGAGGTTTCAAATGTGGATGTTATACCTTTAAGAGGATCATGGAAAATTTAGAGAACTTTGCTAGAAAACATAAAGCAATTTTTTTTTACTGACAACTATCATTCTGAAGAAGATTGGAATATAAATTGTTATTTTGAGAAAAGAAAAGCTATTAACAAAAATTTTTGAGAATTTATCTATTAACTAAATATTCTGAGGAAAACAACAATTGCTGTCATTTTGAGTACTGATTTATTGACAGGTTCTAAGGACAGCTCAGTTGATTTGAGAGTTCCATTGTTTATGAAAGAAGACATTTTCACCCAACTTTTCAAGTCACAGACAAAAGAGTTAAGAATAATGGACACAACAGATGGACACTTTGGATTGATGAAAAATAAACTAGAGTTGAAGCTAGTCTGAACCATTTTATTATCAATTGATGATAGCTTATAAGAAGAATTCCAATTAGTAGCCTTTTCTTTTTCCTGCTTCCCCAGAACACTTAGGAAACTTTACCTATGAGTTTAAATCATAGCTGATATATTGTTCAAATATTTATCTAAGTTTCTTTGTTAGTTGACCCTTGTAATGTATTATGTGGCTATTAAAAGAAATATTTGTCTAAGTCTATAAGTTTGCTGTTTAAGACTGAGAGGAAAACTTCTGAGAACCAAGATGGTGAAGTAAGAAGTAAGTCACTCTTGCTTTCCCTTCTTGACCTCTAAAAACCCAGAAAATATCACCTCAGGAAAACCTCTGGAACTGTTGGGACAGCAAAAATATGTGGAGCAACCATCTGGTAAATGACGAAGCTTGGAGGATTCTCTCTTGCTCTGATGGCGTACAGGATGGGAGGCATCCCAGGAAACCAGAGGCAAGTCACACTTCAGCAAACCAGGGGGAGATCCTAAGACCCCATGTGGTGGAGTACCAGCACCAGGACCCCTACCCCACAAGTACCTTAGCACAGGCAGGGCAACTGGTAGACTCCAGCTGAGAAAATCACCCCATGTAACATTAGCAAGTGTCCTCCAGCAACTAAACCTCCTGGTACTTCAGCACAACCCCAGGAAGCACAGATCCTAGTAGGTGGTGTCCTCTAGCAGCCAAACTTCCCAGTGTTTCAAACTAGCCTAGGTGAGCAGGCTTCCTCCAGGGGCCAGACTCCACCCACCACCCCAAGAGCTTCCGTGTTGCTTACTCAAGCTCAGCACCAGGTAAGCTGTCAGAATTCTACAGCTTCTAGCTACCAGCACTTAAATCCCCAGCACACAGGTGACCAGGTCCCTGGCACCAAACACAAGAAACTTGGTCAGAGGCTCTTGTGCTCCAGCAGAAAAGCTCAACTATTAATGACAGGAAATTAACCTTCACCATGAGCAAAAAGCAGAAGCAGATAATAACCATAGATTCTTATTATTAGGACAGCAAAATGCAAAACACAAATCCAGAAGAAGACAACATTGTCAGTATTCTGATATCTGGAACCTCAATGAGGAATGTGAACTGGTCCAAAAAACCTTCTTGGAAGAACCCAAGAAGAATTTTAAAAGTTAAATAAGAGAAGTAGAAAAAATATTGGAAAAAGAAATTAGAGGTATGCAAGAGACAGTCAATAGCTTGGAAAAGGAAGAGCAAAAATTAACAGTAGAAAATAAGTCCTTAAAATAGTTGGCCAAATGAGAAAAAAAAGACACTGAAGGAAGTTATTTCCAAAAAAGTAGAATTGGTTATATGGAAAAAGAGACACAAAAGGTAATTGACAAAAGCAATTTGTTAAAAATTAGATTTGGGCAAGTAGAAGTTAAAGACTATATAGAGACATCAAGATTCAGTCAAACAAAATGAAAGGAATGAAAAATAAAAGAAAATATAAAATGTCTCACTGGAAAAACAACTGACCTGGAAAATAGATCCAGGAAGGATAATTTTAAAATTATTGGTCTATCTGAAAGCCATGATGAAAAAAAAGAACCTGGACAACATTTTTTTCAGGAAATCATCAAAGAAAATTGTCCTGAGTTTCTAGAACCAGAGAGTAAAATAATGATTTAACGAATCCACCAATCACTTTCCAAAACATATCCCAAATTGAAAATGTTAAGGAATATTGTAGCCAAATTCCAAAATTGTCAGGTCAAAGAGAAAATACTACAAGCAGCCAGAAAGAAATAATTTAAATATCATGAAAGCACAGTCAGAATTAGGCAAGATCTTGCAGCTTCTACATTAAAACATCAGAGGACTTGGAGCATGATATTCTGTAAGGTAAAGGAGCTTGAATTACAACCAAGGATCAACTACCTACCCAGCAAAGTAGAACATAAGCTTTCAGGGCAGGAGATGGACAGTGAATGAAATAGGGGACTTCCAAACTTTCCGGATGAAAAGAGCAGAGCTCAACAGAAAATTTGACCTTCAAATTCAAGACTCAAAAGAAGTATAAAAAGGTAAAGAGCATAGAAAAATAACAACAACATGTTATTCAATATGGGCAAACTGTTTACATCCCTACAAGGAAAGATGATACTTTTAACTCATGAGAACTGTATCTTTCTTATGATATTTACAAGGAATATACATAGACAGAGAGTATGAATATAAATTGACTTTAATTTGATGAGAAAAAAACTAATTAAGTGGTGAAAAGGGATTGCACTGGGAGAAGAGAAAGGGAGACAGAAGATCCTAAATTAAATCATTTGAAGAGGCACAAAGATCTATTACAGTAGATGGAAAGAAGGGAGGGAGATGAGCTTTTTTTTAAATCTTATTATTCTCATCAAATTTGGCTCAAAGAGGAAATAACATAGTAAGTTAGGAATAGAAATTGAATTTAACCTATAGGAAGTAGGAGGGGAAAGGGGAAAGGGGAAAGAAAAGGGAGAGGGGAATAGAAGGGAGGGCAGATTGAGGGAGGTAGTGGTCAGAAGCAAAACTCTAGGGAGGAGAAAAAGGAAGAAAAGAGAGAGAAAAGCATAAATGGTAGGGGAAATGGGATGAAGAGGAAGATACAGCTAGTAATCCTAACTATGAATGTGAATGGGGTAAACTTCCCCATAAAATGGAAGTGGATAGCAGAGTGGATTAAAAACCATAATCTTGCAATATGTTGTTTACAAAAATACATTTGAAGCAGAGGGATACAGATAGAATAAAGGTAAAAGTCTGGAGCAGAATATATTATGGGACTTTATTTACTTTAACTGAAGTGAAAAAAAAAACCAAAAACAAGGAGGGCCATTCTGAGTTCAGACAAAGTAAAAGAAAAAGTGATCTAACTGAAAGAGATAAGGAAGAAAACCACATCCTGTGTGCACCAGTTCTTAAAGGAGAAGTTAAGGGAGTCACACAAAAAAATTAGACACCATAACTATAGGAGTGGGGGACCCTCAAACTTCCTCTCTCAGACCTAGATAAATCTCACCACAAAATAAATAAGAAAGAAGTTAAGGAGATGAATAGAATTTTAGAAAAGTTAGATATGGTAGACATCTGGAAAGAATTGAATGGGTATTGAAAGGAATATATCTTTTTTTCTCAGTGGTACATGGCACTTACACAAAAATTGACCATGTATTAAGGCTTAAAAACCTGACAATCCAATGAAGGAATTAGAAATATTAAATGCATCTTTTTCAGATCAGAATGCCACAAAAATTATATATAATAAAGGGCCATGGAAAGATAGACTAAAAATTATTGGAGAGTAAATAATCTAATCCTAAAGAATGAGTTGGGCAAAGAACAAATCATAGAAACAATCAATAACTTCATCCAAGAGAATGACAATATGAGATAACATACAAAAATTTGTAGGATGCAGCAGAAGTGGTTCTTATAGGAGACTTTATATGTATTAATGCTTACATGACTAAAACAGAAAAAGAGATCAATGAATTGGTCATGCAACTAAAAAAGTTTGAAAAGAACAAATTAAAAATCCCCAATTAAATACCAAATTAGAAATTCTAAAAACCAAAGGAGAGATAAATTTAAATTAAGAAAACTATTAAATTAATAAAACTAAGAACTGATTTTATGAGAAAAACAATAAAATAGATAAACCTTTGGTTAATTTGATTAAAAAAAGAAAGAAGGAAAGCAAATTACCAGTATCAAAATTCACCACCAGTGAACAAGAAATTAAAACAATATTTAGGAGCTATTTTGCCCAGCCGTATGCCAATAAATGTGACAATCTTAATGAAATGGATTAATATTTACAAAAATATAAATTGCCTAGATTTTTTTTCTGGATATATAAATTGATCTATTTAACTTTTTTTTTACATTCATTTTCACAAAAGTTTGGGTTCCAAATTTTCTCCCCATTTGTCCCCTCCACCCACCGCAATACACCAAGCATTCTAATTTCATCTATCACCAATCTGCCCTCTCTTCTATCATCCTTCCCTTCCCTTGTACTCATCTTCTCTTTTGTCCTGTAGGGCCAGATAACTATCTATTCTTCATTACCTGTATTACTTATTTACTAGTAGCAAGAACAATACTCAACAGTTGTTCCTAAATCTTTGAGTTCCAACTTCTCCCCATCCCTCTCTCCCCACCCATTCCCTTTGGGAAGGCAGGCAATTCAATATAGGCCATATCTGTGTAGTTTTGCAAATGACTTCGATAATAGTCGTGTTGTGTAAGACTAACTATATTTCTCTCCATCCTATCCTGTCCCCCATTGTTTCTATTCTCTCTTTTGATCCTGTCCCTCCCCAAGAGTGTTGACTTCAAATTTCTCCCTCCTCCCATTGCCCTCCCTTCCATCATCCCCCCTCCACCCTGCTTATCTCCTTCTCCCCCACTTTCCTGTATTGGAAGATAGGTTTTCATACCAAAATGAGTGTGCATTTTATTCCTTCCTTTAGTCGATTGTGATGAGAGTAAACTTCATGTTTTTGTTTCCTCAGCTGTCCTCTTTTTCCCTCCACTAAAAAGTCTCCTGCTTGCCTTTTCTATGAGAGATAATTTGCCCCATTCCACTTCACCCTCTCTCCTCCCAATACATTTCTCTTATACATTTACCTTAACTTTTTAAAGATATGATCCCATTCTATTCAATTCACTCTGTCTCTGTGTGTGCATGTATGTGTGTGTGCACACACATGTAGGTGTGTGCATGTGTGTGCATGTGTGTGTGTGTGTGTGTGTGTGTGTGTGTAATCCCACCAACTACCCAGATACTGAAAAGTTTTAAGAGTTAAAAACATTGTCTTTCCATGTAGGAATATAAACAGTTCACCCTTGGTAAGTCCCTTATGACTCTCTTTGTTGTTTACTTTTTCATGCTTCTTCTCATTCTTGTGTTTGAAAGTCAAATTTTCTTTTCAGCTCTGGTCTTTTCATCAAGAATGCTTGAAAGTCCTCTATTTCATTGAAAGACCATATTTTCCCTTGAAGTATTATACTCAGTTTTGCTGGGTAGGTGATTCTTGGTTTGAGTCCTAGTTTCTTTGATTTCTGGAATATCCTATTCCATGCCCTTCAATCCCTTAATGTAGAAGCTGCTAGATCTTGTGTTATCCTGATTGTATTTCCACAATACTGGAACTATTTCTTTCTAGCTGCTTGCAATATTTTCTCCTTGACCTGGGAATTCTGGAATTGGGCCAAAATGTTCTTAGGAGTTTCTCTTTTTGAATCTCTTTCAGGAGGTGATCGATGGATTCCTTCAATACTTATTTTGCCCTCTGGTTGTTGAATATCAGGGCAATTTTTCTTGATAATTTCATGAAAGATGATGTCTAGGCTCTTTTTTTGATCATGGCTTTCAGGTAGTCCCATAATTTTCAAATTGTCTCTCGTGGATCTATGTTCCAGGTCAGTAGTTTTTCCCATGAGATATTTCACATTCTCTTCCATTTTTTCATTCTTTTGGTTTTGTTTTGTGATTTCTTGGTTTCTCATAAAGTCATTAGCCTCCATCTGTTCCATTCTAATTTTGAGAGAACTATTTTCTTCAGTGAGCTTTTGAACCTCTTTTTCCATTTGGCTAATTCTGCTTTTGAAAGCATTCTTCTCCTCATTGACTTTTTGAACCTCTTTTGCCAATTGAGTGAGCCTATTTTTCAAGGTGTTATTTTCTTCAGCATTTTTTTGGGTCTTCTTTCGTAAGATATTGACCCGTTTTTCATGCTTTTCTTGCATCTCTCTCATTTCTCTTCCCAATTTTTCCTCCACCTGTATAACGATTTTCAAAATCCTTTTTGAGCTCTTCTATGGCCTGAGCCCTTTGGATATCTATTTCAGATGTTTGGGATACAGAGGCCTTGACTTCTATGTCTTTCCCTGATGGTAAGCATTGTTCTTCCTCATCAGAAAGGAAAGGTGGAACAGCTGTTCACCAAGAAAGTAGCCTTCTATGGTCTTATTTTTTTCCCTTTTCTGGGCATTTTTCCAGCCAATTACTTGACTTCTGAGATTCCTCTCCACCCCCACCTCACCAGTGCTTGAGATCTGAAATTCAAATGCTGCTCCCCAGCCTCAGGGCTTTCAGCAGGGGGAGGGGCTTCTATTCAGTGAGAGACTAAGTACTGTTGCTCAGGTAGGAGCAGGGCTACCTCCCAGGCTCAGTTCCCTCAGGGGATTTATGTGGAGACCTTCAGTAATGGCCCTGAGCTCCTGTCCGCTCCCTGCCCCCCTGCCCCCCACTTCCTCCCGAGGGGGCCTGAGTCACGGAGATACCCCGCTCCCCTCTGGGACAGTCCAGAAGGCTGTCTCACTGACCAGTAGCACCTGTGGGTGGAGGGACCCTCGTGGCCACCAGAGATTCCGTCCCTGAAGCCTGCTCACATCTGCACCTCTCAGGGCTGCGTGGCCAGGGCAGAGGATCCACTCTGCGTCTGGCTCCTGATGGACCTTTGGGGTCGGTTTTTCAGGGCTCTCTGGAACAGAAATCTCCTCCACTCTACTGCATGGTTCCACTGCTCCACAACATGTTGGGAGTTCTTTCCATAGGTAATTTATAGGCTGTGGGTTCGGAGCTCACATATGTGAGTCTTTCTACTCCACCATCTTGGCTCCTCCCCATAAATTGCCTAGAGTAACAGAAGAGGAAATACAATACTTAAATAAATCCATTTTAGAAAAAGAAATTAAACAAGCTGTCAATGAACTCCCTAAAAAAAATTCCTGGGCAAGATGAATTTACAAGTGAATTCTACCAAATATTTTAAAAAATTAATCCTAACATTATTTTGGGGAAATAGGCAAAGGAGTCCTACCAAATTATTTTTATGATACAGTTATGGTGCTGATAAAATCAGGAAGATTCTAAACAGAGAAAGAAAATTATAGGTCTATTTTCCTAATGAATATAGATACAAAATTAACATATATATATGTATATATATATATATATATATATATATATATATATATATACATACATATATTAGCAAAGAGATTACAGCAACCTATCTCAAGGGTAATACACTATGACCAGATAGGATTTATACCAGAAATGAAACATTTGTTCTGTATTAGGAAAATTGCCACCATATTTGACTGTCACCATCAACAACTAAATTAACAGAAATCATATGATTATCTCAGTAGATGGAGAAAAAGCTTTTGACAAAATACAAGACCCATTCCTATTAAAAAAAAACACTAGAGAGCATAAGAATAAATGAAATTTTCCTTAAAATTATAGGTAACATCTATCATCAACAAGCATAATATGTAATGGGAATAAACTAGAAGTATTTCTAATAAGATTAGGAGTCAAACAAGGATATCTATTATCACCCAAGTTATTCAATATTATACTAGAAATATAAGCTTTAGCAGTAAGACAAGAAAAAGTAATTGAAGGAATTAGAATAGGCAAAGAAACAAAACTATCACTCTTTGCAAATGTTATAATGATATACTGAGAGAATCCTAGAGAAGCAAGTAAAAAACTTGAAAATAATTTGAAAAAAAATTGAAATAAATAACTCTAGCAAAGTTTCAATATATAAAATAAACCTGCATAAATCATCAGCATTTCTATGTATTACTAACTAAGCCTAATGGCAAGAGATAGAAAGAGAAAGTCCTTTAAAGTTATTGTAGAAATTACAAACTGTTTGGGAGTCTACTTGCCAAAACAAACCTAGGGACAATATTAACACAATTACAAAACACTTTTCACACAAATGAAGTCTGTTGCTCATGGGTAGGCTGAGCTAATATAATAAAAATGACAATTTTATCTAAATTAATTTGCTTATTCAGTGCCATACTAATCAAACTACCAAGGATTAA